>OY725182.1:13541186-14768249 GCA_963241965.1 Tortrix viridana
ATTTTACCTTTAAATAACGTAATCTTAACTCCGTACATCTGCTGAATTTAAATGTGTGTAATGCAATGCTCTCCATGATATTTAGAAGATCTATGGGCGCATACTGCCTATAATGACCGAGCGAGCGCAGCGTCTCCGTGTCAGCTCGGGCAAAAATGCTTTCGTATGTCCGGCTGTTCTCCTCTGCAGGTCGCATTTCTCAACCGATTCTCGTGAAATTTTGTGAGCAGGTTCGATAATTATATGGATTTTATTTGTCTATTCAGTTTTTCGAAATTTTTCAAAATGGCGAAGATATGGGGGATTTTGTGATTACCAACTTATTTGCGGTTTGGTGAACTGACCGCGACCCATGGCGATGTATGGGGATGGGGGAACAGTTATGCAACGGCAAAGTTAAGTTTGTCGCGAGGTCTACAGCTCACGCCACTAGGACATAGCTAGTTCACCTCCAGCCGTTGCCTCCAACCACCGCAAATTGAAGGTATGATCCCACAGGCAGGCCGTATGAGGACTTCTGGGGCCCGTCGCAGAAGATGCTGGGTGACATGAAGTTCCTCGAGGGCCTCAAGGCGTACGACAAGGACAACATCCCGACCGCCACCATGAAGAAGATTCGCGACAAGTGAGTAAAACCAAACAAGTTCCAAGAAGTGGTCGCAGATCTGACTCACGAAGAGGTGGCCTTGTTGGACTATAGTAGCTCGTCATTGGGCTTATTCTTGAGTGTCGGACTGCAGGTACATTCCGGATCGCGAGTTCGACCCGGTGGTGATCGCCAAGGTGTCGTCCGCCTGCGAGGGGCTGTGCAAGTGGGTGCGCGCCATGGACGTCTACGACCGAGTCATTAAGGTATCTTTCAGGGCATTGTTTAAATCTCCATTATTTATCTTTTAAGCAAAGTCGGTGTCGAGTTAGGTATACAGAATAGCAATGACACATGATTCTTGCCAACGACTTCGACATATTTCATGTATTTATCAGGCAATAAATAGGCAATGCCTATGGCTCCTAGGAGGCTGGTCTTTATTTAACCCTTTTCAGTGGGTTTTTCAAGACGGTTTTATTTTTTGTTAATTTTTTTTTTCGATTTTTGGTGATACACCTAATATTATTATGTGATAATCTAAAGCACATATACATCACATTAAGAAACAATAGCATAATACCAATTTCTCATCACCCTTAACAAAATGTCGCTCACTAAGATGCAGGGCCGTTAATCATTGAGGAGTTCGCTCGGTACTTCACCATCAGTTGCGCTTCACCACATGCATTATAATGAGTATAAAAGTAGCTTCATATTATTAATAAAGAAATCTCATTGCTGGCGTCAATGACTTAAATAAAAATAAATAAATAAATATCAGGGACAATCTCACACAAATTGACCTAGTCCCAAACTAAGCTCTAGGCTTGTACTATGGGTACTAGACAAAGATAAACATACTTATATAGAGAAATACATAGAAATCATCCATGACTCAGAAACAAATACTTACGACTAAGGTCTTGAATTCGGTTAAAAATGCCAATACGTTAGTCGTAGTACGTGGTGCGTTTAAAATACGTAGTCGAAGACAGAAGGATGTATACATACACTTTTCACCTTGTTCCATTGTAATAAGGTCCAAAAGTGTTTACATATTTTGTCCTCGACTGTATATGCGGTTATTGACATATATAGACGACAATATCAAAATACACAGGGTTTTAAAGGTTGCTTTTTAGGGTTCCGTACCCGAAGGGTGCCAAACGGGACCCTATTACTAAGCCTCCGCTGTCCGTCCGTTCGTCTGTCTGTCGCCGGGCTGTATCTCATGAACCGAAATAAGTAGACAGCTGAAATTTTCACAGAATTCGTATGTCTATTGCCGCTATAGTAACAAATATTAAAAATAAAATGAAATTAAAAATTAAAGAGGGGTCCCATACATGTATGTATCTCATGAACCGTAACAGGAAGACAGTTGAGATTTTCACAGTGTTTATTTTAATTGCCGCTATAACAGCAAATAATAAAAATAAAATTAAAATTAAAGGGAGCTCCCATACAGAAAGCGCGATTTTATTAAATTTGGTCACTCTGTGGGCTGTATCTCATGAACCTACCCTACTAGGTAATAGATAGACTTGAACTTTTCACAGAGTGTGTATCTCTGTTGCCCCTATGACAATAAGTAATAAAAAGTACATAGTATTAAATCTTGTACGATGGTACGGAACCCTTCGTGCGCGAGTCAGACTCGCACTTAGCCGGTTGTTTTGTAAGACTTGTCAGAGTAGTAGTTGAAGTGTGCTTGTCCGCGTGCAGGTGGTCGCGCCGAAGAAGGCGGCGCTGTTGGAGTCGGAGGCCGAGCTGCAGACGCAGATGGACACGCTCAACGCGAAGCGCGCGCAGCTGCAGGCCGTGCTCGACAAGCTGCAGGTTTAACTTCCCAGACGTTTTATTCTTTTGACTTTGGAAAAATATTTCTTTCCAGACCTCTATGTAATACAGGGCTTACATAATGTTTCATAAATTACCATTTGGCACACTGTATCATTTTACAAAATTTCATCCTTAATTTCTAGGATCACATCCATCGAAATCGATGAGGACTCTATAGCCCTAGAGAAGGGTTACTTAGGGCCGTATTAATAAACTCCTCTCAACTCTGATCCCCGTCACAAGATTCGTCAAAAATGACAGTTTCTATGGATTGACGGTTTACTTTGACGTATTTTGAGACGGGGATCACAGTTGAGATGAGTTTATTAATACGTCCCTTAGAGACAAATAAGTCACCAACTACTTATCTGCCCTGCTACGGTAAAAGGCAGTATTTTACACAAAACTACTGTAGCAATTGCAACCTTATTACCCAGTAATGAGGTTGCAATTATTACAGTAGTTTTGTGTAAAATACTGCCTTTTACCTTACCAGGGCAGTTATGCTGGCCGCCCTAAAACTGAATTGTGTCTGTTCCACTCCCACTAACCTTTTTACCATCACAGACCCTCAATGACGAGTTCGCGGACATGACGTGCAAGAAGAAAAATCTCGAGGACGAGATCGATCTGTGCTCCACCAAGTTGTCCCGCGCCGAACAGCTGATCGGGGGCCTCGGTGGGGAGAAGGTGCGCTGGTCTGAGCTCGCCCATGACCTGCAGGAGCTGCTGGGGAAAGTGATAGGTGCACACACACACACACAAACACACACACACAACTGTACGTGTCTTTGAGAATGGACTATTCCCACTCTCAGTACTTACGTAAGACTACGGAATTATTTAAACTGTTTAAATGGCGTTAACCCACTTATACTCGTAACTACTGTTCTTTTAAAAGAACACTTTTTTTTCACAGGATTTGAACCTTAAGTTAAAGAGTTAAAGTTCAAATTCGCGATCCAATGTTCAAAAGTCCCGTAACATCTGGGTTAAAAGCCATGTTGTTTGTGAAGAATAAAGATAAACATCTATCTAAAAATTTATGCGTGCTAATATGTTGGTTTCCAGGCGACGTGCTGCTGTCGGCTGGCTTCATCGCCTACCTGGGCCCGTACACCGTCAACTACCGCCGCGAGATCATACAAACGTGGAACGAGCGCACCTCTGAGCTGGGTGGGTTGTGGCCTTGCAGCACAGGATCCCTCCCCCCTCCCCTGCTTCCAATATGTAGTGTAGTATGGAGGTTAACACACCCGACATCTTAGCCTTTGGGGTTGGCAACGCTTTGCAGTCTTCGGATTGTAGTCTTCAGATTGCAAATGTCTACTCACTTACTATCAGCTTTCTCCATGCCATAAATAAAAGTAAAGATTATTACTTATTGAGAGTATTGTTGTTAATGTCTAGAGATCCCGTGCTCGGCGGCGTTCTCGCTGATCACGACGCTGGGCGAGGCCGTGGTGATCCGCGCGTGGAACATCGCCGGGCTGCCCGTCGACTCCTTCTCCATCGAGAACGGCATCATCGTCGAGAAGTCGCGCCGCTGGCCGCTCATGATCGACCCCCAAGGTACAATAGCATCATGTTAGTGAAAAGAATACACTTCTCTGTCAACTGCTGGATATAGGACTTTCCCATGGAACTCTGCCATGATCAGTCCTGTGGTAATCGCGTCCAGCTGTTTGTCAATCCACCGGTAATTTGATATGCCTTGAAACCGACTGCACTTAGGGCCGCAATCAGAGACGTCCATTAATTTTTAAGTTTGATTAAAGTTGCTGCTGTCACATTCTTTGCTATAGCGATAGAATAGGACAACACGTCACATGAATTAAATTTAATTGACGTCTCTGAGTGCGGCCATTAAATTACTAATAAGTCTAATAACTAAATCAATCGTGAGTGTTAACCATTTATCCGTTATATTTGATTATGTCTCACGTTGGATTAAATGTTATTAATTAAATTACTGTTAAAAGGCAAGTCATCAGTTTCCACCATCAGACTAGCTCAAAACTAACAAGATGTATTTAATTGTCATTCGAATCACTTACAATTTACCAGCTTAGCTTTAGAGGGCTCTTAATACGAGTCGTATTAAATCGCACCAAGAGTCGTATTGGTACACAACTACCAGAAGTAGTAGGAATTGGTTTTCTTAGATTGTATTTTAGTTGGCTAGGTTGTGCCATCAAAAATGTGTTAAAAAGCGTACCCATAGGCACGACAAGTATCATCTTTCACTATACTAAAATTGTAACTATGTCGTATCTCATTTGGGGTGATCATCCTCTGTTTGTCTACCTTTGACCATCAAACTATGAGTGGTTTTCCAGAGCAAGCGAACAAGTGGGTGAAGAACATGGAGCGCGCAAACCATCTGAAGGTGATCAAGCTTACGGACGGCAATTACGTGCGCGTGCTCGAGAACGCCATCCAGTTGGGGCTGCCCGTCATCTTGGAGAACATCCGCGAGCACCTGGACGCCGTGCTGGAGCCGGTGCTGCTGCGGAACATCTACAGGTGACCAGCTGAAGTAGAGCAACATCTTCAGGGGACCAACTACAATTTCGTTCGGTCTCTTTAACTCACTCTTCTCTTTTTTGCAGTCTCTCCCAATATCCATCCCATTCTGAGTCTGGTAGTGCATTCGCGATTCCTCTAACATCCCACTCGTTCATTAGTACCCCTCTTAAACGTTAACTCATTGTTACTTTGGCTCTGGTTACCAGGTCGGGCGGTATGGACTGCCTGAAACTAGGCGACAGCATCCTGGAGTACAACCATAGCTTCCGCTTCTACATCACCACGCGCTTCAGCAACCCGCACTACCTGCCTGAGATCGCAGTGAAAGTGAGTCTTCCCTCATGTCTTCCTATACTTACGGATGAGAAAGACCTATTTGTTGCCATCAGATAGCAGTCGGGCTCAATAGTTACAATTACCAATGAGTTTTTCTAACTTATATACCTACATTACCTGCCCGGTAAGTGATGCCCTTACGGCGAGGGAAAACATTGTGAGGAAACCTGCACATTTAGGTGGCAAAATGTGTAATGATAATTCAATTGGTTTGGTTCCTGTCACAGGGGTTACGAAGGTCAGATGGCAGTCGCTCCACTGTAACAACCAGACCGGCCGAATCTGGATCATGGTCAAGTGTACCGACGAAGAACGGGAAAAAGCCCTAAGAAGATGGTTGACAGACCCATCAACATCCAATTCAATTAATTTAAACTGATTAAATTAAACAATGCTTAAATTATATTTGGTCTGTATTGCGCAGGTGACGTTGCTAAACTTCATGATCACGCCGCAAGGACTGCAAGACCAGCTGCTGGGGATCGTGGTGGCGCAGGACCGGCCCGAGCTGGAGCTCAAGAAAAACCAGCTCATTGTGGAGGGCGCCAACAACAAGCGCACGCTCAAGGAGATCGAGGACAAGATCCTTGAGGTGAGGACTCCGTGTCATGAACAGACTCCAGTACGGCAAGCACATTTTGAATTTACTCGCTTATCGCTCAATCGTAATAAACTAGACGTCATAAAGGGATATCCGAGCGACAAACAAGTCGCGGAGAAGTTGTACTAGCCCTCTGAGCAAGAGAAGGCCAACGGGCCGGCGCGTCACCTGATGGAAGCGATCACCCGTCACCGCTGTCCCCGGACACCCATAATACAGAAGAGGAACAACAGATGCGTTGCCAGCTTTTTAGATGAGGGAATGCTCGTCTCTTCATGTCCTTTAAGTGGGAGCCTCTTGTTTCGCCAAAATATTATGTTTGGTGAAATGTATCATTTGCCAAAAACCTATTTGTATTATTTTTGTTTACCAAAAAAGCTATTTAGATCGGTTAGGTTAGATTAGAGTTGTGAGCGCCATAAAATGCTAATTTTATGCGGCGGGAAATACCTTTTTGTCAAATGAAAATTTGGGAAATGATACATTTGACCAAACATATTTTGGCCAAACGGCAGAGACCCCCTTTAAGTCGTAACGGTCTATAATTACCGCCGCAATAAGTTGTAAGCCGTAATCATAAACTGGCGCTCTATTACAATTTGTTTTAGCAAATCTTTCTTTAAACGACGCTATAATATCTCTTATTCAAGTGACAGTTAGAGCAACTATGACGTCATCGATTTGATTGAGTTAGATCTCGTTTCAAAAAACCTAAAAGTAAATTTCAGTCAGGTCACACCATCATCTTTAATGATAGTTTCCTTAGATAAGTTGTATTCAGCGAACGTAAACGAATGCAGGATTCAAAGATTGTTATAGGATTGACGTAACGCGTCGTCAGTTCCATACGTTTTGATAAGTTTCTTCAGACTTTAGATAAACCGATCAATTATTGGCAAGAGTCATCAATTAGTGATTATATTATTATTGAACCTTGGCCAGATTTAAAATTTGTCTGTAATGGCCTTTCAAATATATTTGATCTGTTCCCGATCGCTCCAGGTCCTGTCTTCAGCCGGCAACATCCTCGAGGACGAGTCGGCCAACCAGATCCTGTCGTCATCCAAGGTGCTGTCGATAGATATCCAGGCGAAGCAGGCGGCTGCAGCCATCACGGAAGTGGAGATCGACGAGGCGCGCCAGCTCTACGTGCCCGTCTCCAAGCACTCCTCGGTGCTGTTCTTCTGTATCTCCGACTTGGCCAGCATCGACCCTATGTACCAGTATTCACTCAACTGGTGAGTGGTCACTGTGGATTTAAAACTCATATCCATACCATAAAAATAAAGGATAAAGGCCAGTTTGGTCGTGATGTCCATGAAGATTACCTGACAGGAATGTAAAACTTAAACTATCGTGAGGCATCATTAGAAACAAAGAAACACTCACAATGTTTACTCACGTAATTGAGCGTAGTTTTGCAGAATTGGTTTTTGGATTGGAATTGGAATTACTTGGATTAGATGAAGTTGACAATATATATATATATATATATATATATATATATATATATATATATATATATATATATATATATATATATATATATATATATATATATATATATATATATAGTATAGTATAGTATAGAAAAGATGTGGTAGCCTAATGGTTTGACTTGCCGACTCTTAAGCAGAGGGTCGTGGGTTCGAACGAATTTATGTGCGAAATATGATTTGTAAATTTACCATGAGCTTTTCGGTAAAGGAAACATCGTGAGGAAACCTGCACACAACTGCAAAGTAATTTGACGGTGTGTGCGAAGTTCCCAATCCGCACTGAGCCCGCGTGGGAACTATATAGCCCAAACCCTCTCGTTGTGAGTGGAGGCTTGTGCCCAGCAGTGGGACGTATAATAGGCTGGATTATTATTATTATATAGAAAATATTGTATAGGAAGATGGCTTTGGTCGTTTCCTGTATAACAATACTATAACGGTCGTTATATTATGTGTTTCAAGTAATGATTAGTTGTGTATCCGCAGGTTCATTAATCTGTATAACCAAGCGATCCTGAACTCGCCTCAAAGCGACGACCTGGATGAGCGCATCGCGAGCCTTAATAACTACTTCACCAAGAGCATCTACGAGAACGTCTGCAGGAGCCTGTTCGAGAAGGACAAGCTCATATTCTCCCTCGTTCTGACGCTCGGCATATTGAGACCTCGGGTATTCTTCTTCTTCTTCTACAGCATTTTATTTTACCGCCCATTCTTGGGTTTGCCTCTCCCTTCTTCTAATTTATTATTATTTGGGGGGGTTGAGATGGGCCTATTGTGCCGTTTCGACCATTGCTGATCTATTGTGGCAGCCCTTTGTTTATAGCTCGCCGCAAATGCCCGTTGCGTCTAGTAATTTCCAGTTGGGCAGTGAGGAGTTGTATCTCTTGTGGGTCCATGATATGTCGCCCTAGGTAGACACTTCTTTTGCGCATGAGTGGTCCGCATGAGCAGAGGATGTGCATAGCTTCTTCTAATTTCGGTATCCTTACTAATATTATAAGTGGGAAAGTGTATTTTTATTTCGTTCTCGCTGTAGCCGAATGATGTGAATAGTACAAAGATAATAGTTTTGCCATGCCATAAAAGATACGCAAAGGAGACAATTTTTTTTGGAACCACTAGAAACGGTTACGATTATTGATTCATATTTGTATCGAGATTCATATTTTAACGCATTCACTGCCGGAATTGATTATGGAAGTTTCGCCAGGTGCCGCATCTGTTTTATATGAAACACGCATACTGTAAAAACGTACATATGCGTTCAAGGCACTGTGTGTAAGTCTCGAGAACGCTTAAATAGAATAAAATAGAATAGAAAATCGTTTATTCAGCAGACACATCCACACAGGAGTACAGAGTAAAAAATAAAAAAAACCACAATAACATCATAAAACTAGTTCATACTCTTATCACCTAACATGGACACTTTTTTACCAAGGTTGTAATGGTGATGTGCGCCGAATTGGTCTCCACTCAGCAATATGGTTGACATGAAGTTGTCAGCCTAGCTGGCATGTATGGCAGCCTAGCTGGCATGGCTGGCTGTAAATGCGTTGCCGGCAGTGAATGCGTCAGATGACATGAGTTTCATCAATATACGTTAATACGTGTGTAGGGGCCTACTCCCCATACAAAAATAAATTGCTCCTTTGTTCGTCAGACTGGGCCCGGTGTAATTTTTTTTCTCTAAGCTTGAATGAAGTATTACATGTCCCTACCGTGAGTTTATGGAACTGTCGGTTTATAAAGTTGCACGAGTCTCGCTTGGGAGTGACCAGGGTGTGGTGTGCAGGGCGAGATCGACGACGAGCAGGTGGTGTTCCTGTTGACGGGCGGCGTGGCGCTGGAGAACCCGCTCGAGAACCCCGCCGCCTCCTGGCTCTCCGAGAAGGCCTGGTCCGAGATCGTGCGCTGCAGCAACCTGAACGGGTTAGTGTCTGACACTCGAACATACATTTTACTCGGAAAAATCGTGAACCATCTTTCCGCTTTTGTTTCGT
The DNA here is from genome assembly GCA_963241965.1 of Tortrix viridana. NCBI lineage: Eukaryota > Metazoa > Arthropoda > Insecta > Lepidoptera > Tortricidae > Tortrix > Tortrix viridana. Next base: position 13,550,589 of record OY725182.1, read on the forward strand.
CACCAAATACCAACAAACTTGATAAAATATCCGTAGTAAGTCCCAAAGTATTAGTATTCAGTAAACTTAGTATGAGTTTTCAACTCTATATGGGCTCCAAATTAAAGTTCGCGACTGTAGAAACGCTGGATGTGCAAACTTTTATGGAAATGCCCATTAAGCATCCCATCGTCAACATCATCTAGCCGTATTCGGCCACAGCGGCTGTTTGCTACCAGCGAGAGCGCCGCAGGTGCGCGCTCTGATGACTGATATAGTCAATTCACCGCAAGTCTATACCCTGGTCCAATTACCCCTGGAGCGTCGACGATAACGGTCTTCTATACATTATGAAAGCAATGACGCCGTTGACGCTGATGCCCGTGGGGAGCATCATCTGGGCTTGTGGCTCAATATCCTCGGCCCGTTGCAGGTTGCGCGGCTTCAAGGACCACTTCATCAAGAACACGGAGGCCTGGAAGGCGCTGTACGACCTGGCCGCCCCGCACGAGAGCACCTTCCCACCGCCCTTTGACGAAATAAGTGGGATACCGAAACTTATCATACTCAGGTGAGTATTTGTTTGGATGAGCTGCATATAGGGAATATAGATGTATAATTAAGTTAGGACAAATAAATAAATAAATAAATTTCAGGGGACAATCTCACACAAATTGACCTAGGCCCAAACTGAGCTCTAGGCTTGTACTACGGGTACTATACATACATACCTAATAATATAGAAATCATCCATGACAAATATTTGTCCATTCCGGGATTCGAATTCAATCAGAAGAAAAATCATCGTTCATATTGAAATAAAACCTTAAATACATCGATATTTTTTAACACACCAACAACGACACTCCTCTTCAATGTCCTCTTCCTTCCTTCTTCCCCTCCCTATCTTTCCGAAAGATTTAGCTTTCTGGCCTGCGGCAGCGGTCATCGTCTGCGTTCCAGCGCCAATCTTTCTCTTGCTGTTCCGCCTAATAAAACACGTGTCTATTCTAGATCCTTCACTGTCCGTGCTGTCCAACTATGGAACGAGCTTCCGTTGTGCTTAAGAGAATCACCTTCTGTTAACTCTCTTAAAAGAAATTTAAAAGCGTTGTGGCTTGATGAATCGTGAAACCAAACTCCGTAGTGCTTATTTATAGGTTATCTATTAGCTGTTTGTGCTCTTAGTTAGTTATTATTTAAGTATAAGTATATATATATATATATATATAGGTGTAGGTATATGTAAGTTTACGTTAGTATATGTATTTATTTATATGTTTAATATTTATGTAGTTACATGTATTATCAATATTTCTAACTGATAGTTTAATATTTTGAATACTTTTTGCTACTTTTTGTGCAAAACTTGTATGTGTCTAACCCCATGCATTGTCCTTACTCATCTACTTCAGGGTTAGCTGGAAGAGATCCCATTTAGGGATAAGTTCGCCTTTGTACTTTAAATTTACGATGTCAATGTATTATTTACTTATACTTTTTGTGCAATAAAGAGTTTACATACATACATACATACTTGGAATCAATTTTGGTAGTTTTGTCAAAACCGGTGAACCTTAGACACGTTGAAATTTGGAAGAATCTAGACATTCACTGCATTTCGGCTGAAATGATGATGATGATGAGACATTCACTAAAGAGGGTGTTTTCGAAAATTAACTTCTATGGGAAAAATTGCAGAATAGCGACTCCGGCACACGGGCAGAGCCCTTATACGAAGAGTCACGTGATACGAAGAGTCACGTGATCTACCAGTGACGCGATTGGTTTAAAAACGAAACGAATAGAAACGCTAGTTAGCGTAGTGCATCTTGGCTAAGGGCCCTGAGAGGCGTGTTGGCGTAGTCATAGTCATAGTCATTTATTCAGTAACAATATACATTGCATTTGAAATCAATTGATTATAATTATACATTAAAACAATAATTATACATTAAAACCATAATAACAATAGCAGTAACCCCAGAATAAAATCAATAATCAACATATCAATAAATCAATAATAAATTAAAATCATTTAGGTAAAATAAATAATTACAGTGTCATGCATGTCGAATATATTATGTCAAATAAATTAAATATATTCAATATATGCATATGTGGCCTCCAACACATATTGTTACGTAGATTCTTCTGTCTCGCAGATGCATCCGGCCGGACAAGCTGATCCCGCTAGTCCAGCAGTTCGTAGTCCAGTCACTGGGCCGCGTGTACATCGAGCCGCCGCCCTTCGACCTGGAGAAGTCGTACAACGACAGCAACTGCTGCTCGCCGCTAATCTTCATCCTCTCGCCCGGCTCTGACCCCATGTCCGGCCTGGTCAAGTTCTCCATGGAGCGGAGGGTCGTCAGCTTCGAGACGATATCGCTGGGACAGGGACAGGTATTGCGGGAGAGTGCTCGTTTGAGCTGACTTTTGACTGATTTCATGTAGAAACATCTAGAAAGAGCTTAGAAGACCGAAAAAAAGTAAAGATCCAATAAAAAATACCGGGCAAGAGCATGTCGAACCATTCTCAGTGTGGGGTTCACGTCAGTTAGTAAGGTTTACAAATAAATCAATAAATTTACGAGTATTCAAGTATTGATACTTGGTACTTGGTATTTATACTTGGTACTTAGTATTTGTACACCTACCTGGTATTTATTTATACTAGGTTCAGCATGATGTCATGTCGTGATAAGATAACATTGGAGCTGTGAAAAAATTAAACTTCCAAGTCAACGCAATCAAAAGATACGGCTGTTTATGCTCCATATTGAAGGGAATATCAAGGCAATCAAAACCAATAGGGTACTTCCCGTTGCCCTAGAATCATGAAATTTGGCAAGAAGCAATATCTTATAGCACAATTAAAGGGAAAAATCCGAAATCCGTAAAGTATAGTTATATTACAAAAAAATATTGTTTATAGCATACATCGCAATCAAGGAGGCATTAAGCGGGCACGACAGTGAGTAAGATGTACAAAAAAAGTCAATTTACGAGATGTCGAGGCGAAGTATTTATACTTAGTATTTGTAGGTATCTGGTAAAATAGTACTACTTGAGTATTTGCAATTAATTTCAATTTGATACGCGTTCCTGAAAAAAAGCGTAAGAGTTTCTTTTTCCTTTTGAGGTTCGGAACCCTAACCAGAGCGGCAACACAACCGATCCTACAGGGTCACGTTGTATGAAAAAGGTTATTATTTGGTTATTATTTGGGTCAATTTCCCAAGCAATAAATTAAGGTGGCGGGGCTGAAAACGTAGGTGAACCAAGTTTAAATATTAAACTGTTATTTTTTTCTGAAAAATTCACGCAGTTGCCTAGTTCGGGCAATAATTAGAATTAAAATATCAATTGAAATAATAATTTTAAATTAAAAATTAAGACCTAATTTCTCATCACGGTGGGCTGTCCGCAACCCAGTTTTGATTGCAAAAAGTGGAATAAATCGAATACTATTTATGGTTATGAAAAACGTTTACCTTTATTTAAATACTATATAGTTAATGTACAAAAAGAGGTCCTTACTTTTTTTTTTACTATCACACATACCGTCTGGTACGAGTAGGTAAAGTTTGTCCAGAGAATCGTTCTCATTACCACCGACAAATATTCTGTGCGTTATATCTGCTAAGGTTCAATATATACGCACCCCATCTCCCGCGCACTCCTAGACTTAGTCACACGCAAGAGTTTGGTACGAGCAGTTGTGCTGTGCGCATTTATGTCGATCAGATATAAAGGTAAGTATTTGGTTTCGGTGGGGTGGGGACAAAAAAAACCTCATTCCGACGTTTGATTTATTTATGTTTGTTTTATTTAAGATTCATGTATAACACGTACGTCATGTTTCTTACTCCTGGAGTAACGTTAGTTTAGGGAAAAATAACTCCGTTCTTTTTTTAATAATATTTTTGTTCTGTTTTTCTCATTCCCATGTGCTTATTCCGATGTTTCCGGTGTATTATATACCCTCCAGAATGATAAGCAACACCTGAATGATACAAAGTAGCTTCACTTAGTTATTTGAATAATTGGGTCGATCAACTTTTTCTTGTTTGTTATTCTGTCCCGTTGTCCAAGAGACAACAGTGACCGAGTTTCTCAAAGAAAACTGTTATAATATATGCTACTAATATGCTTAGGAAATAGTGCATAAAATAATGGGCTTATAACTACGACAAAAATGTACGTTTGATGAACTATAACCATAGAAAACGTATAGAGAATCGTGGTGTTAAAGAGTTGTCCAGCGGACGTAACCATGACAACGAGAGGTACAAGAAAAAGTTGATCAACCCAATTATCCATTTTAATTATACAATTTTATGAAATCAAAGCAAACGTATAAATATTATAAGCGTTTAAACATACATTATTTTTATTGTAATAAATATACTGTGTCCCTTTGTTTGCAGACACTCATTTCATTGAATGTGTCGTTTCATCGAATTTCATTTTATCGAATGAATGACGTTTTAACGTTATCTCCAAAAACATTAAAATTAACTGCTGCACCGAGAGTTACCGAAAAAGATATTAATACCCAAACCACCGGTACATCACCGACATCCTGGAGAAGTATGCGGCCCTTACGCCGGTTTTTATAACGAGAGGTTCATCCTGATGCAGGATAATGCCCCTTGTCATGCCGCAGGGGCCACACGAGCGTACCTTGCCGAGGTCGGCATCACCACTATGAACTCGCGCCAGCTCTCAGCCCGGACGTTAATAATAATATGTGGGATTACCTGAAAAGGAAGGTTTGGAGCCGGGATCCAGCTCCATCAAATGTGGCTGGACTGAAAGCCGCTCTTCAAGAAGAGTGGAATGCCATCCCTCAGGAGTACGTCAAGAAGCTGATGGATCCATGGAGAACCGATTAAACTGCGTGATAAGGGCTAGAGGTGGCAACACCAAGTACTGAATTACCTAGCGAAATAAACTCTTTTCTACCTAAGATTGTATTTCATTTCTGTTTTTCATTAAGAAAACCAAAGCATTGTTTTTTAATTTTTTGAATACGCAGCATTTTCCATCAATGATAAATGATACCGCAAAAAAAAATTAGTTACGTTACATAATTAGTTTTCATTCGTAACTACATTTTTCAGTATCGCATAATTAGATTTTTTTTTTTTTAAACAAACATTGGTTTTTGAATTTTTTGAATACGCAGCATTTTCCATCAATAATAAATGATACCACAAAAAATATAAATTTTTAGTTACGTTACATTATCAGTTTCATTCGATACCACATTTATCAGTATCGCATAAATAGATTAATTTTTTTTGCTCGCGAGTGTATTAGATTTACGTAGAAGATTGTTATTCTTTACAAGTTTATAGGTACTTAACTTATTACAAATGAAAAGAAATCACAATAATAAAGAAATTTTTAGAAAAGCATAATTATTTTTTTTTATTTATTAATTCGGTCGGTATATTTTATAAAAAAAATATGGTAAGTATTTTTTGAACTACCAAAAATGTTTCTTAAATAAACTACTTGTTTGAAAACATTAATATCAATAAATGTGTCGTTTTTACTTAAATAAAGGCTTATAATTATGTTTTATAAGCGTATAATTATTCACTTTTTCATCCCGGTGGATAAGATCTCATTTCAGTGGGTCGTTTCTATCATTCTAGTGGGTATTTATCACTTCGGTGGGTACATTTTATCATTTCGGTGTGTATTTATCATTCCGGTGTCTCATCAAATATTCTATCTCGTATATCTCATAAACTATTCATGATATTGAGTGCCCCTTAATAAATTGCGTCTAAAATATATTCCAATTCGTAATTTAAAATTAAACGTTCAGAAATATACAATATTAAAAAATGACACCGAAATGAGACGAAAATCAGAAATGTTGAAATTGATCCATTTATTGTTTGGTTCAGTAAACTTTTAGGCGCAAATCGCACTTTTTTTTAAAGTTCCTTATGTGCCTTTAAATTTAACTGGTAAGTAATCAGCAAATGAGCAAGAGATTTTCATTTATCATCATCATCATGATCATCAGCCGCAAGACGTCCACTGCTGGACAAAGGCCTTCCCCAAGGTTTTCCACAACGATCGGTCCTCTGCTGCTGTCATCCAGCGGAGATTTTCATTAGTAGTCAATTATTATTAATAGTTATTATTAATCATTAGTTCATTACCTACAAGTTATGCATTTTTATTTTGTAGGAACCATTGTTACAACAATGGTTCATAGTGGTGGTAAGACTTTGGTCAGGGCTCGTCCGAATCGCCACCATAATATCTTGTCCTTTTCCCCTATCGCCAAGTAGCAGTGTTCACATTGTTTTGTTACGGTGTGAGGATAAAACACCCGATGAAATGACTAGCATAGATTCCATCTTAGGCCTCGGGATGCCTTCTCCAGATTGTAGTATTGAAATTGCAAATGTGTATGTGTCTCAGATTCCACATACCATCAGTCGCAGTCGTGGTCGTTTGGTCTCGCGCCGCTACACAGAAACTGTTGTGCATGTCCCGCAGGGCCCGATCGCCGCGAGCATGATCAGCTCGGCGATCGTGACGGGCGGCTGGGTGGTGCTGCAGAACTGCCACGTGATGGACTCGTGGATGGGCGAGCTGGAGCGCATCTGCGCCGAGGTCGTCGCGCCGCAGCACACGCACCACAGCTTCCGCTGCTGGCTCACCTCCTACCCCAGCCGCGCCTTCCCGGTCACCGTGCTGCAGAACGGTAACCGCTAACTGTCCGCCACCCACACCGAGCAGAGCGTCCTTGCTGACTCTACTCTAACTTGTATACCTAATCCGCTGGTTCCCTTCGATTGTCGACTTCTCTCGATGCATATCGCATAGGTATTTCTACTCTTTCTCCCCTTCATCATTAAGGTGTTTTTTCTACCGTTCATTATTCAACCGTGTCGACCGCCGTCCGACACCTTTCACCGCATCACCCAAAAATATTGAATGAATTCCTACTTTCCCAGGCGTGAAAATGACCAACGAGGCGCCAAAGGGTCTGAAGAACAACATCAACCGGTCGTACATCTCGGACCCGATCTGCGACCCCGAGTTCTACATCTCGTGCCCGCGCACCGAGGAGTGGCGGCGGCTGCTGTTCGCGCTGTGCTTCTTCCACGCCATCGTGCAGGAGCGCCGCGCCTTCGGCCCGCTCGGCTGGAACATCCAGTACGAGTTCAACGAGAGCGACCTGCGCATCTGCATCATGCAGCTGCAGGTGATCGCCCAGCACGCGGGCTCATGGGAACAGAGGGAGTTGATAGTCATGGGGTGAAAGATAAAACAAGCAGGTCACCAAACTGCAGACGCTGTTGGAGTCTGTCGCCTGAAGGTACCCGCAGTTATAAAATGACCCTCAGTGAGATGCAGGCTCATAAACGGGCGTTTTCAAAATAAAGTGTACAGTCGAAGACAGAAAGATGTATACACTTTTAGATCTTATTACAATGGAACAAGGTGAAAAAGTGTAAACATCTTTCGGTCCTCGACTGTACATAGTTAAGGACTAAAATTAAGATACGTTATCTTTGTCAGTTTTGTCACGAGAATTAGACATAAATACATTTATTCCTATTATACTGCCCTCATACGCCAATAGGCGGTATCTCAAATTCAATAACCGAAGCAGGTTCAATCCTCACCCGTTAATAATATGGTTGCACTTGCTACACGAGTTTTGTCTGAGACACCTCCATTTATATTATAAGTAGCTGTATCAGTTAATTTTCGTGACAACACTGACAAAGTTAACGTTTCTTAATTTTAGTCCTTAACTACCTACACTTTATTTTATAAACGCCCAATTACACGTCTGAATAACTAAACGTCAAGTAATTTCTGACGCGTCGCAACTAGGATGGGTTTCTCACCTGAGATCCGTTCAGATGTTACAGTTGAGTGCTTTATAACAATAGGTTTGTCGCAGATGTTCCTCACGGAGTACTCGGAGACGCCGTTCGACGCCCTCAACTACCTGGCCGGCGAGTGCAACTACGGCGGGCGCGTCACCGACGACAAGGACCGCCGCCTCATCATGTCGCTGCTGTCCACCTTCTACAACGAGGAGGTCACCAGCGACCCCAAGTTAGTTCCACCACGGCTAATTCCGCGCGGCTCCTTTTTAGGGTTCCGTAGTCAAACTAGGAACCCTTATTGTTTCGTCATGTCCGTCCATCCGCAACTTAGCTCAGAGACTCTTAGTACTAGAAAGCTGTTATTTGGCATGAATATACATAGTAGTCACGCCGACAAAGTGTGTGATTTTTTTTTTTACGGTACCTCTCCACGTAACGTGGGGATGGTTTTTTTTCTTCTACGGTTCTAAGTACCCCTATGGGGTGTTGTTGGATAGGTCTTTCAAAAATATTGCGGTTTGTGAAACCTATTTTTCGATTAAGGAATCCGTTTGTGAAATATTAAGTTTTTAAGTGCTAATTGAGTCAAGTGTCCCCCCCCCTACAGCTAAAACTACAAGTAATAAAAGTCTGAAAAATATCTTAAATGAAAGCACATGTAACGAATTTAAAAGGAAAATTATCACGACTTACCTACCTAGTAGATTTTATTGGTTCTTGAGTTAAAGACGATTAAAATGTTTATACCTACCGAAAATCAGCTAAGATAACTTTAATTAGAAAATTTGCTAATATTTAATTTTGTGTTTTATGGAGATTGTTGTTTGTGTTTGTAAGAATGGAAACCTACATTGAGCGTGGTCCGACCAGTTTTTTCCTATAGGCATAAGACCGCTCCCTCACTCGTCGGTGTGCTTACAGAGAACCCGCGTTCGACAAACCGTGCGCGTTAATTTTTCTTTTGATCTTATATAAAACAATAAGAGAGAGAGTAATATAGTACTAAATTTAATATGAATAAGCAAGACAATTTTCAATATAGCGATCCTTCAGTTGCCATCATAAAACAAAGCCCAGAGGCCCTATTATTTTAAACTACAAGCGTGGAGATTGCAGTTCGAATCCCTATCAACTCGGCGCCTGAAGAGGGCGCTTCGTGTTGCTAACACTTATTATAAAAAGAATGAGCACAACCCTTGTTCGGCAAGGCCGAGGTGTTAATGTTAAGTACGCGACGGTTGCAGCTACGCGTTCTCGCCGAGCGGCCACTACCGCATGCCGCCCAGCATGGACTACAACTCCGTGCTGGAGCACATCCGCGCGCTGCCCATGCTCACCAAGCCCGAGGTGTTCGGCCTGCACGACAACGCCGACATCACCAAGGACAACAAGGAGACCGGGGGCGTGAGTGCATAGCAACCAACTCATAAAACACAAATCACTATCATCATCATTATCAGCCGCAAGACGTCCACTGCTGGACAAAGGCCTTCCCCAAGGTTTTCCACAACGATCGGTCCTCTGCTGCTGTCATCCAGCAAATCACTATGAAGGCTTTTTTTTATTATAGGGCGTGGGTACATAGTGTTCTACGCATCACAACTACCTACACTCGGGGACTCATTTAGAGGAACGCAAAAATAAATAATTTATTATTAAAAAATATATATATCTACCTAATAGGTCTTTTAAATATAGAGATTATTTAAAATAAAAATGAAATAAAAACAAATGACAATCAATTTAAACGTGCTGTAAGTGATTCTTACTTTTTTTTTATTCCAATAGGGAATATGCATGATTTTTTTTTGCTTTGTTAAAAACAAAAAGTATTTTTCACTTCTCATGCTCTAAAAGTTCGTCTTTATGTCGTGCGTAGGCGACATAAAGTCGCTTCTTATGAGTAACTAGAGTGCATAAAGTAAAATCTTCCTCGAAGACCTAGGCAATCGGTCCAACAGCCACACGAACAACTTTATCATGTTGCTGTTTAATTTCCTCGCAATCGAAGTGAAAAGTAGAGTGTACAACTCGTCCATAAAACCCATTTAACACTCGACTTTATATCCATCCTCGCTCGCAAGCTCGCTTGGATGGATAAACCGTCTTGCGTAAAATGGTGCGTTTTATGCACTTGTTGTACAATCTATTATTTCGAATAACTATAAAAATAACCAAGATATAAGCCATTATGGATTTGTTTCTATCTCTTTCTAGCAAATCAGAATTTAACATGGAGTTTATGGGTGAAATCACATCTATCAGCATCGAATCGCATTATGTAATACAAAAACGTAATTTTGTATGAAGATGCGTCCGCATCAATTCACCCTTCCGCATCGATTCAGCTTCAGCATTAAATGCGTACGTATAAGTGTAGCTATCCATTTTACATGCTGAAGAATATGCTCATTCATGATAAAGCAAGGAGACAAAAGCATGCGGTAGCACCCTTTAGCAGCTTGCGATGCGTATAGCGTGTCAAAAATTATCCAGCTAAATGCGATTCGATGCTGATAGATGTGATTTCACCCTATATGGCCGTAGTGCCCGCTGACGTCACAGTACATGTCGGATCTCTTTGTCTAATTAGTAGCCTAGTTTTAAATGCTTATAATTATCCGTATTTTTTGGGCGATTTTAATTTTAATTTCACTTTTTGCCATCTGTTTTACGGTATTTTCATATTTTGTTAATAAATTCGTTAAAAAAAATTAATGCATATTCCCAATTCCGTTGTTGTTCTTCTGTATTGGTACTTTATTTGCATATTTTATTTAAAATACCTTTTATTTAAAAAATACACAGCTTATTTTACGCAAACTCAAATGTTCCAAAAACGCATATAATTAAACCAAAGGAAAAAACAAATGAAGTAACTACCTATCAGAAAAAAAAAGAAAATTGTATTACTTTATTTTAAAAGATAATAAATAACCCTTTTGTTTAAATAGCGCTAGCTGTTATTTATATTTGACTTTCACCGTATAAAATACCGTAAGTAATGTCTGTTCGTCGATCAATCAGTAACTCGATAGTCAATCGATCAGCCGAAGTTAGCTAATGAAATCCGTCGACGTCGATCGCAAATTGACCGTCGTCGATCATGCCATGATCGACGAACGATCGATTGGTGTGGTAGAACCCTTATTCGTGCTTTGATTTTTTCGATCGGGGTGCGGGAAGGTGTACGGACGGTGTGCGTAAATACTACCTTAACATACCGGAACTCCTTCAGCTCCTATTCGGCTGCCTGCTAACGCAGACGTCCATCATCGCGGGCGCCGGCGGCGAGGGCGGCGGGGAGGGCGGCGGCGGGGTCGTCGACCTCACGCTGGACATGCTCAACCGCATGCCCAAGCCCTACAACATCTTGGATGTCAGCATCAAGTACCCCGTGCAGTACTACAACAGCATGAACACGGTGCTCAAACAGGTAGCACATCACTTTCCATCTGGACAGCCGCCTGTTTTATCCTATCTTTGGCAATACCAAGAATCCTACCCGTTCATTTCCAGGAGCTCATCCGCTACAACCGGCTGATCAGTGTGGTGGCGCGCACGCTGTACGGCGTGCACATGGCGGCGCAGGGCCTGGCCATCATGAGCGCGGAGCTCGAGGAGTGCAACAACGCGTTCGTGAAGGGCATCGTGCCCGCCGCTTGGAAGTCCAAGAGCTACCCGTCCATGAAACCGCTGGGCTCTTACGTCGCCGACCTTCTGGGCAGGTAGGACTGTTCCTGGCTATAAGCTGGTGCATGACCACTAGCTAGCTCGAAGATTGCAACAACGCGTTTGCCAAGGGCTTCGTGTCCGGCGCCTGGAAGTCCAAGAGCCTGGGTCCAAGTAAGGGCATGGTAGTACTGGGCTTTGACGCTCATGGAAACTTGAGATTTTTAGCGTTGCGAATGTATAAATATGTTTTTTTCATATTGTTATAAAATGTATTGTACATTCCATTTATTCTCCGTTTACTTTAATCCCTTACCTTGTTGTTTTAACTTTTTTAACGCCATATATAGTAGTTTATGTGACTGCTGCATAATGAGAGGCATTAAAACACGAATGTGTGTTTATGAAACGAGCCGACAGGCGAGTTTCATAATAGCATCACACGAGTATTTTATTGCCTAATTATGTACAGTTACATACAATATTTTATCTACATACATATTATAAGCTCTCTATGATGTGTTCAGGAACCGCATGTTACGACCGGCATAGTCGGCATTGATCAATTATTAGAACGTCAAAAATGGCGGGCAACCGTAGTTTTTTTTTAAATTCAGAAACAATCTAGAGTCGGCCTCTACAATCATATCGTTCGATGTCAAATTATCAAGTAACATACGAGATTTGTCAAAATTGTATGCAATTGACATTTAATTTCGAATTAAATGTCATCTCGAGTGATATTAGAATTGAGGTCAAATAAAATTGTATTGTTTTTCAAAGATGATCGTTATAAGAACATTATGTTACTGCTACAGATAAGAAAATTATCATAGTAAAATTGATTGTTCTAATGCTGGTCATTGCCAACGGAATCTGAACGCATTATAGAGGACTTATGATATGTGTGTAGATAAAAAAACACTATTGAATTCAGTCCCCCAGCACAGAATAGATCAGTACAAGTACCTACTCCCAGCCTAGTTGATTATTTTAGTAGCAGCCAGACAGCAGAAACAATGAGAAAATTAAAAAAAAAGAACACTTAACAATTAAATTCACTTTATTATCACAATACACAAACTAAAGCTAACATTTAAATACAACGTTTGTACCCAGTCAGTTCTTGTACTGATGCTGCGAGTTTGAATTGCACACGTAAAACTAATCAATGACACAAAGTAGTGACGGCTGAGAGACGTGCATTACGTTAACCTTTACAACGGTATTGGCGGATATATCCGCATCGCAGGTTCACTGCCAATGACGGGTAAACTTGACAAGTTTAACAGTGCAAAATATACCCTCACATGTGCTCGTATGGTTGACTATCGCTGCACATTTCAACTGTCATTGACGTGTAAGGGCTTGTTTACGGAGGCGCGGGGCGTGCGGCGGCGCGTCGTTGTTTGCGTGCACACTGGTCGCTGACTATGAAAGACTTCTATACTTCCAGTAGGTCAGCGACCAGTGTGCACGCAAACAACGACGCCCCGCCGCACGCCCCGCGTCTCCGTAAACAAGCCCTAAGTATAGTATGACTTGACGTTCAAAAGGTTAATGCGTCTGTAAATCGTACTTCGTCTCTCTATCACATAAGAGCATGAAAGACGACGTGATAAATACTAGTAAGTGCTATTCATTCCAGAGAGCAGCTATACTTTGCACTTTGAGCATAGCTTCGTAAGGCCAATACAAAATAAAACAAGAAATATATCCTAATCCATTTGGTGATTGAAATTATTTAAATTCCATTGATCTTTTCATGAACGGTCAACAACTTTAAGTGGTGAGTAGATATAGACCCTTGTTATAAAGATAACATCAAACCATGAGAGAGAAATTACGTCAATAATTAATTAGGTATTCTTTTTGCGACAGAGTTCTATCGTTGCTCAACAATAAAAGTTGTACACTGTGTGTAGGTACACTCTTGCTTATATTGGACCTTACGCGGATAGCAATACAGAAATATAGACACAGCTGTGCAGGCGAGGTACTTACCCTAAAAATAAAAACGATATGTTAAGGCTTCGTCAAACAGCCGGCTTGGCACGGAGCGACAGTAGCGTGGCGCGTTCTTAGCGTAAAAATTAACAAGGAGTTGTATGCAGGCCGTCAAACAGTCACGCCGCGCTTGGCGCGATCGCGACAAGCCGAGCGCAGCGAGGCGTGATTGACACGTTGTATTGGTTTACAAATTTACAGTGTATTTGTGTCCATTGATGTAGAAAATTTATAGATTGTGTTAGAAAACGTCCAGTTCTCTCGGATCGAGATTGCGAGAGTACACGACGTGCGCGACGCGACGTTTTCCTTCAGTATGACTGCCGCGCGGCGCTGGCTGTTTGACGAAGCCTTTATTGTTTGTTTTATCTTGCGCGAGGAACGGCTAAGGGAGTTTTTGCCCATTCTCCTAAGTCTGGCGTTATTTAATATAGACTTGCACACAATTCTGTGTATGAATAGAGTATACAATAAAAAATATTTAAATGGTGACCGTGCTTGCCGCCATTTTGGAGGCTTCTAATATAAAACACTGTTTGAAGCTCCGGGTATTACCTGCTTATGTTCCCACACATTTACATACTCGTCTGATATGGATTTAATGTCATCATCGTCGCGTACATCATCGGTTTTATAAAAAATAATAGTTGAACGTCAATAAATAGATGCAGACTTATAAAACACTATCTAACAAAAATGTTGAAAAAGTTAGTGTTCAATCCGATTTCATGAATTCAATAATTTTTTTTTGGGAATCTTTTTTATACTTATCCCAACTAGCGACCCGCCCTCGCTTCGCTTCGGTTAAAGTTCCCCCTCCCACTTCCCTCCCTTAAAGTTGAACCTTCCTCAGACTTCAAGGAATATAAAAAAAAAGAATTAGCGAAATCGGTCCAGCCTTTCACGCGTGATGCCGAGACCAAGGGAAATAGGGATTCATTTTTATATATGTAGATGTCATAATCATAATTTTAAACGGAGTTTACAGCAAATATTCTACAAATAGAATGCTTGGCACTGTTCGAAATTAGAGCGTAGCGGGGCTGTTTTAAGTAAAAAGTGCGAACAGAGCAGAGTACATAATTCCGCTAGCACTATCTCCTTATGTAACTTGCTAGCGTCTAGTGGCGGCTCGATAATTTCTTTTGGGTGGTGGCAGAGCTATTATACCTACATAGTAAACAGATATAGCGATGCACTAAGATTTTTTCTTAACCAACGAGTATGATGGCGAGGAACAGAAGACGAATTCTACAAAGTTATTTTTCTACTTGGCTAGAGAACCCCTAAAAAGTGTAAATGGGCTAGTAATGGCAAGTGGCTATTAAGTATCTGATCTATTAAAATTTTACGTCATGTCATGAGCACGAATATTTGTTCCCAAAAATTGAATGTATCATAAAAACCCTAACATGTATGTGTAAATGTACTACCTAGTAAAGATTAGTTGTTTTTTATCATTAATTGAAATGTTTTTCTTAAAACTGTTTTCTTTTGATACCTACTATCTTATGAGTAAGAAATGACAAGCATCTTATTAATAAAATATTTAAACAATTTGTTTCGAAACTCCATTTAGAAATTGACACAGGACATGGACTACAACTAATACCTACCAGCATATTTTGTGCATAACAAGGTGTCTCTAAAATTAAATTTTTAAATCACAGTGGTCACAATGTATTACATCAATATTTTAGAAGATCTTATCCAAGAAATACTTCACGCTGCTAGTTTCTAACTTAAACTAGAAAGTAGGCCTACTATATCATAGGTCTGGAAATCAATAAGTTTTTCTACTTATTCAAAAACCTTGGCCAGTTACCACAAAGCAATACATCAAATAATGCCAACATCAAATTGTATTATAGGCTAAACATTGAGAGGAAGAAAATAATATCTTTACAAAGATCAGGTAAATCCCTAAATTGGTATAAACTTTTATATTTTTACATATTATAGCACTGTTAAATACTGACATAGGTTCCAACTAAAGTAACAACCTTCTTATCACTTCAAACAACCTCCGTAAACTAGAAAGCCGTTACAAATATTTGTCCAAAAGCTCGTGTGGGTAATGTGACAGTCTCTGTCTAGTAAGGCTGTTTGTTACAACAAAATAAGCTCTAATACGGCTTTAAATTCAGGTCTCTCGTTTAGCCAGATCAAGCAGCTTATTCATCAATTCGCCCCCGAAAGACTCTCTATATTTTTGACTGATGCTGTTGAGCAAAGCGTAAGGAGTTTCATAGTTCATATTTTCTATGATGGCCAGTGTTGTATCATCGTAAGTTCTCCCAACAACCCTGAACCCTGAAGCTGACATCTCGATGCAGTAGTCCGAGTTCTCTAGAGTAGTCAGGTTGATGTAGACGCGTTGGTTGTTGTTTTGGAGTCTTGTCGATACGCTGGCCGCTTTCACGTGTTTGCGGATGTCGTTGATGGCCGCTTCCGCCTCCTGCGGCCATGTTTCTTCGCTAAGAACTTGATCGGACATTTTTCTGTAAATGACAAAAATTAAGTAATTTTTATAGTGAAATACGCAATCAATGTGGTCACATAGGCGAATCAAAATAAATATGTTTAGCCTTAAGTATGTGCTTATTATACAGGGTGTTGGGTAGACGAGTGTAGGGACTTTCAGGGGTGGAAGAGGGGGTCATTTTGAACATTTTTAACCATATTTACTATTATAAAAAGTATTATAGTTTCTGAGATATTGCCCGTTTTAATTATTTTTTTTGTAAGGAAATATAACTCTAGCCTCCGTCTACAGGTTGAAATTCCTGCAAGATTGGGTGGACGAAGGCCCTCCCATAGTGTTTTGGATATCCGGCTTCTACTTCACGCAGTCGTTCCTGACGGGGGTCCTGCAGAACTACTCCCGGCACAACCGCATCCCCATCGACCAGGTGCAGTTCGAGTTCAGCCTCACCAGCATGGAGACCGATTGCACTGAGCAACCAGAATTTGGAGTATATTGCAAGGTATAGTTTGCTTAACTTGAATTATATATATATATATATATTTTTTTAACGGAAAGAATCGCTATTGAATCTCATCATCATTATCATCATCTTCATCATCACCATCAGCCAATAATACTAGTCCACTGTTGGATATTGGCCTCTCCCATCATACGCCGAGCACGATGCACGGCCTTTGAATTTATTAAGGTCAAATGACGATGTCATTGTGAAAAGACCTGCCTACAATACAAGAAACATGTGATGTAATTCATAGACGATCCTTGTTATAACCGAGCCCGGAACGTTCGTGGCAGTTTTGAATTATCATAGTGAGTTCTCATTTATCGATTTCCGGTATACATATATCGATACAATATAGAACACAACATGGTAAAAAAGAGTAAAACTAGATCGCTAAAGAACGATCTCTTCCAGATAACTTTCGAGTAGTTGAAAATGTGAAATAGAGATATGCAATGTGAACTTACTAATAAACAATATTTATTCAATTAGTTAATTTCAGTGTTTTTTTCTTTTTCAGTTTCAAGTTCAAAATCTTTTTAGTGCTAACAAGTGTTTCACTAGTTTCTTAATAAAATAAATAGATGGTCATAATTTTTCCCATATTACTTATCTGGTTTTAAACTAGTTATTTTAGTCAAAAATCCATTTGGACGTAGAAAAAGAACGCAATTTAATAGAATCCAATTTGAAGTTTTTCTACATAAACTCTTCTCCCGCACGATTATAACACTTATAACAATAAACATAAAGCCTATAAAGACGTCAGAGAGCATTATCAAGTGTATTGTCCGCGTTTGATATCTGTATTAACCCCGTTTTATTTTTAACCGTATTGATGTATCGCAAGCAGCCAACACAACAGATGGACCGACAAGGTCAGGAGCACAGTGTGTTTGTTTGGGTAAGTCGGCATGACTTCATATTGCAAAGCATGTTTTGTATTTGCGGAGCTCAACGCTAAGAACCTCTTTTGTTTGACAATGTTCGCGTCAATAGGCCGTTACAAATTTGACAACTTTTCTATTGAAAAACAATACAATTTTGTTAAATTGTACACTTGACAGTGTAGTCTTGTTATATGGGGCTGGTCGTGAACGAGCTTTGTACATTTGCAATGAGTTGCCAATTAAGATGACTAAGGCTCGTATTGATAAACTCATCTTGGCTGAGATTCCCGTCTCAGGACATGTAAAACTGAACGCCAAGCCATAGAAAACTGTCATTTTTGACGCGTCTTGAAACGGGCATCTTTGCCATGATGAGTTATTAATACGTCCCTAATTGCCGCACTCAGAGACGTCAATTAATTTTTAAGTGTCATTAAAGTTGCTGCGTCTTATTATATTGCTATGGCAAAGAAAGTGACAGCAGCTACTTTAATGAAACTTAAAACTTAATTGACGTCTCTGAGTGCGGCAGTAAGATGTAATTTTTCGATTCTAGTCATACGACACTCTTCACACATAGCATGGGCTTGATTGCGTGCATAAAGTAGAAGTTCAGTAATGTAATTCTTTAACCATCTAACTGGACAATTGAAATATTTATTATACCTAGCTTTTGCCCGCGACTCCG
Source organism: Tortrix viridana (assembly GCA_963241965.1). Lineage (NCBI taxonomy): Eukaryota > Metazoa > Arthropoda > Insecta > Lepidoptera > Tortricidae > Tortrix > Tortrix viridana. The sequence continues at coordinate 13,568,692 of OY725182.1, forward strand.
TCCGCGTATAAGTCGTTTATCTTGTATCCCACGGGAACTATGAAACTTTCCCGGGACTCAAACTATCTTCATACCAAACATCTAAATCGGTTAAGCGGTTTAAACGTGAAGAGGTAACAGACAGACAGACGGAGTTACTTTCGCATTTATAATATTATATTAGTATAATTATTACCGCCTGTTTCACAATCGTCAAGTAAAGCATATGCTTTCGATATCTGTCAAATAAATTTAGCCCATTCCCTTTCTTACACTTGAAAATACACAAGGAGAGGGCAATCTTTAACAGACAGATGAATTTACTTGTCGATTGTTAAACAGGCCATTAGTATATACTATAGTATATTAGTATGGATTACTATTAATTAAGGGTTAAAAGGTAGACAGCTCTGCCTTGTGCAGCGTGCAGGGGGCACGCGATTTGTGACAGATACGCTGGTTTGTTAGGTGTATAGGTATACACGTGGCTTGGGCGTCGTTGCGTGGCACCGCGTAGAGCTCGTCGACGAACTCGCCTAAGCTGCTAATGATGCGCCAACTGTTACGGTTTGAGATGGTAAACATTATAAATGGAAATCACACGATAACGAGGGTCATAGTTCTTAGCACTGACGACGCGCGAGATCATTCATAACTCAATCGTATTACACGCGTAAACAATCACGTTGAGGAGATACGAGGTAAACAAAAATCACTTTTTACGGCATATAGTTTTTTTATAATAAACTTTTAGTATGAGAACGCCTTTACGTGTAAATTTGGTTTTTGGTGTTTGGTTTGGTTTGATATTGCTAAGTTAAGGTAAGGCCTACTTGATTGTTATGTTATGTCAGATATTATCAGTGAGATAAACTACAAATTACAACTAGATGTCTTATGTCCGCAAGCGCTACTACTAGTCGCTAATATGGTTGTCTTGGACTGGAGTAAGATTACGAGTGCAAAGCTGCCCGGTCAGAAATACCAAAGCAAATTGCACAGTTTTACAAAGTACAATACTATAAAGTATTCTATAGCGATCGTTATCTATTGTTATCTATAGAAACAATAAATAGGCAACAAGTGCAGAATTTTTGAAGCGGTATTTGAAAGCATTAAGCAGTTTGAACGCTAACTTCATTGGTGTTACGAATGCGTCAGTTTTACTCGATGATTTGTGGTGCATGAGCGGTAAGGGACAATAGACGAATGGAAGCATTAATATTGTAACCTTTTCCAGTACAATACAATACTTTTCAGAATTGTTTTTTTTATATCATCACCGTCACCGTCAGCCAGTAGCCATGGCCTTTTTCATTTGGCCGCCAATGATCAGCTATAGCAAATGTGTAGCTTTGTTTGAAACTAGGTCATTTGATGTCAGATTGACCCCTTGATATTTATTTTTATTTATTTACTGATTACTCTCCTCATCGAGCTACTGCCAGCCTCCAAACGGAGATCATCGCTCCACCTCGCTTGAGGGCGTCTTACACGTTTGCCGATTTGTTTCTAGATATGCATGGACATTTTAATTAGCATGATTGTGTTAATTATTTAACATAATTGTATACATAGTGTCTTGGTAAACTGCACATTTTTAAATGAGGGACATTAAATTAAATTTTATCTACGAAAATAAGTTTTTTTATTTATTTATCCATCATACATAAGGGGAAGATTTTTTAAAACGCGCTGCACTATTTGTATTCTCCTTAAGCTGGCTAGGTGGAATAGGCATCTTCTGGGTGAGCTCGCTACACCGTAGACTGAATCTTCGTCCTCCAAGGGCGGGAGTTGGTCAAGAGCAAACCCATTATCAATAAAAAAAAAATTCAACTTAGTTCCCACCGGCCAACCCCACTCTAGGAATATTTAACAAGTACGGGTAACGAGATAAAATTGCATACATAATATCAGACAGATAATCTATAGCAATTTATTTCCCCAGGGCCTGTTCCTGGAAGGTGCACGGTGGAACCGCCAGACCATGCAACTCGACGAGTCATTCCCAAAGATTCTATTCGACACCATCCCTATTATCTGGTTCCAACCAGCCTTAATATCCGCGTTCAACCCGCCGCCTTGCTACTTCTGCCCTATCTACAAGACCAGCGAGCGGAAGGGCGTGCTGGCGACCACAGGCCACTCGAGCAACTTCGTCATGTACATCACGCTGTTGTCCGACATTCCACAGAAACACTGGATCAACAGAGGGGTGGCTAGCCTAACGCAGCTTGACGATTAGTCCCGATCTCAAAGTACTTATACTTGGTATTTATACTTGTTAAAGTATGTAGTACTTGTAGTACAGTAAGGTCAGGATCTCAGGATCAAATATGATCGGGTTTCCTTAGACTCGGACTATATGCATCCGGAACCTGACCGGTCCTGGAAAAACAACCGTTCCGTATTTAAGATAATATGGTTGGTAAATATAGATATAGATAAATATAGATTTAATTCCTATGCAGTGGTCTTTTGAGTTGCCCAAATTTAACACAAATTTCAAAGTTTTTAGTTATTTCTCAAAAACTAAATTTAGAACACTTTATTTTATTTTTCCGGTAAATATAAATAATTAGCTATACCTACGTCAGGAATTTCACAGATTTTTTGGTTCATAACCTTTGGAGATAAGGAGGGAAGATTGGTACAAAAATTGTACATTTTTGGCTATAAATCAAAAAGTAGGTATGTCACGGAAAATTATAAAGTGGGGTTTTTCGGACCGGACCGATTCCGGATGCATATAGTCCGAGCCTTGCATCCGCGATGTAGGTAATCCCAGCGGGTATTCTCAAAGTAAAAATTAAAAATATTAAAGTGTTGTGGCGTGGTTGAACACTTGATTTTTTTTTAAGGAATCCGTGGCGATAATTATAAGGTCCTAACGTTAAAAAAAGGTTTGGATCCATTGAATTATATATTTTACTAACCTAATTCATTAATAAATAATCTATGGCATTCCAAGTATTATATTTACACAAATACAATGTGCAGTGAAATAAATATCTAAAGTATTCCTGTTCTTAACCTTGAAAATGATCATAAATAGTGTTTACTAACACGAAGGATCTGAAAGATAATTTATGAAACAATTTACCTATGTTATATGTTATCTTAACTTGATTATTTTTTTTGCTGTTCCTTAAAGTAATGACCGGTCCTTAGCAGGTGAGTACATGCGTTTGCACATACACATTTATAAGACTATACATATGTTTGCCTTTACTGTGATATGTCTAGTCATATTATAGTAATAAATAATAATAATATGTAATTGAAATATATTTTAATATTACATAAGCCTCTCGTTTTATTTGAACAATGACACATGTGGTATTTGTATTAGAATTTGCGTGCAGGCCGACGGTTCTCAAATGTACCCGTAAACTAATTCATAACAAAACATGTGAATGCTGCCCTCGTAAGAAAAAAGGGCACAACTGCGAATTATTCACAGAAGCATATTAAACCCTGTGTAGGTTAATAAAGGTCGCATGTGCAATACCAATTCGTTTGCACATGTGCCTTTTCTTCTTATGAGGGCAGTATGATGACCTCACACAAGTGCAAAGTTCCCCAACAATTAAACAAATGTTTAAACGCAAAACGATTGTTTACAGTTGTCAAATGTTACTTTAGTGTCGTTTAGACGATGGATTAAATGAAACTGTTAAATCATTGATAAACTCTCATCTAAAAGTTCAGTGACCTACATACATTCCTAACCTTTTCAACATCAAGTCAAATACAAACATATTTACTGACACATCAATGGCAGCTGAAAGGCATTGAGAGACATTGCGAATTCCAACGATACAGCTACACACTTAGGTCTATTTTGCTCTGCTGTGACGGATTTAACCGTGGCGTTAAACTTTTTTTCCGGATATATCCGTTAACACATTCGCCGCCGCCTACCCTCCAAATGTATGTAATTTTGACAACCAGGTGTCACTGGCGCCGAATGTGTTAATAGCGTTAGAAAGGTAAACATGTTTTATCAAACTTTTATTCCTATATTTATCGCGAAATAGATAAGCGGTTTTTTTTGTCCAATATTTTATTGAGGCTTTAATACACATACGTGACTATGTCACCCTCATGGGGTCTCTAAAAAAATATGAGGCACATGGCGAGATTCCCTCGCAATAAAGGAGTACTTACAAAGATGAGCTGTTGCGTTGGGAAAGAGGGATTGATTCATATCAAATTATTATCATTTAGTAGGTACTTAGTAGGTAATTCATAAAAGAAATATTTTTAGTCCTATATAGTTGTAATTTCAAATGTTCCTACTTTATCATGAAGGGACAAAAATATAGGTATTTTTTACAAGGGATTTTACATTTTTCCTTTAACCCTTTACTAATAAAAATTAAATAGGAAACATCTTTGGAACATTGTCTTGTTTAGGGTCAACACACTTCACACACTACCTGCCACCAACTAGCAACTGCAAGTAATTTGGACGGGCCAGGGTGCCATCAATGTTGAATGTTCACAAGTTTATCCTCCAAAATATAAAGGTATTTAACCACATAATTCCTTTCTAATCCCTGTTTATTCTATCCTACTAATGCATTATTTATAATATTCTATGTATTTACTAATATGCCTACACTACTAATATCCCTAGTCTTAATTTCCTACTATTTCTTTTCCTGTTTCTATTCCTACACTTACTACAAATCTTACTTTCTTCCTATCCTACTTCTTACTCCTACTTATATTATAAATGTGAAAGCTTGCGAGGATGTTGGTATTACAATCACATAAAGTCAAGTGATCGGATTCAGATGAAATTTGAAGCAAAGTTAGATCATGCCCCGATTACATTATATGATACTTCGATAATTACCGAGGGAAAAATGTTAAATGAGTTCTAGGTGGACGAAGTCACGGGCAAACACTAGTGGATACAAAAAATACTTTCTGGAGTTCAGTGTTTGGTCTTAAACAGAAAATGTCTATATATTTCATTTTTCACTTAAGATCATTAACATTTTAAAACACTGCTGACTAAAACCAAATCAATCTGTTCACAATCACCTTTATGCTATGATTCTTGCATAACCAAGATATTAAAATACTTCCAAAAATGTATCTATTTATCCAAAGAATAAGTAGCTAAATATCTAGGGCAGGACTAGTTGAAGTAAGTATTGCATAAAATAATTTCACAAGTTGTAAGTTATAATAAATATTGTGAAGCAATTGGTGGAGCAAAAATAACTTTTACCACATACCATTAATATAGAGAACTAAGGCGCACAATAAATTCCTCCAAAAACAAAGAGAAAGAAATAATAGTTGGATTATAAAATTAAAGCGAGAAATTATCAATTAGTTTAAATTTGGCGCTTACTTTATTATTATTGGCGAGCTTACCTCTACTTATGTGTTACGTTGCACCACTCATAAATATATTTTTAGTCTTAAGCTTCAATATGGCTATTTCTTAGATGGAATGAACATGAAATCATTAAAACAATAGGAAAAACATTTTCGACAATTTTACTCCCCACAAAGCTACAAAAGTGACAGTCCAGCATAAAGTTTACCATAGAGAATGTTAATTTTCGTCGTCGCAACATCAAATAAATTAAGAATATTTGAAAATAAGGGCAGATTTGTGTAGCGAAATATAGGTTTACCTATACTATGCTTGTAAAAGTAAGGTAAACTTCTTTAAAAAACATGCAAATACAACAGTTTGAAATCATAGACTACAGAGTAATGTTAAACAAACATCGATGTGATGTGTGATTGTGATCATTGATTGATTTCATTCCTGAGCAACACTGTTAACGGTCCATTTTACGTATTCTTTATGACACGGTTTGTCAGAACTTGTTAAGAAAATAATTTAAAATTTAAAAACGTATTAAAATTACCTTTCATTTCAACTAAAAACTAAAATCATCTACATTTGAGAAAACAACGCTTAGCTGAAATGTGGTTATGTATTAGAATACGGTTCCAACAAGAACGTCGACTGCGTGTAACGAGACCAAGCTTTGTTGTTTGTTGTGTTCCATGCAGATGGCGCAACGATCTTATAAACTGCGTATCCTAAACTGACGTTTTTGGTTATTTTTGTTCTCGCCTCGTGTTTACTTTAGTGTCTAATTTCGGTCCTATTACGAAAAATCAGTTGTGCAATAACATTACGGTCAATATTTCGATCATACACCAAATCGCCATACGGAACAGTATCGATCGCAGCCCGACTAGGTATATGTATACAGTATCACGTGGTGGTGTGGTGGTTTATATAATTCTTGTTTACCGCACAAGTCGAAACTTTGCGCATGTGCGTCCCGTCAGTAACCTCAAATCGTAGAGCGGGCTCGGAGTCGGCAGGTTCCGGACATCCGGGTCGCGGGGCAGCGGATCCGGCGCGTGTGAACTTGTGATGTGCCCTCGTGTCGGCGGCAGAGCGCGCCCCGCGTGCGAAACGAAGCGTTGGTGATACTTGTGCGCCTGACATGGCCCAGACTCAGTTCTCGCGGAGCTCGGAGAGCGACGCTTGGGCGCTGCTCTCGCTCAAGTCGCCTCCGTCGCCCTCGAAGGTGCAGTGGGCCCAGGAGCCGGCTCCGGTGGCCATCGCGAGGCTCGACGGCCGGGACTTTGAGTACCTAATTCGACAGAAGCGCGTCGTGATAGGGCGCAACTCTAGCAGGGGGGAAGTGGACGTTAACATGGGGCATTCGAGTTTCATATCGCGCCGTCATTTGGAGTTGTTCTACGACCAGCCGGAGTTCTACCTGACGTGCAACAGCAAGAATGGCGTGCTGGTGGACGGCGTGTTCCAGCGGAAGGGGTCGCCGCCGATGCAGCTGCCCAAGAGGTAAGCCGAGCGCGACGTAAACACGCGGTGCGATAACCGCCGCCGCCCGCGTCGCTCTATTTACACGTACTCATTGGCTGTATGTTTGTAAACAAACATTTGTTTATGTCTACCCACCTGGGAAATAAAAAAAAAATAGTGTTTATTGTGTTTGCATGTCAAGCTTCATGCAGTGACCTTTACCTTTTACACGAATTTATCTATCAATAAAAAAATCTATCAAAAAAAAAATATGTAGTGTTTTCCTCTATGAGTCAACAACAATGCTAAAAAAGTACTAATTATTTTAGTGGAACATATTTCATTTTTGCGGGTGATGCAACACCGGTGTAAGTTGTTAGCATGACCTTAAATGCAAAAAGCAAGTCATGTTGAATTTCAGATTACATTTGTTATTGTAAATAAGGTTTATAATAACATTAATTTGTAATTTGCACTTTGCTCATTAGTTATTTTAAATAGTTTATTTATAAATAATTACCATGCATACATGCCAAACTATAATTAGTAGAGGTGGCTATCAGACGTGACATGTCTGTGCAATGCACTGTTTCTCTCTCACACTCTATCAAACTGCATGCTCCTGTCCTGGTTCATAAAGTGTTGACATTACTAATGGAATGCAGGTCAGTTGATTTAGGAGGTAAAATTAAGTTAAAATTAGCTGTTGATTACAATTGTGTTTATGTTTAATGAGCTGTTTTAGTGAGCATTTTTTAAGATAACATAACTTATTAGGTCTGCACTTCCTTACATTTTTTTAACTAATTATTTAAACTTCCTTCTGTGAACACAAATTTAACTATAACTGGTTTAGGCACTTGTCCCATCACCAATGATGAGTGAGAAGGCTGGCTGTTCACACTGCCGGCGATCAACTATTAACATATGTGTCTCTTTTATTGACCCGGGATATATACCTTTTGTTCATTTCTTGAGTGAGAAAATACTTGATGGCTAATCACCTCCTCGCCATATAAATTTCAACATTATTTTGTATTTAGAATCTTCCTTTTTTAGCCACAACTCTAATATTGCATGATTGAGATGAGTATCTAGTGGTTTAACACTTGTGTGTCTTGCACTTAGGGGAAAAACAATAGCTGTTCAAAAGTGCAGTGAATAATCAATATGTTGTTTACATTAAATGCATTTACTCTCATATCTATTGATTAGCCTACTCTAAGGAGATAAATCTATTGCTCTATCTTATCACAGTTCATTCAACTGCTCTAGTAGAATTAATGACTATTAATTGGCACACACTATTTAATTGTAGTGTTTTCCTTTTGTGTTATCAGTGGACATAGTAGAAGTTTGCTTTATAAATAGTTGTACTAAGAAAGCTATTGCTTTAACCACCTGTTTCACAATCATCAAGTAAGGTATATTTGATGGATAAAATTAGCCCTTCCCCTTTCAAACACCTGAAAATAAACAAGGAGAGGGCTAACTTTAACTGGCATATAAATACTTGTTGACTGTGTAACAGGCCCTAAATCTATACAATATTGGGTATTTATATGTCATTTGTCTGTCTGTTTGTAAAGCTTTCATGGCTGAACTACTGAACTGATTTCGATTATAATTGGTATGGAGATGCTAGTTACTTATAACTATGTGATACTAGCGACCCGCCTCGCTTCGCTCCGGCTTCTATTATATACATAAACCTTCCGTGAAAAATATGTAATTGGTGGTGAAAACCGCATTAAAATCAGTTGCGTAGTTTGAAAGACCTAATTGTACATACATACAAAGGGCCAGACGGTGGGAAGCGACTTTGTTTTATACTATGTAGTGATCAGGGTCCTCGCGCACTAGATGACCACGACCACGACCAGTGGCCGCCCAGCGACCAAGTTGACTAAAGAAACCACATGAACATCGCGCACTTGGCCGCGCAAAACCCAATGTTCAAAACATTACACTTGTGAAGTAATATTATTGGGACCAGCTATATGTCATTGCATTGCATTGTAGTTACTTTGCTATTTTTAACTTGAAGTAGATAGATGAAAATAATGAAAATCAATATGCTAGATTTGATCCAAACAAAGTATCTGATAATTCTTGTACCGCTTCTCTGCAATGATAGTCTTGTCCGAAGCGCTAGTAGATCCACTCCCTATTGCCGACGTGTAAAAGAGTCCGCATGTGTAATAAATATTTTGAATTAAAGTAAAAAAAAGATTTTAATAAAAATAATTAAAATATTTTTTTTTTTTACGTGTCACCGCTATTACTAGTACACGTACTAACTACACTTGTATTAAACCATACATTACACTTATTATTGTCAAAGACGGGTAAATAGGCAGATGACCCACCTGATTGGAAGTGGTCTTTATTAGTCATGCCCTTAATTTGTGTTTATTATCAAGTTTAAATTTACATTATATTGTTTAATATAAATTAAACACTTTACTTGCTAATTTATAAAAGTTTGCATTTTACAATGTTGTTGTCGCTAATGAATGGAAGTTATTTACATCTAGCTTTTACCCGTGACTTCTTCTGTGCAGGATAGGGAATGTGCATGAAATTTTTTTGTCACATTTCTTAACAAAATATAAAAATACCGTAAAATAGATGGCAAAAAGTGAAATTAAAATCGGCAAAAAAATACGGATTACCTATTATAAGCATTTAAAAACTACTAATAAGACAGAGATCCGACATGAACTGTGACGTCAGCGTGCGGCCATATAAACTCCATGTTAAATTCTGTTTTGCTAGAAAGAGACAGAAACAAAGCTTTAATGGCTTAGGTATATCTTGGTTACTCGAATTTCTTTCCTATGTTTGTTACATGAATGACTTTTTATTAAAGCAAAAAAAAATAATCATGCATATTCACTATTGTTTATCTCCGCGGAAATTTTAGATTTTCCCAGATAAATACAATACATAGGTATGTATTTGTTCGTCCTCGTGCCAAACTTCACACACATTGGTTGAGGTAAACCGTGAAGACGACAAACAAATATACTTACATATCTACCTACTTTTGCATTTACAATATTCGTAATGAATTAATTAATAATTAGGTACTATCACCTAATATGTTATTTCCATTTACTGTATTGAAATTTAATTCTTATTAACCCACTGTAACATAGTAATCTGAGCGCAAACCGCAAATAATGTTGTAGGTACCTACCTAGTACAATTTATTCATTTTTCATTTAAAAAGGATTTGACGTGGTGACAGGTGGAACAACAATACTCTCAAGCGGCAAACACCATGACATTACGTTACGCAGTAGTTTTTGGGTAAAAATTGGATCATGTTGCCAATTTCGCTCCATATAGCACTCATTTTTCCAAACATATTTTTGGAAAGCTATACCTGCGACTGTTAATAATTAAGCTGTTATAAAGTTAAACACATATGATAGAACCACGTGGCCGCGTCGTGCACCGCCCGTCTAGATCGCCGGGGTCACTTGCCACTCCCGAGCTGCCGTAAAACCAACCGCAACTCAGCATCTTAACGTCCTATGCACACTATTAACCCACTAACTTACGACCTTACGTATTAAAACACCAATCGGCGGCGGCGCGAGCGAGATGGCGTGTAAACAATAAAAGTAAACAAAACCGTTTCACGCCGTCTCTTTTAAACGTACGTCTATCTCTATCGTTTATCAATGATGGCCGAAGTACGCGAATAAAATCACCTTGGTCGATGATAAGAATAATCAAAACGGTTAAGTCGCGTTTATTACAAAGTCGAATGTTATCAATTATCATGGCGCCGTTTTGTTTATGTTTTTCTTTATGTCAGTGAAGTTGTTTAAACATTAAACTTGCTATGTTTAATTTAATCTAGTAGGTATAGTGAAATAAGTCCGCTCGGTCTTCTGCTGATACGAGGCTATTAGTGTTATTGTCTTACCTATTCTCTTGCGCGTTATTTTGTTTATATATTCTTTATCTTCAGTCATTGGCCTGCCTTTTGTTGTGCGGTTTTGATGACGTGGGGCTTATTTGGCTGTCAGTCTTGACTTAGTGCGAGTCATTGCCCATGACGCCACGGCGCGTCGTAAATTCATATATAAATCAGCGGTGTAGGTATGTGTTAGTGGTATAAGTATTTCCTATTCAGTCAGTTTTAACCAGACTTAGTATTAGATGATAGGAATATGTACAGTCACCACACGGGATTGTTGAGCCACTATAGAACCCTCTCACAGAAAGTCGACGGAAAATTTTGACGTAATTTCTTTTGAGTGACTTGGCGTTGTCATTATGACAGGGTTCTATGGTGGCTCAACAATCCCGTGTGGTGACTGTACAAGTAGGACGGTTTACCTCATTTTAGTAAGTTCGCATTCTTTTAGTACACAGAAATCTTACTCTGGCATCGAAATTAAAGCTACATTCAGCTCGATCTCTTTCGCGATTTGGAGCGAGAGGATCTGGAGTAGACTTCGTCACCAGCAAATTAAAGCGCAGACGAAATTCATTCGATCGCGGCCTGCGGGATAGCGCTTGGTCTCTTTCTATTTGAAAGAAAGAATAAAGAAAGAAAATCATTTATTCGTGACATACACAATATATTACATACATATTATATTATAAGATAGAAGAGATAGAAGACATGAAACAAAAAGATAGAAAAGGCCTTTGTCACGAAATGGTTCCAGTTCAGCATTGCTGGCATAGAAGCCAGCGCTGGTCTTCCACTGGGACCAACAAGTGAAGCTAGAACAGGTACACTTTGGGCAGGTTACATAAAAGTGTTTAGACAAGATTTGGAGTAACCCACTTCTTTTTATATCTACGTAACCTTGGTTCTGTGACCTGGAAAGTATTAATCAATTATCTACTTCCTAAAGATGTGTAAATATAATCTAATAACGCAATTTGTTGCTAGTTATGTTTTTCTGAAAAAAAAAATGTTTTCTGTTTGTTGTCAAGAGACGATCTTATTTAGGTAATGCTACATTACATAATTACATTAGAACTGAAATGATTGGAAGTTAAAAAAAACACGTGGAGATCTGTAATCTCTGAACGGAAGAAGTTCACTGATATGAAGAAGTAGAAGAAAAGTAGCAGCAAAGCGAACGTCTTCATTGAAGAACAAACGCTTAGAAGATTGCTGATCTGATTACTGCCTTTTAAATGATTTACTGCCGCACTCGGAGACGTCAATTAATTTTTAAGTTTCATTAAAGTTGCTGCGTCTTATTCTAAGCAAAGAAATGGCAAAGAAAGTGACAGCAGCAACTTTAATCAAAACTTGATTGACGTCTGCGTGCGGCCGTTAAGTCGCTGTTATAAGATATTTTAATAAACTAGTAGGTCTGTGGAACGAAAACATCTGATTGGTCTCAATTATGGCCAATGAAATGAACTATTTATTCGGTGTCGGTATGGTCGCTAGCAAAATTTTAGCTTAGTCATCGTGTTTTAGGAAAGATCACAAAACAATTGAATTCCATATTCACTTCTATTGGAATTCCTGTGGTCTTGACTTGTGGCTTAGAACTTCTTTCTCTCTCTCCTCGGCATTTATTAGTCCCATTTGATGGTCTGGTCTGCCTTCCTTATTTCCTTTCTCCACTTTGCTGTATTCGACGTGTTAACGTCAAAAACATGGCATCACTACAGCTTAGAATATTTGCCAAAAACCTGAGGCAATGCGAGAACATATGCACGTCTTACTCGCATAGATTTATTCGTATATGAAGGCTTCGTGTGTTGAACAACGCGGATTTATTCTAGACCAATCTAGGACAAACAAGTCCGAAATGCCCTTGTATGGTGGCTCGACACACATATCCATACGCGAGTATAGGTCGCGTGGGTACACGGTTGCATTGTATGTTGCGGTGAAACTCTGTCACAATGATACTGGTATGGTAGTGTCATTCACAAAGGCAGTCAGGCATTTAAAATTACGTCCTGTAATATTTTCTATTGACTCCTAAAAAGGTCCGGATAGCTACCACCAACTTGCCTTTTTTAAGCTGCTAAAGGGGTCCCTAAACCTGCCTCTAAGAGGTCAAAATTGCTTATTAAGCACCGTTTAGAACGAAGTTTAATGTGCTTGACAAGCAAACTACGTGTTTAATATGATAAATTTTGATGACAAAAATAATGTTTGAAATGTTTGTCAAGCGTGCTTGCCCTTGATGCATGCTTGTCAAGCGACACATTCAGGTTAGATGCTTATCAAGCAGTTTTGACCATCCTGGGACCCCATAATGAGTGCGGATGTTTGACAAGCATACTTGACGTTGCTTCAAGCCCCATCAAGCATGCATGTCAAACACGTAAATGCTCGTCAAGCAATTTTGACCACCTAGGGATCCCTTAAGCAGTGCTCGGATTGTGTTCCGGACTTCCGGTTAGTTTACAATAACGACAACCAGTGAAATCATAGCATAGAGGGTGTCCCATAAGTCGCGCCTCACAGTGACACCGGAGAAGTAGACCAGCGTAAGACGAACCGAACCAGCCTAACATGACCTCAGTAAAAGTCGCTATGCCAGTTTGAAGTTTGCACTGGCATATCTTGAAAACCATGCGATTTTTACTGCTACGCATTTCCACTCCGTCAAGGCTAGTCCGGTCCGTCTTAGGCTGGTCTACCTCCGGTGTCACTGTGACGTGAGACTTATGGGACATCTGTAGAGACATTTCATCTTACGAGTAATCCTCAGAGCTGGCAAATCCTGGGTTTGCAGTCATGAGAATGCAAATGTCTATGGGCTTCTGATCTGTCCATCAGGCGGTCCGTGCGCTCGATTGCCTCTATGCCATAATACGAAGCCATTTCTCTGGAAACGATTATTCCAACGGTGGAATTTGCCCTTACTGCCCTACTGAACCCTAGTTACAACTGGATTATTTACATCGCTACAAGTATGACAGTGTTTGTACGTTATGTAACTCGGAAACATAATGACGCATTTTTCGGACATAACTGTTTGTATCAAGTCGTATTGAATGGGACTGTTTTCGGGTGACAAATCCGATGTTCTTTGAGTGATATGATATGAGCGACTCAAGTTCTTAAACATTGTCTCTTTCATGCAATTCTATTATGAGTAAAAGGGATGGGGTTTATTCTTCAAGCTTGCTACTGTTATGATGGTGTTGGAAAGGTTAATATTCGTATTAGTTACTCGAAATTAGGCTTAGTAGAGGCGAGTCCTCAAAAGATTAAGTAAATTATTGTGTAGTCTAATGCCGCGTCCAAACTACCTATGCGGCAATCGGCGAATATTCGTGTTGGCGTCTCTGTTTTACTTAACGTTTATGACAAAGACGTCCACATGAATAAGTATTCGCCGAATGCCGCATAGTGTGGACGCGGAACAAGAGCGATTGCGCACTGCGTCCCATCCAAAACCGAGAAATGTCGGATATTTCTCTGATTCGGATCGGACGCAGTGCGCAAACGCTCTAAAAGAAAATGCACTCTTTAAATCGCTTAAGTTAAGTTCAACTACCGAACATGACTTTACAGAAACGTTTGAAATGTATGCCCGTATGTTTCCTAAAGAGACGCGTAGACGCACGCGCGCGGTGCATTGCCAGCGCCGCGTTGCGCAATGACACCGCTAGCTAATAACAGGCTGCAACCAAACACTGACGAGACTCTTTGCTTAAGCGGCGTTCTCACGAGGCGAGTTTAGTTGATCAACTTAAATCGGTTTACGAATTCAATGACAATCGATCATGAGAACATGTTTTCAATAAAAGTTGATTAACTTTAAGTTGAACGACAGAAATCGCCTCAAGAGAATCTGACATTAGTATTAGTACGTACTCGCTAAGAAATATCCGATTAATTTCGTGATTTTTTAAGTTTTCTATTGTGGGACACGAGATGGCTGGGCAAGGCACAAGTCTGTCTCATGGACTCGCTATGAACTTGTTTTCATACATTTTTACAAGCTTCTTATGTAATTTATAAAGGAATTTTTTATAGTTAAATTATGTCAGTAAAGAAGAAATATACCTGCAACATTAAAGGGGAATGCCCATCTATCTGCCCTACAAAGAACCAATTATACACCTAAATATGCTATGTTAATGCAAGTTTCGAAAACACTTTCAGTAATTACTCAAAAAGTTGGTAAAATGCTGTTGAAATAGACAAAGACAATTTCATCTCAAACTCGTTCAAAACGAATTAAGACGTTTAGTATAAGTATACATCCAAAGGTTTACCCTTGAATCACCGACACTCATTTCATTGAATGTTTTACTTTGCCGAATTTTTATTTCATCGACAGGCGTTTTGTACCTAGCCCTACTTAAGTACCATATTATTGACATAATAATACGTGACGTTCTCAATACAAAGGGACCTTATGGAGGAAGGCAGTTAAGCTCTTCTTATTCTTGTAACTATACGAATACTATGGTAACAGTTCTAAAAACGGCGTAACCACTTGCCTCCATAAGGTCCCTTTATATTGAGAACGTCACATATAGGCACACATGCCAACTGCTGGACACCCCACAACACAATTATCTATAACTATAAATAAACTGCCACGTACCGTTTGTGGTGCTATCCACTCCTGTATTAGTTGACGCAATTAATTATTTTGCAACGATAAATGTTAACGCGATAATCGTGTAATATTAAGGTTGCAATGCTATAGGCACTGCTCATTGTCGAAACCAAACAGAAACAGTATAATTTCTATGAGTACCTTGGCGTCATAGTGTTATACTGGATGAGAGTGACGTCTCACGCCACTTATAGATTACGAGTAAACATGAGGGTAGGTCAAAATAAAGTTGCGTGAGCGACGGATGATCAAGTAAGTCTAAAAATAATGTGCATTTTCTTCCCATCCCATTAGATATGTTAATAAACATATTTTTAATACTTTTTATATATGTACAGTCAAGGGCAGAAATATGTATACCCTTTTGGACCTTATTACTATGGGACAAGGTCCGAAAGTGTATACATATTTCTGCCCTCGACTGTACATTCCAGGCATTTTATGTGCATTCTCCAGTTAAGAAAAAGGAATAATGGTTATTAAATTAGACGGTTTTTATACCAATTAATTGTTTTTTTATTACCAGTGATCGGGGTTTTGGATGCGACTCGGGGTGAATGACCTCAATCATTATGCTAGTATGGATATGCCGCGGGATTCCGGGCTTCGTGTGGTTTGATAAAGAAGAGTTTTTTGTCAAATATCACAGTGATCGGAATTCCCAGTGCAATCTGGGGTGATTGACCTTAAACATTATGCTAGGTAATAATGGATATGCCCGGGATCCCGGGATTTGTATTGGTGTTGAAAGATAATTATTCTATTTTATTTAACATGATATCAATCGAAATTACAGGTCGACGATTAAAATAAATGTTTTTATTATTGAAAATACATTTTTTTATACAGACGCGGTCGCGGGATTATAGTCACATCCATACTATGATTACGACTCGAAATCCCGCGAATTGCATCCAAAACCCCGATCACTGCTTATTACGCATTCCAAGATCAGTGATTGTTTGAACTCCATGTTACCATGTTTTTACGTCAAAAATACATTTTCATTGATGTGATCTATACATGTTATTGACTAGTTTAGGCTAACCTTTATTTAAACCGATCGGATGTGTTGATATGGTTAAATTGCGCTAAAGTCTCGCCGCGCTTGGCCGTTTTGACCAGCGGGGTTATTGCCTAACGAAATTTTGACAATTGGTATCCGAATCAACTGTCATAGCCCATACAAAATCATGACACTTGATTCTGATTCCGAGCGTCAAACGCGTTAGGCAATAAGGGGACAGGACTCTCATTGTTACACAATGATGAAGAGGGATCATGTTCTGCTGGTCGGTAGCCAGACTATTTATCATTTATCCACGTTTATCACCGCGATAATACTGGGGCTGGTCAGATATCCATAAGTAATTAGATGAAATTATAACTAATAGGTATGTATATAAATATTAAAATAAACTGCCATATTGTCGGACCGTAGATTATTTCAGACAATATAAGGGTGATTTGCTAAAATATTGTACATAGTTAAGCGAGCTCAATTAAGGAACAAACGAATTTCATTTTTGTGTAACGAAAATTAGTCATACATTCATATGGTTAATTTTCGTTACACAAAAATGAAACTCGTTTGTTTCCTTAATTGAGCTCGTAACGCGATTAACTATGTACAGTCGAGGACAGAAAGATGTTTACATTTTTTCACCTTGTTCCATTGTAATAAGGTCCAAAAGTGTACACATAATTCTGTCCTCGACTGTACAATATTTTTGCATTTTACCCATAAACATCTGATGAAATTCCTAGAGCCGTTTTTATTTCTGATCTGATCACACATCACGATCAAGTTTAAGTACCTAAAGTAACCTAGAACGCCATATATTTTTTAATTAGTTTAGTAGTAAGTAATCTATGTCGTACCCCGACAATTTCCGAAGTAAAATATTTAAGGTTATTTATAAATCGCAAACGTTTTCCCCTTGACAACACATTATATCCCAAACAACCTGTTTGCATACAGAATTGACTCTGAATCGAGTTGATGGCATCGAACGAGTCAAGTAAACATTCCACGGCAGTGCGATGCACCGCGACACCGGTAGAATGCGCTGAGCGGCTAGCACATCTTGTGTTTTCTCGCTTGTCGCTCAGTGCGTCCCTTTCGTTATAGTCTCGTTAGAAAGGGAGATCCGAGCGACACACAAGTCGCGGACAACTCGTGCTAGCCGTGCTGGACGGCGTGGGCGCAGCCTGCGGGAAGCGTCTTGTAAATCAGAAGCGGGATTAGAGTTTGCGTGAACGAAAATATGTGTCTTTTTTAGGATTTTTGTTTTGTGATATAAAAGTTTTGAAAACTAAGATTTTATCGGGTGCCTCTAATGTCCAAAGGCCGCCGCATAATAGCATGTTTCCTTCAGGTGGGCTGTTTGCGTGTCTTTGGCAATAATAAAAAAAAATTGCGGCTTGCCTCTTTTTTGTTTTTCTCTAGAAATGCGTGATGTTCTGGCATTTTATTAAATTAGATGTCATTTATATACACTTTAATTGGCAAGACTGGATATCGGGTAACATGGATATAACATGAAAATCAGGAAGACTGGCACTGACAGTTAACACATTCACTGCCCATGACGCACCATGATGTACGTCAGGTGCGCAATAATTGTTACAAATGAAGAACATGAGCGCCATTGGGCGCTAATGTGTCAACGGAGATGGACAGACTTATCATCTGTATAGTTCTCACAAAGATAAAGATAAAATATATTTATTCAGTAAGTAGGCCGCACGGGCACTTTTACACGTCAAAATCTACCAGCGCTTCCCAAGAGGAGACGACTGCTGAGAAGAAGCGCCGCAAAAACCCAACAGTTAGTAGTAGTTTTAAACATAAATAACTTATTACTAGTTATGGCAATGATACTACTTATTCTAGCATTATATAAAACTGTAAAAATAATAATAAATATCTGCGTATTTTTGCAGGAAAACATGTCAGAATGATTACGAGAAAAAAAAATGACTAACTTAAAAAAAAAGACTGACTTTTAACCTAGCACAAACATCGTGACGGGTATGCGTCAATTATGTTCTGAATCGTTGCTGTGTGCTTCGCTACACGCGAACACCGCAACCCTCGAATGATTCAGTATCACATTAATGTTATCTCGACCTAGATCTCTACGTAGGTGATACAGCTCGTGTAAAGTTTAGATTCCTGCGATAACGGAACGTTCTCATGTACGTTGGCTACGGGTGTTGATCTTCAGTTTCATGACTGTGTTTACGTAGTAATTTTCGTGGTAAATTTCGAATATTGAAAACAAATAATTTTTCAGTTGTTATAAAAAAACCATTACTTAATTAGGTGTTTAGCTCAATTCCCAGCCTTATAAGGACAATCCATGGGTTTTAGTTCTTAATAACGGATGTAGGTATTTCCTGGATTCATTCTCGAAAATTCTGCGGCATAAATAATTTATAATTTTTTTTCGTATATCGCATGCATGTTATATTATTATGCCATTAATTTATAAATAGACAACGTTTTTTTCCGCGTACACAATGTGATTCTAATTCTGTTCAAAGGGGATTTTAATCTTTATTTTTTTATATCTTAGACTATATAGTGAGCGCAAACAATTTGTAGAATACTTGTTATTGAAGAGCATCGTTTGACTTACTGATGACTTGAATTGCCCATAGTTTGGTACTTAACAACCCTACAAACTTGAAATTTCGGGTATCGGTTTCAGTTTTAAACATGTGTATATCATTTACCACAATATAGCGCTTCCAGAGCGGCTAGCACATCTTGTATTTTCTCGCTTATCGCTCGGTGCATCTCTATCGTAACGTACTAGTTCGAAAGAGATTTCCGAGCGACAAACTTGTCGCGGACAACTTGTGACAGCCGTCCTGGTTTATCAGATTGATAAAAAGTAATACAGCGATATGCGCCTTTACAGTCCAAGGGACCAAAAGGTAATATTCGCTTTATTCCTCCTTTCTTCACAAATAAGGCACAGCACTCGGTACAGCGGCCGCGTACCATCCGATGGCCATATTTCAAAACAATTTTACTAGAATTGTCGACCAGTACGTGATATTTGGTTTGCTAACGAGTTCGGAGCAAACTCGTCTCGCTCCCGGGTCCTGTTTGGTTTGTGTCTCGTAGGCTCGTCGGCGAGATGAATGATTTAATTATTTAAGAGCTTGCTTATTGTCATTGGTACACTATTCATGTGAATGTGACACCAGGCTGTTTAAATTCTCGAGCGATTTGATATTATTGTGGAAGAACGGTTAAAAGTAAAGTAAAGTAAAGCCGAAACTGTCAGAATGTTTCAGACTCATCAGGAGTCCTTCATCAGGGCGTTCACGGCGGCGGCCATTCTCCTCATCTATTACCGTAATTTTTTTTTCACTTATGTTCATTAGCACTAATGTCCTACAGATACATGACACCGTCACTTACCAAAACACCCAGGTAAAATATGACAGCATGCGAATTGAGGCTTTTCTTCTAACGAACGTTGTGCCACTGGGCATTAGTATGCCTTTATTACCGCTTTAAAGCATTCTCATGGTCGAAGTAACTACTTCTAAGGGTGTGAAAAGAAAAACAAAGTGGAATCTAATTCAAAGGACAAGATGACCAAGATTCGATTACACGACCCCTTGCGCAAGCGCTCCTGTTCGTGCAAATATTGGGAAACTTTACGACGCTTCCGTGTCCTTCCAATCACCAGTTGGTCATAAAAGCCTCCTCATTACAATATGCCGGCTCGGCCGCATACCATTGTGCGAGCCTTTGTAAACAAATCACGCTGCTGTAAATAGGTCGGCGCGCATCTTGCCGGCGACAAACGGACGGCGTATTTTTGGCATTGCAACTGTCGTCAGTCCTGATGGTACTGAGTCGACTTCGGACTGGCTTGCCGTTCTTTTCGCAAATACTGAACACGATAGGGATGGCATGCCTCTTGCTTTGAAGAATATTTGCTTTACATATTTTGATACGGCAAATATATGCAGTACTTGGTACGGCAGGAGTTTCCTAACATCCTAAATACAAGCTTTTATAACAAATTCTTCTCAATATTCTATCCGAAATGTTTCCTGGACAGACGCACCTATAAATGTTTTTGCTGCAGTTGTAAAGAGTTTAAGAGCTTTCATTTTTCTGCGATATCCCTTTTAAAATCACTGACGTTAACAACTAGCCTCGTTGGCGACCCGACCCGGTTTGCTTTGCTAGACGAATATTTAATTTCAAAAGGTCCCCCGGTTCACAGCTGAACGTATTCGCCCGCTCGGTGTAAAGTTTATTGATTCTGCTGTGAAAATGGAAACATTCTTACACGGTCCATTAAATACTACCTTCGCTTCGCTGGACTTTATTCTCAAACCGATAAAGGTGGGTGGGATGGGATTACGCGGGTTAGAGTTGTTTGAAAGTTTATATGGGCTCTTGTTGAAAGTGCCCGATTTCATTGTCTGGCGTGTATAGACAGTTTAGATCGAGAAGTTTGCAAAGTTTCAAGCACATTTAGGTCACTTGGAATACCACGTTCCGAATGTTTTCTTTTGATTATCATAAGGGTAAGAACTTTCCAGAGCCGGTTAATGACCTATTTCAACAGTTGTAGGTATTCTATCTACCACGTGTATTGTTCCACGGCTTGTATGTAACTTGATATCGTCAGACGGAACTTACGTAAAACCGGTAAAGCGCACGTTCGGTGACGCAGGCGCTACTTACTGTCTCACAACGTCACGACCAAACAACACAAATGCCTGACTTTCACGTATTAACACGTTAATACACGTTAAATGATTTTCCGGAAAATATGCAGTACGATCTGTATGATGTGGCAGGTGCGTGCGGCTGTTGCGATGTCACTAGGTAAACTTTCCTTATTGTTAACTACCTAGTTCACAGATCAATTGTCTTGTCAATTAAGACATATTTGGGTAAGGTTCAAAAAGTTGGACCCAATTAGCAAATAGTTGAGCGTAGTTAACCATACAAACGACGAAGGCGAAAAAGTTCCGTTGTGCGACGAAAAGTATCCTTACAAAATTGTATGACTAATTATCATAGCACAACGGAAAGTTTCAGTAATTTAATTGCGTGAGTTAGCGTGCCCAACTTTTAGAACTCCACCCATTTATTTATCTATAGGATCTAGGTATACTAATATTATAAAGAGGAAAGATTTGTTTGTTTGTAACTGCAATCCCTGTCACATGTTATTGTCAACAGCAAAAAAGCTCCAGACAGAAGTGTTGCGATTCCCCCCCCCCTTTCCACCGGTCGCTGGCGGGGTCACTGATCCCTTCAGACTACACGACGCCATGCTTGCCATGCTGTGTGCTTAGCTAACGTTTGTCTGGCTCAATGACGTCTATTACCTGTCAACATCGTACTTTCCTCTCTGATACTCCATTTAGAAGCTTGCAATGTAATCATTCTCGATGTTTTCTGTCTTACAAACACGCACATTGTTTTAACACGTTCAGCTCCCATGTTCGTCAATTTATGGACGTGACGCACCTTTTGCGTCATAGGTAGTCAATAGGTTAACAGCATTTCCGGATATCGATACGCTTTTCAGGGTTCCGTACCCGAAGGGTACCTAACGAAAGCACGCTGTCCGTCTGTCCTAACTTTAAAGAGCTGTATCTTTTGAACCGTAAAAAATTGCCCGTTGATTTGTTTGTAGATATGTGCTATAACAGCGGATTTCCTAACAAATAATAAACAAGCCAGAAAGTCAAATTATAAGGGGAGTCCCCATACAAGAAACGTTTTTAGGGTTCCGTAGTCAAATTAGGAACCCTTATAGTTTCGCCAACTCCGTCCGTCTGTCCGCAACTTAGCTCAGAGACTCTTAGTACTAGAAAGCTGTTATTTGGCATGAATATACATATTTGTCACGCCAACAAAGTGGTAAAATGAAATCTTGAAAAAAAAATTTTTTAGGGTACCACGTCCTCTACACGTAAAGTGGGGATAGTTTTGCTTCTCGTCTACCCCATGGTGTGGGGTGTCCTTGGATAGGTCTTTCAAAAACAATTTTTCGATTAAGGGATCCGTTTGTGAAATACATACAAGCGTCAAATTTGGTATGATTATGAACAAACCCTATAAAAACCAACAAATACTGAAATCGGCCACATGTGTACGGAACCCTCAGTGCGCGAGTTCAACTCGCACTTGACCGGTTTTTTAACGTTATTTGGGCCGCGTTTGCACACCACCTATCTATCTGATCCTTGATTTATTTACATCAAAGCAAATGTAAGCTAAGCATTCCGTAAACTGTGTTGATATTCGATCCAGTCGCTATGTGGAGCGGTGCGACCGGTATTATAATTTAACCCTTTGGGTATAGGGCTACTTTTTCCATAGCACAATATGCGCTACACTTATCCGAAAAGAAACCTTCTTACTTGTACATGAAGAACGAATTCGCTTCGCTATTATTCCCCTTGGCAACGTGTCCATCAATCTTGTTTCGCTAGTACATGACTGCCGACCGAGTTTTCTTCGTACTTTTTTGGCGGACACAGCGATCGGTCGGGTGTTTTTTTTGACATCTCAAAGCCGGTTGACGACTTTATATCGCATGTTTGGACGCCTTCGGTGCCTTTCATCCTTAGTCGTTCGTTAGGGACAAGTTTGAATTCAACTGTTGAAATGTGGTTGATTACATTTATTACCGCTACCTTTATTCAAGCTAAGCAGAATCCGTTCAAAGATCTTTTTAGATTGAATAATAAATGATAAAAGTCACTAGGTGTCTTAATATCTGATTAGCTATACGTTTATTGCCTTACGAATAAATAAATACTGCCTTTATCACGATCGTAATGTTAGCATTTTTGCAGCCATATGCTACAGCATGAATCTTTGAAGATTGTTATCTGTTAGTGTATGCCTGATAATGGACATGCCTTTAGCCAGACTTTAGCGTAGTGTATTTGATAAAAAACAACGACAAGTCAAATATGATTGAAAAAAATAATATGACTTAGAGTTTGTTTGGCTGGATAATCAATCTTTTTCATAGACCGCAACTGATCTGAAATTATAAAGAGGTAATATTTTCTGCATTATTATTTCTTGTGACGTCCTTCAAGTAAAATAAAGAATGTCACTTTGGACAATCTGTTAATATTATTAGGACAACTTTTTAGTTAATTCCTTGTCAAAACTTTAACGATACATGAAATAATCTGATTGTGGCTCTGTAACAAGCATTCGTTCTGACGTAATTCGCCAACCACCGTTCGCTACGTGAAGACACGTTAAATTTTTTGATTCATTACCACTTACAAGTTCGATGAAACTTAGGCCTTGAGATGGTACGATGGACTCTTATTTATCACCGTGGGCCCCAATTATGTACCAGCGGAATTTAGCCAGCCTTGGGCAGGACATGGGCCTAGACGCGTGACTCAGCACCACGACGTCACAAGTTTAATAATAGCTTTATTTGTGTAGTGACTTTTTTCTTTATGGAGCCTTCCGTCCATTCATACGTCAGAGATTTTTGGCCAATGTGGCGATATTGTATGTTAATATGCTTTCACGTTTGCGCACCTGACTTGGTTTGCCGCTCGTACTTTATTCTACTTGTTGCTTTGATTTTGCGGTGATTTTGGAAATGACAAATATGAAGCTTATTTTAGGTTTAAGATATTTTTTAACCGTCCGTTATTTATATTCTAGTTCATACACGTAACAATTTCTCTGATTAGATTGAGTGATCGTTTGGATTGGTCATTTGGTCCACTGAGTCGCCCTTTTTAGCATCTGTTATATGTATAAAGTTTTGTCGTCTGCGCCATTATTTCTCCTATTATCTCGCCGTTGTTGTCAAGTTTAAGTTTTTTTTCGGTGTTAATTTGTGTTTTATTCTGCCCTTTGTTTTGCTACCTGTCGTCACAAGGTTTAGGTTAGAATACATTCTGCTAGTTTCAGAAGCTTAGCTTAATGTAGACATAAATCACCCTTAATTTTAGTTTCTGAAGTTTCGCTAAGTACTCCACGTGCCTATATTTTCGCGTCCAATTCATCCATTCTTACAATTTCAGCAGTTCCTATCGTTTTCCTGATATATGGTTTCGATACGATAAGGGCGGACTGAAGAGCGATTCTGTTTTTCGCAAACGTCCTCCTGATACATTTTTGCGAGTTTTCAGCAGAAATGTGTCTTGGAGCATGTTTCAATAGAGCACTTTGGATCTGGGTCGCTCTTTGTTAAAAATTCTTTGATCGAGCTTTGATCGGCAAAGCATTGTATGAAGGTATTCGAGTCAATTTTGCAAACATCTAGTCTGTGAATCGTTTCCACCAGGAGTTTTGAAATTTGTGATAATTTTTGTTAGATATTTCGGGTTATTGTTGCATTATTGTGCTTTCAGATTGTCTTTTAGTGAAGAGATACCCATTTCATTGTATTCATAAACCAATTGATTAGAAAATCTAGTCCTTATTGTGTTTAGGTACGCTTGAATTAGAAAGGTACGGACATTATACGAAATCCGATAAAATCACTTCTATTTCGATTCCTTTCAGCTTCAAAGTTACGTTTGATGCTGCAAATTCAATATCTTTCCCGTTATCTTGAAATTTTTACGAGATCGGCGTGTCACAATGGCGATAACGTAGTATCGGAATGATTGTTGTAGCAACAACATATTTATAGCGGTATGTTGATGACTATTCTTAGCCGCCATGTTGGCATCTTTCGCTGCATAACCATATATATTTAGATAACGCATGTGATTTAGTCTGTGACAGAGACATAGGCATGACTGTATCCTAAAAAAATCTTATTCATAGCCATAAGGGTTTTCATTTCACAAAAGTAATTTGACTTCGATAAACTACTTAATTTGGCGATGTGCGGACGGATGCGTCTATGTACTTATTTAAAATTAAGTTAATTGTGAGGCAAGTATTTGTAGTTTAAAACATGTTAGTATTTAGTGAACCTAACAAAAGTATCTAATTCATTTTTCTCACTTTCAAGCTGCATGAATATAACGCCATATTTTACTGACGCGTCCGTAGCGTCATTGAGGTAGACTATACATCGTCCTTATATCCAGGCTGTGAGGTTCAAAATTGCTTGGTAATGATTGGGGAAACTGTTTCACGTGCTTTTGAATCCCCTAATGACGCTCGGGTGTCTGAGAGGGCTTGAGGGTGACAAGGAGGGAAAATTGCGGATTTTCACCGCGAGAGCGGAATGTGTCCTAACTAAGTGAGGGGTCTGTCTGTTGTCTTGTATGCTTGGGCTGCTCGTGGTGAACTTATTTTAACCGACTTCAAATTGTGAGTGCCCAATTCGGTTTCTATTATATCTTTTTTTTTTTGTATGCTTTACTGTCCCTTATGCACATTTATCACCTAATGTTTAAGTTTAATTTTTGACTCTAATTTTTCATAGACGATCTTATGTTTATTTTAGAGAAGTCAGTGCATATTGGAAGTTACACTACGAAAGCGTTCATCTGCGTCGCTGAATAATTCTATTAAACGTTGAATAATGCCTGAATAATGCCATTAAATCTTCAATCGTCGCATTAATTTGTTTTTAGAACGATATTACGGTAGCTAGGTATTATAATTAAAATTATAATCAACAATGACAGATAAACTGATTTTAAATAAGTATTCCCATGACGTTAGAACCACTGTTTTGTTTGCATTGTATAAAGTAAAAACCCGACGTACCTAATCAGTATGTTATTTGTGTCGATGCATATCAAGTCCTTAAATTTGGTATAAGAATTTAAAACTTAATTTGTTTAATAAAAAACTCAAATTCCGTTGTCATTTTGCTTCAGTGTCAGTCAGTGTTTGATATGCGTCGACACATTTGCTAGATTAGCAATTTGTGTAAGACTATGACGTCACCTGCCCATGACGCCACCAGCTTGCCGGCGGACGCGGCTGTTTCATAGAATTAATGAAAACGGGCGTGGAAATACAAATATAAACAACAGTCTTTTTAAGTATGGGTTTACCCGTATTGTCTTGTTGCGGTATTTTTATACAACGTTGTGGCTAATTTGAATTAACTTGTAAATATTATTGAGTCATCGAAAAAAACTTTAAATGAGTGCTTGTAACTGTCGTACTGGGAATTGTATACATTAATGGCGTCAAAATCATTTTATCACGTTCAGCATGATCGTTATTTGTACGGATTAATGACGCACCGTATGCGTCATGGGCGGTGAATGTGTTACGTTTGTTACGTTGTAGTGAAACCTGAAAGCATGGCACTTAACATGATCCTAAATTGCAATATTTCCCTCATATCCGCTTTATGCACGAATTCACCATGTTAAAAATAATTACGTAAATCAAACAAGAAATTGAATGAAATCATGCAAACCTCTCGTTGCCGTGGCCGTGTTTATTTCTAAAGCTTTCCTGGCTTTCAGCAAGCTTATTAAGGCGCGCCGCCTTGTAACTTTTCCCTACAATTCTAGATTTTACACGAACCCTTTTTTCCTTTATATTAGGCGAATTATCCTTTAGAAAAACTGAAACTTCAGGATATCATTTCGGGGGGGGGGAGGGGGGGGGGGGGGGGGTATTAGCCGTCTCTTCCAGAATTAAAAGATATAAGATGAAATAATTAAATTTATACACAATAGGCGGCGCAAATTTCACTTTACGCATGCTTTTATTTAACTTCAGATGTCTTGTTTGTTTATCAGTATCTCGTTGAAATCTTGCAAGTCATATTTAAACCGATTCCTGTTATTTGGGACTAGCAGTCATTTGGAATACATAATGAAAACCTGATAACAATCCAATATTATGGTGTTAGGGCCGTGTTCATAAAGTGATCTTGGCTGAGATGCCCGTCACAGATGCGTCAAAAATGACAGTGTTCTTATGGGCTGACGTTTATGTTGACGTGTCTTGAGACGGGGATCACAGTTGAGATGAGTTTATTAATTCGGCCCTTAGAGGTGTCTAATCTGATGATGAATCGGAAGTTGGCATCAGGATCTACGTTGTAGTTAACGTTAACCAAGCGAGTTTGGACTGCAAATCCTATTTTAAGTGGGTTAGAATTAACTTACAACTTTCTAATCGAGTGAAATTGAACAGAAATTTAATATTAGACGTTATTTAACGTTTTTAAAGCGGTTCATAGATATATTTTGTATGTTCAATTGTAATGATTTTATTTATTACATGGTTCTAGTTCTTTTATAAAAAAAAAAACTCATTCATATTTAAACGGTTCGTAAATCCGCCATGGCGGAGCGCTTTTATTTTGCTACCTTTTATAAAGGTGTTATAAAAACCTCTGTCACATTGTTAACTTTTTTGATAACTAGAAAAGGTTAGGTTTGCATTAACTTTTAATTTACGACGTTTACCTCTTCCAAAGCTTTAATTTTGGGGAAATTGTGACCTCCCGGTCACCTTCTAAGTAATAGGGATAATTTAGGCTTTTGCACTCTAATGTCATCCATCACGGCTGTCTCGCGAGACACATTAAATATTTGTCACAACCGTTCATTCATGATTTAAACATAACCTTTTACACTACATAATTTCTCTAAATTAAAATTATACTTAAATCGTTAAATACCTACATATTTATTTGAAGGTTTTAGTTACCTACTAGTAATTTGAAGGGCACTTCTGCCCTGCTAAACTAAATGGCGATATTCAGACGAAGTTCCTGTAGCAATTTCAACCTCAATACTAACAAGAGAGTACTGAATCTGCTTTGGCTATTGAATTTGACATATTTATCGCTTTTTAGCGGCAGTCTTTGCATTTTCATGTACCTTGTGATAGGTTGGTGATAATTGCTATTAATATATATATTTTTTTTTATTTATTCAGAAAATAATAAATAAAAATGTCACACAAGCACATTGCGTGACGTGTGTGCGTCAAGTTTGTTCTGAATCATTCTGTGTTGGCTTTACAACTACACACAAAGACTTCAAGTAATTTAGTTACTTTCTGTTACTGTAATCCCAATGACTGTAATTCGGTCATGTCAATAGTTTTCTTCACACTAGCGCTGCCTAATTCAAAAAGGTGCATGTTTCATTTAATAAAACTACAATAAATTCAACCCTGTACCGTTATTAAGAAAGTCTCATAATATCAACAAAAGTTCACCAATATATACGTCTATTGTCTACGAAAAAGCTATATTGAAGCCACCCCGCGTGAAGGTCGTGGTGATCTATACCTACCTTCATATCCAATGAAATTTCAGTCAAACATTACCCGTAATCAATATTTCTGTGGATCTAAGACGCAGCATGTGCGTCAAGGGCGGTGAAAGCGTTAGAAGGAAGTTCAATATTTTCCTCAACGTTTTCATTGCCAGCGTCACTGAGTGTCATACAAAACTGACACTGTATCGAGTACTTGGCAATAATGCGGTGTAAACCTGGATGTTAAGATACGTACAAGGAAGATTGTAGGTACGTCATAATGTTTGTACAAGTTTGGAGGTCAAGATGGCCGCTTTCAAGGACGTTTCCGCCATCTTGTTGATGTAGCCAATGGCGTGCCTTTGTTTTGGCAACCGTTATTCGGATCGGATAGAACGCGTTAGATGTCGTTAGATAACTTTCTCGATTTGCGAAAAAGGTTATTATTCTGTTAGAGGGACCTAGTCTGCTGGACAGTCGAGAAAAACTATTTTTTTTTTCTTGTCGTTTCCTCGACCTGGTATGGATTTTTGATGCTAAAGTTTGTGGTTTGTGGTACCTATGTGGTTTAATAACTTCCAAATAGCCGATTTGTAAAATGGTTCCTTTTAAATTCGTATAGATATAATAATGAATAAGATCATTTAGATCATACATGTCTCCGCCTAGGATCGTAAATTGGACTAAGCGGAAGCCAAGATCCTGTTTGCTGAGTCATAGTTTACGATTTTGTAGCAATTGTGGTACTTTGTGAGCTGTTTATTACTTTGACAATCCGCTTGGTAGTTGGTAGACCAAATAGATATTCGGAATTGGGAATATTATGATAAAAGTTACAACTTGACTACCCAACATCGTAATACTGACAATATTCTACGCAACGGTTTGGTTACGCTAAAAAAATAGTTTAACAAGATTGTGATTGTTGTGAACAAGCGTCTCGATCCCATACGAGCCTTTTAATACAAACATACATCTCAGAAGTGAGTTAAATCACAAAATAACTTTCTGCTGTTATTACTAGATTTTAAAAATAAAGCTCTATATATTATATTATTATATTTATGTCAACTGGCTTTGGCTCTCATTATATTTAAGGGTAAAATAAGGCTCTGCTAAAGCCCCGACCACATGGCGCATATTTTAGCAAGTAGGGTCGCGCGACCTTCGGGGTGCGTCGACCGCTGACGTCACTCCCTTGCTTCCTGTTGCCAACCCTAGTCTTGTGGGTTAATCCGACAACCTTATGCTCTATCTCTTTCAATCTACAGTCTTGGTAGCATTGTTGGAAAGGGACGGGACGTAACTGCCAATTTCGGTTTTTTGAGTTTTATTATTGCTGACTAATAGCGACTTGGTGTACATGCTTGTGCTTGTAGTTTTGTCAAAAAGGGCGCATGATTGTACTAGGTTAACATAAAAGGTAGGATGACTGTTTTATGTGTAGAGTGTACAGATTATTGCCTACCCTTATTTGAGGTATTTCAATGTCTATTGTGGCAAAGTTTAGCGCTTCTCATTTCAGTCCACCTGACTTATCAAGCAAGAGTAGAGCAAAGCAACGCAGAGCGGCTGTGTCTAAAGCTCTAAATACGCTGGTACTGTCCAGGTGGACCTGGGAGGCCTAGCCGAGATGCAACGATATTAAAAATAAAAATGTATAGGATTGACGTAAGCTAACTGTCAGTCGCGTCAGCAGGCTATGACTATTGACGTGAAATGGGGTACGAGATGGACATAAGGACAGGGGATAGTTTTTATCCCAAATAAAATTGAGTTTCCAAAGGAAAAGCGATAAACGACTAAAAATAAAGAAAGTAAGAAAAACATTTATACGTGACAAATATAAACGACGGGCAGAGAAATAAACACAAAAAGAATAGAGGTCACGATATGGTCCCAACTCAGTGTAATGCTGGCTAATGTCAGCGCTGGTCTTCTGTTGGTACCTACCATCAGGTGAAACCACGGATAGTTACCTACACACAAATAACTTTGGAGCAAAAACAAAAACAAGACATAAATTACAAAAAGAAAAAACAAATAAAAATTCGCACGCAGCCTTTCATGACTACGTGGACAGACTCGGTGGTGGCCATGGGCGTTATAAGGAAAGAGGCCCTGATAATTGTCAGGGCCAGTTTAAACTTTCGCACTCTTTGGCCCCGTCGGCTATAAGTTCTTCTTGCAAGAGTTGTGATAGCGTTAGACAACAAACATTTGACGAAACACCTCGCTCTTATTTGTTACTAGACTAGCGTTTGCCCGCGACTCCGTCCGCGTAGAAGTCGTTTATCGTGTATTCCATGGGAACTTTTAAATTTTCTGGGATGAAAACTATCTCCATACCAAATTTCATCTAAATCAGTTCAGCGGTTTAAGCGTGAAGAGGTAACAGACAGACAGACAGATTAGAGGTACTTTCGTATTTATAAAATATTAGTAGGGATTTACTAACGAAGTATTAAACATGGAAAAGCTAGGTGTATTCCTTAGTCCGCCCAAAAGCCGCTTAATTAAGTTCATTAATACTTTCGCATCCGCGGCCGGGTTCTTTCGTAATTACATCATTCTCTTTTCATTTGTTGCGAGCGGTATGAAGGGACATAATTAATGGAGCCATTTTATAATGATTCATGTTGATTATTTATCTTCGTAATTTTTTTTTGGAAGTACACTATTTATGGAGATTTTAAAAACAAAAAAAAATACTTTTCTTAAGAGCTTTCGATGCGTTTTGATGCGATTGCTTAATTGAATTTCAGATAACTAATTGCTTTATCAACTTCAGTTGGTGTATTTTGATCAGCATAATCATATTATTTGTTTTATTTAACCACGAAAGAAAAATGAACGCCGAATGATTAAGTAACCAAGTATCGTGATCTCACATAAAACTGGTTCGTTAGACCTGGGCTCACCCCTTAACTTGACCCAGATGATATTTTACCCCCAATATTGTTAGATTTATGATGCGTTTATGGAATAAGGAGTTTTATTGTTTTCTGCCTCTGTCTGAAACTCAGTAAGTATTAAAATGTTATATAAAATGGGATAGGTATGTAAGTAAACAGTGAATTATAGGCTATTAACATGACATATTTGCCGACGAGCTACGAAGCTGAATTACACGTAATTTGTACCCTTCGCGGATGTTTGCGGGCGGGTGGGGGGTTTGAGATGTCAAACCTGTCATGTTCCGATTTATTACAAGTGTTTAAATACTTTTAGTACAAGAGCTTGAAATTTAGAATATGTAATCGCAGTTAGGAGCCGATTTTCTATAGTTAGAACATGCACCGATTTAGGATCCTAAGTTAGGTACTGTCTTTACTTAGTGGGACGTACAATATTCTTAAAGATAACTGCAGAACCTACACGTAAAATAAAACGTGTTTGGTGACCGACTTATTGACAGACAGCGCAGCTTTAACTATCGTAAAACAATACAAATGGAAACCACATCCCTTAGTATTTTCGTTATCTCACTTATTAAGTTAACAGGCCGTCAATACGCTAGACGGAAAGCAAATTTCAGTACTGTCGTATTCGGAAAGGCCACGGGGTGAAGGACGCCTCGCTTTGCCGGGATCTAGCGATCGATACTATGACGCCAGCACTCACAGCCCAATATCAACTGTATGCCCGTCTGAATACGGCTGAATGTTGAACGCTGGTCGACGCTAGCCTTCCTGCTGACCTGTTGTTTGTGGCGTTAGTTACCAGCAGACACAACATGCTACATTCATTATGTAACAAAACGACAGGCGATTATGCCGCCCCAGACCACCTCCACTGCGCGTTTAGAATGCCCCGGTCTAATTATCTACGAACAAAGCCGACTGTGTACGGCAATCCGGCTCGAAGGACCACTAAGTACTTTATATTTGTTTACTTTTCGTGTCAGGGAAATTGGAGCGTTGGAAGTAATGTATGTTAAACGGTTTACTAGGCTGTAGCGTTTATTGGAATATTGTGACGGTAAAGTTTTATGGATATTTATTAAAAATAGTTTTATAAATAAAAATAAATAAATATCAGGGACAATCTCGCACAAATTGACCTAGTCCCAAACTAAGCTCTAGGCTTGTACTATGGTTACTAGACAACGATAAACATTATTTATGCAGAGAAATACATACTTAAATACATAGAAAACATCCATGACTCAGGTACAAATACTCGCGCTCATCACACAAATATTTGCCCATACCGGGATTCGAACCAGGGACCGCTAGCTTCGTAGGCAGGGTCACTACCAACTAGGCTAAACGAGTCGTCAAGTTTATAAGTAATAAGTGATTTTTATCGTATCCCCTTATTTTGCAGACACTCATTTCATCGAAAGTGTCGTTTCACCGAATTTCATTTCATCGAAAGCTAATTTCTGCTGATACGTTATTGTTTTCAGGTTATCTTAAGCAAGGGTTACGTAGGTTAGGTTAGACCTGTGACCACAAAAAAATTATAACTCCTGCACGTGGAAATGCCTGTCGATGAAATGAAAATTCGGCGAAGTAAAACATTCTATGAAATGAGTGTCAGTGATTCAAGGGTAAACCGATTTTTATTGATAGCAGCAGGAACCACCGAGTATTACCTGATGATTACGTTCGTTTCAAAGTTACACTTACTAGCTCTAGTCTTATATACAAAATTAAAATAAGAATAAGATTAAGAATAATAGCAATTATAGTGACAATTTAGCAGTATGATGAAACGCAACTGCAACGAAACTGCAACTTCTAGTTGCTTTTGAGTTTCATTTGAGTTTGAAACGTTTCAAACTAGTTGCGACGTGTGTGGTTTCACATAGCAATCTATGGTATAAACTCAAATGAAACTCAAAAGTAACTATAAGTTGCAGTTTCGTTGCAGTTGCGTTTCACCGTCAGTTCTGGACCTTACTGCCTTCAAATAAAACCATTTTCCTCCACAATACAACACTAAGGGTGGTAAATAGAATTTATAACTTTTCATTGAATATGGATGATGATTAATTTTTTTTTCTTTGTCGATCACGTAGATTATAAAAAGTATTGCATACGTTTTTTTTTAATTTTTTTACATAATCAAAAAATTACGGAGATATATTGAGTTGAAATGTCGCATGACGTCACGTCTCAATATAATTTTTACACAGAGGTGACATCACGAGCCCCACTCCTCTTTGACGCGCTTTATCTTTGTAATTTTTTGTTTGTCCAATATTTTTTGATAATCTAACTGACGGACTAAATAGAATTTCGTTTTCTTTACCCAGTCATCATCCCTATTGTGACACGCAAACAAACATATCCATTATCTATGTACCAAATATAATGCAACGATGGTTATTTTATTATTTACAAAGAAACATTCAATTTGTTTAGTATGCACATTTTATACACTAAATTAACTTGGTTTGCGCAAAAAGAAAAATATTGAATGCTTTATATCTTCCGATTTGACTCGATGGCAAATTTATAAAAAAATACGTCCGCAGATAAATTAATTGCATTTAAAGAGCTTGATACAATACATTTATGATTAAAGTGCACCAATGATAAAAATCAAGCTGGCATTTTATTGATCAATTACAATGCATTTGTATTTGCGAAATAATCGATATCTGCCTAAAATATCTGCGGGCCTAATATGGCCGTGTTTATCGCGTGACAAAGCGTGGATAAAGCATCCATCCGTCACTCTCGCGCTTATATACGTGTCAGAAAGTGACGGATGCTTTATCCACGTTTTGTCACGCGATAATCGCGACCACATTAGGCCCGCTGAACAGTTATTGTAGGCAGATAGTTAAAACGGGGACACATACTATTTGATAGTGAATGGGATTCGAGACCGTAGACATTTGCAATGGTGAGACTACCATCTCAAGACTACAACCCTGCAAATGACTAACACCCGTGTCTATAGAAGAGTAAAGTCATCACTTAAGTAAAAGTAATTACTCAACTAACGATTTCAGATAACGAAAACGTTATTGAGTAATTAGTTTTACTCAAGTAATGATTATAAGATGCAATGCCTTTGCGCTAGTCATTTGACTGGTCCGGTGCTTACCCGTTACAAATTAGACAGAGGCTACATACAGCCATAAGATACGCTAACGCTAACTAAAAACTGTCAAAATGTACAGGACTAGCTTTCCGCCCGCGACTTCGTCTGCGGAGACTTAGTACTTTCGTATGTTAAAATATAGCCTATGTCCACCCTGAAAGTTCATTCTAAATGTCGGTGAAAGAATTTTTGAAATCGGATGTGCGGTTCCCGAGATTGTCCCTTAAATTCAAATTCAAAACGTTTATTGCGATCTTGTTGTATAAAAGGTCTTATGTTATATTATAAGGTTCAACAAGAACCCAAACACAAACAAACAAAAAAACAAATTTACAAACGTTACCTCTTTATAATATGTGACGTTCTCAATATAAAGGGACCTTATTGAGGAAGGCAGTTACGGTCTTCTTATTTTTGTAACTATACGAATACTATGGTAACAGTTCTAAAAACAGCGTAACCGCCTGCCTCCATAACGTCCCTTTATATTGAGAACGTCACATATTAGTATAGGATTGACGTAAGCTGCTAATCTATCGCGTCGGCCGCTATGTCCATTTTTTATTGAACATCTAATTTTTGGTCACATACATGACTGTTAAAATCATTATCGTTCTTTATGCTTTGCTCTGTCAGTTAATAAATAGCAGAGATTCGACGCTTAACTGAAAGCTATTATAATTGGTAAGAAACAATTGTTAGCCCTTCGAGAGTTGAATCTGTGTGATGAGACGTGTGCGCTGTCAAGCCGGACGCGCTCATTGATGACGGACCGGATGCGCAGGAGTGGGATGGGAATCGAAAGGGACCTTTATGCAATATCGTTCTGGAAGTAGACATGTGCTCTAGTATCGAAATGTATTAAAAAAGTACTTTGAGCTTGTGGCGCCACGTAAGAGTTAAAATTAAACTATTGACTATTTATTTGTCCATAACTGTATTCTTCTGCATATTTTTTTTGGTAAGTAGCTACACCACTATACTCAGATGCAGCAGTAGCCACTTATTGAAGTGACACTAGCCCGGAATATAACGCTAGATAGCGTTACCTTTTCCATCAATCCACTATATTCTGCCACTTCGAAGCAAGTATTGATTTTATTACAGGGCTAATCTGTAATTCTTGGAATCTTGGAATACTTCACATTGACTGATAGTTACTAGTTTGGCTATATATCTTTATCAGTTGTGAAGCTTCTTTGAGAATTCTTTGGCGTATACTTATGTTTGTATGTTTTACATTTCGTCATTTTGGTTGGTAAAATCTTGACCGTTTCAAATGCTTGTTGACGCTTTGCTACTTGTGTTAAACCTTTTTTAAGAATGGACTTAAATCTTTTACCAGTATATTTGTAATAACGATGTATGTAGTACGATTCATACGATAGATCTTCGAGTTTTCTTAAATCTAACTGAATATCTCGATGAAAAGACCGCAATCAGTAGCTTCTCCTCCCTTTTCATCCGATTGCCCCTAGCCGTGCATTTTCTCTATAAGATTCAATTCTGCTCGCTTGTGGGCGGTGACCCAATACTTCAACTTGGCATCTGAAGCGTGCTCATAATGTGGGATGCATTTAGAGCGTTGCCTAGCGACAGCTTCCACTGTATTTATAAGGATGTAATAGCTACCACTTAGGATATGCATTTACATTAGTGTGTTTGTGTGTGGAAAAGTGCATTTGACAAATACCTAGATGACAGTTCCGTCTTATACGACTACCGTGACACGTGTGCGTTAAATTTGTTTTGAATACATTTTTACTCTACCATTAAGGTGCTTTTCCACCGGCTAGGCGTGGCGAGGCGGGGGTGGGATGAATTGAAATTTGTATAGTAAAATTAACCGCTCGGTGGAAATAGTCTGGATGGGCGAAACAAGAATTTAAATATTTGTTGTTAATATTGAACCGTATTTCTATAACATAGAGTGTTAATTAACATCTCAACAAAAGCATCGCGATTTTCTTGCCACGCCACGCCTAGCCGGTGGAAAAGCATCTTTACACCCATAGATCGCTCTCTCAAGTGATCTCAGTACTTCACAAATATCAATGTTTTAATGCTCCTTTTTTAAAATTATGCGTTTGAGTGGTATTGTTTTGTCTAATTTTTGTGTTAATTTCATATCAATGTTAAATTTGCTTTATTAAGCCTCGTACACAATACGTAAAATTAAAATCATTTACCTATTAATGTCATTGTCGCTATATAACTCGTTTAATTCACGCGAAAGACACCAGACTTGTTAATGTAATTATTCTTGCCGCTGTAGAGGACCTTCGAGTAAGATCAATGACACCGCGTCTTGCGTAAAAGCCGTCACACCGTCTTTATTACGTTTCCTGTCACACTCCCGCCATTTCCTTCTAACGTGCACTAGTCTACACGAGCTCTGCACTGCGGACATTAAATGGTATTTCATGGAATCGCTTTGTAGGTCGAGTTTTTAAGTACATTATAAATAGATCAATAGTTTTTGCCCGTCACATGACACGGCGAGTTTGAGCCCCATGTTGGGCGCCACTTAAAACTTCGTACCGGGGACACGCTAGGCGTGTTAATATTATATGCGATTGAAATTAGGTGGCTGTGATTGTGTCGTGACAACCCCTTTGTTGTTTAATTAGTTCTCGTATATTAATAGGCTTTTTTAAGATGTATTGGTGTTAGGGTGTTGAGTTTCGATGGTCTATTTATGTTGTTTCGAAAATTACCAAAGCTTTAGAGCGGTTCTGTTTTGTAATTAAAGGGTTTGGTATTGTATGTATATTCTTCGAAAGTTATAAATTGTTTAATGGTTTGGGAAATAAATTCTAGATTATTTTTCGAATGTAGGTATATATTGAAATTGCAAACAATAATAGTAATTCTGTTTGGATTCTCTAGAACTTTACAAAGAACTTAACTATTATTTGGCCATATATTTGCCAACAACGACGTTTTCGTTCTCGGTTCGCTGGTTAGCAGTCGAATGCGATCGTTGCCAACTTTGCGTTGGTTGCACATGTCTGAAATCTGTAATAACGGGGCATGGCTGCATACCAGAATTGACTCGCTGACTGTTATTCACAACGCTGGATTGTTTAGTACTTGCGTGATGTGTTTCATTTTGCCTTTTCTGTGGGACTCAGATAGGTAATTAATTGTTGATGTTGGAGGAGATGATTAATGGTTAATGTAGTAAAACTAGTTTTCCATCCTCCTTTATTTCCGGATGATTGAAACAGTCATTGGCATTGCGACACTTCATTATTTTCAAGTTCTACGCTTCATTTTATTATCTAGTTAAATCAGAGATAGTTAAACACCAAAGACAATAACAAATTCAATGAATTTACTACTACGTTATTATGTATTTATTTCTTTTTATTATTTGCTTTTTACTACGTCTCAGTCTTATTCAAGTTCTTTGTCTATTCCAGATGCACACTCCGATTCCCTTCCACGAACATCCGCCTGGAGTTCCAGTCTCTGCTGGAGGAAAGCGGCGGCGGCGCTGGTGGTAGCTCAGGCCCGCCATTGCCGCCGTTAAGGATCACCATCCCCGTGGAGAATGATGGACGCAGCCCTGCGCCCTCCCCCACTGGTAAGAGTAACTGTGTGGAGATTACTGGTAGAAATATACAGTAAGGCCCAGGCTGTCGGTAGCTTTGTCCGCCATTGCTGCCTTTAAGGATCACCATCCCCGTGGAGAACAATAGACGCAGCCCTGCGCTCTCCCCCTGTGGTAAGAGCAACTGTAGAGCCCACTGGTGAAGCTATACAGTAGAACCTACTGGCAGCTGACGACAGCTACGCAAGACGCGAATTTATTGTTCTTTCTCGAATGTGTTCGAACTTTTTACACCAACGGCGTCTGTGTTGAACTCGATGTTTGCGTGTTCCAGGCACGATAAGCGCAGCGAACAGCTGTCCGACGTCGCCGCGCGGCGCGGGCGCATCAGGCCGCCGGCACGCGGACCTCGGCCTCGTGGCGCAGTACGCCGCGCTGGCTGATCACAGACCCACCTCCAATGGGAACGCTGTAAGTCTTTAGAAGCTACCATTTTTAATTTAAGAACCCAATAGAACCCATTTAATTTAAGAACCCGAGTATGTCACCGGCGCCGAATGTAATTCTGTTCTACTTTTTAATGGATTTCACCAGCTAATTTAACAGACTGTTAAATACTAATCGACTCTTACCCCCTTACTAATAAACGTTGAGTAACGGCTGAGTAGTTATACAATGCTTTGTCCTTATCTGTCGAATTCAAATGTCACAATGACAGATAAGGACAAAGCATTGTATAACTACTCAGCCGTTACTCAACGTTTATTAGTAAGGGGGTTAGTCAATACATTTTGGCACCCGTCAAACCTCGTATTGTTTTATATTATTGTTGGTGAGTCTGCAATCCAGAATGAAGCATATATTTTTATGCAACGACAATAATCAAGGTTCTTTATGACTCGAGTGCCAAAGTTAGGTTAGATAAGAATTGT
This sequence comes from Tortrix viridana, assembly GCA_963241965.1. Taxonomy (NCBI): domain Eukaryota; kingdom Metazoa; phylum Arthropoda; class Insecta; order Lepidoptera; family Tortricidae; genus Tortrix; species Tortrix viridana. Next base: position 13,607,806 of record OY725182.1, read on the forward strand.
TACACACGTTTAAATACAAAAGATGTACATTATTGTAAAAACCCTGGCGATTTTTCCTCAATTCCATTTAAAAACGACAAATAATCTGAGATTCCTCTCTGGGCCGTATTATAAACTGATCTTTAATGAAAGCGCGTTTCTAAAGTAAATGCCAGGTCATAGGAAACCGTCAGTTCTGGCATGTCCAGAGACGGGCATATCACTACTAAATATTATAAAGACATAAAATTGTGTTTGTTGCTTTGTTTTAAATTTAACTATTTTAAATTTTGTTTAAAACGAGCGAAGCGGGGGCGGGTCGCTAGTTACTTGATAAATCCCCTTAAAGGATTCTAATGTATTCCGTTATTTTGTGTGTGTAATATTTTGCATAACAAATTTACTAATTTTTAATGCATAGTTTCGATCTGTATAATAAACCAACGCTGTAATAATTATAATGTAATGTGTGTTTTTCTGTTTGCCCAAATGTCAACTGGTTGTGAATGCCATTAGGCATTAAGTTCACCTTTTGTTCTCAAATTTGTATTTTTGTGCAATAGAGATTAAATAAATAAATTGCAACGAAATGCATAATTTCATGAAAGAGTAGACAATTCTAACGTCTTTTTGATGATTACTGAATGTTTTTATCCTAAATATTTCGGTAGTTAAATAAAATTATGCAAAAAGTTTTTAGACTGATTGAAACACCCCATTATTTTAGGCGTCGTCGACATCGGACTCGTACAGCAGCCGCGACGTGCGCGACTCGCGCGAGCACCGCGAGCACCGCGAGCGCGAGCGCGAGCGCGACCGCGAGCACCGCGACGACGCCAAGCCGCCCTACAGCTACGCGCAGCTCATCGTGCAAGCGGTCGCCTCGGCGCCCGACAAGCAGCTCACCCTCAGCGGCATATACAGCTACATAACGAAGCATTACCCGTACTACCGCACCGCCGACAAGGGCTGGCAGAACTCTATACGTCACAACTTATCGCTTAACAGGTTACTTGTTGCTTTTTAACTGAGATCAATTGTGACGTTCTCAATATAATGGGACCTTATGGAGGAAGGCAGTTACGCTCTTCTTGTTCTTGTAACTATACGAATACTATGGTAACAGTTCTAAAAACGGTGTAACCGCCTGCCTCCATAAGGTCCCTTTATATTGAGAACGTCATAATTTATTACTTGATATTCCGGGTTGCGAGGTTATAGTTGAGCTTATTGTATAGCCAGATCCAGATCGAAATGATCGTGGTGTTATTGCAAATATTCATTTATCTAATATAGACGTGCTAGGCAAATGATAGATGGAGCAAAAAAATCATGCCATTATTATCCTTATCCAAAAATCAGTAGATTCTCAATTTATTTTTAAATTAGGTAATTTAAAAAGATTATTTGAATTTTATAATTGTAAATTTAAATGAATGTATGATTAGTTGTTTATTTTGTTGTCTGAAAAAACTTAACTAACCAAACACTGTTAAGTCAAAGTTAAAGAAAAAAAGAGAAGTAACTCTTAAACAGCAAATAGTAGAGCTCTTTAATAATAAAAAAGGCAAGTTGCACTTTCCGCAAGCGACACTGTTCTAGAATTTAGTTAACGTTATTGGGTCTTCGACATTGATAGAGGCATGGTTCCACAGATACTTCATCAAGGTACCGCGCAGCCAGGAGGAGCCGGGCAAGGGCAGCTTCTGGCGCATCGACCCTCAGAGCGAGGGCAAGCTCATCGAGCTCGCCTTCCGCCCGCGCCGCCCGCGCGGCGTGCAGTTCCGCGCGCCCTTCGGACTCTCCTCCAGGTACATAATCACCACCATGTCATTTGAAGTCCATAAGATCAAGACCGCGTTTCCAAGGCTAATACGACCAGCTTTACATCGCCAGCATAGTCTTTCGCAGCGACCTGTTTGACGCATCTTTATCATTTACCAATAGCCTACGTTTTTGACGAATAATCTGACTGTACTGAGTAAGGCTGTCCTGTTGTTGTTGGCGTACAAAAATAATTAATTATCTGGCTGGCCAATGAATTCACATTAAGCTAAGGCCGTATTATAAAGGGACGGAGATAAATATATAACAGCTGTAGCGCTATTCCTTTCACTATCTGGAAATTGGTTCCTAGTCTATGATCGCCTTCCTAGTACTAGAGAGCCATGTCTGACATACATTAAAAATAGCGTGGACTGTCTTAATATTTTACATATAGGTCAACGTGACGCTTCCGATCAATCTGTTTAGCGCATCTTCAGCGGCCAGAGTCTTCTTGTATAAATTTTAAACATCCACTTGTTCACTAACTTTACGCCTATCACACGAGGCATGCCCCCAGCGGGATTCGAATCCACAATCTCTGCACCGATTGGTCCAACGAGCCAATGTAAATATCAACTACCACAATATTTTCAATCAACTATCAAAAAAACACATTTAAACAGCTCTTGTTCTTATAAAGAAGTTAAGTTCATGTCATGTTCTGTATTTAAAAAAAGAAATGTTTTAATCCCGCCAACAACGTGCACACGATTTCTTAACCAACATCAACAGCGTGATATCAGAGCGCCTACAAACGACCTCTGGCTTGTGTTCTTGACTTCCTAAGTGTATTTTATGCCACTTAATTCCTAGAATTTTCATTATTGCTCCAACAATCTATCTTTCGCTGCCAAATTTATCTGATCTTTGTGATTTTTGCTCGTAAACATCAAACCTCAGCATCATGTTAGCCGACAACCAACCACTACTGGACAAAGCCCTCCCTCGAGGGTCTCACTATACCCGGCTTGTAAAATCGATATAGAATCTCAATCAAAGCCACCTTTTTAATGTTTTCGTAGAAGTTGGTGTGCAAATCGAATACGAGACTACTGAAATCAGCTTAGTCGGTAAGATATTGTGGGAAATTGAGTGTTGCAGTACAATATCAGGGGGTATTTACTTTAGTAATTTCTTAAAGAAATCTGTCGGAATTAAGCGTTGTTTAATAGTAAATTCACATTTGAAAGTAATTTAGGCAACATTCAACCTAACATCACAGTATTTTTGTCGTAATGGATATTTTTTAAACTAGCCGAGAAGTTGACTCGTGTTAACGTATTATAGAAAATCTTCAGCTGTCGTTTTATACGTCATTATTATGCATTGTATGTAATATAATATCATTCGTTTAGAATTTAACGTACTGTAATATCCTAGATTAAAGTAGGTAGTGTTTATCTGACTGTAAGAGAAAGGTTATAACATAACTTGTCACGTATAAAGAAGTTATTATGTAATGCGATAGTTCCAATACTTTTGACGGCGTGTACTTTATTTTTCAATAAAAAATATTTCAGTTTAACGACAAAGTTGTCAGTCAACAATTCAACATGACATGTGTCTTTGTGTTTGAGGATTGATTTACTCTGCCTATTTTCTATCGGCGAATTATATGGTCGTCCTCCTCAATTTTTACGAAGTTTGTAGAGACAAAACATAATCGGCCGACTAAATTGGCTGCAGTCTGCGCGGGGCCTTAAGGCGCATCGAACTGCGATATAGGAGGTTATTAAAAAAAAACCTTGCAAGCGCGCGCACTATTTCGGCTGATTCTTCCTTCGAGCGTTTCAACTGCCCTCATTTTGTAGAAGTCAGGGCAATCTACAAGATAAACGAAAATGGCATCCAAAGCTACGGAATTTCGACATTAATGCGGCCACGGGAATGAGGGCGGTCGAAACGCTCGAAGTATCAGCATTTAACCAGGCGTTATCTGAGACTACGTAGGCTACGTGTTGTTTATGTCGTTGTGTGTGCAGGAGCGCGCCGACGTCCCCGTCGCAGGTGGGCGTGTCGGGGCTGGTGACGCCCGAGGAGCTCTCGCGCGAGCCCACGCCCGACCTCTTCCCCGCCGAGGACCACGACCAGGTCAGCCACAATTACACACACGCACTCTATTCTCTCTAAAAAGCCGTGGTAGCCTAATGATTTGACCTGCCGACTCTTAAGCAGAGGGTCGTGGGTTCGAACCCGGGCTCGCACCTCTAAGTTATTCGAAATTTCTGTGTGAAATATAATTTGTAAATTTACCATGAGCTTTTCGGTGAAGGAAAACATCGTGAGGAAACCTGCACACACCTGCAAAGCAATTTGACGGTGTGTGCGAAGTTCCCAATCCGCACTGGGCCCGCGTGGGAACTATAGCCCAAAACCCTCTCATTGAGTGGAGTACTGTACCCAGCAGTGGGACGTATACATATAGGCTGCATTACTACTTACTTACATTACTTACTCTATTACACTAATACATACTTACAAAAATATTTCATTGTTTTACAATTGTAATTTAAACCCTCCTCGCTCGCACATATCCCCAGTATTCTCACACCTCTCTCATCAATAGACGCTTCTCGTATATAATAAACAATATGATCGAGCATTACAGCTACACTAACACCATCATCATCCTAACATACATATCACACTCACACTTAGAGATGTGTCGTTCTCGGAAACTTTCCTCATTTTGTATGGGAAATATTCCCTGTCGAGAATGTTCTTCATACATAATGATGAAAGTCTTGAGGCCAGACCTGTCCCCGCTGAGGACTACGACCAGGTTGCTCACACGGTCGCAATCAAGCACAGACACTCTACTCATACTAACTCTTCCCAATATTATCACACCTACATCCTACATATGTACGGGTGATTCCCATCTTACATCCTATCCACCCTATATTACTAAGGTAATTAAATCCATTTGACAACGAACATCATTTAATTTTTATTTATATGAATTAGGTGAGTTCATTAAATATGTTGTCACGTTTCGCAGAGCGGCCAGCAGCGGCTGAACAACAGCGGCGGCTCGCAGGCGGCTCAGTACCTGTTCCCGGGGCGCGGCGGGGTCAGCCAGAGCGCGCCCGGCTCGCCAGGTGTGTTGCCCTGAAACAAATTATGACTATTATCCTGAAAAAGTTTTTTTAACACAGTTGCTCAAAAAGTGGTACTTTTCGTAGCTGTATATCGTGCGGAAAGTTGGTTTTCGCGAACTAGTGCTTTTTACTTTTCCAATTTTTTAAAATTTAAACATGTTCCAATTCATGCTACTTATTGATGAGTGTTCATATTAGTTTCCTTTAAATATCGTAATCAACATTAAAACCTACTGTTAATGTAAGAATACGAAAAATATACATATTTCATATTTTATTACTTACCTCTTCATCATTTATTTTTTAATATTGAATATTGAAAAACCGTTCTTAATAAGTTTTCTGAATGGAATGGAATAGCTGCCGAAGCGCCTGTCAAAATTTTTGACATTATGAAGAGGCGTTTTTTCTTTTTTTTTAATGATTATGGCCTGGATGCTAAGTCTTTTAAGTCATGCGTTTTTTCTTACTGCAAGCATTTTTTAAGTTTCCAAAGGTAACATTCGATATTGTTTTTATAAATATACGATACACAAATAATCGTAAATAACAATACTTAGGTAATAATAGTACAATGTTTTATATTTACAATTGTTTATGTCTTATAGAACATGCATTTGAAAAAAATACTTTCATTGAAGTGGGTTCAATAATAATAACAAAATCTATTCTAGTCGAATAAAAGCAAAAAAAAACACCTCTTCATAATGTCAAAAATGTTCACTGCGAAAGATCGAACTTACAACGAATTTGTTTACCAATCTTAAGTTTTCAAAAAGTTGCTTATAAAATGAGTGACAGAGTTTGAAATTGTTTTATTTTTTCGCAACTGTGTTAAAAAACGTCGTTCGATACACGTGCGGAAATGTCATTCTTCACTCGTCCCGAGTCTTGCCACTCGCCTGCGGCTCGTGGCAAGATATCTCGGTACTCGTGAAGTAATGACATACTTTCCGCACTAGCATCGAAATGTACTATTACGCTATATACAAATCAACCTCTTTAATATGATACTCCGTTTTGGCTCGATTTTTTTTCTTTGCATAGGAGTGTGTTAAAGTAATGTTTGTAATATTTAAAACTTATCCAAAATATGCCGCTATCTTAGACGAACAGACAGACGCACGAAATTGCAATAAGGGTTTACCTTTCACTTGTGAATCTCGTTATTCGTGATTAAATCGGGAGAAGCATACTAAAGGGAGATAAGTTACCTTCGTAAGTTATTGAAATGGTTTGAATGTCGTGTGTACACGGTCGTGTGTGGCAGGGCACGGCGCGGCGTTCGGCGCGGGCGCGGGCGCGCTGGTGCTGGCGCGCCAGATCACCGTCGTCACCAACGGCGCCGGCGGCGAGCGCGAGGGTCAGCTCACACACTCATCTTATTAACGCTTGCCGCGAGCGGAACGAACTCGTGTCTGTTCGACTGCTACATGACACGACTCCCATTACAAAAAAAAAATTATAAAAGTCAGAGAAAAGCAAAAATATGTTGTGGATCATGGTAGACATGCGGTCAAACATAAATAAAATACAGTATAACAAGGTTAAAACCAGGGACCGGCCCGCTATCCCTTTCAATGGGTTTTGTATGGGTTTTTCGTAAGGATTTACTTACCAAACCCTCTGCCCTTCAAAACCCTTTAAATGTGCTTTTAAAGCGCTATTTCCAAACGATAGCCCATTCTATTAAGCGCTAACCAATACCCTTATTAAACCGTTTAAAAAAGGTTACTAGTATATACGCAATTTAAGACCTTTTTTAGACTTCATAAAACACACGTTACCTTGCGTCCCGTTCGAAGCAAGTAAATGACAGCCCATTCAACTAAGCGCTAACCCAATACCCTTATAAAACCCTTATTATACGTTACCGACGGCGTATCGTTTGAAGTTACCGCGCGGAGCGGCAAAAGATCTAATACGGTTAGATTTTCTATGGCAAACGTTTGTGTTTGGCTCGTACATACCTTCCACAAAAGGGAAAGCTTTATAATAAGCGCTTAAACGTCAGGGAAACCCTTACATAGGGATATCAATGTGAATCAGTTACCGGTTACCAATTTCAAAGGGCTACCCTTATCGTTAGGTTCTTCATTCGATAAGGAAAAGTCAATCGAATGGGTTGCCAATTGATATGGGTGAGCAAATCCACTGGGCTAGCTGTTTCAATGGGAAGCCCTTTGAAAGGCTTTTCCCGATGAAAGGGTTGTCCGGTCCCTGGTTAAAACATGGATATGTGACAAAAACAGTATAAAGTTATAGATGAGTGAAGCGAGTAAGTCATTATAGACCTCATTATAATCATGTCAGCTGAAACGCTTCCTTGTGCTGGACATAGCTTTCCCCAAAGATTAGTTCTACCCGACCAGAATCCGTATTATGGTCGCCTTTATATTATTATAGGTTGGGTAAAGCAACCATTACACGCACATACGTAATTGTCAAAAAGTGACATGTATTATCTACGTTTATTGTTTATCAACATGACAAACACGCCCATAAGATCCGCACTGCCGTCCAAAGCAAAAAGGCAGTATACGCATAAGGACTTAATACTCTTATACTACAATTTTCTATTGGAGGGCAGCGCAGCTGTTTCCCTCGACCCTTATCGGATGAACGTTAGCCGTGTGCCGTGTAACGTTGTGTGTGGTGTTGCAGAGAAGTACGTGGTGGGCACGAGCACGGGCGGGCTGGTGGCCATCCAGGAGGAGGGCGACGCGCTGCACCACGAGCCCTACCTCGCGTGAGTACACACCGCAACAGGACGCGTGGCGTTACACTAGCCGAGCAGTGGGAGTCGCCGGCGTGTGTCCGGACATACAAATTTTAGTAGCAAAAGTACAAATTAATTAGGGCTTCCTGCCAATTTTAAATTAATCGATAACTTCTTTATACATACAAATGACAAGTTTCATAGTGAACATTGAGATCACCAGATCAATTAGGATTTAAGCTGTATACATACGCTATCTAAAATATTTCAGTACTTATTTGGGGCTTTTTAAAATTGTAACAAAAATACCAATTTGCTAATATCAACCTCGCGAAGGCGTTACACTAGGGCTTCGCGGCGCTCACATTAAGTTGTCGTATATGTTTAAGCCTCGGGTTTGTCCGCAGAGCGCGGTACGGCGGCGACTGCGACTCGCTCGCCGGCGAGCTCGTCATCGAGGCGGCGCCCGACGAGCCGCCGCACAAGCGCCTCTGCCACCGTGACGTGAGTGCACACACACACACACGCATACACGCACGTACACCAACTGATCTGGGCTGAGATGCCCGTCACAAGATGCGTTAAAAATTACAGTTTTCTACGGATTGACTTTTACTTTCACGTGTCTTGAGACGGGCATCTCAAACGAGATCAGTTGCCCTTATGATTGCAGTCTTGAGATTGTAGGCATAAATAATTACCACTGAAGAGATCTTTCAGAATGGCTTGATTCTTGACACAGTCACCGTCGCCTAACCTCTAAATTAGTCTAAATTCATGTGTAATTTGATACATCAGGTGCGTCACCAGCGCCGAATGTGTTTCCTATTGCCTTATGGCTGTTGTCACGTACAGGTTTTACTCGAAAGAACGCAATCACGTCGGGCAACGATTACTTTTGCGAATAAAGTTTGTATATTGCTATTTTCAGATGTCGGAGGCAGAAGATCGACGCGCATATTGACGGCCCGCCCCCCCCGCGCGGCCCTGAGCCCCCCCGCGCGCGCGCCGGCGCTGACTCGCCCGGGTTGTACTGACCACGGAGATAAACTATACGTCTTCAGTCAACTAACAAACGTCTTGACTTAATTCTGTCACTCTGTTGCTGATTTGACTACACTGTACTTTTTAGGTCAAGGTCTTCAAAATGCAGATGACCTTGACCTTCAAATAAAATTTCAAGTTCAAGGTCAAAAACACGACGGTATATGCATACCTTTTGAATAAGCGACGCCAAGTACATTATAATAGTTTTCAAATCGGGAAATGTATGCAAGCTAAGTTTATGAAAAATTATCTCTATGGCAGTACAATCTTCGGTAATATAGTTGCACCGAGGCACCGGCCGCTGCGGTACAGTTGTATGCGCTGATTTCTGTACACCAAATATTTATGGAGTTGGCCATGCCGTTGCAGGCATGAGGCCTGGTTTACATGAAATATTAGAGAATCGGCGTATAAAGGTCAGCGCCCACGACCATCGCCCCGCTCGCGTCAGCACAGTGGCAATTAATAAGGTGATAGGGTAATTTAAATTTATTTACGCATTACCAATGTGCTAAGAACTGTTTACGAGTGATTTTAGTTTACGCGTAAGTAATGCAGTAGTTATGATCTACGGATGTTTTTTTTTAGTTTGTTTTTTTTCTGGACTCGAGTGCATAGTTGACAGTTGTAAACGTCAGTTTGACTTTTTTAATTAAACGCTTGCAGTGACTATGTGTTGTCAGCTTCAAAAATATGTTGCCAGTTTGATTTTTTTTTATTCGAACGTTCGGGTTCCGAGCGTATTTCTGAAGCTGGCTCAACCATTTTTATTAAAGTACTAAGTGCAATGATTATTATAATTTATTGATAAGTTTAGTTAGAAATAAATGTGTAACCGATCATTGTTGCTTGTTTCAATAGGAGCTACTTAATAGAAACTCATTTGTAGACGGAATAACATTTTTATTTAATCGATTAAATATTTTAAGAGCTAATTTAATTTTGATATGCGTCCTGTAAGACGCGGCCGCGCGGCCCGGCGGCGCCGGCGCCGGCTCTGGTTGTCTGGGTGCATGCGGCAGAGAGCATTAACAATTCATTTTAACGTATTAAATCAATTCGGCACGTACAACGTTTTTACGAGAAAAGTTTTTCGAGATTTTCCCCTTTCTAGGTAAATTTACAAGAAGCGTAATTTTTAATATTGCCCAGTTGAACTCGTTTGTAAAATTTGATTCTTCAAAAGAATAAATAACAATAAAGTTGCCTAGACCGTGAATTTGTAAATGCCTTATGCGGCAGATGTATTTTGTCTTATAGATCCTTGTTACTTAAGGTTTAGATATAAAATTAAAAATGAAATTAATTAAATATTTTCGATGTCTCAAATTATAATTAACAAAGCTATATAGAGATAGTGCAGTTGATTCATATTGTTTTATCAGAACGATAAATAAATATAAAATAAAGTACCATTCCTGTGTCTTTTCTATTTAGGGTAATTCTGCCAATGGAAACTCTGTCTAGTCGAATGTTATACGGAGGTAACTTATATTCGTCTGAGAATGTTTGACAGAGCACGGGGTTTCGTACGATTGGTACAAGGCTCGTTTAATTTATGTGTAGACAGATAAATAAACAGTTCCTTTTGTGTTACTATGCCGCAGAGGGTCGGCCAGCTGATATAAGCGCGTGTTACGTTCAAGTAGACGCACGCCGCGTGCGCGTGCGCCGGCGCCCGCCGCGTGCCGCGCGCGCCGTTCGCGGCGCATGCCGGCCGATGCCAGTTTCCGGCTTCTGTATATTTTACATACAGATACAATAGTAGCATTTTTATGATAAGGAGCTTTTCTGTTACACATTCAAAGAATACTGTTAAAATAATTTTTTTTTGTCCTCCTCTGGTGTAATATAAATATATCAATTTAATTTAGGTAAATGCGTCTTGGTCAGCTGACCGATCTATAAGTAACACGTTCGTTTAGTATGTTTTTCTGACCATTTAAGTATATTTTATAAGGATCATCTCTTCAATGTCTTTGGTATGCTATGATACAATTACGTGGTACATATTAGCTTAAATAGCACCGAGCTATTAAATAAGGACATATCCTTAAATTCTTTACAAATAACATTTCGTTAAGCGTTCCATTTACATACAGTTTAATGATATAAGTAAAGATATCTTTACTATATTTAGCGCCAGAAATACTCTTATATCAGGGGTTCAAAAACCCCCTTGTGTCATCGAAAAATAACTATGCCCCTAGCCTGAGTTCCGGGGAAGGGCATGGTATACTTTTTATCCCAGAAAATTGGCCAGTTCTCGAGGGAGAAACGATAAACGACTTCTACGCGGACAGAGTCGCCTCGATGTAGAAGAGGGACAGATTTCTGCTCTGCCCTGCGCTGCGTGGTACTGCGTCGCCTGCTTCTCAGCATAGGCCCAGCCTAAGAAAGCGAGTGCTTTTATTTGACAGATATGCTTTACTTGACAATTGTGAAACAGGTGGTTAATCTCTGAAGCTGCAAACTGCGTTGCGGCGGCGCGGAACGGCGCTGTCTCCCAGTGGGAGCGTTTTTTCATTGACCGATATCGTGTCTCTGCAACGGGACGCAGTTAGGGGTTGAAGCGAGCTGGATGTGCTTCTATTTTACTCTAACCCATAACTGCGTCCCGTTGCACCGACACGATATCGGTCTATGAAAAAAACGCTCTTACACTCACGACATTATATTTATAAGGTTTCTGCTGTCGCACCGCACCGCGCCGCTACCATCTAAAGCGCGTCACACACGGAGCTATAATATATATTAATATGCCAAAATAATGTAATACATATTTTGGGATATTAATTTATATTATAGCTCGGTGTGTGACTCGCTTAAATATCGGCGGTTAGAAAGGAGTTGGACCACAGTTTTTTGGGTAAAACTGGATCATGTAGCCAATTTCACACCCGCATTTTTGCCAAACCTATGTGTTGCTGTGGTCTACAGGCGTTAACAGCAAGTGGGTGGTCTTCACAAGATAAATACCCTATCTGGGGTCCAAATTGTATTGAACTGAAAGAGGTCGGCCCGACGTGTTGCAACGTTATTATTGTGATCGAATGTTAAACTGTATAAATGGAATGCTTTAACCTCGTAAGGCTCGCGTTTAGTTTCTTAATGCATCGCTTTTTTTGTCAGTTCTCTTGGATTACTATAAATTTTTACATTTCCTAAAGTCCCTAGGCCTAGGCCTTTCGAGGTTCGTCTTAGGACACCTTAAAGATTACAAAGAAGGTTTCTTATTCAGCCATTTTAGCGGATGCTCTGGAGTTATTTTGAACTCGGTCTTAAGATCAACACATACCAACAGTCCGCCGGCGTCTCAAGTCAGCCAGGCGGCCGATCGGCCAAATTCTATGAAGAAAATGTATGAAATCTCAACAGAAACTGATAGTGTGTTTTCTAATACGATGAACTGACAGGCCGACGGCGCGCGGGCTGTTAGTCTGTGTGCGCTTTAAACGCGTATGATTTAGCATTATATACTTCTGAAAGATACTGTCTGTATGCTACGTTTTCACTGCATAAGTAACTCTGGGCAATTTAACCTGGAAATCTGAACAGTTCTTGAAGAAATAGTGTGCGAAGTCGAAGATGAAAGCTAGTTTTATATAATAGAAGATAGCGATCAAATAATTTTAAATATGGCCGGCTTACCATATTGATAAAATAAATATAGTTGTAATTTAGATTATTAATGAAAATCCACCCATATAATGATACTTTATTGTGAGAGCTCTTGATTCTTAGGGAGGTCGCACACCGCGACTTTTTGTAGCGATGCAGTTGTGCGTTTCGTGAACGCGCGATTACATCGCGACTTTCGCGCGTTTGTAAAGATACAAAGCGACTGTATGGCTACTGCATCGCTTCTGTAGCGCGTTGCATATGCGTCAAGTGGCCACAGTCGCGATGCAATCGCGCTTTCACGAAACGCGCAACTACAAAAAGTCGCGGTGTGCGACCTCCCTTAGTTCTAAGAAATTCTATTTGTTTTGAAGTTGCACAGTAGTTTGCATATTTGTTGACTTATCATGGTTTTTGTTTCCGTCTGTGGTTTAATGTTGCATCATTGACAAAATCACGAGTTATTGCATAAATCCATTATAATCTGATCCGTTAAAGTTGAAATTTAAATGAAGTTCACTCCATTTTTACTAAACACGCGAAGTCCGCCAAATCGTAAATAAAAAGTACATTAATCCGACGTTTTTAACTAGAACTGTCAAATGATTCAGCAATTAAGGGCCGTATTAATAAACTCTCAACTGTGATCCCCGTCTCAAGACACGTCAACATAAACGTCAATCCGTAGAAAACTGTCATTTTTACCGCATCTGGTGACGGGCGTATCACACAAGATCAGTTTATTAATACGGCCCTAAGAAATGCTTAAAATCACTATGACGATTATCGTAAAACTACCGTTCGAGCTGAATTTCAACGTTATTTAGACTTACGTGTATGATTTATAAAAATAAACATTTCTTCTTCAAGATTGTGTTGATGTTCCCACACATCTAAGCGAAAAAGACGTCGTTGCGGCACTTCGCCCGACGTCGCTGCCGACATCTGTCGCGGGAAATATGTCCTCTAGTGAATACGAGGCTTTATATTGTTACGATTTGTCTCTTCCCCTTTTGGTAAGCAAGAGCAGGATAGGACGATACAGAAAACTATTGGACGTATTGTTTAGACATTGTTTAATAAAGGCTCTTAAATCTAATAAAATTAAATGGTAAGGCGGCGATAGTCCTTGTGATTTAGTACATATGCTCTTCTCTTTCACGTTACCTTATGTAAAAAGAATTCTTACTTGTCCAGACACTACCCTGTGTTTAGACTATACTGTAAAACTGTAAACTTGTTAGTATTAGCTCCTAGCGTAGGTGTACAGACGGGATTGTAAAATGGAAGATTATTTTAGCATTTAAGCATATATGATAATTTCTATGCGAGAGGCTTAATTGGTGTGTGTTTGATTTTGTAGCCGGTCCCGTCTTAATGTAGGGCAATAGTGTAAAATGATTTGTATCATCTACAGGCCTATTATCATCGTGTTTATCAGGAATAAACGTGGATAAAACATCTGTCGCTCTCTGACCAGTAAGTGCGAGAGGGACGGATGCTTTATCAACATTTTTACCGCTATAAAGGCGAGCGTAAGCCTTGAGCGCTTTAACCGTACATACAGAAATGTGACGTTCTCAATATAAAGGGACCTTATGGAGGAAGGCAGTTAAGCTCTTCTTATTCCTGTAACTATACGAATGCTATGGTAACAGTTCTAATAAAGGCGTAACCGCCTGCCTCCACAAGGTCCCTTTATATTGAGAACGTCACAAATATATATAAATTTGATATTATGCGATGTTTTGGGAATGTATGCAAATATGAATGGAAGAATCATACCTTTCACACCAATAATTATGTTGAGATATCTTTGGTCATCTAAAAATAGGTATTTGAAGTACCTAGATTATATTGCCTACTTGAGCGAGCAAAAGGTTACGATTTAAACAATGTATTACTATACCAACGTCATTGGCAAAATATAAAAACGAGAGGTGCGGGACACCCGGTTGGAACGAAGTTCCTTTTATATTATATTATGTATTTAATAACTTCGGGAGTGCTCGGCTGTTTTCGGGACGCGTCGCGTTCGCTGTAACAAAAGTGTCGTGTTACATAACACAAGTAGATGAATCCACTCCCTTATAGCTAAAAACTTAAGAAGGTAAACTCTTGCTTGTAAAATTAAAAAGGAAATTATGTCAAACAAATTCCAACACGTGTCTAATCGAACTACATGCAGGAGTTTTGCTTCTGTCTTTTTCACTGATGCTATATATTTCGACCAATTAAAAATCACCTCACCTTTATATTTTTCATCAAATAATTACTAAAGCATTGTTAAATTTACCATAAGTCAGATATTACACCGGAAGTCGTTGAGGTGCCTATAAACAACAATTGATTTAAAAGGATAACAAGAGATTTGATGAGATTGATAATGGATTCCAAGTTGTAATCCTCGAACGATGGCTTATTCTACGCCTTGATAAAAAAAAAATGCACTCTTCGATACGATTATAATTAATTATGAACATTTAAAGCAGTGACCATTTGTGTTCGTCCAAATTGAAAGGGCCCTTATGGCGGCGGGCGACTACGCTGTTATAGTTTTCATTGCGTTGTCATTAGTATAACAGCCTTTTGAAAAAGGCGTAACCACCTGCCGCGATTAGGTCCCTTTCGAATTGGACGACCACATTTATTTCAAGTTACACTTTCGGCAATAAAGGGACGTTATTTTACTTTTTACAAAACGATGAGATATGCCACTATCTCTCCTCTCTATCGCTCTAACACAATCTAAGAGGGATGCATTTGGACTTGCAACAACAACTTTGTTATCTTTGCGTAAGATGTGGTCTAGATTTCGGGTTACAAGCAGGGACCGAAAAAGCCGTTCCTCGAACTCATGCCATATAATTTTTAACCTTATGAGTTTATGTTAAGGCATTAATTAGCTCGCAATATATCGTAAGCATTGGCGGCGGCGCAGACACGTCAAAGCGACCGCGCGCTAACGAATGAAAAGCTACTTTATGCGTTATAATATAAGACCCTTTAACCCCTTAATTTTTGCTTGAAAGCTGAAAACCCCTTCATAAGGCTTACCTATAAGGATTTGAATTAAACCGTTGGAACGCTGATATGACAGCCCCTTCAAACCCAATATGATTGGGTTATTCTTTCGGGATAGCGCTTAAAAAGCAAATTGAACGGCTTTTAACGCTGAACGGATTTGGTTAGTAAAACCTTATCAAAACCCCTTCAAATACCCCTTGAAGGGGTTAGCGGACCGGTCCCTGGTTAAAAATCATGAAATACGAAATTAGACTTAAAACGTAAATATCGAAGAGCATCGTTTGCCTTTACAAAGGTACAGCGAATCGGTTTTCGATAATTTTATAACTTACATTTTGAAAAAAACCGTTGTTTGCAGGAATGGAAAATCAACCTTAAGGTAACATTTGACTTCACGTGGTTTGAAATATTGGAAAGTCCTTTCAAAAGGAAAGACTGAAAGATTGGGAAAAAAATTCGTACTGTATGGAAAGTATATAAAAATATAAACGCTTTGAATATTTGGTTTTATGGAGCACACACAGCCACACTAGGCATGGAGCATGTATAAATATGTATAAACATATATGAGCTAAAGGTAGATTAAGTAGAATAAGGCGTTTAAAATGCCACTAGGTACGTTTGTGTCTAAAGTAATGTATTTAGTGTACGCTGATTTAAAATTTGTTTTGTTGTGTATATTGCATACTATAACACTGGAAGCTCCTTCCGAGATGGTTGTACCAGGACACTTGTCTGATTATTGACAAATTTTAAGAAATAAACGTATTTTAATCCTTCGTAGAGTTTTATTTGACCTCTATTTTGACCCCGGTTAAATGGAAGCTGAATTATTTTCTTCAATATGCTCGGAAATGTCCACCTTACTGTTGCAAAAGCAGTTCGCGAAGTTATTCGTTCCGCAAAATTAAAATAAGTTGTCCGCGTAAATATTATGAAATTTCGTAAATTTTTTAGGGTTCCGTACCTCAAATGAAAAAAACGGAACCCTTATAGGATCACTTTGTTGTCCGTCTGTCTGTCTGTCTGTCTGTGTGTCTGTCAAAACCCTTTTTCTCAAGAACGCGTAAAGGTATCAAGTTGAAATTCATATTAAATACTTAAATCTGCGATCCCTTGGATCAGTGAAAAATTCAAACATCTAAGTCAACGCAATCAAAAGATACGGCATGTTTAAGCGCTGATCAGTGCTCAAAATTTGGAAATCTTTTTGTATTTTTTTTTTCTATTTTTTTGGACTATATCATAATCTGAAGAGACTAGAACTTGGTATTTTTTTCACACCCGACATACGACGGGTTATGCCGCATATTGAAGGGAATCTCAAGGGAATCAAAACCTATAGGGTACTTCCCGTTGACTTAGAATCATGAAATGTGGCAAGAAGCAACGTCTTATAGCACAAGTAAAGGAAAAAATCCGAAAACCGTTAATTTATAGTTACATCACAAAAAATAACACCAGAATAAACTGACACTCACTAAGTACGAAAGTGCATACTTATTGCGTGTCAGTTTATACTGGACTTTGTTTATTTTGTATTCCCGTGATTTTCGAACCATTGAAATACCTACAAGTTTGTGCGGAACTCTCGGTGCGCCAGTCCGACTCGCACTTGACCGGCTTTTTTATTTTTAAAACCGTGTTTTTACTAGTGAAACCCAACTCGAAACAGACAAATACTTGTACTGAAACAAAGTTCTCCAAGTTTAGGTATTTTACTTTAAATATATTACAGACTAAAAACGAACGGCGTTTACAGCGTCTTTAAAGGTGTCTCAAGTAGTTTTACTTTACTTCATAAACTAATTAATTAAAATAACTACCTACGTTAAAGACGCGTAATAAATGTAATAATTTAAATCCCAAGTTATCTATACATATAATAAAATCGTTAAGACCAAAAAGTCTGTACATTGAAGATTAAAAAAAAAAAACCGATCTGGGCGATTTATAATAAGTAACTGAACATATTAAAACCATTTTTAAAATTCTTGTTTGTTTGTTTGTTTGTTTGTTTATTTGTTTGTTTGTTTGACTGAGCATCACGTAAAAACTACTGAACGGATATTGATGAAATTTTCATAAATCTATTTAAATAACATCAGAATAACATTTAGGCTATAAAATTTTTGGAAAATGTTAGAAGAAGGGGGTAAAAAGAGGGGGTAAAGTTTGTATGAAAAAACTAATTTAGATTGTTCTAGGATCATGAAACTCAGAATAAATACTTATTAATGAAAATAAAGAAATACCTGTTTCAGTGTTTTTTTTTAATCTCATCCAAAAATGAAAAAAAGAGGGTTTTATGTTTAAAATTACTGGAATTCATACAACTATAAAATGAAAACCAATGAAGTTTGACCTTCGAAACTTGCTACATATACGTAAAATAACAAATAAAAAAAACTACTTTCGGCGATTTTGGATAAACTACCCCTTAGGGGTAGAAATGGGGGGTTAAAGTTCGTATGGGAGTTTGGTCGTTTTTCAAATTAGAAACGTGGAAATTGCTATAGAGATTACTGTTAGCAAATAAAAACACTACTTTCAGTGATTTTGGATAAACCACCCCTAAGGGGATGAAATGGGGGGTTAAAGTTTGTATAGGAGTTTGGTCGTTTTTCAAGTTAGAAACGCGGAAATTGGTATACTTATAGGCTACTTACTGTTAACAAATGAAAAAATAACGTTCGGCGATTTTGGATAAACTACCCCTAAGTGGGTGAAATGGGGGATGGAAATTTGTATGGGAGTTAAGTCAATTTTAAAGTAAGAAACGTGGAAATTGGTATATAGGCTACTGTTAACAAATAACTTTCAGTGATTTTGGATTAACTTCCCCTAAGGGGCTGAAATGGGGGGTTAAAATTTGTATGGGGGTTTGGTCATTCTTGAAGTTAGAAACGTGGAAACTGCTATAGAGACTACTGTTATCAAATAAAAAACACTACTTTCGGTGATTTTGGATAAATTACCCCTAAGGGGACGAAATAGGGGGTTAAAGTTTATGATGGAGTTTGGTCGTTTTTCAAGTTAAAAACGTGAAAGTTGGTATTTAGGCTACTTAACTGTGTTCAAATAAAACATACTACTTTTGACTATTTTAGATTAACTACCCCTAAAGAGATGAAATGGGTGGTGGTAATTTGTATGAGAGTTTGGTCAATTTTGAAGTTAGAAACGTGGTAATTGGTATAAAGGCTATTGTTAACAAATAAAAAATATAACTTCTGGTGGTTTTGGAAACAACTACCCCTAAGTAGGTGATATGGGAGGTAGAAATTTATATAGAAGATCGGTCAATTTTCAAGTTAGATACGTGGAACGTGGTATATTCGCTACTATTAGGAAATGAAAAAAACACTTTCAGTGATTTTGGATTAACTTCCCCTAGGGGGCTGAAATGGGGGGTTAAAATTTGTATGGGGGTTCAGCCATTCTTGAAGTTAAAAACGTGGAAATTGGTATAAAAGGCACTGTTAACAAATAAAATATAAAACATTTGGTGATTTCCGAAAAACTATCCCTAAGTGGGTGAAATGGAAGGTGAAAGTTTTAATGGGAATGAAGTCATTCTTGAAGTTAATGAAATTGGTATTTAAGCTACTGCTTACAAACCAAGAGTACTTTCGGCGATTTTGGAAACACGACCCCTAAGTTTGGTTATTTTTGAAGTTAGATATATGAAAATTGGTTTCTAATCTCCTAAATATAAAATTCGAGTTTTCTGATAATGGAATCCCAGGTAAATTGATGGAACCCTTCAAACATTTAAAGGACTTATACAGCGATTTTCAAACTTCTGTAAGAACATTTACTTACATTCCAAAAGCACCATTTGGCAAAGTGAAATTAATGACCAGACATGACCATCGGAACTCCTTAATAATAAGTATTTCACAACACGCTACTTTTGCCCATCATTTGTAAGGGGCTGTTTATTTAGTACGTAAGACGATTTAGGGGGGAAGGGGTTTGAACAAGACTTATTTTTTCTAACATGGGGGTAGGATGTTTTTATGTAAGATCACAAAAGCAAGCAAAAATTAAAGCGTTTTTATATTTTTGCTACTTTTTCTTTGCAATTTTGGTAGATACTGATCTTACGTAAGATTAAAAAGGAGGGAGGGTTCATCCATGTCTTATTTTTTCTTACGTAGGGGGAGGGGGGGTCAGAAATTGGTTTACATTGTCTTACGTAATAAATGAACAGCCCCTAATGAATGTGGTGAAATGGAAGTTTCGCCAAGTAATAGGAGAGTTCTTCAACGATTAATGTCCCTGCATATTGGATAGCCCCATTTTGTCAAGAGTGATGAAGTATTGGCAATAAGCATTAATGCCATGAATGTAGTGTATATGTGCTGCATGTAATACATAATCACATAATAATTAAACAAACACCAAAAAGCGAATAAATGTTAGGAAACATTACTATTTTTTTGGAAAGTCTGTCCCTTTATGATACGTACTTAATGAAAATTTTATTTGTACCTACCTACTTTTTAACGAAATTACTGACTCTCCGCAGACGGAGTCGCGGGCAGACAGCTAGTTCAATATAGATTTATTAAATATGTGATTTAATTTAATTTTATAGTTCAGATTTCCGAATCTATGGCATTATGAGTCAATTTACGAGTGATGTCGTCACTTTAAAAAAAAGGCGGAATGTAAACTTTTTTCAAAGGCAATTTTTAAGGGTGTTTAAATTATATTATTTACGAAAATTCAAAAATAGAATTTCCTCGCATCGTTGGAGAAAAGCACCGTACAAACCTCGACCGTGAAGGGCGGTTACAGGACTCGTATAAATAGCGCTAACTACCTACTCGGCCTGCAACCGCTTGCTTCCCTCGCGTTCTCTACAGTAATGTACTATTCCTAACATTGGGAATTTTACTCGATTTCCCGAGGAGGCCTGCAACCGTATGATCGCTTTTATCGCGAAGGGCGGAAGGGTTTTTGGCTTTTAAAGGTCTGGATAAAGCATCCTCTCGCACTTACATACTGGTCAGAAAGTGACAGATGTTTCACCCACGTTTATCCCCATGATAAACACGACCATTAGGACCGCCGTTTTTATATATAAACAAAATCTTCCAATAAAAATATCGATTACCTACACAATTTATGCGTCGTAAAATCGGAAATAATAATTTGACGCGAGTGGCCTGGTGACCAGTGAAGCTAGCGGTCCTGGGTTCGAAACCCGGTACGGGCAAATTGTGAGGATTGTGAGACGAGCGCTAGTATTTGTTCCTGAGTGTGGATGTTATCTATGTATTTAAGTATGTAATTCTCTATATAAGTATGTTTATCGATGTCTAGTACCCATAGTACAAGCTTAGTTTGGGACTAGGTCAGTTTGTGTGAGATGGCCCCTGATATTTTTTTTATTTAAATCAAGACTAACGTAAACATACCTTATAAGATTGTTGTAAGTTAACGATCAGCCGCGTCAGCCACTTATTACGTAAATTCCATAAATTTTGTCGATGATTTCGAAAACTGTTAAGTTAGCGTAATGTGCCTTGGCTAGGGCCCCTGGGTTATTTTACACTTGCCTACTGGATGCACAATAACGTCTCTTAATCTCAAGGGTTTACTGGAAGAGATTCCTCAAAAAGATAAGTTCGCTTTTTTACATCCCCTTTTTTCATTGTATCGTTTCATATACATAGGTACATAAGTACAAAATCCCACCTGATGAACAATTATTAGTGTGAAAATTTTAGCCGAATAAAAGAAACAAAACGTGATGTCCAATTGTTTTAGCAATGACGTCTGTAAGCTGAATTGTTTTTAATTCGATAGGAAATTACGCAATAGTCTAATAATCGTGTCAGTTGTTTTTAGGGTTCAGTGGGTATAGTTTCACCATGTCCGTCCGATATTTCTTGAGGTTTTTTGGAGATCGTTTTTAGTGATCGATCGTAGTAACGGCGACGTTACTCTACACTAAACGTGGTCTGAGTGGTCTGACATACTCCTGCCCGGGTTTTCTATGAACGAGCTGTGCAATCCTCGTAAGTCCCCGCGTACTTGCACAAGTACAAATCAATGATAGTAGTTCAGACCTGACATTTTAGCTACATAGCACAAATAACTGCCGAATGTACTTTACCTTTAGGTTCACTTTTATTAGTAGGTATGTACTTGGTATAGTACATTTGGTAGTTAGGACTACTGCTTTTAAAAAAACAGGACTTACGAGGATAATAGAAAGGAGATAAAAACAAATGAATCAGATTTCCCTGAAAGGCTTATTGAATCATTGTTCTGGGTATTCCCGGAATGAAGCTGCTAATAGCGATACCGGATACTTCTTATAACACGATTTACAATGCACGAAACAAACAACAACATTGTTTAATAAAAGATAAACCTCGTGCGTAGGAATTTCTGTTCAAAAATTATATTGCAGACACATATAACTGATATCTAATTACGAGTCTTGACCCCAGCTCCGGGTCACCAGGATCTGATATTACGGCAAGCGCTTTGTCCCCGAGTTCAGTCTGAGCTGTAAACTTGGCAACATGCGCACCACGCTCATAATATTACTTGTCTCCGCGGCAGCGACAATGCCCATCCAACAAAACTGGACCAATTCTCTCCAAGACTTCTTCGCCAGCCACACAATGCGGGCGACACAATTCTTCGAAGAACAACGCATTAAAGTCGAACAAGCCATCAACTCGAGCTTAGAAGAAGCGACTAGAATGAGGAACACCGTCAACAGCTACGTAGAACAACAGCATAATAGAATTACCTCCGATATTAGTAATTATGTGGAAAATGTCAGGGAAAGTGGAAGAAAAGTTGCTGATTCGTGGTCGTATCTGCCTACTAATGAGACTGAAGCGCGCCTGGAGAACCCTGATGTCGTGTTAAGTGTGCCTGCTTTAATAAGCAGGAATGGGTACACATGTGAGACGCATACAGTGATTTCCCAAGGATATTTACTCAACCTCCACAGGATACCTCGGTCGAAAAATGGAACCAATCCTTCTAGAACAGTTCTTCTCCAACATGGTGTATTCGCAAGCTCTGCTGACTGGATTCTCAATGGCCCCCAAAAAGCTTTAGCTTACACGTTAGCTGACGCAGGGTACGATGTCTGGATGGCAAACATAAGAGGTAACAAGTACTCCAGAGAGCATGCCTGGTTAAAGACCGAGTCTAAATCGTACTGGAACTTCTCTTGGCACGACGTGGCTGTACACGATGTTCCTGCAATTATCGACTACATCTTGACAATCAATGGTGACAACACTAAAATAACGTACATAGGACACTCTATGGGTACTAGTATCCTTTTCGCAATGTTGAGTCTTCGCCCGGAATACAATAAGATACTGAACGCTGGCTTTGCGTTAGCGCCTGTGGTATACATGGCTGACCTGAAATCTGCCCTAAAAGCCTTTGCGCCCATCGCCAGTAATGTTGCTTACATGGAAATGGTATACGGTTCACATGAATTCATTCCAAAGGACTCAGCTTTGGGTCGCATTTCTACTTCGTGTAAATCTGACAGCTTTGACGCAGTATATTGTAAAAACATCATCTTCTCCATGTGTGGGTACGACGAGAATCAGTTTAACAAAGAGTTGCTGCCAGTATTTCTTGCTCACCTAGGCACAGGAACATCCTGGAAAACGATTGTACATTTCGCTCAATTGATGAACTCGCAAAAATTTCAACAGTTTGATTACGGAAGCTCCAACGAAAGGGTATACGGATCCCCCGTGCCCCCTGACTACGATTTGAGCAAAGTGACATTGCCTATAACGTTGTTTTGGTCGAAGAACGACTTTTTATCAAGTGAGACCGCAGTAAACATGTTGTTAGAGAAATTGCCTGCATCTACAGAGTCCTACTTAGTTCCTTATCCGGAATTCAATCATCTGGACTACTTATGGGCCATTGATGCTCCTAGACTATTAAACGTTAAAGTCGTGGAAACATTGGAAAAAGTTAATAAGCAACATAGTAGTTACAACTTTTTATTTTCTGTAGAAACAGTAGGCAAGTAATTGTGGAGCATACCACTGCTCGAGAGAAATACCATAAGTATTTTGCGGGATATAAGTATGTCGCAGCCAACTAGTTTAATTAAACCTTTCCGTTAAGCCTAGCCCCTTTATATCCGGATTTTTAATCTCACGGAAAAAATTTAAACAAAGATACGTCACTGTCAAAGTGACATTTCAGGGGATCACAAAGTATGGGCGGGTCAATTTTCGGGCGTTTTAACCGCCGTCATTAGTGTTTTTTAATATATTGACGAAATCAATGACACCTACCTACTAGCAATATATGATGTAAACAGTTGCAAAACCGTGTGTTTAGTTTCTATTAGTATCAGAAGTTGGCCAATTATTATAACCGTACATAAATGTGTTTAACAACATGTTTTTCTCAATCTCCGAAAAATAGCAAAGACGTGGTCGTTTCTTCACAGGAGACAACATATAGTCTTCCTTTGACCGAGAAGTACTCGGACCAGGGTCCATCCTTCCACACAACAGTGAACGAAAAACAACCGAAAACGTAACAATGAGCAACCTAACAACAATAGAAAATGTAACAACAATAAAATTTAAACAGAACAGTCACTGGAAAGCGATTACGGGATCACAGGAGCATTCAATCTAGAATGTTCAGTGAAGCGACCCGCAACTTCATGAACCGGGTGTATCGAGACAGTGATGCCAGTGCAATAAATAAATTATGCATACGAAAACAGTATTCTCTCTTTAAATTAATATAACAAAGAGTTTATATCAAAATAAAGTTTGGCATCAACAAACAAAATTATTTTATCGAGATTATAATATACATTTTATTTATACAAAGTCGATTTCTTAAAAATGTTTTAAGTTTAAATATCCTGAATGTTTCAATTTTTTTTCCTTAACGGCAACACCTTTGTTTACATTTTTTCCGTGAGATTAAAAATTCGGATATAGTAAACGGCGCCGTTCAACTACCGGCCTGAATGATATTCAGCCGATGCGTCTAATACAACGTTTAGTGAACTGGCTGCTTGATGCTTAGGCAGTTCATAGAATAGGGGGACCATGTGAGAAAGAAATTATACAAGAAGAAGAACTAACTAACTAAGAAGAATTAACTGTATCACGGCTCCACGCCACTGCCAAATAGCCTAGCCCTGGTTATTATTATTAACAATAAATTTATTTGACGTACCAACCAACAGACGCCGGGTTCAATACAAAATTATCTTAGAAAAGTGTCCTAGGGCAACCTATACAAGTTAAATACTTGTCAGAGTCATTCTTTAAAGTCATCAAACTAAAACATTTTACTTAATTTAAATCTTATAAACGCAAGGTTTCATTTGGACGCCGCAATACATTGAAAGAGATGGAGATATCTCCATACGTATCTAACGTATTGCGGGGTCCCTCTCGTTAGTGACTAAATTTAGGAAGGTGTAATAGGCCTTTAAAATAAGATCCCATTTTGAAGTGAGGTCTTATTAGGTCGGCGGTTTTCTTTTGTTCTGTGACCGGTTATCTTATTGTTGATCGAAGATAAATTTAGATTAGAAATAAAATGTATTATCATTCATTAAATAAAAAAAAGAATAAAGATGATTGTGAACATGGCACTGCTTTTAAAAATACATTATTTTCGCCCCAGTTTTTTTGGCTATTCGTTCGATCTAATTAAGTATAGGTAGGTAGTGAAGATGGTAAAAGGATTGTAACGAATATGTCACGCTTCGCGGCGGTCTTTAGTGAGTTAGTAACAAGGCACATTAAATATTGTCCCGTGTGATATTAGGTCATAGAAAATGAGTTATAATGATTTGTTTATACCTATTTTTACTTACTTATAAGAAATAAAATGTTTTCACCAATATTTTAATATTTTTATTGTACCGACCTATTATTTTTTTGGTTTCCCACTCTTACAAGGAGGGGGCACGGTCTGGGAAACTCACTTTGGGACAAGACTCCGTACAATAGTAGTCCTCTACTAGGGTGTTCAACCCTTAAAGTAAAATGGCCAGTAACTTCGGAGAAATAAACCCTTCATTATTTTCAAAATTAAATAAAATTAATCAGAATACAATATTTTATTTATGTTAACAACTCTACTTTTTCAAGTATAAAGTAACTAATAATTAGAATATTTATAAATAGTAACTACACTTACTTCTATTATTAATTTTTTTATCAATTTTTGAATTATTTTTCATGTAGGTATAAATGGTCATGAAATATTATTCAGGTCTTTACTAAACCGGTTTTATTTAAACCCTATTCACCTAAATATTAAAAAGCTGCTGTTTTTCTATTGGACACATATACCCCCTTACTAATAAACGTTGAGTAACGGCTGAGTAGTTATACAATGCTTTGTCCTTATCTGTCGAATTCAAATGTCACAATGACAGATAAGGACAAAGCATTGTATAACTACTCAGCCGTTACTCAACGTTTATTAGTAAGGGGGATAGTGTATGTCCCTGAGGAATGAGGAACCAATAGGATAACAGGCTTTGGTTACTATACTATTGTATACAATTTGACAGTTTTACCACTGTTATTACAGTATAACCTCTGGGCTAACGCCTAGGAGCCCTTAGCCAAGATGTCCATCGCTAACTAGCGTTTCTATTCGTTTCGTTTCGGTGAAGGAAAACATCGTGAGGAAACCTGCACACACCTGGAAAGCAATTTGACGGTGCGTACGAAGTTCCCAATCCGCACATGTTCCCAATCCAAACCCTCTCATTGTGAGCGGAGGCCTGTGCCCAGCAGTGGGACGTATATAGGCTGGATTATTATTATTATTATTATTATTATTATCATTATTATGGTGGATTTTCGCCCATATCCACTAAGATAATTTGAAACTTTGCAGCTTTGGTACAAGTAGATTTCCGTAAATTATAAATAATTAGCAATAGGTACGTGTCAGATTTTTTGGTTCATTAACTTCGGAGATTAGGGGGGAACGGTCATTTTTTTTGTACACTTTTGGCTATAAATCAAAAAGTTTCATACATCACATTTGCTATAATCAAATCACTTTCATTTTTCAATCCCCCCATTCAATTATTAAAAAAAATAATTTCATTTTTTTACTTAAAGCACATACGGGCAAGCAAGTTATACAACTATGTCAAATTTCAAGTTGATAGCATCCGTAGTTGCTGAGAAAAACTGCTGTGACATACAGACGGACAATAAAATACCATTTTCGTACGGAAGTTTACGGAACCCTAAAAAGATGTACATTTTTTTTTAAACCGCCAATAAACACTAATGTTGCAGTGTCTTTGTCAAATAAAAGATAAAAAAAAGATAAAAGATATTTATTCAGTAAGTAGGCCGCACGGGCACTTTTACACGTCAAAATCTACCAGCGCTTCCCAAGAGGAGACCACTACTGAGAAGAAGCGCCGCAAGAAACTCAACAGTTAGTCATTTTTTTAATAAAAATATAACAATGTCACTACTTATTCTAGCATTATATAAAACTGTAAAAATAATATTAAATATCTGCGTAGTTTTGCAGGAAAACATGTCAGAATGACTACGAGAAAATTTATATATATATATCACACAAAACAGTTTTGACATGTCTTCCTACATAAACCGTGTCCCCTAGACAAGATACAGCGTTTAAATGCCTTGAGTTTAAGTTTGAGTTTGTTGGAAAGGTGGACATTCACGGTCAGTTAAACTGATCAGTTGAACTGACGTACATCCAAAAACTGACCGTGAATGTGAAATCTTAAGTTAAAATTATACGAACTCAAGGTCAGCTTCTGGATGTACGAGTACGTCAGTTAACTGATCAGTTTAACTGACCGTGAATGTCCACCTTAATACGTACTATTGTCGAAATGCCCCTTGTTTACTTCCCAGGAGTAACGGGACGCGGCGAAGGAAAACATCCCCCCGGGTGAATCAACTTTTAAAGTACTCCCCATTTTTCGAAGTGTTTCACAAATTATATTTTTTTAGAAAAACTATTTATTTCCTAACGTCGTGGCTTACACGTTTATAAAATCAGACAAGGCAATTTAAAGTTTGTACTGGAAAATAACTTTAAACTGGCAAATCTTGAAAACCATGTGATTTTTACTAAGATCATGTTAGGCTGGTTCGGTGTGCATTTCCACTCCATTAAAAAAAAAAATCAAGAGTAAAAAAAAAAAAAAAAAAAGCTAAGAAAAAAAAAAAAGGTTCTAGTTCGGTCCGTCTTAGGCTGGTCTACCTCCGGTGTCAATGTGGGTTACTGATATTGGGACACCCTGTAGAATAAAAATTGTGTCGCTACCGCACGTGGCACCGGCAGGGCCTGTTACCGGTTACAAATAAAACTGTATTTGTTTAGGTAAAACCGGTTAATTAATTAAGGGTTCCGCACCATCGTACAAAATAACTATGTACTTTTTAAATACTTTCGTAAAAGAAACAAGATATGCGCTATAACAATATGTAAAGTAGGTAATTGTCTAAATTCATTACATCCCTTTATATAGGGACCCCCTTTAATAATACAGAATTTGGAGACAAGTTGGGAATAAGTTGATTTTGTAACCATTTTTCATAATTTACATTATTCATGGCATCGTGATAATCACCGGTCTTATCAGTAGACTTGTACATAAGCAGAGCACCCGGAACAAATCCTTTGGCACTACCTGCATGTACAATAAATAATAAGACGTTGGCCTTTTGAAATTAACTGTTTCACTCCTTTATCCGTGGAATCCACCCAGCATTTTCCTGTTAAATGGGATGTATGAACATATGTTTCATCCGTGTACACAATATCTCTCCCTTCAGATCTATACTTTCTTATTAAGTCCAGATACGTAACTCTTTCTAGTCTTACGTCATCCCTTTCCATCAGCATTCTTCTATTGTTTGTAGTTTTCTTGAATCGAAAACCCATTTGGCGAAGTATCTTTCTTAATGTAAAATCACACCCTTTATAATTCATCGTTTCCATCAATTTGGACTTTAGGGCCTGGATCGTAGGAACTATACTATAGTTTACAAATTAGATGGAAATTATAAACCATACGTCGTATTACTGCGTAATCAAAGTCATCAAGATCTAGACAGAAAATGTTGCGTGTTTTTCTTGTTATCTTCTTCCTTGTTTATTATTTTCTATTGTTGGCCGAGAAATGCCCGTTGCGTCTGAAATTCGTTGTTGAACTTTGCCAAAATATTGAGAATAATTGCTATTTCCGAATTTGCTATTTTCTGATAAAAAATACAGGTACCTATACTGGGTGTTCTTTTATTCGTCTAAAAAATTTTGGGGGTTAAATCAGTAAGTCATACTGACCAACTTTCACTACGGGACCAACCCCGAAATAGCGAAAAAAAATTTGACCCTCCCATACAAAACATCGTCAGCTGACTAGCCAAAATGTATGGGATGGTCAATTTTTTTTTCGCGATTTCGGGGTTTGTCCCATAGTGAAAGTTGGTCTGTATGACTTACTGATTTAACCCCCAAAATTTTTTAGACGAATAAAAAAACACACTGTATGTGAAATATAATTTCCTGGACTGGAGGACCTAAGCGTTTTCTTCTATTTTGAGGTTTCGGCATGACAATACAAACGTTATATACGTAAACCGTAAATATAACCACAACTGCAGCAACAAATTTAGACTTCTGAAACTTTTTATATGTAACAGACATCACGATTACTAGCCAGAACGGAAATTATACGATCCCAATTATTTATGTATACATACAGCTTCCTGGCAATCCGATAAGTCTTGTACCTAGGGACAGTCAGAGTCATTTACAGTCAGTTTAAATCCTACTACGCAGTGAGTTCGTCTGTCTGCAAACATTATAAAGTTTTCAATATGCATTTGTCACTTTTATCTCTGTCTATATTATATTTAAGTGTAATTGGTAAGTCAACGCGCAGATATCTCCCCTTCTTTTCCTTCTTATTCGTCCGTCTCTTCTTTCCATTCGGCGCACGTGAAAATGCGTGTGTTGAGCGTAATTGAATCAAATAGAAACTTTAAGAGTTTATTAAAAAATATATATATAAAAAATCAAAAAACCCGACTGCTTTAAAAATATCAACATAAAGCTAAAAACAAGCCATAATCTAAAGAATATAACTTAAATGTTGGAAAAGGTATTGTAGGCGTGGTGCTCTTTAAGTGAAAATACTTATTTAAATTTGTAAACCTACAACAAAATTTGCTTGTCCCCCCTGCAATACCTTTTCCAACATTAAGTTATTTATATTCTTTAGATTATGGCTTGTGTTTAGATTTTCAGTTGATATTTTTTAAAGCAGTCGGTTTTTTTGATTTTTTTAATTAATTTATTTTATTGAAATATTATATTATATACCCTATGTCACTTCTACAACTAAGACATATCGAATGACACAAATATGTTAAAATCCGTCAAGCCGTTTAGGCTGCAGAGCGTGCCAAAGAAATAGACATACATACACGGTGAAAAAAATATTTTACAATATTACCAGATTGTATTGTAGTTATGATTCTGGTGCAGGAAAACCGATTTCAGCTACGGTTAACAATTTTTTTTTATGACAACAAGTCATATTTTTGTTAATACTAGAATATTCTAGTTAAAATATTCTAGTACACGAAAACTTTGTGTTGGTTACCATCTAATAGTTACAGAGTAAAATATGCATTTAGAATACAATAGGTTTTGTATACTACACAAAATTTGTTTCCTACGATACAAGGTAAGTGGATAATAGGTACTAGAAATGATGTTGTACAGGAGAATTTTCTATTAATGTGTAAAAAAAGTATAGTTGTCACATATAATACAATAAAATCAAGTCGAATTTACAATATTCTGTTAAAGGAAACTAGATTTTTTTCTCCGTGAACTCCTTAGTTTGGAGTTGGCACATTGTTTTTTAAACGGTTATTGTTATTGGCCGGCTGTTTTACAAATGTTTCTAGATGGCAAGCTGTTTCGTTTCGACTACGACTACTACGCCGAGGCCGAGGGTTGGCTGAAGCTGCACCGGATCCCTGCCACTTGGGGAGACGCTCGCTTGAGGTGCTTCAGAGAAGGTAAGCATCCTTTCTAATATTAAATAATAAATAAATATCCGGGGACAATCGCACACGAATTAACCTAGTCCGAAACTAAGCTCTAGACTTGTACTATGGGTACTAGGCAACGATACATACCTATACATACTTATAAATATATGTATAGAAACATTTTTGACTCAGGGACAAATACTCGCGCTCATCACACAAATATTATTCCATACCGGGATTCGAACCCGGGACCGCTAGCTTCGTAGGCAGGGTCAGGGCAGGGCAGACGTAAAACTTTGTGACAACGTGAAAGATGACGAAATCATACCTATAAGGACATCTCTTTCTAATTCGTTATGAATGCCATAAATAGAAAAAAGTCAAACGTACGTACGTCTTTTGTTGTATCTTATAGTCCGGTTTCTATGCAAGTGAGATTTCTTATAGAATAATTACCAAAGTCATGGCGCCTAGTATAGAAGAAAGAGCAACAAAGTGTTTCTACAGGTTTCTTTTTATATCAGGCGCAGTCTTGGTCTCGCCAGAAAACGGCAACATCTATGCAGCTGTCACTAAACTACTGAAGAACTCACAGCCCTCAGTCTCTTGCGGAGTATTCACTGGGACTCATGCTACGTATTCCAAAGGAGATTATCATTCTATGGAAGGTAATGTTTCCTATGTAGACATACGCCAGTGGTACTGACGAGTTCGAAGAAGAAACCGAGTGACATTGCAGTGTGCATATTCGAATCCTTTCACGCCGGCGCCCTTTACCCCAGTGCAGCTAGCAACCTGATTTTTTAAACAGATTACTTGTATTTACGACTTTAATCGCCTGTTTCATAATCCTTTCCCTTTCTTACCCTTGAATATAGACAAGGAGAGGGCTATCATTATTTGACAGATGAATTTACTAGCCAATTTTGAAACAGGCCCTAAGCCTTATGAGAAAATCAAGGTTATAAATCTACGGTAAGGTAAGGTGGGAAATCGACGGAACTACAATAATTTGGAGTTGGTTCTTTGTTTTTTACACATAAACATCGAATTATTGTTTTTACGAATAAATCACTTATCTTTATTTCATTCATTCATTCTTACACCCCGTCTTGAGACAGGCACTCCACTGGCCCGTATGGCAGGGCGCTGGGCCACTGGTGAACCAGACAACGATGGTAACGCCGAGGACTGCCTGATCATGCTGCCTGAAGGCACCTTCGCCGACGTCAACTGCTCAGACGTCTACCCCTACGTCTGCTACAGGAAGAAGACCAAGACGTCAGCGGTTAATAATTGCGGAACAATAGACAACAGTAACAACCTTTTCTTTTTCTCTTCTTCTTTATTATAATAATTTCACATGATCGATTTCTGTAACACTAGCTTAACTCTTTCTGTGCCGTGCCCGAACCACATTATGGTACTACTATGGAGTATGAGACGTGAAAGTGCCACAGGGCCTATTTACAAGCACTTACTAATTATTTTCATTTCCACGTAATTAACACAAACAAATGTTTGTAAATTTGTTTCCTCTTAAGCAAACTTTTTAGAAATAGGTACATCATTATGTTTCTTATTATAAGATACGCCAAAAAGAGCGTGAAGATGAGGGCGCGAGAAATTTATATCTTGCTAATGATAAGCTTGGTCACGAACTTGAGTGGACACCAGTTATATTTCCCTTTAAAATGCCACTTAAAATATATTTTAGGTTACGCCCTGGACCCCCGCACGGGTAGCTGTTACAAATTCCACACGGAGCCCCAGGTGTGGCCGCGGGCCTTCGCAGCCTGCGCCGGTGAAGGCGGTCACCTGGCCATCATCAACAGTGTCACGGAAGCCCAGGTCCTGAAGGAGCTGTTCGCCAAGCATGCCAACAGCATGCCCGGAAACTTTATCAAAAATGTCGCTAGTATAGGGTTTAACGACTGGGGTGAACGGGGGATGTGGATGACTGTTCATGGTAAGTATTTCAATGTTGTCTAAATTCCTTAAAGCCAGCAATCGTATGCAAGTCCCAATTTAATGCAAAGTTATAAAAGTGTAGCTTTGGATTTGCGGCCCTCCCATATACCTATTAGAATTCCGTAGTCAGACTAGGAACCATTATAATTCCTCCGCCATGTCCATTCGTCTAAAAGATTTATTCACACGACATTGTACGTTCGTGTTATTCGTCGAAAAAATACAGAAAATAGTTCTTTATAGGTTTAATCTATAGATATTACAGGAAAACCTATAAGAAGTCTATGGTATTTAAAGTAACATAGGAAATTTCTCAATATTCGTGCGTATGAATGATTTGCAGTTGTAATGTTACAACCAATTTGCTTCGAATATACTAGTTTTGTATTTGTTCTATCGTAAAAACGGTAATATACTGGCCCGCAAAACTAAGTATCACACTTTTAAAATTGCAATAACTAAAAATGGCTATTTTATTGTTTTATCTTTTGTTTTAAGTGGAAAATGTTACTGTTTATTTTAGTTATAGTTAGAAAGAAAGCTGATAAAATTTGCTATAAAACGTTTTTTATTTGAAATCTCTAACTTCTATAGTTTAGAATAAAATTAAATTTTAAAATTGTGATACTTAGTTTTGCGGGCCAGTGTACATACAAGCGTCCAATTTGGTATGATTATAGAACAAATCCTATAAAAAACCTCAAATACTAAAAACCGGCACGTAACCCTCAGTGCGCGAGTCTGACTCGCACTCGACCGGCTTTTTTATCAGGGCAAACGTTGAAAGACGCCGGCTACAACACTTGGTCGACGGGCCAGCCAGACAACGCCAGCGCGGAGTTCTGCGGAGCGATGTTCGCCGACGCCAGGCTGGACGACGTGTGGTGCGACAGACCCTGCCCGTTCATCTGTGAGAAGAAAGCTGACAGTCTCCTGACTGACGACGAGATGTAAACAGCTGTATTTATGTAGCAACCAAGACGAGATCAAATCAACGGTTTACTAATGATTCGCAACCGCACGTTTCGCAAACTGTTTCATTTCGCAATCATTTTATTTGGCCAAACGTTTTTTTTTCTGAAACTGTAAATATTTCGGAATTTTTATAAAACTAACCTAAGCTAACCTATAGGGTTCTACACGATGGTCCTGAAAGAAATCCTGAAATATTTACAGTTTCGGAAAAAAAACGTTTGGCCAAATAAAATGATTGCGAAATGAAACAGTTTGCGAAATGAAACAATTTCCGAACGTTTTTCGCCCAAATTGAAGGAATTATTGCTTATTTAGCAATAAATAAGCAATAATTCCTTCAATTTCAAAGTACTTTTACTTGACTTTCATTTCAAAGTACTTCATGATGGTAGAGAAAGCTACTAATATAAAGCTTTGAATTCATATCTTACCGCCTGTTTCATAATAGTCAAGTAAAGCATATCTGTCAAATAAATTTAGACCTTTCCCTTTCTTACACTTGAAAATAGACAAGGAGAAGGCTACCTTTAACTGACAGATGAATTTACTTGTCGAAAGTGAAACAGGCCCTTTCTAATAACATCATGTTAACCTACTTACAGAAGCCTGTGTGGCTTAATTGTAAGAAATGAGTCGCTTGACATTTAATATATCAATCACTAAGGGCCTGTTTCATAATCGACAAGTTAATTTATCTGTTAAATAAAAATAGCCATCTCCTTGTCTATTTTCAAGTGCAAGAAAGGGTAAGGGCTAAATTTATTTGACAGATATGCTTTACTTGACCATTGTGAAACAGGCGGTAAGTATATAAATATCCCAGGTCCGTCAAATATCCATTTATATCCTGTTCCATGTAACTAGATAATTATGTAAGTGGCTTTTAGGTACGTTTTTACATTGTGTTCTATTTCTCATACTTAACAGTTTGTTTAAAATGTATTTGGGTGGTTTACTACAGTAGGCAACATGTAATCTATGGTACTCTTCTCATAATTATTCTTAACTTATTTACTACAGCAAAGAAACGCTGTTCAGAGCGTTCATTCAACTGAAATAACTTGAAAATACATCAAAATGTAATTAATTTCGATAATTAGTATTAAATATAGTTAATTTCGGAAATAAAAATAAATACAAGTCATTAAATAATAACTATGTTTTTATTGAGGTGTGAGTATTAAATTTAGAGAAACAGGTAATTATTTATAGTTCTTTTCTATCTCGAAAATATTTTGAGAAATCTCTCTTTACGTTCGGCTTTTGTTGTTAACTTCTTTCTCTTGACAGACAATGACCCCGGTTTTCTTTAATGAAGAAGAAGAAGAAGAAAACATTTATTCACAATAACGAACACGGTAAGAAATTACAATAACATAAAGATACACAGCAAAGTTGTCGCGAAACGGTCCCAACTCAGCTTGTGCTGGCTGTAAAGCCAACGCTGGTCTTCCGTTGAGACCGCTGGAGAGGAATAAGACCAACTGGCACACGGCACCCTGACGGTAGGTAACTAAGTTCTAAGATCCCCATAAATTTGCAATCTCAAGCAAGACTGCAATATACATCAACAAAAAAACTATCGAATTTAAAATATTAGTAGGATAACAAGGATCGCTCACGACGTAAGAAAATATTTAAGTACTCCCAAAGAATCAAATCTCAACACGACCACATATCTAGTAAACGTCAATTCATAGACAATTTAAGACGTGGCTAAGCTTCTAAGACCGTTAGTCATCATTTAAGAGGCTGTCTGGAGCCTTTTCGCAGATGAAAGGTGTGGGAAGGTTGCACCACACGTCGTTGAGGGTCCCGGGGCGGTGCACAGCCCCGCAGTACTGCCCTATGTGGTCTTGGGTCGAGTTTGCAGGCTCAGAGCCACTCCATCTGTTGTAACCCGCCTCTCTGAGGGTCTGACCTGGAAACAGGCAGTCAGTGGTTTAGTAGCACTGTATTGCCTTCTATATGTAAGTGTTTGATATATCTTTTTGAGAAACAGCTCACTCAGATTTGCAAGAGTTTTTCTATTGTTTCTAGGTATATATACATTTATAGTGATTGTAATATTACCATGAATGGTGAGCCAGAGCCCGCGCTCCCCCCAGTCGCAGTGCCCGATGTGGGAAGAGTGCTTCACGAAGTTCCCCGGCATGGAGCTGTCGGGGTTCTTGGCGTACAGATCCTTAATTACCTGAATATAACCAATGAATACTTACTCATAAGAAATAAATGTGACTCAAAAAACAGAATGATGATTCGATTTTTGACCCAATGGAGATGGATGTTAATTTCCAAATTAAGTATCAGACCTTAGTTTCAATCAATCATGGGCAATTTGTGTGATTTTGACGATGCCGTTAGCCTTGTTGGTAGTGACCCTACCCACAAAGCTAGCGCTTCCGGGTCCAAATATCCCGGGCAAATATTTGTGTGAAGAGAGTGAGTATTTGTGCCTGAGTCATGGATGTTCTATGTATTTAAGAATGTATTTCTCTATGTTAGCATGTTTATCGTTACCTTGTATCCATAGTACAAGCCCAGAGCTTAGTTTAGGGCTAAGTCAATTTGTGTGATATTGTCCCCTGATATTTATTTTATTGATTTTATTGAGAACAGGTCAGCAGGATTAGAGAACATCCCATTCCAAAGCATTTCTGTATGTGTTATTATGAGCAAGCAGTTCTGTGCTGACCTGAGCTTCCAAGTCGCTGTTAATGATGGCGAGGTGACCTCCCTCGCCAGCGCACGCGGCGAAGGCCCGGGGCCAGGTCTGAGGCAGCCGGTGGAACTTGTAGCAGCTACCAGTCCTTTCATCCAGTGCGTAGTCTGAATATACCACGAAAAGCGTAAGGAATTACATACAATCTTTTACCTGGGAGACTAGGTATCATTTGTCCTAACGCATCGCAAGTCCTAATTATCTTTACCTAAACTGTTTTTCATCGGACTCAGACAACTTTTCAAGTTTTCCAAAAAATACCTGCGGGTAGGTTAGGTAAGGGTTGTATTAAAACATTATTTTTAAACCCCGACGGAAAAAGGAGGGTGTTGTAAAATTAACGTGTGTATCTGTGTGTTTGTGTATCTGTCTGTGGCATCGTAGCTCCCAAACGGATGAACCGATTTTGATATAGTTTTTTTTTGTTTAAAGGTGACTTGATTGAAAGTGTTCTTAGCTAAGAATGGTGAAAATCCGTTGGACCATTTAATTATTATTATTAAGAGTTATGAGCTCTAAAAGTAGGGCTCTCTATTTTATCGGGGTTTTTCTCTATTTTTCTAATAGCTCATATTTCCCGCGCAATATGGTTCGTAATTTTGCGATTGCAGTCTGAGTAGACTAATGGTTAGAGCATTGTCCTACTACGCCGATATTGCGGGTTCGAACCTCAGCTATGGACCGGTTTTCTTTTTGTTCTTTATTGGATAAATCTTTTGTGATTTTTTTTTGTTTTTGTATGAAGTTGTATGACGCTCGGTCTCCCAGGTACTTACCGTTATCAACCGTGCCACAGTTAAGTGCTAACATGTGTTTGGTCTTCTTCTTAAAACAGTAGAACGGGTAGACGTCACCACAAGCCACGTCCGCCAAGGTGCCGTTTGATACCATGATGAGACACTCTTCGCCATTCTGATAATTGTCAGGCTCGTTCGGTGCCCAGGACACGGGGAGCTTGGAGAGAGGAGTCCCTGAAACAAGTGTACCTTTGAATAATAGGAGGCTAATGGTGGAGTTAGGAAATTATTTAACCAATTTATAATGTTACTATTTATTATTATTTATTTTTATTATTTATTTTTATTATTTATTCATTGAAAGTATTTTACCAGTGACTCCGTTGTATTCGTGCAAGTGAGTTTATCGCTAAAAAGATAATTTTACGAGAGTTTCAACCACTCTCATTCCCTGTTCACATTATTGTTGAATTTCCTGTAGATTAGGATAACTTTTTCAGTTATTTTGTAGAAGTCAGGACACTGTACAAGATAACCGAAAATAGCTTCCAAAGCTACAGAAATTTCGAAATGAATGCGACCAGGGGAATGAGAGCGGTTGAAACGCACGAAGAATTACCAGATTCCGTCCAGCATAGTACGTTTTCTTGAATAAATCATTGGTTAAGTGAGAGTAGCACTCAAGAGTAGCAATAATTTATTGCATAAAAAAGGCATTTTACTTACAAATACAGTGTTACAAGACTTACAAGCTGTAGACATAGACAGACAGACATAAGCATAAAAAAAAAAAACTAAAAACCCCCCTCAAATTACTCGACAGACCTTCAATAGTATGATAGTCTCCTTTTGAAAATGTGGCGTGGATTCCTGTGAACACGCCACAGGACCTGACTGTCGATGTCAGTGCCTTCATCACTGCCAGCATATTGGCGTCTTCAGGTGATGCCAGAACAGCTCCTGCAATCAATTTATTAGAACTTTTAAGAATGGCTTCGATACTCAATTTTGTTTTGTATGAAAATTCACCGAAGTTAAACTTTACAACATTTTGCGGTCAAACAAGAGTGCAGGGTCTATCCGGATCTCTGAAGATTACGGTTTTCACTGCAATTTCCGCTAACCCTGAGCTAAAGTATGTAGCAGTGTTCACACTGTTGTGTTCCGGCGCGAAGGGTGAAACAGCCGTGTTACGACTAGAAACATAGAAGCGTATTCAAATTTCAGGCCTAAATTTACCAGCGCGCCTAACATGCATTACAAGAATAAGGTGACAGCACGAATAAAAAGTTGCCAGAGTAATTAGCAGTAAATATTTATATTTTTATAATTTTTTGTATAATATGAGCTTAATTGTTGATTGAAATAAATGAATTTTGAATTTGAATTTTGAATTTGAATATGCTTAGCTTAGAGCCTGTGCATACTAGCGTTTTTAGCCCTTAGACTCCCGGTCAAAAACGCTAGTGTGCACAGGCTTTTAATAGATTTGAACGATTTATTTAATTACTCTACCAATACCTGATAAAATCGCTTAGTAATAAAACGTAATAAAAGTCAGGAAAAACACTTATTTTAAACCTTAAACGTTCAGTCTTACGTTAAAATATGGAATAGATGAATTTCCCTGGCATCTGTCAAATTTTATCTCGTGCATGCATGCTAAGCCCGCAGAAAGACTTAGACTTAGAACTAAACATACTCTGCCTTATTAGACAGTCTAAGAGCTAATTTACTGCTGTGTATCTGCGCTATTCTTTATGT
This sequence comes from Tortrix viridana, assembly GCA_963241965.1. Classification (NCBI taxonomy): domain Eukaryota; kingdom Metazoa; phylum Arthropoda; class Insecta; order Lepidoptera; family Tortricidae; genus Tortrix; species Tortrix viridana. The sequence goes on from OY725182.1 coordinate 13,646,370, forward strand.
ACGCCCACCTACGCGGTAAAAAAAAATAGGCAACAAAAGCTTGTCTATAAATGAAATGGCGACTGTAACTTACTTTTTCTTAAAAAGGACTTACCTTCACGGAAACATTTCAACCAAGCGTTGTTCCAAGTAGCCGGTACCTGATGAAGCTTGAACCAGCCGTCAGCTTCCTGATGGAACTGATAGTCGAAACGGAACTGCTTGCCATCTTAAATGTACGAGTAGAAGGGGCATCCATCAGCATCATTTTCTACTTCGATGATTTAGAGGAAATGCATAGGTCAACGTAAGGGTCTCATAATGTAAATAAAAACCGGGCAAGTGCGAGGCGGACTCGCGCACTGAGGGTTCCGTACATATTTGGTTGGTTTTTAGTATTTGTTGTTATTCTTTAGTGTTTGTTCTGTAACTGGAACACATTTGACACTTGTATGTTTTTCCGTTTTTACGATACAAGAAAAAGATAAATAAAAATACGTTGAAAATAAAACTCTTTATAGTTAGGACAGACGACGGACGGACAGACGTACGGACAGACGGAAAGCGTAAGCTTAGTACCCTAAAAAGGCTATGGGATATTATCACGTCGGGGTCACCAGTGGGCCTATTATGCATGACACAGCTTTATCGTGTGGATATGTATAAAACTTTATCATATTCGTTAAATTTATCGAAAACTCTAACATGGTTGACAACGTGGATAAAGATATCGCGTCGATAACGCGATATCTAATGTGTATAAACCAGTGTGACAAGAATTACGCAAAATTACCACTATTTTACAAAAAGGTTGCCAGTGTTATGAAATCAATCCATTTTTGTACATTGTTTGATATTGAATGGCGGACTTTATGTAATGCTTCCGAAATGAGTTGTTTAAAATCAGTCACTGAACGGAGCGGACTCGGGGTACTTTTCTAAATGTATGGGTTATCTTGCTTGACAAGTCAATCAGTTTTATTATCTATGTATGTATATAAAATATTATATTGAAGTTTTGTTTCTGAGTTAATAAAATAATAGAAAATAAAAATGAGATTGGATGGGGACTTTTAAGAAGAAACACAAGTAACACAACGAAGAAATACAGTTGAAACATGAACCAAGCAAGGTAGAAAAGTGTAAGTTTAACATGTAAACTAATTATGAGTCTTATTTAGTCGATTCCTTATTGTGCCTCGTTAAAACAATTACTTATGTTGTGTTACAGCCGCTGTACTGTACGGCAATGCAAAAAAGGAAGTTCGTTGAATATATGGCTAGCCACCACTCTTTGCAAACGGAGGATTTAGTGGGCCACTCGGGTCTCGGACACATAGTCGGTCTGAGTGGCAAACTTTGCGGGAGTTTGGGCCAGGCAAACCTGTGGCTGTTTGGAAACTCGTAAGTATTTAAATTTTTTTCCATATATATTTACCTACTCAGGAATATTATTCGTAAAATATTTTATCACAATATTTTTAACAATATAATAATAGATTCATTGAACTCTATCATCGGATGGAGTCACACCAGCCAGTCAAATTACAGTCTGGTAAAACATACAGGTTATAATTATTTTAATGTAAGAGTTGCAAGTATGAATATGGATAGCTTCATTCTAAGTATAAATATGGAGAGATTGAGGGAACATAAAAATCAATAAGTTTTAATTACCCATACTAAAACAGTTTGTCTGTTGCACTTTTGCAAAATTTGATTGGGTAAGGAGGTAGCTTGAGTCTAGGCTATTTATTATATAGGAAAAAGTCAGTTTGACATTTATTGTTTTTAAAAATAACACTGTTCAATGTGTCTACTCTAGTATGAAAGTGAAATGAAATGCTATAGTATGTAAAATAATTATTTATTATGGCTTCCCTTTTCTCTTGAGTCACTCTTAATAGGAGGCCATTTGCCGGAAGCTGCTGGGTGGCAATGACTGGATTGCTATCTGCGGCAGTGTCCAGCTATGAGCCAAGTGTTCTGAAAAATAACATAACATTCTGTTATAGCAGATTATCATTATAGTACCTACTTAAGTTAGGGATTTGTAATCATAATAACCTATAATAATGCATCATATTATACAGTCAGTATACAACAGGTGTTAATTATTTCAGATTTCTCTAACAAATTTGAGGTACCCATTTGTTTGCTCAATGGTGTTGCGAACCCGACAGTGCCAGTGGGTGTATTTCTTCTGGACTATTTGGGGCAGCACATTCAAAATAAACATCATGAGCAACAGTTCACAAGCCTTCCCCCGAGTCAACAACAAACAATTAATTACATCATGGATAAATTATACTCTTTTTTTCAGGCTCGAGGTCAAGCAAGTCAGCACCAAGGAGGCCATAGAAAACTATTTTAATTTTATTTTTAGGGTACTAGTTTCATATATGTTTAGTTTTTCTTTTGTTTAGATTAAAAACAATTTAGTATGTAATACTATATGGAGGAAAGATTTGTTTGTTTGTAATCATAATAATAAACTCTGAAACTAATAACCCAATTTTAATAATTCTTTCACCATTAGAAGGCTACATTATTCAGAAGTAACAGTCAGGCTATATTTTATTGCATAGCCTCAAACAAACAAACAAACATACATAAACAATCCTACTATCCTATTAATTATAAATGTGAAAGTTTGTGTGTGTGCGTGTGTGTGTGTATGTGTCTGTCTGTCTGTCTGTCTAACTGTGTGTCTGTCTGTCTGTCTAACTGTGTGTCTGCCTGTTTGTGTGTGTGTCTGTGGCTTCGTAGCTCTCAAAAGGATGCCCACTATGCCCTCGCCGCGTGTTGCACGCAAATCGGTTTCATACATTTAGTATAGATCTGATTATATTGCTCCCGCCCCGCGTGACGGCTAAATGTATGAAACCAGCGTGTGGCGACACGCGGCGTGGGCATATGTAGTAGCCCTCTGGCTTAACTAAACTGTGCCAGTTAGTTACTGACGGTGGGTGGACTGTGGAATGCATAACCAATATTCCTGCCCTATTCCACGTTGGTAACTTCCATACGCCAAAAAGTGCAACGGAGCTAGAACCTGTGAAAGAGTGCACTTGAACGAGTTGATTTGCCAGTTGTTTTACTAAGCCCTCATAGAGCCTATACTAACGTTATGTAAGTCCTACCGACTTACTATACTTACCGAATAATAAAATTTAACCTAGGTACCTTACCTTTATGTAGAATGTAATCCATCACCGTTGTGCGGCTGGAATTCTGAATCCAGTTTGGCACATAATTAGAGTGCCATAATATATCCTTACCCACTCTATAGGTAGGTATAAGTGCCGAAATTCGGCCTCCGGAAGTTCGAAACGATTTGAGGCATCCCTTATTGTCCTCCGCTGCTGTTTACTTCGTTCTTTTTCAGCTTGCATCGTGAGACGATATTGACATCCTACAAATATTGTTTACAAATTATAATACGAGTAACGCCATTTTTGTAGGCAACTGAGTTGTTTTTGATAAGTAGAACTATTAAAAAACCAATACTTACGCTTAAATGTATGTATTTTTAAGTTTTAGTTACTGCGAGATGTTTGTCGTCACCAACACGGAACTTGTATAAATTTATCGAATTGAGATGTCAAAAATAGATTAAAATCGGCGTCCATGTTAGGTAAATCGATATAATTATCGTTTTATCATTTACCGCTGTCAGAAATGGATAATACAGTTTAACCGATGCCACCATGTTAGCATACGTCGACAATGATAATTTGTCGATGATCTCGTGATAAAAATGGTTTATCGCGTCGATAAACGTGGCCATAATAGGCCCACAGATATGGGATATTATCTTCTCGGTTATGAAATGATACTATAATCCCGATATAAAATTGTCATACGGTTTAGTTAACAAAATAGCGAGCAAAACGTCATGTGTCATGGACTGTAAAAAGGCGGCGGCTATCAGTCAGGGAAACACAGACGGCGGCCCGCTATATAACGCTGAGCCAGGGGTGCTCAACACCAACCGCTGGAAGGTTGGTCGAAGTGTGGGATTGCTTGATGATCACCACAAGGCCAAGGTCACACGTGCTGACGTGCTTCTAAAAATAGTGATAGGTATCTACTAAAAAGATGCCGAGTTTGACACTAGATGATTGACTGCATAAGATGTATTACTGGTAAAATGGGGTGACTTTGAAACGACGGGGCGACTTTGATAAAAAAAAATTAATCATTTTGCTATGTGTCAGTTATTAATGCAGTTATTTCGTGACATAACTTTTATTTGCTTCATATGCGAGCGCAAACTATAAGTAGTTTTAACATTTTCAGCAAAATAGGATACAAAAACTTCAAAACAAAAAATCCCTCATTGTTGACATGCTTCAGGGGTGACTTTGATATTATAATGTAAACGCAGGGATATCAAAGTAGCCTAAATTAAAGAATCAAGATTTTAAGTTACGTAACGTATTTTTTCTCCTGAGACATCTATCGTAGTTCACCCCTAACTGCTTTAAGTTACTGCTTTAAGCGACTACTGAGCCAATACAATATTTTATACATTTTATTATGTGAATGAATACAGGAGATTAGGAAATTTATTTTTAAAATTAATCAAATTAGTAGTACTAGTATTCATTTTACGTATCTAATTTTATTTTATTTATGTGTGAGGTTTACTATTGATTCGCAAACGCACGTTTCGCAAACTGTTTCATTTCCCAACCGTTTCATTTGGCCAAACGCTTTTGTTCTGAAACTGTAGATGTTTCAGGATTTTTATAAAACTAACCTAACCTAACCTATAGGGTTCTACACGATGGTCCTGAAATAAATCCTGAAATAATTTACAGTTTCGGAAAAAAAAGCGTTTTGCCAAATGAAACGGTTGCGAAATGAAACAGTTTGCCAAATGTTTTTCGGCCAAATAGAACGACACCAAGTGCGATTAGGATACTTACTCGTTAAATGTAACGAAGCAATCACACAAATGAGAACAACAATATTCAAAACGTCCTTCATGATTGGACTGTCAATGCAATTTTATTATTTAACAATATTTACACTTATTTAAGTGCAGAATTTATTAATTGTGGTCTCGGATGTGGTATGATACCACTGGTATCAGTGTTGATAATTAATTGATAAATTAATTGTTGGTATAATTTAAGCAACCTGTGAACCGGCAAAGCTTTGAGTTCTCGTGGGAATCTAATTATATCATCATCATCATTTCAGCCAAAAGACGTCCACTGCTGGACATAGGCCTCCCCCAAGGTTTGCTATACAAGCCACAAGGACCGGTCCCTGCGTCACTTGCATTGCATCCGTCGGTTTCACGCAATCTTAACCACGTCGTCGGTCCACCTTGTTGGAAGTCTACCCACGCTGCGTCTTCTGGTACGCGGATGTCACTCGAGAACTCTTCAGCCCCATCGGCCATCTGTTCTGCGAGTGACGTGCCCCGCCCACTGCCCCATAAGCAATTCTTAGGGCTATGTCGTGACTTTGGTTCTCGTGCGGATCTCCTCATTTCTGATTCGATCTAAGTAAATAGACTAATAATAGATATTATCTCTTAAAAACCTACCGATTGGGACTAGGCCAATGAGGTACGTTTTTACGAGATTGTCTCTTAATAATTCCTAATAGTTAGTAATAAAAATATATATTATGTTCTCGGCTTGTGGCTATAGCTACTAGGCAACGATAAATATACTTATAAACAGAAATATATCCATGACTTAGTCGTCAAAAGCCGAAAGCTAAAAATAAAACAAATTCCACAAATTAAATAAGTGTTTCATCGATTAAGCAATAGACGTTACTTTATATTTTACATTTGTTTATATCATATCAAGCTGCCTGATATCGTAATTCCTTTTACAAACCCAGTTCTTCAAACCGTTATTCACGGGTTGTCATACATGATGCGCATATCTTGGTAGTTGTGTTCGACGCGCTTGTTGAACGCGCGCATGAGTGCGCTGCGCTCGCGCTCTGCGTCCTTCGTCTCGTATTCGTCGCTGACGCACGGACAGCAAGTGCCGCACGAACAGTGGCCGCACGGCTGTTTTTCTAGCACTTCCCATGCGCCTGAGAATGTGATACCGATCATAGAATAAGTTAAAAGCTGGAAATCGCTGCATAATATACTAGTCTATACTAATATTAGATATCTTACTGTCTATACTTAAGAGGTAAAGTTTGTAAATTGTGACATTCTCAATATAAAGGGACCTTATGGAGGCAGGTGGTTACGCCGTTTTTAGAACTGTTACCATAGTATTCGTATAGTTACAAGAATAAGAAAAGCTTAACTGCCTTCCTCCATAAGCTCCCTTTATATTGAGAACGTCACAATTTGTTTTTTCATTTGTATGTAAGGGGTAATCTTCGGAACTACACATCCGATTTCAAAAATTCTTTCTCCATCTTTAAGAATGGACTTTTTAGGTGGATATAGGCTATATTTTAACATACGAAAGCACTGACTCTCCGCAGACGAAGTCGCGGGCGGAAAGCTAATATATTATAAATAAAACTCTCCCGTCCCGTCAACGGACTTCGTGTTCGTTCCGACTAACCTCAGTAACTACGGTTTCACGAATAGAAAGAGGTTATCTAGGAAGGTTATAGGTAGGCTACATTCTATGAATATTATGGATGCTAACTGCTACTCGTACGAAGGCGGGGGCGGGTAGCTAGCCGGACTATAAAAACAACAAAAGATTTATGTTTGATCTTCTTTTATTTATGGCATTCATAATGAGTTAGAATGAGATGTGCATGCAATTATTCTTTCGTTATCTCGTATGTCGTCACAACAACACGCAACGCCTACAAATAAATGAAGAGGTCACCCTGGCGTAAAATTAACGGATCGCATTAACGACTTTTTGATTTCGTCGTACTGGAAAATTCGAGGAACACCTTTTAAATGAAGATGGTACCCCGACCTTATTAATTCATTAACTGGTCGCAATAAAACTTTTTGGCTTTTACTAGAAAGCCCTGGAAGGTCCTTTTGTGACAATGAGAGGTGAGGAAGAAAAAAAGCCGGTCAAGTGCGAGTCGGATTCGCGCACCGAGGGTTCCGCACAAACTTGTAGGCATGGTAAATAGTTCGTAAATCACGGGAATACAATAGAAACAAAGTCCAGTATAAACCGACACGCAATAAGTATGCACTTTCGTACTTAGTGAGTGTCAGTTTATACTGGACTTTTTTTTATGTGATGTAAGTACAAATTAACGGTTTTCGGATTTTTTCCTTTATTTGTGCTATAAGACATTGCTTCATGCCAAATTTCATGATTCTAAGTCAACGGGAAGTACCCTATAGGTTTTGATTCCCTTGAGATTCCCTTTAATATGCGGCATAAACGGCCGTATCTTTTGATTGCGTTGACTTAGATATCTGATTTTTTCACTGATCCAAGGGATTGCAGACCTAAGTATTTGATATGAATTTCAACTTGATACCTTCACGCGTTCCTGAGAAAAAGGGTCTTGACAGACACACAGACAGACAGACGGACAACAAAGTGATCCTATAAGGGTTCCGTTTTTTTCTTTTGAGGTACGGAACCCTAAAAACAGCCTAACTGCCGCACTTAGAGACGTCAATTATTTTTTAAGTTTCATTTAAGTTGCTGCGTCTTATTCTAATGCTATAGCAAAGAAAGTGATAGCAACAACTTTAATCATACTTAAAAGTTAATTGACGTCTCTGAGTGCGGCCGTTAGTAGTTATTCCCTCTAAAGAAATAAGTGATCTGATGACCTATAACCGAGTTAAAAAGCCCCCGACAAGATCGGGACTCCTACTTAAATAGCTCATAACTCTGAAATTTCTTAACGGAGTTTCATCAAACCAAGCTAAGAACACTCTCGATTAAGTAAAAAAAAAAAGTCCATCCGTTTCGGAACTACGATACCACACAGATACACACGTTAATATAACACAAGAGGTGTTATAAATTTAACGTGGCGTCGGGGGTTAAAAATAGAGAGAAATAGCTGGTGGAAGCAGATTTCTTAGTCCGATTTCTACGCTTTGTACCCGTGCTTTGTGATCGTGCTTATTGCATGATTCGGCGAGACATCCCGATAAATGCGAGTGTTCATAGCGCGGTTAGTTCTAATGGGCATAATTGACTGTATCCTTGATACGGCCGTAAGTTTTACGTGGATACATCTATATGTATGAGAGGGTATTCGGGCAATTGGGAGAATAATACACATTACAGCAAAGGTAGGTCTCATACTCACCGAGTTAGTTCCCTTATGCGTCAACAGATGGCGCTAGCGCATAAGCTCCTGTTCACGAAATGACCCCACTAGTACAAACGAAAAACATAGACGTATCCATGTCAAAAGGCTGTTCTTACCAAGTTTCTTGGCCAAATCGGCGTAACGCAGATAGGGCGTGTTGACGGCTACGTCAAGAGGTGCCTGGCAGACGCGCACCACTGTTGGCTTGCGTGATTCGCCGCGAATGTTGAGTGTCACTCGATTGGTCTTGGCGAACAGCGGGCACGGATGGTTGGGATGTACTTTCTGAAATTAATAACTATTAAACAGATAAAATTGGACTCCTAACCTTCAGAGCTCATAGGTAAAATAGTCATTTAATTGTTAATAATAATTAATATCGTTTAATTTGTTCATTTCTTATTCTGTATGAATTTTCTGAATCATGCTGAATAGCTGATGGCGAGATTGAAAATAAAATGGATATGATGAGGCAATAGTTCGTACATTACATTACATACCTAGCGTAATAGACAACAAAATAATGTAATGTCAAATGACTAACTGTTGAGTTTCTTGCGGCGCTTCTCCTCAGCAGTGGCGTCCTCTTGGGAAGCGCTGGTAGATTTTGACGAGTAAAAGTGCCCATGCCGCCTACTTACTGAATAAATATCCTTTATATTTATCCTTTTTATCCATTATAAAAGAAAAACAACTAATTAATTAAAAGTATTACACAACTGTTGTTTTTATTTAGTAAAATATGTACATAATCATAATATAATTATTTCACATGTGCAGTGGAAGTCATAATAATAAATATAGATGACATAAATACTGCACACCCCTTAGCCACTGATAATAAGGTCTATATATCGTCACTTCCAAGGCAAAAAGACTAAAGCGCCATTTTGGGCCAAATTGAGTTATATATATCATTAGAATCAGCGAATTTTTCTGCGTCGATCTGTCTAGGTTTCAAAGCGATCTGAGCACTTTTTTGGCGCTTTAGCCTTTCAAAAATCACTGAAATTTGTGAGCCAAATGACTAAAATGACGCTTACTTTTAATTTTTACACTTAAGTTATTTTGCTTTTTCACCGTTCTATGATTCGATGTTGTTTAGTTATTTGCGTTTTTTGTACTTTCATGAATGATGTCGCTTTAGTATTTTGTGCCATTTAAGAAATTTTATCCTTTGTCGCTTAAGTAAAATATGCCCACTCCATTTGAATTTCTGTACACGTTTAGTCTTTTGTTTGTACTGATAAGAAAACATGAAAATGCCCTTAGTAATATGTCAAAAAAAAACAAAGCATATTCCTGGCACATTAGCCAAAAAAACCTCATTATTCATGATTGTTTTGGTCATTTATGCCAATATGCTGACACTTATTTATATAAAAAAGAAGCATTTAGTTCTTTGCACGTTGTGAGATATCGTGAAAGTTGGATGTTTAGTAACTTGACATAGCCTAATTTCTTAAATGTGTAGAAAAAGGCATCACTCTCTTCTACACCAAGTTAGAGAAATGAATCAAGAGACAAACGCACAATCACAAACACAACCAACACCTGAAACAAAAGTGACAACTGCACACCTCTGTGCGTGACAAGTGTAGAAGTCAAGTCGAGGGATGGTGGTAAACATATACTTCGTGCATTAATCGATCAGGGTTCCGAGGCCTCATTCGTATCGGAGAGGGTGGTTCAACTGCCGGGCTTAAAAGCCAATATCAACGGTGTTGTGTCCGGAGTTGGAGAAAGCACACAAATAAATATCAAACATCTAGTTCACCTGACCATTGCAACGAGATTTGAAAACAAGAAGACGATCAGAGTAAACGCCTATGTTTTAAAGTCAATCTCCACACGTTTACCCTCTAAGCACATAGCGATGGATAGTCAAGAACTTCGGACTCTAGAATTGGCTGATGCTACCTATTGTACACCTGGCAAAATAGACATTTTGCTAGGAGCCGAAGTCTTCTGTCAGATCATTGAACAGGGACTGATAAAAATGGATGACGAGGTGGTCGCTGAAAAAACAAGTTTGAGTTGGATTCTTCCGGGTCAAAAACATAAAGATGACAGAAACCAACACAAAGTAATCATAATCACACTTCATATAACGAGGATGGTTGCGGAAGATAATGATATGTTAAGGAAGTTCTGGGGGATTGAGACAGATTAGTACACAATGAAAAAAAATACTGACAAAAGAAAAAGAAAAGTGTGAGAACATAATAACAGTGCAATTACCATTGACACAAGAAATAACAGAGACAGTCGACTTATGTGGAGATACTAAACAACAGGCAATAAATAGATTCAAACGGCTGGAGAAGAAATTCTGAAGACTTGAGATTAGAGTACACAAAAGTGATTAATGAATACAAAGATATGGGTCATTTACTAAAAACAAACAATCAAGACAATAAGAAATCCATATATCTACCTCATCTAGCGGTCATCCGAGAGGACAAGGACAAGAGTAAAGTCCGAATTGTTTATGACGCCTCGGCAAAAGATACACACGGGCACTCACTTAACGACACCATGATGGATGGTCCTGTCTTACAGCCAGATCTTCGAAGTCTACTTAATAATAACTTGGAGAAAACATAAAATTTGCGTCGTGGGAGACATCGTGAAGATGTACAGGATGATTAACATGTCCGAAGAATACACACAATTACAATTAATCGTCTGGCGAGACAATCCAGATGATGAACTTGAGAGCTACGATTTGACAACCGTAACTTTTGGTACCGCAGCTGCGCCTTTCCTAGCAGTGCGCACATTAACCCTGCTAGCCGACGACGAAGCTCACAAATTCCCAGATACTGCACATGTAAAAAAAAAACATTTCATATAGATGATTTGTTAATAGGAAATGATGATGTAGAAAAAACAAAGAGAAGAAAGTTTAATCGACCCTGCAAAGAAGCTAGACTCCTTAAGCAAGCTGCGTACAAGGCTTGGACCACGGCCCGTGCTAACAAGGATCCGAACGTATCTGATATGAAACGCAAATTAAATGCTGCCTCAAGATCCAGTAAAAGAATAATTGCCAGAGCTAAATTCGATTTCGTCGGTAGAGTTGGTGAGCGGCTTGTTAGCTACCCCTCTGGGAGTCGTGCCTTCTGGTCGCTCTCCAAAGCTGCCGAGGGAAACTTCTGCCAGTCGGCCTTACCACCACTGCGAAATGCCGATGGTAACTTGGCCTATAGCGCTAAAGAGAAAGCCGACATTTTGGGTACTCTATTTGCCTCGAATTCGACTTTGAACGATGATGGAAGCACCATACCACCTACTATGCCGTGGTGCGGGCTCTACATGCCGGAAATCAAAATTTCCCAAAGGGCAGTCCGACGGGAGCTGCTTGGTCTGGATATTCATAAGTCGAGTGGGCCAGACGGTATACTAGCAGTGGTGCTCAAACAGTGCGCTCTTGAGTTGTCCTGTGTTAACGCGTCTTTTCGCACTTTCTTACCACAGTAGGCAAGTTCCGTCTTCGTGGAAGGCTGCCCACGTACACCCAATGCCCAAAAAGGGCGACAGATCAGATCCATCGAATTACAGGCCTATCGCTATTACCTCCCTTCTCTCTAAGGTGATAGAGCGTGTGATTAACACACAGTTCCTGAGATACCTAGAAGAACACGATCTGATCAGCGACAGTCAATACGGCTTTCATCACAGTCGCTCGACTGGTGATCTTCTAGTGTATCTCACGCACCGATGGGCTTCAGCCATTTAGAGTCAAGAGGAGGCATCGGCAGTCAGCCTAGACATAGCGAAGGCGTTCGATCGGGTCTGGCACCGGGGTCTTCTGTCGAAGTTGCCATCTTACTTACGGACTACCCGAGGGTATGTGTAAATGGATTGCCAGCTTTCTGTCCGGCAGATGCATTAAATTAAAACTGTAGTAAACTCCGAAACTATGTTCCAAAAGCATGGACATAAACGCTGGCGTCCCGCAAGGCTCCGTACTATCTCCGACACTGTTCTTGCTGCATATCAATGACATGCTGTCTATCGACGGCATTCATTGCTATGCGGGCGACTGTACTAGAGACGCATTTTACACGGGCCGAGCAAACATCCCTCGTTCCGTTGTGGTAGAAAGTCGCGAACAACTTGTGTCCGAAATCAAGAGTACTCTATCCAGAGTCTCCGATTGGGGTCGGGATAATTTAGTCCCATTCGACCATGATTCAACCCCTCCAAGACACAAGTTTGTGCGTTCACCGCTAAGAAAACTCCATTTACTGTCGCCCCACAATTCCAGGATACACCCCTTACCATCTCGAAGAGTATTGGGATCCTCGGTGTCGACATCTCCAGCGACGTTCAGTTCCAAAGTCACCTAGAAGACAAGATTAAGTTGGCGTCTAAAAAGCTCGGTGTGCTGAATAGAGCGAAGTGGTACTTCACGTCGGGGCAAATACTGCTGCTGTATAAGTCGCAAGTCTGGCCCCATATGGAGTACTGCTGTCATCTCTGGGCAGGAGCACCTGGATACCAGCTTGGGCCTTTTGACTCGGTTCAAAGACCTGCTGTGAGAATTGTTGACGATCCCAAACTCACAAGCGGTGTTGAACCTCTAAGTATAAGGAGAGACTTTGGCTCCTTATGTGTTTTCTACCGCTTGTATAATGGGTTGTGTTCTTAGGAGTTGTTCGACATGATGCCAACGGCCACCTTCTACCATCGTACCGCTCGCCATCGGCGGGGGGTTCATCCTCAAACGTTGGAACCCAAATGGTCGCGCACAGTACGATTCCAAAGGAACTTCCTCCCGCGAAGACTCCGATTGTGAAATGAGCGCTCTGCCGAAGTTCTCCCTGGGGACTACAGTATGGAGTTCTTCAAGAGGGGAGTAAATAGGTTTTTAAAGGGTCGGCAACGCGCATGTGATACTTCTGGTGTTGCAGGCATCCATAGGCTACAGTAACCGCTTACCATCAGGCGGGCTGTACGCGTTTGCCACCATCGTAGTATTAAAAAAAACTAAGGAGATGTGGCAAGACATAAAATAAATTTTACGAAGAGGTGGATTTAAAATGCAAAAATGGTCAAGTAATTCAGATGAACTTTTGGAATTTTTAATGGAAGATAATACAAAAGACAAAATAAATATTAAACTAGATAAAATTATTAAGATTCTAGGTTTGACATGGAATAGAAAAGATGACGCATTTGAAATAACAGTACATTTACCTGAAATAAGGAGTCCTGTAACAAAAAGATACATCCTTTTCGATGTGGCGCGACTCTTCGATCCTTTCGGATATCTAGCGCCAGTAATAGTCACAGCTAAAAGCTTAATACAGAAGTTATGGTTAGGTCATACACAGTTACAGAAACAAAAGTTGTCTCTCCTGTTCCAGAAAGTTAAGACCTTTGAAACAATTTTTTTCGGGTTAGGATATTTCCACGTAATGGGAGTCTAGTGTAGTTTTGACCTGCATCGAGATTATGTGAGTTAAAAACTCCCACGTTAACTTTTAGGAACAAAGGGACAATGTTGAACCTAACTCTGTGTATGACCCGGTTAAGCAATCTGGGATGGGATGATGAATTGCCGTCTGATCTATCAAATGAGTGGATGATCTATAGAGAAGAGTTGACACACTTGCAAAACATAAGAATACCAAGATGGTTTAAATTACACATAATGACAAAAATTTAAAATTACACGGTTTTGCAGATGCATCGACTCAAGCTTATGCTGCAATTACTTACCTGAGAGTCGTTGGCGAAAATTGTATTGTGAATGTCTCGATGATTGCCTCTCGAACAAAAGTTGCTCCTTTAAAGCAGCTTTCGGTTCCGAAATTGGAACTGTGTGCTGCAGCATTATTAGCCGAACTCATCAATGATGTTGCAGAACTTCTAGAGATTCCTAAAAATAATATATACGTTTGGACCGACTCGATGGTCGTACTTTCATGCCTTCAATCTCAACCTAGCCGCTGGAAAACTTTCGTGGCGAACCGCACAGCAGAAATTACACGTTTGATAGACAACGAACGCTGGAGACATATACAATCGGCCGAAAATCCTGCAGATATAGTGACGAGAGGAATCAAAGCGCAGGATTTAGCTTCACAAAGTATTTGGTGGAGTGTCCCAGAGTCGCTTAGAGAAGAAAGATTCGAATACGGTAAGACAGAAATCACGCAAACAAGTTTAGAATCAAAGGGCTCTCACCACGCCGTAATAGACAAAACGCCGATTCGGGAAAGATTTTCCAGTATGTCGAAGATGAAAAGAGTTTTAAGCTACGTATATTGTAGGCGAATGTTAAAGAAAGAAAAAAGAGAAACAGAAGAGAATAATTATTTAATACCGCAAGAAATTGAAAAAATAGAGGAATAATGTATAAAATATTACCAGAATGTAGTGTATACAAAAGATGTAGAAGATTTAAAGAAAGATGGAAGAGTAAAAAAAGGAGTTCTTTGATCACGCTTGCCCCTTTTTTAGACGAGAAAGGATTGTTAAGAGTGGGAGGAAGACTTCAGAATGCTTCAATATCAGAAGAAATCAAGCATCCAATTATAATTCCTTCTAGACAGCACATAACTAGACTGATTATAAAAGAGGCTCATACCAGAACACTCCATGGATGTATCCAATTAATGATGACCTATGTAAGGAACAAGTACTGGGTTATCAGATTGAAGTCATCTGTAAGAAAATACATCCACAATTGCAGAACTTGCATAGTAAATAAAGCAAAGGTCAAACATCAATTTATGGGACAATTGCCAACAGTGAGGGTTAACCCAAATCGTCCCTTTATCAATAGCGGCGTTGACTAGGCTGGGCCGGTTTTAATAAGGACATCTAAAGGCCGCGGACACCATGCAACAAAGAGCAACATTTGCCTGGTCGTGTGTATGGCTACTCGCGCTATCCACCTTGAAGCGGTCATAATCTAACTGCACAAGCGTCCCTCGCTACCTTTAAAAGATTTGTTGCGCGCAGAGGCTATTGTAGACACCTATGGAGTGATAACGGTACTAATTTTGTTGGCGCTGCCAAAGAGCTGAAAGCACATGTTCGAAAGTGGGAAAAATAACATGGCAAGTGAAGTGGCATAGCTACTGGCTATAGAAGGAACGACATGGCACTGCATACCTCCAAGAATGCCATCCTATGGAGGTCTATGGGAAGCCGGAGTGCAGTCTGCAAATCGACACTTAGCTAGGGTGAATAAAGATACCAAGCTTACTTATGAGGAGCTGGCTACTTTACTGGCTCAGATAGAGGCATGTCTCAATTCCCGCCCGCTTTGCAAAATAGACAACTCCACAGAGCATTCATTAACACCAGGCCATTTTCTAGTTGGTGAGCCTTTAGTAGGTATTCCTGATATAAACTGTGAACATAAGAACGTAAACATACGTACTAGGTGGCAGCCCGTACAGAGAATGACGCAAGATTTCTGTCGTCAATGGCAGACCGAATATCTTAATACTTTGCAACAGCGACATAAATGGCAGATACCATTACCATACCTTTAAATAAAGATGAACTTATGCCACCGACTAAATGCCTACTAGGGAGAGTCAAGTAAGTCTTCATCCTGGGACAGACAACCTTGTAAGAGTAGTCACGTTGCAGTGCAAAGGAGATCACGAACTTAAGAGACCTCTGTCTAAATTGATATTACTGCCTAAAAATTTCGAGTGAACAAGTGAAGTAATAGGTAGATTATTATGTTAATATTTAACATAATTCACATCATTCTACTACAATACTCTTTTATATAATCTGTAACTAGGTAGGCCCTAGCAACCGAAAGAGACGCAGCAATATGATAAAGTGAAAAGAAAATAGGTACAACTAATTCACTTATAAGTATAGCAATATCGATGAAAATTTATGAAATTGGAATATCTACTTTAAGACGTGTACCTAAAGTAGATATTCGGATGTCGTAAAATTTCATATACGAGATTGAGTCAGAGACCTGTCGATATGCTTCTCGGTTGAACCGATGACAGCATTCAGTGGCCACTACTTTATATACGAACAAAGTCTTAATTATTCATATTCAAGAACAATTTTTTTTTGTGAGTTTAGTAGATAGGCATTCAACTCAGATGGATCATTAGTGATTTTTTATCAACAAATCTGAACAGATATTTACAATTAGTATAAATGAATTTCAAATTATTTCACTCATATGTCCAGTTAGTACAAATAACATTTTATGATTATTAAATAATATATCCTTAAGCATTTTGTGAGAAATATTTTGATAGAGACTTGGTTATTCAGTACTTAAGACAGTCTGATAAGAAATAAATATGTCCATTTAGTAAACAGTTCAGATGTTTATTTTAAAAATATACTCACATTAGTCAATTGAGAATATGGTGTGTGATGTAAGTTCTTACGTTAAGTCTTTTTGCCTTATTGCTTTTGCTCATCGAGTTGAGGACAAATGGCTAAAGCGCCACTTATCTCCTAAACCAGTAAGTTTGGATTAAAACTATTAACTTCCGATCATAGAAGGCAAAATTATGTTTTAAACAGTCTTAGAAATTCTTGAATACGTTCACTAGAAAAAAAGTTATGAATTTTTTTCGTCAAAAAAAAACTTTAAAACGTTCCCCTGTAAAGTTGGTGGAATGTCGCTTTAGCCATTTTGCCTTGGAAGTGACGATATACATATATTTGGCACGATGGCTGTAAAGTGCTTTTGACTGTACGTACACTAAATAATTATAGTTAGTGCGATAACCCCATGAGTCAGGAATTTGCTCCACTGATAATGGGATATGGCTCTGAGGTAAATTACCGTCGGACACCGTTTAAAACAATCGGCAACCGGTTTTCGGGTCAGCAAGAGTTCCGCCGAAGTTGGCTGGATCTGGCCTCTCCACTCTCGACGTCTGCTCTTGCACACTGGACGGCATCTGAATAAGAGAGACAGAGAAGAATAATAAGACAATTAAAACGGTGCGTTCATTGCTTGTACTGGTAAAGACAAGATAACAGTCCACGATTTATTCCGACAACGAATTAATCGGCGAGCTAAAGCGAGCGCGTGGTCTTGCAAAGCTGTTGCTCTGGCCTTGGTTTGTCCTATAACGTCAAGAAAATTAAATGCATGGTCTTTTGGGTCGGAGGTATACCGTACCTAATCTTTTCCTACTATTAAACTTAACGGAGCACCGTTAAATGTGACGTTCTCAATATAAAGGGACCTTATGGAGGCAGGCGGTTACGCCTTTTTAAGTACTGTTACCATAGTAGGTATTCGTATAGTTACAAGAATAAGAAGAGCGTAACTGCCTTCCTCCATAACGTCCCTTTATATTGAGAACGTCACAAATGTAGTGAATCAGTTTAAATATCTGGCACACGTACTGGCCTCTGACCTAAAGGATGATGCAGACAGAGAGGGAGGCAGGGCGTTGTCTGTCAAAGCGAACATGGTGGCCCGCCAGTTTGCTCCTTGTTCAGTTGAGGTGAAACTGATGCTCGTCAGAGCATGTATCAACTTCTACACGAGCAGCCTGCGGATAAGCTATACGCAAAGACAGTATAACGCCCTGCGTGTGCAGTTTAACAATGCGTTCAGGGTGCTGATGGGGCTGCTTCGGTTCTGCAGCGCGTCGGGTATGTTCGCGGATGCAAGGGTGTTTTTACGCCACCATGCGAAAACGGGGCACATACCTGGTGCGAAGAGTACGGGCCAATCCCAACAACATTCTGAAGACACGAGCACAGAGGTATGGTACACGAATTGACAAATCTATCCAAGTAAGTAGGTCCTAATCGTTATAATGATAGTTAAGGATGAAAACTAATTTTTTTTTGTCGATCATGTATATTCTCAAAAATGAAGTAGGTAGGTAAGTAAAAGTAGAAATACGTGTCCATTATATTTTGATAATCTAACTGACGTACTAAATAGAATTTAATTTTCTTTAACCAGTCATCAACCCTAATTAAATTTATGATTTTGACAACATTACTAACATGATGACGCGGTTAACCTAGTTGGTAGTGACCCTGCCTATATAAGCCGGGTAGCCTAATGGTTTGACCTGCCGACTCTTAAGAACGCGGTGGCACCATAGTAGAGCAGTCGTCAAATTTCCGAAAAAAAAACGACACCTTTTTGAACTCTACAACTTCTCATTAGAAGTGACTTGTGACCATACCTACTATATTGGTGCTCTCACACTAGCTGTTATAAATGTTATATAACATTTTGTAACATGATAATATTGATAATAAATGAAATAAAATAAAAACAAAATGTCCTATGAGAAGGAAGTTTTTGCAAGTGACCATCAAGTGACGGAATTGAAAGACTTGAAAAATTGCTAATTGTAAATTGGTTTGTTTGTGATGTTTCACCATTTCCATTGATTTCCAGTTTATAACATAAGTACAAATAGTACTTATGTTATAAACTGACTAAAGAGTCAGTAAAAAGGTAGTTAAAGCTCAGTTAGTTGCCAAATTTCAACCTCATTTACCATAATATTCAAATGATTTCATCATCCTTAATACAAAAGTTATTTTTATTGATAACATTGTAAATATAATAAAAATAATTACTTGCAAAGGTGTTCAGTTGCCTTCGGATCCCTTTTAGTTTTTGGTAAGTTAAGTAATTTCCTTTCCATAAGTACTCCAATTTTGTGTATATTTTATTTTTGCATCGAATTGATCGAGTGGACGTTGGATAATCTGTCAGGGTGCTGTCAGGGTGACGCGGGTAGCTCATAAACAGTGGTCGGAATAGGTTGAGCTAATTTACCTAAACTTGACGCATGTTCATGCGTGAGTGAGATGGGAACACATTATTGAATGAACATGCAAGTTTAGGTAAATTAGCTCTACCTATACAGTACCCTACTCACTTTAATGACTCAGTACACATATTATGTCCGTCCGCAGTCGCAGACGCGCGACGACTGGCTCTTCTAAATGTTATAACACCTCCCTAAAAGGCTTATTACACCTTCCTTAATTAGTCACTAAGGAGAGGGACGCCGCAATACGTTAGATACGTATGGAGATATCTCCATCTCATTCAATGTATTGCGGCGTCCCTCTCGTTAGTGACTTATTTAGGAAGGTGTAATAAGCCTTTAAGCCTTTTACTCCTTGCCTAACTAGGATGCTAACTCATGTAGGACGGCAGAACCCGACCTTGCTTCCTAATTAGGATACTTTTTAGGATGCTTACTTCCTAAATGCTATTACACCTTCCTGAATTAGGATCCTAAGTCATTTAGGATGCTAAATTTAGGATAGTGTGCCCTTAAGTGAAGTGTTTCAAAATAATACCTCTCGCCGCTTAACTGACATTTTAAAAATACCTGAAAGTTTCGTACCAATTTTTAATTATGTAAAATATACGGTAACAACAATTTGGTTCAAAATTTTAAAATGAAGAATAAACCCAAAATCATCTTCAAAAAAGACTAGACTTGACTAGAAATGGCTTAAAGGACTTAGTATCCAGGCCATAATCATTAAAAAAAAAAATAGGGTTATGTGGACCACAAAAAACACAATTTTATTTTTACAGGATTAAAAAATCTAAAATATTGAGGTCATACATAAAATGTATGCTAAACAAATAAATATATTAAAATCTTTGATTAATATCAAACTATCGAATCAAAAATTTAATTAATGAAAGGTTAAATAAAGGTAAAGTGGAATTTTTTGGTCTAACTAATTAAGTATTTAATAATTATGGTAATTCTAAATACCTACGGGTGTAAAATCACACCCTATTGCATTTTCCCGACCGCGTAACACAAACATCTTTAAAATGTCAGCAAAAGAAAATCTGAATGTAAGATCGTATCGTAAACATTGTTTTAGTTAAACCTGTAAAATCTTGTTGATATTTTTAAGGTTTAGTACCAATTTCACCAATCGATGTTAAATGTTAATCGACTGTTAGTTCTTACATTTTGACAGTTGAATGTATGACCTAACAGTCGATTAACATTTAACATCGTATGGTGAAATTGGTACTTACTCTTCAATACTTTGAACTTAATCTCTGAGCAACTTTGTTACAACGAGCGAGATCCCCTGCAGGTATCTTCTACAAAAGAGAACTTAAACCTAAGATATGCTTTAGGTTATTTAAGTAGAAAACTTGAGTTCGTTGAGAGAGCTCTTGCGTAATTAGGTGGAAAATTTACATATTTCGCGATGAACCATATTTTTACAATAAATAAAAACAACAATTTTGCAAGGTTTGCAGAAAATACAGTGGATTTCGTACTATTTAGTATCCTAACAACAATAACAACAACAACAAACAACAACAACAACAAACAACAACAACAAACAACAACAACAAACAACAACAACAACTAACTATTTTGTCCGCGACTCCGTCCGCGTAGAAGTCGTTTATCGCTTTTCCCTCGGGAACTATAAAACTTTCCCGGATCACTAGTATTCTAAGTGTTAATCCCGGAATTCTCGGATAAGGAGTATCTGTGTTCTAAATTTTATTCAAATCCGTTCAGCGTTTTAGCTGCGATTGCAACATAAACGTCCACATTTACCATATTAGTATGATGCAGGATATTATATCGACCAGCAATTGACCAATTTATATACCAATAGATACTCAGTTTAATGCCAAGTGGGATTGGACCTCTATAAAGTTTTATCGATAAGTCGTAAATCGGGAAGAAAAAATATAAGCCCCCCCTAGTAAATGCTTTACTATATTTTGGTCATAATTCTGGTCGTAAAATACTTGTTATAAAACCGGCGCAATGCGTGAATAACACGATTAATTAAGGGTCCCGTACCACGCAGCAAATCTTCATCACTACACTATTAATTGTGACGTTCTCAATATAAAAGGACCTTATGGAGGCAGCCGGTTACGCCGTTTTTAGAACTGTTACCATAGTATTCGTATAGTTACAAGAATAAGAAGAGCGTAACTGCCTTCCTCCATAAGGTCCCTTTATATTGAGAACGTCACAATTTAAGTTCCCCGCCGCCGAGCAGAGTCTGTATTTGTTCGGGCTAATCTCAGAAACTACCGTACCGATTTTCATACGGTTTTCCCCATAAAAAGAGGAATGATCTAGGAAGAAAATCTAGGAATTTATTAGAATAGGTAATGTTCTCTCTTTCTTTCAAAATGAATTCTACGCGGAGCGGAGAGGAGACGCAGCGGACTTAACATGCAAGCACGAGATAAAATTTGACAGGTGCTAAGGAAATGAATACATCTATTCCACATTCTAACTTAATGCTTAAGGTTTAAAATCAAAGTGTCCCATCTTGATAAAATCGCTCTAAAAAGTGAAAATCGCAATAGTCGCTTAGTAATAAAAGGTAATAAAAGTGAGAACGAGACACTTTTATTTTAAACCTTAAGCGTTAAGTCTTACGTTAGAATATGGAATTGATGTATTCATTTCACTAGCACCTGTCCAATTTTCTCGTCCATGCATGTTAAGCCCGCTGGTTCGTATTCATATAAGTTTACGTTAAAAACAGACAGGCGACTAGTCGTATAGAAACAAAATTTCCCTTCTCAGAGGACATTTTGTGATTATTTTATTTTAATTATTATTATGTTACAAAATTTTATATAACCTTAGTGTGGATACACCGTGGCAATAAGACGGATGAATTCATTATGGAAATCGTGAAATAGTTTATGACATGAGAACGACCATGGATTTACGAGGGTTCTATTTTTCCCATTACCTACGGAACCCTAAAACAGGGTGTAGGTACAGTCGTTCACATAAAAAGCCTCTTGTTTTGGGATACTATGATGAAATTTTTACTTCCATTTTACGACGCGGCCAGGATTTTGCACTATCAACAACAATTTAATAGAATAATGCTAAATAAGTACAAAAAAAAAAACAAATATTTATTTAGTAAATTGGCCACATGCGGGCTCTTTTACACGTCGGCAATATGGAGTGGATATACTAGTGCTTCGGACAAGACCATCATTGCAGAGAAAAAGCACTTAAAAAGGGTCAAGCAAACCCATTTTATATAAAATCGAATAGGACTTGCGCACCGAGGGTTCCACACAAACTTGTAGGTATGTAAATAGTAGTAGGTTCGTAAATCACGGGAATACAATAGAAACAAAGTCCAGTATAAACTGACACGCACTAAGTACTCGTACTTAGTGAGTGTTAGTTTGTACTGGACTATATATGTATTTATGTGATGTAACTATGAATTAACGGTATTCGGATTTTTCCCTTCATTTGTGCTATACGATATTGCTTCTTGCCAAATTTAATGATTCTAAGTCAACGGGAAGTACCCTATAGGTTTTGATTCCCTTGAAGATTCCTTTCAATATGCGGCATAAACGGCCGTATCTTTTGATTGTGTTGACTTAGTATGTATATCGTTACCTAGTACCCATAGTACAAGCCTAGAGCTTAGTTTGGGACTAGGTCAATTTGTGTGAGATTGTCCCTGATATTTATTTATTTTACTTAGAAGTTTGATTTTATCACAGCTCCAAGAGATTGCAGACCTCAGTATTTGATATGAATTTTAACCTGATCCTCCACGCGTCCCTGAGAAAAAGGCTCTTGACAGACAGACAGACAGACGGACAACGAAGCGATCCTATAAGGGTTCCATTTTTCCTTTTGAGGTACGGAACCCTAAAAATATCTATTTCTCAAAGGTCTTCCATTACTCTCGTCCCTTTATTTCTCGAAAAACCACAAACCGTTTATCCAATGTGAACCATTACTTGCTAAACAACTTGCTGGTAATTACAAACAAGAGCCTCAAAGAAAAAAGTTTAAGAAATTAATTTTAACTGTCGGTCAAAATCTGCGCGGTGCTGTGCGCGGAGGAGGCGCTCCGCGAGGACGGCCACAACTGATGTGGCTCTCGTGTAATTGTTTTTCCAACACCAAGTGTGTTTCTCGCTACATTGAGGTCAAAAATTGTTTCGCACGGCAGAAAAGTTATTTGGGTCTCGAGGCCTTGAATCCCTCGTTCGTTACGCTCAGGATTCTATTTTTGAAGCACTCGCTACGGCCGTGTTCAATTTTAGAATCCTTCGCTAACTCGGGATTCAATACTGGCTCTCGCACCAAATAACAACTTTGCAGCCTTGTATAACAATTAACTTGTACCTACCTATATCAACACACTTGCTCGAGAAGTGGCCCTTATTCCCGCGTATTTAGGGTCATAACGCAGCATATTTAGCATAGGGTTTTATAATGCGTACAGCGCCTCAGTTCGGTAGTACCAGGGTATCCATAATATTATTCAATGCATTTATACGTAGTAATCTTGAATTCAATTCAATAATATGGGACCCTGTTGAAGCCAATTATAGACTATTGATTGAAAGAGTGCAGCGGAAGTTCGCACGATACCTGTATAAAAAACAATATGGATATTATCCTTTTCTCTACCCATCACTGTTTGTTTCGGGAATGGTCGGACTGGAGACACTTAACTTTAGGCGTAAGCTACATCTCGCTGTTCATTATTGTCTCTTGCTACGAGGGCAAATCGATAACTCAACAGCGTTGGAAAATATCCGGTTGTTTGTTCCCGGGAGCTACGCTCGCGCCGGGCGCCGGCGCCGGCCGCTGTTCGCAGCGAGGGAGGCGGGCACGCAGCGAGCCGGCAACGCGCCCGGCGCGCGCGCCCCCGCGCTCCTCAACGCACTTGTGCAGGAGCAGGATGCCGATGTGTTTGCCGACAGCTGGCACTCATTGTTGCGTAAAATTAGGTGCTTTTGTAATTTATTTAATTAGTTAACTTTATGTACACTTTTAGTAGGTAACAATTAGCATTGTAAGCGATTTGGGGTCCCCTGTAATGCATACAATTGTATTTAATAAATAAATAAATAAATAAATAAATAAATAAATAAATAAATAAATAAATAAATAAATAAATAAATAAATAAATAAATAAATAAATAAATAAATAAATAAATAAATAAATAAATAAATAAATAAATAAATAAATAAATAAATAAATAAATAAATAAATAAATAAATAAATAAATAAATAAATAAATAAATAAATAAATAAATAAATAAATAAATAAATAAATAAATAAATAAATAAATAAATAAATAAATAAATAAATAAATAAATAAATAAATAAATAAATAAATAAATAAATAAATAAATAAATAAATAAATAAATAAATAAATAAATAAATAAATAAATAAATAAATAAATAAATAAATAAATAAATAAATAAATAAATAAATAAATAAATAAATAAATAAATAAATAAATAAATAAATAAATAAATAAATAAATAAATAAATAAATAAATAAATAAATAAATAAATAAATAAATAAATAAATAAATAAATAAATAAATAAATAAATAAATAAATAAATAAATAAATAAATAAATAAATAAATAAATAAATAAATAAATAAATAAATAAATAAATAAATAAATAAATAAATAAATAAATAAATAAATAAATAAATAAATAAATAAATAAATAAATAAATAAATAAATAAATAAATAAATAAATAAATAAATAAATAAATAAATAAATAAATAAATAAATAAATAAATAAATAAATAAATAAATAAATAAATAAATAAATAAATAAATAAATAAATAAATAAATAAATATTAAACACGCGTGCTTTTTACTTTACAATATCACACTAGTGCTTTTTAATCGACTTCAAATTCTTTGTTCCACTGTTCGTATTTTATACTAATTACAATTTTGTTTAATCTCAGCAAATAGTAGTGACGTCTTATAAAATAGTAAACATTTTGCAAATGAATTAACTGTCACAAGATGCGTAAACAATGACAGTTTTGTATGGATTGACGTTTACTGTGACGTGTCTTTGAGACGAGTTTATTAATATACGGCCCTTAGTTAAAATTTCTATTATTTTTTTTTCTCGTGAAATTATTTATTTTACCTACAAATCAATATTTGTTTTTATTATAAACACATAAACGTGAAGTTAATCATATATTTTTTAATAATTGGCTATTTGACAGTATCGTCAGTGCCTCTATTTCCACCAGCAGCGCGCGCTTAATCTAAACACTCTTTTTCTTATTTTTTCCTTGCAATTGTGTTGAAAAACCTTGCCGTATGAAACTCGTGGGCATTGGTCATTAAACTCTCGGCTCACTTACGCCCTCGCTTACAGCTCGGGCTAAAATCCCGCCTTACTTTAATTACCAACTTAGCACACTCGTATCATACTCGTAATGTACTGTTTTAGTAGTTTTTAGTAGACCAGGTACGTAAATTATAATTAAATTTTAGTTATTATTAAGTTAAGATCTGATCCCACGGTCAAACTGTTGGTACGGTTTTGTGGGACAATATTTATCTTTAAGAATGTAAAAATGTTTAATAAAAATATCGCAATAAGTATTGTAAACAGATTCGCGTGAGCGGTTTTATCTGGTCTTATCGCATGGCTTTGTAATCACGAGACTGTCATAAAAAAATTATCTGACCCTTATTAGATCTGACGTCAATCACACAGATAATATCTGCATTTTGCATCATTTACACGTTACACCGTTTGTGGGCGTAACATACATACTTACACGAGATAAAATTTTACAGGTGCTACAAAAATTAATACCTACATGTATTAAATATTCTAACGTAATAGTATTTTATGTACCTGATACATAATGAGAGGCCTTAAAACACGAGTGTGGTTTTATGAAATGAGCCGAGGGCGAATTTCATAATAACATCACACGAGTGTTTTAAGGCTTAATTATGTACAGTTGCGTAGGTACATTACTTCATCTACACACATATATTATAAGTACTCTAAGATGTGTTCAGAAGCCGAAGGCAAATGACCTGCATAACTCAAATTCAAGATAGGTAACAGGCGGCACAACAAACAAATGACGACAAAAATGGCGGCAAAACCAACCTGTGTGACGAATATGAATATTTCTTTTTTAAATCATAGACAAACTAATAAAGTCCCTTGTCGTTCGAAATCAAAATGCCGTACGATATTTTACTTAAAATATACCGAGTTGACGTTACAATTGATACTAGAATTGGGGCCTGTTTAAATTGTGTTGGGATTGGATGTTTGTATTTTTTTTTTGTTAATTTTTTTCGACTACGTCATAATCTGAAGAGACTAGAACTTGGTATTTTTTTCACCTCCGGTATAGGAAAGGTTAAATTGTGTTGGTTTTGGAAGATGTTCCAAATTTGAAACTCACATTATCAAATTTTATATCGTAATTGGAACATTACGTTACTGCTACAGATAAGAAAATTATCATAGTAAAATTGATTGTTGTAATGCTGGTCATTGCCAACGGATTCTGAACGCATTATAGAGGACTTATGATATGTGTGTAGATAAAAAGGTTAATACTACAGGTAAAGTAATACTAAATATGGTCTCAGACACATTCGTCACTTTTCAACTAAGTTCCTAAAAACGCATTTATGTATTTTATGTGCATTTTAGTCAGTAGTGACTAATCTGTACTTAAGTTTCATTTCTGTTTGTTTTTGACACTACTGACCAAAACGAACTTAAAATAAATTTATGACAGTTTGGCGCCTTAAATATGTGTTACTTCAATGAAACTTTGTTTATAACTTTATCTTGGCATTAGAAATGAAGATCTGCAGAGTCCTACCAAAATTTAGGGGTCCTACCCCCTCCCAGGGGGTATGGGCAGGAGGGAAATTAAAAAAAATGCAAATTTTACAAATTAGGCGAGTGAGGAGAAATGAATTTAGAGAAAGTGTAATTTATAGCCATTTATTTTTTAGGAACTAAGGGGATAGGTACCATTATAAAGAGGTAAAGTTTGTTTTGTTTTTTTTTTTGTTTAGGGGTAATCTCCGGAACTACACATCCGATTTCAAAATTTCTTTCACCAAGGGCTCCCTATGTATTCCCATAACGTTTAAAATCATAATTTCACTTGCCATAACGTTCGTGGTACCTAATAACAATCGTTTGTCCTAATGATTACTTGGCATAATGCTTATCGACCTATTTTCTCTTGACATAATGTTTTTGTTCTTAATAATAATTTGTCGTAATGATAGCTTGCTATAATGCTCGCAGTTCCATAAAGCCGAGTTTCTGCCAGAATCCTATGACAATGGTAGCAGATCGATCCTGGCGGTAAATTGTCGTAGTTCAACCTAACACTCCTCCACGCTGCGCTCGTCGTTGTACCTAACTTTTAGGATTTCAAAAACATTATGGGTACTAAGCATTATGGCTAACATACATTATGACTAGTGTTATTTCAAATGACTTTAGGACAAACGACGTTATGGGAAAGGAAGGAACACCCGTAATGAAACATTAGTGCTATAATGAACGTTAATATACTATTACGTGACTCTTACGTGACTGACTTATTTGAAATCAATTTTACAATAAAACAAAACATAAAATACAAAAATATTTATTTCCAAAACATGTTGCATACTTTCTTAATACAACTTAAATAAAATGAGAATTTTGATTAATTTTAAAGGTGAACACTAGATCAAGTAGAAATACTCTTTGACAATGTGAAGGCCTGAACATTCAGGAGTTGCGGACTCTTATTAGTAATCAACCATCCACCTTCAGGGAACAGCCTGGTGCTGAACACCACCTCTCCTTCGCCACAGAACAACTCTATAGAACTGGAGTCCAGAAAGATTCTCCAACTCTTCGAATCTATTGGCGACCATTCTACCTGACGAACATCCCCTGATCCTCTGTCAACCACAACCTTACCCGCATCAGGCTCCCATCGCAGCCATGCCGTTTCTCCACCTTGTGTACCTTCCAGCTGAATTTCAATATTATTATCTAAGCCAGCGTTCACAATTAATTCTGCGGTTTTACCAAACATAAGAGTCTGTTCGGGTTGCAACACTCCAACCATTTTAACTTCATCTCTTATTTGCACCATTTCATCTACCGGTGTCATTAGAATCCGGTTGTCAACCAGTTTCAGTTCTCTGACGATGGTCATGGCACCAGCCCATCCGTCATTTTCTTCAGGATGAGGTTGCTCCCACATGTTAAACCACCCAATTATAACTCTTCTACCAAATGCTTCCATCGTTTGCGCAGCGTAAAAATCATGCCCATAATCAATCTCTTGGAACTCCACCTCAGGAATAAACTGAAATGTTTCATAGCTAAAAGTTCCAATTATAAAACCAGTTTGATGAAGATTTTTGTATCGATCACCTTTGGGTTCCATACCTTGCGGCGAGAAGAGAAGGATATGTTTTCCGCCTAATTCAAAGAAGTCAGGACATTCGTACATGTAACTGTCTCCATTAGATTCTAATAGAACATTCAAAAATTCCCAGTTTTTCATATCAGGTGACCTGTAGAGCAATATCCTGCCCCTCTCTTGACCGTTTTCCGTCGTCTTACTTCCAATGACTACGTACCAGTAGTCCCCATGCCTCCAGGCCTTGGGGTCTCTGAAGTCAGGAGATCCATTCGGTGCGACCGCTATCACTGGATTACCTTCGTACTTCTGGAAGTACACTCCGTCATTGCTATAGGCGATGTATTGAGTTTCATTGGCCCCGGGTTCTGTATCGAGGTTGACATGTCCCGTGTACATCAAGATCATGGTATCTCCATCAACGACAGCACTGCCCGAAAAGCACTGTTCTTTTTCAGGAACTAAAGCCGTAGGCAGATAGTCCCAGTGAACTAGGTCACGACTGGTAACATGCCCCCAGTGCATCGGGCCCCACTTACTATCATACGGATAGTATTGATAAAAGAGATGATATTTTGATTTGTAATATGTAAATCCATTAGGGTCGTTGATCCACCCGACTGGTGCAGAGACGTGGTACTGTAGTCTATACCTCTGATTGACTTCTCCTCTCATGCTCTCGATATAGGCTTCTACCTCACTGATGTCATTTTCAGTTTGTCGCACCGAGTTGCAATACACCAAGGTCACGAGGCCGAGCAGGAGGAATGCCTTGACGGCCACCATGATGAAGAATCGCAAGATAACTCCGCGATATGTCTTATATAGCAGGTAAGATGATTATCTACGAGATAATTTCGAGTGCTTTGTTTGGTTCTGCTTGAGAAATGATTAGAAAATCTACTACAGTACGACACGAGTGCTGATGGCATCCATTATGCCATCAAGAGCAATTTTAATAATTTCTCAACACAATGATGTTTTTATTGCAATTTTAAAAGACAACTTCCAGGTCATTTAAGGTTGTTTCCTTATGCCGTTTAATGATTGATCGTTGTGCCCGGAAATGTAAGGTCTGGAAATGCACGTGACAGAAAAGAAAATAACAACGTGACTTTATAATATTATATACATATAAGCCAAGGACATCTTTTAAGTGCATCACGCGCATTATTCAAAATGTTCAAGTTGTTATCAAAGAAATGAACATCGCACGTCACGCTTATGTTATGGGGCATCCACACGATACAATTTGATTGCCCAATTCAATTGGCCAATAAGTCTGATTGTCCGTCGACACGTACTACATTTCTATCCACGCTACACAATTTGATTGAAATCTAGTCAAATTGGTCGCAAAATTGTATCGTGTGGATGCCCAATTAATTACATTGTTTTAAGCCCGGTGCGGTCCCTATATTCAAACCGCGGATAGATAAGTGATACCTGGAGTTAAAATTTGACATTTGCCACGTACAGCATGACGTGTCTAATTTAAATTGAGAGTAACCTTATCTATCCACGATTAGAATATACGGACCGGCCTTTAGGGTTCCGTCACAAGTTCAAAGTATCAAGCCACGAGTCACGACATCGTGCGCCGGCGACGAGATGGCGGCAGTGACAAGATGCTTAAACTAGTAACAGACGCTCGAACTTGGTCCGGTCCGGACAACGGATTTGGTTCGCTCTGAACCAGATCCGGCCGTGTATAGAGCAATCCGCGGACCATATCCGCCGACATGGTTTGCCACAAGGACCGATCCTTGTGGCAAAACTTGGGGGAAGCCTATGTCCAGCAGTGGACGTCTTTCGGCTAAAATGATGATGATGATGACTAGGGTTTGCAATTCGAATATTCGAATTATTCGCCATAAATATTATTCGAATTCGACAATATTCATTATTCGAATAAAACGAATATTTCGAATAGTGCAGAAATATGTCTGTAATTATTTACCTTAGCAAAACAATATAACAAAATGCCAGGATTAATTATCCTCCACATTAACAATTCCGTGAAAATAGATTTAAATATTAAAAATAACTTCAAATCTAAGACAAACAATAAATTACCTATTTTTCTTTATCCTTGCCAAAATATTTCTAAAACTAACTAAATGACGTACCGTAATTGGTAAAAGGGGTAGCGTAGCGATAGCGAGAGCGAGCTTAAGGATTAGTTCATGATTTTTGTGGTGTGGTGATGGTGATTCCTACACAGTTGAGTGCAAGTTTACGTCACGTGTTAATAAATGGTCTAGGTGCTGTGATGATGTTGAATTGCTGACTGACATGAAAAGATGTAAGTAAACCAAATTATAATTTTAATATAAACAGCGGCAAATCTAAGTTGCCCTCTCTCTCTCTTTCACCTCACCTTACAAACATGTATGTAGAGTGAGCGGTTAGATTTGCCGCCGAGTATAGTTTGAAATGTTTGAATTTGTTGATTGCCAAAAAGTTGATAGTTAGTCATTTCTTTATATACATACGGAACGAGTGCTCGTTATTGATTTGTTTTTATTGTAACTTATAATAAACAAAGTAAATTTATATTGTAACTGTGTGCTGTGATTGGTTTATTAAATTGTTTACTTTATTTCAAAAGTTGTTATCATCCAAATGAATAATATTTAATTTGTAGAAGATACCATAAATGTAGTTTTTTTAGTTGTAACATTTTAATTTTACATTACATATTTTACAATTACACAACTGAGAATCATTATTTTGTTTTATTTTCAAAAGTATTCGAATTATTCGAAATATTCGAATATTCGAATATTGGAAATCTAAGTATTCGTATTATTCGAATACTAAAATTGGACGAATATTGCTAACCCTAATGATGACTTGTTTGGATAACCGGCGACGTTTTTGATACTTTGATCGTAAAGTATACTTTATATGATTGGCTAAAGTGTATAGGACACTTTCAATATGAAGTTTAGACACGCTAAAGCTGTATAGCACAATACATACGTACGACATAATTACTTTTTCATTTTATATATTTAATCCCGTTATAAAAACATAATTAATCAAAGAATTACGGGTTTCTTTAATTTATAGTTCTTATTTGATAGGTACTGTCGCCTGCGTTCGCGGTGTTCCACCTTTAGGGCGATAGTCGATAACACGCAGCACTGGCCAATGCGGCTTCTAAATATGTTTGTTTGTGTGCAACCAAAAGGGTTCGTTCAGGTAAAAAAAATGTTTATTGTTCAAATTACCCACTCCTGTGTCTACCCAGTATAGACAATTAGACAGACAGTAAACATAGCAAAAACTAAGTTAGGAACAGTCACCGAACAGATCGTATTTAATGCAATTTTTCTCGCGACGGAAAAGGCTATCGAAGTGTTATTTTATTTATCTTTATACTTAATAATTGATATGCTGATGACAAAACCATCGATCGAGTTTAGTTATAGACAGTTTAATATTATATTTTTAAGAAGAATATAGATTGACTGATTTAATAATATTTAACTTACTTACTTAATAATGAACTTTTTCAATTGGTTGGCCACTTAAACAATCACACAACCATTTCGATAGCATAATTAATTCAGCAACAGTTTGAGATTTTATGACAAAATCAGGTTTTCCTATAAAATTAAACTTTTAATCATGCATTATGTAGGTACCTAATTTCTCAGAGCTCAATTTTTGAAGTAAATTGTAGAATTTGCATAGAGCCCATTATTTTTTTATTATTAAGTAGGTATAACTCCGTGTGTGACGCGCTTTACACGCAAATGTAAATAGACAAAAAAACATTTTGCGCTTTACGGGATACTTATATTTTAACTTCTTAATTCAAGTGCTAAACGCGGACAAAATTGAATTGTGGATTGTTGTTATTGTTTGAGACGGAGCGGACGGACGACGTGCTATCACTTTCTTACGCACTAGTTGTACCAATGAAGAAGTGAGATACAATTACCTCTATTATGCGTACGTAAGCTGCGCGCTTCGTTTATTTACACTTGTTGCCGGTTTTGCCTGCGCTCGCGTTGCAACGCGAGCCTTGCTTTGCTCGGGTGGATAAATATCTCGTGTCATAATGGCTTAAATAAGTCCCTTATTTTGTTGACCAATCTACTATAGCGTTATATGTAACGAAACTACGTTTCTTCGGCTGAATCCTGATAAAAATGAAACACTAGTTAGCATTGTTTAAATGATTTACTTTGTGAAATCGTGACAAAATAATTACTGCATAATTAATATTCGCCGAATTATGCCAGGGTCTAGCTAGCGTACCTTTTAAACTAGGTACTCTGGATTTTATGATGTCAAATATAACTGGATAGTACCCAAATAGAACCTGTAATAGAATAGTACCTACACTTGTATGTGCGCGGTTTACACGCGCCACTAGCCTGTGGTTAGCTAGGAAGATGAGAAAATGGGTATGTGGACGAAGTGAATCTAAAGGGAAACTTCTTATCAAAATATTCCTGATAAGAAACAATCCGCGAATATGAATTTATACGGCTATAACATAATATTAATTACTTGGGCGATGGGTGTTCATATACTGAACAAAAAGCTTCTGATTTTCAAGAAAGCTTCCTAGTAAGTAATGGTTTTCCTATTTATTTAGACCCTCTTCTAACCCCAGATAGTACTGTCGTAACTTAGTAATATGATACATTTATTTTGCAAACTTCCGGATTTTTCGGACCCCATAACCACAGATTACCTTACTTCGTAACTTCAAAGAGCTTCCTAGTCGACACGTAAGAAATGGATATTGGGCTTATGTAGGTATAGGTCTACGGTACTATACATGTCTCCAAGGCTAGTACTATGATACACTTTTTTAGCCCTGGGACGACGGTCTAAAGTCCAAGCTCGACGGATCTGCTGTTTCCCATTGAGGAGTTCTGTTCCCAAAACCACCTTCCGTCTCCAACATAATACCAGCTCGATGGTATCATATTATTGTATTGGGAATTACATAAGTGTTTAAAATGTCAAGTCTATCCGACAGTTAGAAAATCGAAAAGGTTCAAATCAACGTTTAATTTTCAAACAAGAGTTTATATTTACTTATTAAGTACTGTGTTATTTTATTATTAACAATTATTAGCTACCAATCTTGAAGTAATTTATTAATAATAACAAACATTTAAACACGTTAATAGGACAATTTTAAAGTTCCGTGTCTGATATGGTTCCAACGGAAGACCAGCGCCGACTTTAATGCCGGCATTACGCTGAGTTGGGACCATTTCGTGATTACATTCTTTCTGTGTGTATTTTTCTGTCCTTTGCTGATATTGGTCACGAATAAATGTTTTTCTTTCTTTCTTTCTTTCTTTGATAAAATCGCTTGTTTGAAACTAAAAGGGCATAAGTCACTTTGCAATTAATTCTAATTTCGACTTTATATACTACTTAGTACTTACGCATGAGAAGGTTTATTTTTAAATGTATTTCGGTTTGAATTAATGCTTTTACCTTTAAACTCGCAATTTCAATGGCGTTTCAGGTCACCATAAATTTAGTAGTTTTTTATTTTATCGATAGACAAAACAGAATACATAAAAATTATTATTTAAAAATCACAATAATAGTTAGTTACAAGTGTAGCTAATTATGTGTGTTATAACCAGAGGTCGGAATTTTCAACGGCAAAACATAAGAGTCGCAATCTTGCTAGTGTTAGAAACTTTTTTTATCGATATCGAGTATTAAGTATTATATAATAAAAGTCGAGCCGATATATTTACATTATTTTATAATCATTCGTGACAGTTAATTTAAAATATGCAAAAGAAGTGGTAAAGTTACGGGATTGTTATATATGTGTTATTCCATCCAAACCTTAACCAAAACTAAGTGGCGAGTCGGGTCATAAATCATTAGAATCATGCTATCTCTTTTACACCTCCACGGCCTTATGGAGCGGGCCGTGCAACAATAAAGCAGGTAGCGTTAGGCATAAAAAGGAATGTCGATAAAGTAATGAAAGAAAATAAATAGCGTGGTATTTTTTTATTCCAGTATTGTATAAGTACTATCAAAATATTAAATTAAGATATTGAATAACATAAAATATTAAATCATCAAATTTATATTACAAATTTTATAACTGATTTATCAACGTCATCAAGATCGGTATCCTTTGCAGGTTTCTCGTACTTCTGTCTAGGTGAATTCGGCACCCCTGTTTCCGAAACATCTTTCCGAATACGATCTAGAGTTCGTTCGCTCGTTCCACAAACTTAACGCTGCCAGCTTTCTTGGTTGTTGAAAATCAATATTCCTTATGATACCAGGGTCTTCTTTCAACTCTTGAAACCTTTTATAAACGTTTAGAATGACCTGCCGGGCTTGCTGGCATCACTTTTTAACTTTGTCAAATTGGTTTTGCGAAAATCTTCCATTATTACGTAGGTTCACAGACAGAGTCCGTATAACGAATGAGTTATGCATTTTGATAATTTTTTTTTTTTGTTTTTTTTTTAGCCTGTTTTAATGTACCACTGCTGGGCAAAGGCCTCCCCTCTTTTCCGCCATTCGTCCCTATTGAGCGCATGCGCCCGCCACTCGCTCCGAAACGCGTCCAAGTCATCCCGCCATCTCCTTTTTGGTCTGCCTCTGCTCCGGTGGCCATCTAACGGGGTCCATTCGGTAGCAGCTTTGGCCCACCGCTCCGGATGCATCCGGCAGACGTGTCCTGCCCAGTCCCACTTGAGCTTAGCGGTCTTGGCACCCACATCTGCTATACCAGTTTTGGAGCGCAGTTCGGTGTTTCTGATCTTGTCAGTTCTACGAACACCTAGTATGCTGCGCTCCATTGCTCGTTTTTTATTTTATTTTGATAATAAACCTTTTATATTAAAGTATATTTTGTTATCAATAATGCCTAATGACCTACATAGTACTATAAAGGATACGTACTATAATTATTTGATGCATTTCTCATTATCTATTACTACTAATTACGTATTTAGCTAATTATCTTATATTTATTTATTATTTTTTTTGTAATTAAATAACTATGCACCCAAAAATAAATTAAATAATGATATAAGATTTTATTTAAAAATAAAATAATTATATCGACGTTTACATCATAAGTTATCGACATGTTACGACCCCTACGGTAACTGACTTTTATTGCTCGACTCGCCATTTAGTTTTGCGGATTCACACATACAAACCGCGCGATGTACTTTGTTCGATGGCAGATTTTATACAGTGGTAGCAGTCTCATGATATTTACCCAAAAAAAAATTCGTTTACAGTTATCATGGCATACTGTTGGTGGGTGGTCCTAAGTTTCGTTAAGGATGAAGAAACGTGGTGTGAAGTGTATTAAAGTATAGTCGTATGGGTACAAGCTAGCGTACCCTGAAGCGTATTTGATGATGCCTAAAATATAACCTCAATAGCACCAACTAATACCTGTTAAACTGGTAAGTACCCTTTTACCTTTGATAAAAGATATGATATGTTTTTAATTTACGACGGTTAGCTCCGGTACTCAAATTAACTTATAATCCAGTCATTTTACGGTTTTTAAAACATTAATTTATAATAGCAAGATATTCTAAGACACACTATATTATTCATGAATCCTACAAACTTTCCACCCGGAAGTAGGAAGCGGTTGAAATCAAGAAGTATAAAAATTTTAAACGGGAGGATGGATTTAAGCTGT
This sequence comes from Tortrix viridana, assembly GCA_963241965.1. Classification (NCBI taxonomy): domain Eukaryota; kingdom Metazoa; phylum Arthropoda; class Insecta; order Lepidoptera; family Tortricidae; genus Tortrix; species Tortrix viridana. The sequence continues at coordinate 13,682,501 of OY725182.1, forward strand.
CGACATCATGGAATCCAGTAATTAGCAAATGTAGGCCTTGGGATATATCGTCGGACAAGTCGTCGGATGTTGTGAGTGTTGTGTGTCGTGTTAGTGATTCGAGTGAACAAAAACAAGACCAGGTGCGGGTAGTTCGGAAAACTCGCACCACCCGCAGACATTGATGCCCGTCTCTTCAGTCTTCTCGTGACCACGATAGCTGCAAACGCTATCGAAACGTCGAGGTAATAATAAAAAAATGTTTATTTTACGCGAGTAAGTCCCGTTTAACTACTAGTATGTGTGAATACCGCGAAAGTTTAAGACAATATATTATATCATTTCATATTGACTTTCTATAATTATACCAAATATTAAGTAAGCAATATGAAAAAAAAAAATGTTTCTAATTATTTTTAACAAAATTTTCAGAATTTTTTTCTCATTTATTATTTCTTTCTTTAAATATCTTATTCACTCATATTTAGTTGGAATTTGTATTTACCCAATTACTAGAATTATAATATATCCGATACACAAGAAAAATCAGCTATTATAAATTATTTCCGTTTCACCATACTAGCGCGCTAGCGTCCGTAAAATTAGTGGAGTAGTAGGGCGGTAGCGTCAATTAACGTAAAATTAAGTAGCAGGGGCGCGACTTCGTGGATTGAATCACTGTAATATGTATAAACTTTGACATCCGGGAACGCTAACTTAAGTAGTGACCTCAACGTCAAGCTGGCGTACCTTTTCCAGATCTCTGGAATGAAGCCGTATTAAAATATTTTATTTTATTTATTTAGTAATTTATTTCAACCATCTATGGGTCATATGATGTTAGTAAAATACATTAACACTTAAACCTACTGTTAGTAATGTTGTCAAGATCATAAATTACTGGGGTCCGTTGGTCAGTACATATACCATGCAACAATGGTTCACATACTGACAATCGAACCTCTGTGCAAATGTCATCAGGATGCTGTTGGGGCTGGCCCGCACCTTGCGTACCAGGGATGTGCAGCGTTGTCGCATGATGGCGTAAAACAGTCCATTCTTGCATCCGCTAACATATCTGACGCGCTGCAGAACCGAGGCAGTCCCATCAGCACCCTGAACGCATTGTTAAACTGGACACGCAGGGCGTTATACCGTCTTTGCGTATAGCTTATCCACACGCTGCTCGTGTAAAAGTTGGTACAGTATGCTCTGAAGAGCATCAGCTTCACCTCATATTATCAATATAACTCAAATATCAAATAATGGTACCCAAACAAAAACGGGTAGGCTGTATCAAGGACGCAGCCACAGTGGAGTACGTGAAAGGTTTTGTGCACGCGTGCTAGGGAGTGTGTAATAACTTAATAAGTAAGAACTAGTGCTTGAACACAACAATCACAGAATAAGTACTTGCATAGAAACCGGACTAATAAGAAACAGCAAAAGACGTATATTTGACCTTTTTCTATTTATGGCATTCATAACCAGTTAGAAAGAGAAATGTCCTTATAGGTATTCTTTAGTATCCTTCATGTTGTCACAAGGATCTGTCAACGCCAGTGTTGTTGCTTAGTTGATATATCGATATCGATTCAATTTCGCAGTTGTAATTTGTTCTAATGATTTAAGGGCTGATTTTTCTAATTTCCAAATAAAACCATCTGGCAGTAAAAGTTATCACTTTCCTTTTTTTACAAGCTTTCATAATTAAAACTTGCAATTTTACAGTGTTCATAATATATTTGTTCATAAGTAACTTGTCAATTTCAAAATTTGCAGACCATTTTTCAGCGATTTCCCGGTGTTTAATTGAACTGAAATTTGAAATACGTAATAGGTCGGGGCAAAAGTATTTTCGTATTTGGACCGTATAAGTTGTAATCAAACCTCTTCGTCTATACTAAATGTACCTGCCTGGTTTTAAGACAAGTCAACATTCTGAAATACAATAAAATTAAAAAAAAAAAACTGGTTCCCGGCATTTTTCAATTGTTTTTGAGCTATCAAAATGGACGTGTGTGACGAAGAAATTCGGTACATTTTAAAGTTTTATTACAAAAAAGGCAAAAATGCGACTAATGCCGCGAATAAAATTTGTGCGGTTTATGGACCTAATGCGGTATCAATAAGAGTAGCACGATTGTGGTTTAAGCGTTTTAAGTCTGGAAATTTTTGTGTGAAAGATGAGGTTCGCTCTGGACGCCCAGTTACTGATAAAATCAATGCCATCTATGAAAAAAAAAAATTACAAAAAAATAAAACCGTCTTCAAAAAGGTATACACAGTAGCAATGACACATGATTCTTACCACCGACTTCGATATATTCTATGTACCTATTCGGCATTAAATAGGCTATTCCTAGGACTCCTATGAGGCTGGTTTTTATTTAACGCTTTTTAGTAGGTTTTTGAAGACGGTTTTATGTTTTTGTAAAAATTTTTTTTTTTCGCTTTTTAGTGATGCACCTAATATTATTATGTGATAAACTAAAGCACATAAACATCACATTAAGAAACAATAGCCTAATACCAATCTCTCATCACCCTTAACAAAATGTCGCTGCCCAAGATGCAGGGCCGTTAATCATTGAGGAGTTCTCCCGGTACTTCACCATCAGTTGCACTTCACCATATGTGTTATAATGAGTATAAAACTAGCTTCATAGTCTTAATAAAGAAATCTCATTGCTGGCGTCAATCACTAACGACTAAGCCAGTTCCGGTGGTCACCTCTGGTCTTCATCATCAGTTCCTCTTTGCCAAGAGGTGCTTTTGTAATGCAATTTCTTAAGGTCTTGCAGGCTGTATGTGTGCCTATAACTTTTGAGGAGTTCCCTCAATTTCTCATGGATCCCATCATCAGATTCTGATTTCGTGATAATGGGACCACCTCGGAAGTATACCCTGTCAAACAAAAAAATAATTTTCAACATCGGTCCACAATTGACTGAGTAATCGCGTAACAAACATACAAAAAAAAAAAAAAAAACAACATACAGACGAATTGAGAACCTCCTCCTTTTTTGAAGTCGGTTAAAAAGTGGAGCAAGATCGACATATTAGTAGTTACGACATTGCTGAAGAACTGGATATTGATTACAAAACAGTGTTACGTCATTTACAAAAGTCTGGGTACAAGAAAAAGCTCGATATTTGGGTGCCACACGATCTCACTGAAAGAAACCTAATGCAACGTGTTTCAATTTGCGATTTATTGTTAAAACGAAATAAATCCGAACCGAACGATGAAAAATGGATTACTTACGATAAGAACGTCCGAAAAAGATCGTGGTCGAAGCATGGACATTTATAAAATATCCAAATAACAAGTGAATCGGTTCAGGTAGTTGAGCTAAAAAAAAATTAAAACTGAATTATTTTTTTGCAAACCATAAGAAGTTAATATTCAGTAAAATTATATCTTATAATAAGACAAATAAACGTGCATACGAATATTTAATATTCAGCCAGGGGCGATTTTACTATGGCATTCCGGCCAGGCCCTTTGGCGCACAGCTGATAGTTTATGAGTGAATGTGAACTAAATTCCGCTGTCAATACATGACATGATCTTGTGTGCGTGCTAGATAAACGCCTATGTTGTCAAAAGTACAAGGGTACTATTTTTTCTTACAGGTTCTACTCGTATTTGGATGCTGTCGGGGTATATTTGAATAGTTCGAAAGGTGCGCTTTGGGCGAAGATGAAATTGTGCAGTAACTATTTTGGTTTTTTCATGTTTGTACAAAGTAACACATAGAAACAATGCAAACTAGTGTTTTATTTTTATCAGGATTTACCCGAAGATAATTAGTTAAGCTATTATGACACGAGATATTTATCCACCCGAGCAAAGCGAGGTGGATGAAGTTCGAGTGTCGTTATGGCTTTTTCACTTGTCATGCTCCAAAAGTTCGTCGTTATGTCGTGCGTAGGCGACAAAGTCGCTTCTTATGCTCTAGTGCATAAAGTAAAATCTTCGTCGAAGACCTAGGCAATGGGTCCAACAGCCACACGAACAACTTTAACTTCATAGTATTAAGTTGGGCTAGTTAAAAATTCGACTCTAATAACACCTTATGCTATGAATGCTATGATGAGTTTTAACGAGTCACTTTTTCAGAATAATAAATAATAAATAAATATCAGGGGACAATCTCACACAAACTGACCTAGTCCCAAACTAAGCTCTAGGCTTGTACTATGGGTACTAGACAACGATAAACATACTTATATAGAGAAATACATACTTAAATACATAGAAAACATCCATGACTCAGGAACAAATACTCGCGCTCATCACACAAATATTTGCCCATACCGGGATTCGAACCCGGGACCGCTAGCTTCGTAGGCAGGGTCACTACCAACTAGGCTAACCGCGTCGTCAATAATAGGATAGAATAGAAAAGAATGAGACGTAAACAAAGTATTTCATCCGTAAATAACATGTAATTCTTGTAAAAATAATGTGTGTAAACATAAAATGTATAAAATTGTGTCGGTACCTAATAGACACATTTTCCTGTGAGATCCACAACTTTAACCTTTTCACCGCCGTTGACGGATATATCCGCACCACTGGTTCAACGCCAACAACGGATATATCCAGACCCCGGCTCAACGCCCAACTACGTCTAACAACGGCCCTGATTTTCAAGGACGCAGCTCACCACCACGAGACTACAGTACGCCTGTAGTCCTGGAAACAAAAAATGTAATTAAATAGTCTTATATTAATTACTTCAAAATTTGCAAGCAGTGGTCAAATCTTAAACAACAACAATTCTAAAACAGAAGGTGCCACATAGTGCCGTTATTCTCACATCTTGTCTTAGGATTGCAGTCTTGAAATCGTAATCTTGAGATTGTAAATGTGACATTCTCAATATAAAGGGACCTTATGGAGGCAGGTGGTTACGTCGTTTTTAGAACTGTTACCATAGTATTCGTATAGTTACAAGAATAAGAAGAGCTTAACTGCCTTCCTCCATAAGGTCCCTTTACATTGAGAACGTCACAAATGTTCACGTGTCTCAGACTCCACTTAGGGTCAGTTCACACCGAGACGCGACGCGACGATGCTTGAAGATGCCAGTTATTTGTTCCACGATGCGCAGCGGGGCCTCGCAAGGAGCGCGACGTAGCGTGACACGACGAATTCTCCCAATGAAATGTATACCTTATGTGTATGTGTGTACGTTTCCGTGCACGCTCCGTTCGCCTCCTGCGGATTACAGGAGCAAGGGGATCATCCTCTCGCAAGCACTCCAAGACCTCTTTCCCCGTCATTAGGTAATTACTGACGTACAGAAAGAGGCCATTGCGTCCCAACACCTCTCGCTCGCTGTCGAGCATCGCTGACAGGATGGTGGGCAGTGAAAGGTCTCCCAATTGGCGCCCCCACGCCGCACACTCCTCCACGACTTACGACTGGCCATCGTAAATAAGAAACATATCACAAAAGGTAATAGGGTACCTACTTGGTATTAGTTGGTGCTATTGAGGTTCTATTTCAGGCATAATCAAATCTTGGATTTAAGGGTACGCTAGCTTGTACCCATACGAGTATACTTTACACTTCAATCAATGTCCCCTTCCTTTATGTAACTTAGGACCGCCAATAAACTGTATCCGATGAACCCTGTAAACATATGTTTTTTAAAGTAAATGTCGTGATACAGCTACCACAGTATAATATCTGCCATCGGACAAAGTATATCGTGCGGTTTGCATGTGTGTGCACCTTACATGCACAAAGCGCACTTAATATCTTTTCAGAATCTTCAGGTCAGTGCTTAACATTGTTACACTTCCTTAGGTTAGATACTTGTAAAATAGGTTAAGTTTGTTTTATCTTGTTTTTTACGAGAATATAGTGATTGTCAACCACGCCTGGAGATTAAGGTTCCCTAGTTTGTAACTGTTGCGTCTCACATCGCCACAGGAATGTGCGCATAACACCCTTTCATAACTATGCCGTGACTGTTGAATCACGTATCCTACCTTTATTTGCTTAGAATCATAAATTTAAGCTTTTAATGTTATTGTATTATTATATTCTTCAATGTATGGCACGTGTTTCATTTTGTCATGGCGTAATATGTGAATAAAGTTTTTATCTAAATATCTTACACGCGCCACTATAGCCTGTGGTTAGGAAGATGAGAAAATGGGGATGTGGACGAAGTACGACAGAATGAGGTAAGAACGCCAGGATAAGGTTAAGTGGTATCACATTGGACCTTTGTTGTCAAGGGTCCTCTTGTGGTGGCATTCCATATTAATGCAGCTAAAGGACAGTAAATGAATATGCCAAATAGGTAATTCTTTGAGCGTATCAACCGCTGTCATTCCCCTGGTCGCATTCATGACGAATTTCCTGCAGATTAGGATATCATTTTCAGTTATTTTGTAGAAGTCAGGGCACTCTACAAGATAACCGAAAATAGCATCCAAAGCTACAGGAATTTCGACATTAATGTGACCAGCCAGGGGAATGAGAGCGGTTGAGACGCTCGAAGTATTACCCAAATATTACACAAGTATCACATTTATTGCGAAAAAAATGAAATTATTCACGTTAAACGGACACCAAAAGTATCATATATCATCGTTTAACGGCCGAAACCGTATAGTCGTTGGAGTAGATGATTCTGAACCCTACTACAGGGGCGGCAACGGTCAGAAATGGACGTAGTTTAGGGAAAAGGATCCAACCCACAAAGCAAAATGTATTTAAATTTGAACTTTATTACTGTCAATATTATGTCAAATTCTACAAGTGTGAAATGGTTGAATTGGATCCCTTTCGCTAAACTACGTCCAAATGTAGGAACTGCGTGGGAGGCCATTTCTGCGATGTCAAAAAAAAATAGGCAGACGGTATTATCGTAATACGTCTGATATTGAAAATGTACATAATTTTTGGCATTTTCGAAAATGTCAAAAAATTTAGCCGGATTGTATTATAGCAACCCGTTTAAAGTTATTTTCCAGTACAAACTTTAAACTGGTATTACCGACTTTTACTGAGGTCATGTTGGCCTGGTTCGGTACCTCTTAAGCTGACCTACCTACCTCCGGTGTCAATGTGGGTTACTGATATTGGGACACCCTGTATAAGCTACGCTATATTTTTCTTGACTATCATATTTGTTTATGTTATTGTTGGCAACGTAAATAAATAAATCAGTCCAAGATTGACTGCAGCAAATTTACCGTGGCATACCTACTATTGTAGCAATTTTTGTTCTGTATGTCTATAAAAATAGTTTTCAATACTTACAAATCTCGTAGAGGCAGCTGTAACCCGCTTCTTTACTAATATCAGCTAATTTGGAGCCTTTTTTGATGCAAAACTTTATTAACGTATATGTAAAGTATATGCACCACGCGAAATATACTACCCCTGATATTAGGAACGGCCAGGCCAAATCCGAATTGCCCTGAAAAAAAAACAATGTTTAATACAGCGTGTTTCCCAAAAAAGTTAACTTAACTATGCGTTAAGGATTAAAATGAACAACGGTATTTGTTTCCATTACGTCACGAAAATTAGTCAAAATCAGGGTTCGGATTTTTCATCGCACGGTAAGATGAAAGAAAACTATGGAGTCGATATTAAAAATTAAAGTCATATTCATACTCACTCATATTCTTAGTCCCGTCTTTCTTTTCTTAATTACGTACCTAATTACGTAACTATTTCAACTTAATTACGTACCTAGTTTTACATACTATATTGTTGCAATAGACCTTTACCAAACTGGCCGCATTATCAAATTGAATCGTGTGCGTCATGTGTTATGTCAATCATTAACGACTTTAGACGTGAACTCATTGTTGAATCGATCATAAAATTACAGTGTACAGTCGAAGGTATTAATTATGTTTGCACTTTAGTACCTTGTCACTTTAATCGCTGTGACAATTTCATATGACAGTTTAAACATGACGTTGAATAGACAAGGTACTAAAGTGTAAACATATTTATGACTTCGACTGTACCAATATTTCTATAAAGCATAGTTTTCAAATAATAGATGAGATTAGGCAATTTTTTTAACATGTTTTGGCCCTGAGAATATTAAAAATAAATTGGAAAAAGTACTTAATAGAAATCCGGACTTCATTGAAATAAGACAGATGGCAAGTTCTCAACAATCTGAGCGAATACTAGAAAATGCGACTCTAAAGTCCGTTGATGTAGAACAATCTTTCCAAGTCACAATTGGTTTATTTTCAACTAATATAAAACCTGATTTGCTCCTGAAACTGTGGAAAAAGTGGCCATTATTTACTCATTTTACAATTGTGATTTTGTAATGGACACATGTCATACCTTGTCAAGATTTTGAAACACTAATTCCTGTAGCTACATGCTCTATGGATATTACAAACTAGGAGCTTACTTTATGTTCATATTATTTTTATTATTTGGCCCATAATGTAATAAACATGGCGTGGCATTTAACATTTTTATTTATAATGTAATATTTTGGTGTTATTTAAATGAATGAGTATGAGTATGAATATGATTAAAGTTTTAATTTTAATATCGACTACATAGTTTTCTTTCATCTTACCGCGCGATGAAAAATCGGAGCCCTGGTCATAATACGCCAATAGGCGGTATCTCAAATTCAATAACCGAAGCAGATTCAATTCTCGCTCGTTAATAATATGATTGCACTTGCTACTGACGACACAAAGTCTTTTGTCGGTAAGCCTCCCACAAGGTGAACCGACGATATGGAGAATATCGTGAAAAACCATGGAATCAAGTAGCACACAACCGACTCCCGTGGAGATCCTTGGAGAAGCCCAGGCCATCAAGGCCAGGCCATCAAGGCCAGGCCATCAAGGCCAGGCCATCAAGGCCAGGCCATCAAGGCCAGGCCATCAAGGCCAGGCCATCAAGGCCAGGCCATCAAGGCCAGGCCATCAAGGCCTGTCCAGCAGTGGACCTCTTTTGGTTGAAATAATGAAAATGGTGATAAGTTGATAACCATTATTTTTGGTCATCGTCAACAGCGGCACCAATTACTATCTAGTAGGCTCGGGCCGATTGGGAGAAAGCTTCGTTTGCTCTTTTGGTGTTGCGCTGTACCTAATCAATATTTCAAATTGACTTGCATGACTACTTAAACAAAAGTTTTTAATAAAACCCTTGGTTGCCGACTGTACATCTAACACTGATGATGAACTTGCTATAAAAAGACGAGTCAAACGAGCCCAAGCTCGACGGATCTGCTGTTGCCCATTGAGGAGTTCTGTTCCCAAAACCACCTTCCGTCTCCAACATCATACGAGCTCGATGGTATCATATTATTGTATCGTCGTCGGAATTATATAAGTGTTTAAAATGTCAAGTCTATCCGACAGTTAGTTGAAGGTTTAAATCGACTAGCAAGACTATATTGCATAAGCTAATGTAAGTGTGTCAATAACAGAATAACTAGATATTCAAATTTATTACCACGCTGGCTCCAATGATGAGGAAAATCGATGCGACGACAAGCGCAAAGTATGTAACCACTAGTAAGTAGGCCGTTACTGCAAAAAAATAATAGCTAATTACATAAAACCCCTAGCCTAGCTCACCGACGGAAAGTTTCCTGCTTGTCGGTGTTCTACAGACTGTATGTACTTCGGGGAGTGTGCACTGGAGCTCCACGAGCTAATACCGCCGTCTCCTTTCTACCATCGGACTTCCAGGCGCACCGCGGGATGCCATCCGTACTTGGTTCAAATTCCGACTTTTCGAACGAAGCGCTTTGCATCATCTTTCATAATGCGTACTGCAAAGGAGTGGAATGCGCTTCCGGCGTCTGTATATCCGATTGCATACAATCTGAACCTTTTTAAAGCTAGGGTGAATAGGCATCTTCTGGGTGAGCTCGCTACGTCGTAGACTGAATCTTCGTCCTCCAAGGGCGGGAGTTAGTCAAGAGCAAACCCATTATCAATAAAAAAAAAAAAAGACAAACCGGAAATATTTTCGGAAGACCTATCTGACGACACCCCACACCGTGGTGTAGACGTCACTGCCGGTATATTCGTAACCATGTTCCAAGCCCTGCCGGTGCCTCGTGCGGTAGCGAATTTTTATTCTATTAATTAATTCATTAATTTTTGTTTTATTAATTTTTATTAACGACGCGTTCAGCCTAGTTGATAGTGACCCTGCTTACAAAGCTAGCGGTCCCGGGTTCGAATCCCGGTATGGGCAAATATTTGTGTAATGAGCGCGAGCATTTGTACCAGAGTCATGGATGTTTTCTATGTATTTAAGTATGTATTTCTCTATATAAGTATGTTTATCATTGTCTAGTACCCATAGTACAAGCCTAGAGCTTAGTTTGGGACTCGGTCAATTTGTGTGAGATTGGCCCTGATATTTATTTATTTATATTGCCACCGGTCTGGTAGTATACATAGAAGTCTTCGGTTTAAGTTTTAGTTTGTTTGTAATAGGTAAAAAATATAAAAAAGATAAAAGTTATTTATTCATGCCCTTACTAATAAACGTTGAGTAACCGCTGAGTAGTTATACCATGCTTTGTCCTTATCTGTCATTGTGACATTTGAATTCGACAGATAAGGACAAAGCATGGTATAACTACTCAGCGGTTACTCAACGTTTATTAGTAAGGGCATCAGTAAGTAGGCCCCACGGGCACCTTTACACGTCAAAATCTACCAGCGCTTCCCAAGAGGAGATTCTAGCATTATTCAAGGTTACCTGGAAGAGATCCCTTAAAGGGATAAGTTCACCTTTGTACATTATTTTAATTTCTTTTCTGTGTACATATTAAGTTGTCAACCCGTTTTTGTGCAATAAAGAGTTTACATATAAAAAAAAACTGAATAAATAATAAAAAAAACAATAAATAGGTACTTACAAACATCGTAATTTCCCGTTAAAGATAAATCTATTGATGCACTAGTTGAACTCAAATCTATACTACCCAGCTGTCTGTACATGACAATTATGGATACCTACTAAACCAAAATATACGAGGCTGAGAAACCCCACTATGATAGCCCCGATGCGTAGTTGGATAGAAAAACAGAAACAACACAAAACCATGATCACTTCAGTTACACAAAGGAATTTGACGAAATGAAAACATAATAAAATAAAAATGTATCTAAATTTGTACAGTGTCACTTTGGCATATTGTTTTCTTCTTTCTTTGTATCTGCTTAACGAGTTAATAAAAAGGTGGTACTTGTACGTGGTTTCTACTGCCGTCATTAGTGTCACCAAATATATGTGACGTTCTCAATATAAAGGGACCTTATGGAGATAGGCGGTTAAGCCGTTTTTAGAACTGTTACCATAGTATTCGTATAGTTACAAGAATAAGAAGAGCTTAACTGCCTTCCTCCATAAGGTCCCTTTATATTGAGAACGTCACAATTATAGAAAGCCGCTTGGTGATATAAGTACTTATAACAGTTATAACTAGACAAATATTATTGAGTACTTATTATAATAATGATTAGGTACATTAAGAGTGACTGAATGCGACATATATGACAAGTTTATTTCAATTACAGCACCAATATTCGTCATATTTCCTGTTGATATGGTAGATAGACCTAATAGTAAACTGACGATTTAATAAAAAAAATAAGAGTACGCAAAAGGCTTATAACCGGCTTTATTAAATGTATCACCGTGCCCATTTTGACCTTTTTCTCCGGATATCCGCTTCCGGGATCACCCGATTAGCCCGCTTTTGTCACCCAGAAAACACGTTCCCATATCGATAAAGAACTGAATTCAAGTATTATTTCATTTAAACCTATCATCTACTGATTGGCTAAGTTTTAAGGATATGACTACAAAATATTATAAAACAAAGTATCAGGTAAAATATTAGATTCTGTCTGAACGCGTTCATCATTGCGTATGGCAATCATCCTGCATGGATCAAACGTCAAAGTCCAGGTGTTTCAGCCAGTTTAATGCGGCGGGCGTAAATTTATGCAGCTCCTCCATGCCTCCAGGAAAACAGTGAGTTCTGTAGTGAGCTCGAAAAGTAGAGGTCCTTAATTTGTCGGTTTTTTTTAACTCTGTTAGGATATTTAACACTTTTTAACAACATACACATTAATATTTATATACCGTACACAACACATCATACGTGACGAATTACCTGTCAACCGCAAACACCTACCATCGTTGGTAAAAATGGCGTAACTGTTTTAAAATACAAATAACTTGCACGTTTATTCATAGCTGCAGAAAGTTCAATTTGCCTTTGTTTTCATTTCGCAGATATGACGGTTAGGTTAAGAAGGTTAATACAAAGTCCATTTAAATTGTTACCCGGGTATAAAGCAGTGGACAGTTTAAATAATGTTCTGTCATTAACTTGTCCCAATTGAAATACTAGTGACCCCCTCGCTTCGCTCCGGTTACATAAACCTTCCGTGAAAAATTATCTAACTAATGGAGAAAACCGCATCAAAATCCGTTGCGTGGTTTGACATACTTACAGACAGACGCGGAAAGCCACTATATTTTATACTAGGTATGTAAGGATAAGTCGTAAATACGTTGCAATACTTGGAATTATGGATCTCAAATTAGGTTTTCAGAAACTAAGTATATTTAGCTATACTTATTTTGATTCTATTTTAATGCAGTTAGTATGAAATTAATATGATATTGTAGAAGAGTTTAAACTAAAATAAATAAAGTACCTAGAAACCTTTGCCCTTTCGTCCTACGCATAAAACTATAGCCGTGAGCTACACGGTTACACGGTCCGAGCGGGTATTCATGTCCAATACGATGTGACAATATCGCCGAATTCGGCCATTTTTTTTTTACTTACCCTATGTGAGTGTCCTACTACTGAGCAAAAGCCTCACCCCTAGGTCTTTACGAGTTGAATCTTCTTTCGACCATTATTATATTTCCAACACAAAGGCACAACGAATATGTGACGTTCTCAATATAAAGGGACCTTATGGAGGAAGGCAGTTAAGCTCTTCTTATTCTTGTAACTATACGAATACTATGGTAACAGTTCTAAAAACGGCTTAACCGCCTGCCTCCATAAGTTCCCTTTATATTTGACGACGCGGTTAGCCTAGTTGGTAGTGACCCTGCCTACGAAGCTAGCGGTCCCGGGTTCGAATCCCGGTATGGGCAAATATTTGTGTGATGAGCGCGAGTATTTGTTCCCGAGTCTTGGATGTTTTCTATATATTTAAGTATGTATTTCTCTATATAAGTATGTATATCGTTGCCTGGTACCCATAGTACAAGCCTAGAGCTTAGTTTGGGACTAGGTCAATTTGTGTGAGATTGTCCCTGATTTATTTATTTATTTATATTGAGAACGTCACATATGATTTAATAAGGAGCCACTTTTTATGGCGCTTAGAAAACAGACGAGCTCACGAACCCTGGTTGTCAGTGGGCTGCCAATAGATAGACGGGCTGCCAACCATAATGCGTCGTTTACATGCAGCCAGTGAGCAGGAAAGTGGCAGCGCATGTACTCGGACTATGTAAACGGGTCACTACCGCGCTGCCCGACGCTTCTGAAATTGGCTGCTTTAGGTGGGGATGTCAATGGAACCTATTGCCAGCCCATTGCAATAAGTTAGTAGCAGCATATAAACATCAGAAGAATTATTGCCGGCAGCGTGAGTACAAAGCAGCGGCAGCAGCATGCAAATGAGGTATTTATGCAAAGTATGTCTTGCGATAACTTTTACCTTCTTCAGCAACAATTTTCAACTTCTAGCTTCAGTAATTTCAGAGGAAAATCATAATCTATTGATTTATTTCTCAATAGTCATACAGAGCCCTTAGCCAAGATGCATTACGCTAAGTAGCGTTTCTATTCGTTTCGTTTTTAACCAATCGCGTCACTGGTAGTTCACGTGACTCTTGGTATCACGTGATCTACCAGTGACGCAATTGGTTTAAAAACGAAACGAATAGAAACGCTAGTTAGCATAGTGAATCTTGGCTAAGGGTCCTGTATGGAATTACACGGCAAAAACACACGCAAACATACTGAGATTCTTAACTGACCGACTGGCAACAAAATCATGTTATAAAAGTTTTATTTTGTTTATTTACCTGTGCAAAATATAACATGTAAAAACCGTAATCGCCGAAAAATCCTCGGCCTTGTTTAAGTTGTTCATCACTCGGCTTCTCAGAATGACGCTGGTCTCGAGTAAGGAACTAGGATCGCACACTTTGTGGATTGTGATGGCTTCTCGCCGACAGAAAACAAATCTAACATTATAAAAACAAAGAATTATTTATTAGATAGGATAGGAGGTAATATTGTGGAACCATTATAATGACTGTACTACATATATAATTAATGAAATGACTTGTAAAATGTTTATTTTCTGGTCATTACATTTCACCGTCAAAATATTATAAATGTGAAAGTTTGGATGGTTATTTGTTACTCAATCACGAAAGAACAGCTTAACGGGTCTGGAAAGAATTTGACATTGAGATAAATTATAGTCTAGAGATAAACTATAGGCTACTTTTTATCCCGAAAAATGTATAGTTACCGAGGGAGCAGGGATAAACGACTTGTAACGGATGGAGTCGCCGGCAAATTTGGCACAGAGATAGATTATAGTCTGGAATAGCATGTAAAACTTACTTTGTAAAATTAAACATTCCCACTTTTCCTAGTTTATATATTTTTGAAGTAGCTTTGTTCGTGAAATCAAATCCTAATGAGTTTCAGTACTTTTCAAGTAGAAGATTACAAAACTAGTTGTGTCCACCCCCATCTATAACAAGACTTATGGCAAAAAATATTATAGGAATGGCCCCGAAAATTTTTAATCTTACCTGTTGTTATTAAGGAAAAAGAAACTTTTCAAGAATTTAAGCAGGTTGTAAGCAAATTTCTAGTTAAAAAGCTTATTATTTAGTTAACGAATACTTAAATAATAGCTGTAATACAGAACAATGAGCATGTTAGTTATAAGATCCAAATTTGTATGCCCTGACGCAGAACATAGCTGAACCAATTTATGTTACTCACCATCTAGCATAATTTACATTATGTGTGTACCTATTGTTCACAAATAAATGATATGATTGATTGATTGATTGAATAGCACACAGGCTACTTTTTATAACGAAATATGGACAGTTACCGAGGGAGCAGCGATAAACGACTTCTACGCGGATGGAGTCGCGGGCAAATGATTACGTATTTTAAACATTTATAAGGCATTCTATTCTATCTCGGGTTGGTAGCGCAGTTCTTAGGATCGCTGTCTTAGGGCCGAATTAATAAACTAATCTTGGCGGTCAAAAATGACAGGTTTTCAAAGAGTTGACGTTTATTTTGACATGTCTTGAGACGGGTATCTCAGTCAAGATGATTTTATTGATACACT
The DNA here is from genome assembly GCA_963241965.1 of Tortrix viridana. Taxonomy (NCBI): domain Eukaryota; kingdom Metazoa; phylum Arthropoda; class Insecta; order Lepidoptera; family Tortricidae; genus Tortrix; species Tortrix viridana. Next base: position 13,697,900 of record OY725182.1, read on the forward strand.
CCCTAGGATTGCGGTCTTGAGATTTCAAAATGTTGTCTTCTTAATGTACTCGCGTTCTTCACACAAATATTCGTCCATACCGGGATTCGAACCCGGGACCGCTAGCTAAGTTAAGCTAAGTAAGGCGGGTTACTACCAACTTGGCTAACCGCATCGTAACATTTTGCAATATAATCCGAAATAAAAAATAAAACCCGCCAAGTGCGAGTTGGACTCCCACACTAAGGGTTCAGTACCATCGACACCATCGTACAACTACGAGATTAAACACTTTATGTGCTTTAATTCTAAATTTATTTATGTTTACACGGATAAAATCACATTACTTGTATGGGCCCCCCTTTCATTTTTAATTTAATTGAATTTTAATTTTTTGTTGTTGGTGTAAAAAAGCCGTGGTAGCCTAATGGTTTTGACCTGCCGACTCTTAAGCAGAGGGTCGTGGGTTCGAACCCGGGCTCGCACCTCTAAGTTTTTCGAAATTTATGTTCGAAATATAATTTGTAAATTTACCATGAGCTTTTCGGTGAAGGAAAACATCGCGAGGAAACCTGCACACACCTGCAAAGCAATTTGACGGTGTGTGCGAAGTTCCCAATCCGCATCTGGCTGGGCCCGCGTGGGAACTATAGCCCAAACCCTCTCGTTGTGAGCGGAGGCCTGTGCCCAGCAGTGGGACGTATATAGGCTGGATTATTACTATTATTATTATTATTATAGCGGTAATAGAAATACACACTCCGTGAAAATTTCAACTGTCTACCTATTACGGTTCATGAGTTACAGCCCGCTGACAGACGGACGGACGGATGGAGAGCGGAGGCTTAGTAATAGGGTTCCGTGGACACCCTGCGGGTACGGAACCCTAAAAAGGGAATTTGCCTTAAAATGGCTTGATAAACAAAATAAACGCCACTTTGCGGTCAGTGATAATAAATGGCGTCTGTCAATGGCCGAGGACACTGCATTAACATGTCACCACTGGTTGACATTGATAGATTGTCGAGTGACTGGGCGAATTTGGACCTTATATTTAGCTAATGTAGGTTTATGTATGCGTTGAAAACTGGTGACGTCATAAAGGGGAAAATTAAGTACTGACTTATAGAAAACGGCAAATAAGAAGTCAATCCTGACAGCTGTCATCCCAGTACTAAATGCGTCAAGATCTTCGTATTTTGACGTACTTTGGGGTGACGGATTGAATTTTTATTTGGCATTTACTATAGTTGTGTTGTCTCACGATGCCTGTTTGGACAAAATATTACACTAAAACAACTTTATTAGCTACGGTAAAACTAAAACAAGTTGGATTAAACAACAACCGTAGAAACAAGTGAAATCAGCTGAATTGCTGTTATAATTAGTTCCCACATCGGAGGAGTAGTTAGTAGAGGAGTGTTGTCTTTTTCATATTCCACTAATCTAACAGGGACAGGTGTGATCATTCTTATTATTTGAAGCCTAGTGTAAACTAACTCGACTTTGTAATCAAGTTGTCGAAATGAAAATATTGACGTTGTTAATGTTGGCGTTACCGGGTGACATAGGCTATATTTTGTTTAATATTTAAATACTAATATTTAAAAAAAGCCGGTCAAGTGCGAGTCGGACTCGCGCACCGAGGGTTCCGCACAAACTTGTAGGCATGTAAATAGTTCGTAAATCATGGGAATACCATATAAACAAAGTCCAGTATAAACTGACATGCAATCAGTATGCACTTTCGTACTTAGTGAGTGTCAGTTTATAATGGACTTGTTTTTTATGTGATGTAACTACAAATTAACGGTTTTCGGATTTTTTCCTTTACATGTGCTATAAGACATTGCTTCTTGCCAAATTTCATGATTCTAAGTCAACGTCAACGGGAAGTACCCTGGCCAAGGTTTTGATTCCCTTGAGATTCCCTTAAATATGCGGCATAAACGGCCGTATCTTTTGATTGCGTTGACTTAGATGTTTTTTTTTTCACTGATTCAAGGGATTGCAGACCTAAGTATTTGATATTAATTTCAATTTGATACCACCACGCGTTCCTGAGAAAAAGGGTCTTGACAGACACACAGACAGACAGACAGACAGACGGACAACAAAGTGATCCTATAAGGGTTCCGTTTTTTTCATTTGAGGTACGGAACCCTAAAAATCCGGGCAAGAGCATGTTGGACCATGCTCAGTGAAGGGTTCCGTCGCCATTATTACAAACAAAAAACAATCTCCAAAAAATACGACGTGAAAAAAAGTGCACAGCAAAAGAGCGTATCTTCATGGCACTTACGTCTTTTTGTTAAGAAGCGCAGTTTTTCGGCAATAACTCAAAAACTGTATATCCGATAATGTTGAAAACAATTTTCGTTGAAAGTGTTTATTAAGAGACCTCGTCGTGTTGTTCTCCTAGTAATTATATTTAGTTTAATGTATTTGACCTTCATGGCTTTTTTAGGGTTCCGAAGGCAAAATGGCTGAACGGAACCTTATAGTTTCGTCATGTCTGTCCGTATGTCACAGGCATTTTAATCAAAAACTACATAATGTATAATGATGAAATTTGGAGTATAGGTGTCTTGTATAAGCCGCTACTTAGTTTGGTAGTTAAATAATAGAAATTTCTAGGGGGTGCTCCCCCTCTATACATGTAACAGAAACAGAAAAAAAAAACTCAACCAACATCAACGTGTGGCACTTTTTTCGACAGTTCTTTTAAAAACATTTTGAAGTTTCTTAGCAGTTGTTTAATTAAGTGTATATTTTCAGAAATAATCGCTCTAGTGTATCGGAAAATTGGATAGTTCCCGAGGTAACAGCGAGAAATGACTTCTACGCGGACGAAGTCGCGGGCAAAAGCTAGTGAGCTGTATTTAACTTATTGTACCGAAGCGAAACGAGAACGGGTCGCTAGTTTTCAATGTAACGCGTGATTCATTCCATATCTAGTAATCAAGTATACTACATTAAGTAATAAAAGTAGGTAAGTACCTATTTTTTCTTCAAAAAGAAATCTTCTTCATCTTACAAATTCTATTAAGAAGCATCAATAAGATTACGCAAAGTACTGCTTTACAAACTATTATGTGCCGTTTTCAAAAGTTTTTACGGGTAGAAAATTCTTTTGCGTTACTTCAAAGGTACCTACACAAAATGTCTTTTAAAGGGATCAAAGAGAAAGGGACGTGAAAGGATCAAATAAGATAGTGATTTGTTTATTTCTTACTAAATCAAATTTTACTTCGGACTTGTGATTTTTGATGGAGAAGCCAAACTAGCACACATTATGGCCCATGTTACGGTCGCGTTTATCGCATGACAACACGTGGATAAAGCATCCGTTACTTTCTGACACGTATATAAGCGAGAGAGTGACGGATGCTATATCTATATCCACGCTTTGTCAAGCGATAAACACGGCCATGGGTTTTATTATTTTTAACCTGTGTATCTTTGTACCTGTGTTTCTGTCTGAGGCATCGTAGTTCTCAAACGGATGAACCGATTTTGATTTGTAAAGGATTGACGTAAGGCAACGGTCAGTCGCGTCGGCCGCTTGCTTATGTCAATTCCACAGATATTGTCGATTTTCAAAAATCGTAAAGCGTAATGCATCGTGGCTAGTCCGCGCTGTAACTTGCTCTCTTCGCCATCCACGCCATTCGAAAGAGACAACTGCAGCTTTATCCCATTCAAGGTGCGATTAAGGGAAACAAAAACTTTTTCCAAGAATTATCAAATTTATTGACCGAGATGGCAATAAAACGAGTAAATTTCCGCTGACAGCCGTTACTGACAGATATTGAACATCAGAAAAAGGACACCAAATGAACAGGAAAATTTGAAGAAAAATATGGTGCCATAGTACCTAATGGAATCCCATATACGCTCATCAACCCATAGTTTATGACGAAAGAAAAAAGCAACTCAAAAAGCAACAGTCCACTTCAATATGATCTCTTTAGCTATGAAATTGTTGACCCCTCCAATGACCAGCATCCTGAAAAGGCATTTGCACCCAAGAAGATATAGGAGTGTTTCCTTGGACAACTCTGCAGCAGGTTTCCATTACTTAGCGGAATCCTCTTTGGGAAATTTTCCTACTGAATTGAAAGACCTGGAAACAGCATTAACCGGCTATGAACCTCTTTACTTCACCAGGACATCAGTAGACTTCGCGAAGAGTGATGAAAAAGATCCTGGTATCGCAGAAGAGGCACAACCAGGCCGTAATCAGGTTATAACGGACATACATTCAGTCAACAAAGTATCGGGAATGGATGATTTGTTTATGGTTCCAAATTCAAATTTTTGTTTTTTTTGTTGTTGTTAGATTGGCACAACTGTTTTCTATTTTGGCGCGGAGTTTGAGTTGCATCTGTTATTTATATTAAATACAGTGCTGTTTTTAGTTATATCATATCTAGTGTGTATTGCGAATTTCATAATGGACAAAAACATTGAACAAAGAGTTTGTCTTAAATTTTGCATCGCCAATGGAATTTCGTGTTCGGAGTCACTGAAAATGTTACAGAAGGCTTACGGTGATTCGACTTTATCAAAAACACGTGTTTATGAGTGGTACAAAGCGTTCAAAAGCGGTCGAGATGTGATGGAAGATTTGCCTCGCTCTGGTAGGCCATCAACGTCTGCAACTGAAGTTAACATCGCAAAAGTGAAGGAAATAGTGACTGAAAATCCTCATTCAACTTTGAGAGAGATAGCCGCCAAACTTTCTGTATCTCACGAGTCGATCCGTACTATTTTAACTAATCATTTGGGTATGAAACATGTTACCGCTCGGCTAGTCCCAAAAGACCTGAATTTTCTCCAAAAACTCAATCGCATGAGAGTCGCTGAGGACATGCTAGAACGAGTCAATTCCGACCCAACATTCATGAAACGCATTGTTACTGGTGACGAGACGTGGGTTTACGAGTTTGACATGCAAACTAGTCAACAAGCTTCGGAGTGGCGCTTCGTGGCACCCGTTTTCAATCGGTAGAAGACATAAAGGAGAATTCGCGCCGAGAACTGAATTCAATTCCGGAAACAGCGTTTAAAAAATGTTTTGATGATTGGATTATTCGTTGGCGTAAGTGTATCGTTTCTGAAGGAGCATACTTTGAAGGTGATAAAATAAATTTGGATGATTAACAAACAGTTTGTGTATTATTGATCTTTTCCCGGTACTTTCTTGACAGAGTAGTACAAAAAAATATTCCCGCTTTCAAAAAGAACCTCCAAGAAAAGACATTGAAGAGAAAAGAGGAGCTTCAACCGAAACCTAAGACTGTATAGGTTCATCTTTTATTTTCAAATTTATAGATATTTTAAAAAAAAACATCGAATCGAAAACTTTTGTTTCTGTGACTGTGTATGACCACACAGTCACAGAAACAAAAGTTTTCGCTCCTGTTCCAGAAAGTTAAGGACTTACAAACCAAATTTTTCGGGTTGAGATATATCCGCGTAATTGGAGTCTGGTGTAGTTTTGGCCTGTAACGAAATTATATGAGTTAAAAACTCCCACGTCGTTAACTTTTAGGAACAGAAGGGACAATGTTGAACTTAACTCTGTGTATGACCCATTTATTGGGACATCGTGTTCGCTATAGCAAGAAGCTTAGGTATCACTTTTATCCAGCTTAGAAATGATTGTGTTTTACCTGTAAGTGCCTATTTATAAATCTAAGCGGTTATCTCAAAGACACCTGTACCAATTTGCAATTTTTTCAGGAATAAATAAGCCTTGTATAGTAAACTCATCGAATTCTGTGACTCGCCTAATTCCGTGGTAGCAGTACTATAATCCGCCATAGAACCCTGCAGGTCGAATCTGGGACCTACACACCCTTTATTTATTTGCTTTAGCCTATTTAAAAGTCTAAGGTCGTATTTCGGTTCCTAGATTCTATAAGCAGGGATCTATGGCGGATTATAACTGCTACCACGGAATTAGGAGAGTCACGGAATTAGACGAGTTTACCCTACATTTGAAATGGTTATTGCATGAACTAAGACTTTCACGCGACGTTGCTTGAAGTTTGAAGCTTTTAGGTTCACAGCGTAAAAAAAACTTATGTCCATCAAATTGCCATTTGCCTAGTTGTGAACTAAAGCCCAACTGGCTACTACTTAGTACAGAAGAAGAAGAGTATGACCCACCCTTACAATTTGTATATACTGTGACACGTTTATTAAACCCGTCCCAATAGTTTTAGGAGCTAGAATGCAATATTTGGTTTTTAGTCACATACATAGATTACATTCATACATACATGCTTCGCTCAGTCATGTAAAAATAATGCAAATGCAAAAAAAAGTACATGGCATATAAAAGATGTAAACTCTTTTATACAGGGTGTTTGGCACATAGTTGGACAAATGAAAACAGCGAAGAAGTGGAGCCATGTGCTTCATTATTAATAAATGATAAAATTAATTAATTAGTATTTTTTATTATCTTTATCAATTTCTCTTTTAAATTTTACTCGTACTAATCTTTGCACTTTGTTAATTTTATTTTTTTCATCTTGCAATAACCGAAACACTAACTGCCGCACTCAGAGACGTCAATTAAGTTTTAAGTTTCATTAAAGTAGCTGCTGTCACTTTCTTTGCTATAGCAATAGAATAAGACGCATCAACTTTAATGAAACTTAAAACTTAATTGACGTCTCTGAGTGCGGTAGATAGTTACTAACAACCAGATTTATTTTCAAGTTGAATTTCTAACTTCAATGAAAATAAGAAACTTTCATAAATATCGAGTATGTTTTTCGATAAGGTGAAGCAACGGTTAACTACAAAAACCGGTCAAGTGCGACTCCAACTCGCGCACTGAGGGTTCCGTACATATTTGGCCGGTTTTTAGTATTAGTTGTTTTCCTATACAGTTTGTTCTATAATCATACCAAATTTGTCAAACGTAGTTTTGGTAAAAAAAGCTGGTCAAGTGCGAGTCGGACTCGCGCACCGAGGGTTCCGCACAAACTTGTAGGCATGTAAATAGTTCGTAAATCACAGAAATGCCATATAAACAAAGTCCAGTATAAAATGACACGCAATCAGTATGCACTTTCGTACTTAGTGAGTGTCAGTTTATATTGGACTTTTTTTATGTGATTTAACTACAAATTAACGGTTTTCGGATTTTTTCCTTTACTTGTGCTATAAGAAATCGCTTCTTGCCAAATTTCATGATTCTAAGTCAACGGGAAGGTTTTGATTCCCTTGAGATTCCCTTCAATATGCGGCATAAACAGCCGTATCTTTTGATTGCGTTGACTTAGATGTTTGATTTTTTCACTGATCCAAGGGTTTGCAGACCTTAATATTTGATATGAATTTCAGCTTGATACCTTCACGCGTCCCTGAGAAAAAGGGTCTTGACAGACACACAGACAGACAGACGGACAACAAAGTGATCCTATAAGGGTTCCGTTTTTTTCATTTGATGTACGGAACCCTAAAAATTAACGGATACCGTTTATATATCAGTGGGTGTGTACATTTTACAAATTTATAATACCGAATAGTCACCTATCATCTGTCAGTGTCCGATTTGTGAATATAAGTGGCTGATAACCTTGTTTACAATATCTAAAGCTTTACCTAATTTTTTCGTACAGAACACGTCCAATAACGTAAAGATAACAACCGAAGCTTCGGGCGTTTATCAAAGTCACGCACGCTCCGCGTATAAATCAGCGAGCTCATAACTTGATATTGCTATAAAAAACGACATTTCACACGATCCGCGCCGTTTTATCCGCAATTTGGCCACGTTAAATTGTAATGGCGGTGGTGATGGGTATCAAAACGACACGTGAACGTGGAAATCTTTATAATTTAATATTTAGTCGCTAATGCGCTTGCGTCAACTCGCGCTTCAGCTAGGAGATTCTTTTACACTTTTGAACGCCATTAATGGCTATAGCCATCATGGTTGACAGCGTAAAATATATCTAAGTGTATTTGAGGAAGGTTGACATTAGCTATAGTGTGGTGTCTTATTTATCAGACTGCGGCGGTCAAATGGGTTTACCCGACTTAGTGAAGCCAAAAGAAGGGTAATGATTTTAACTGTCTAAGTATATATATGTATATGACCCAAAATCATTTCATGGAATGTCTCGTTTCACCGAATTTCATTTAAAAAATTGAAAGCTAATTTCTGCTGAACCTAATCGTTTTGGGTTACGTAGTGTCGTCGCCTGGATCTCTATGATCTAATGCCAAATGCATTATGTCAAGAACTGTTCTGTGAATTTTTCATACTGTAAAGACTGAATAAATTTGCTGATATGTTTACGTATTCTTTCCACCCCATCAATTGGTAGCAGAGCGTGGTTACAACAAAATATACGGTAGTAAATATTAAATACGTAAAATGGCATCGACGAGTGATCGAAATCTAGAACCGTTGGGTTAGTCAAATTATGACACTACAAAAATAAAATTACAAACGTATAATGCGAAAAGTTAATAGCGCATTAAATAAAACCGAGCTTACTAGTATTTGCAAGGAAATAAATATAATGACGACGCGGTTAGCCTAGTTGGTAGTGACCCTGCCTACGAAGCTAGCGGTCCCGGGTTCGAATCCCGGTATGGGCAAATATTTGTGTGATGAGTGCGAGTATTTGTTCCTGAGTCATGGATGTTTTCTATATATTTAAGTATGTATTTCTTTATATAAGTAAGTATATCGTTGCCTGGTACCCATAGTACAAGCCTAGAGCTTAGTTTGGGACTAGGTCAATTTGTGTGAGATTGTCCCTGATATTTATTTATTTATTTATAATGATAAGGCAAAAAAATGTAATTTTCTTATGCTAACGCTAGGTAGCAGTTGTAGCAAATTTCAAGTAATCCTTATTAATTTACACTTGTTTCCTTTTGTGATTGTTGAAAGTATACGAGAAAGATACATACCTACTCCGTTTTACCTAAACACTTCTTTCGAAGCTATAGCGCTAGGGCTATATATAAATATCTAAAGAATACGTATTTCAGTGCTTCACAAAATCCTGCAAAGATTTCACAAGAATACACTCTTTACTTTACGTAAATATCTATTCATGGAATGTCAAAATATAGCTGTCTCGAACATTCCTTTTCGATTAATCTGATTGAAGTATTCGCAAAGTATTTTGGGAAAGTGCTCGTTTTAAAAAGTTTCTTGGAGGCCTTTTTATGTCGCTTTTGTGATGTTGGAGCATTTCACAAATTAATTAGCCATTTAGGTAAGGGTTTGAATTGATTATAATATTTCACAAGCTTAGAAATAAATTGCGTCTGGGAAAGATTCCCGTTCAAGACAGCTAGAAACGACAGTAAAAACGTTGTCATAACATAACCCAAGTAGCACATAAGCTGTATACAGCCAATATAACTCTAATTTCAGCATTGTAAAGACTGTATAAACTCTTATACAGCGTTTGTGCTACTTGGGAATAGATAGCTGTCACTTCCTGTTGTCTTGAGACGGGCCTCTCAGCCAAAATCAGTTTATACACCAGAAGTTAACTAATTATTACGGTCTTATATAACAAATTGTTACTTGTTATGCAAGGCTGCAAAGAAGGATTCTAAAATTGAATCACGAGCCTAGCGAGTGGTTCAAAAATAGAAACTTGAGCGTAACGAGGGATTTAAGGCCTCGAGACCCAAATAACTTTGCTGCCGTGCGAAACACACAATTTTTCACCTCAATGTAGCGAGGAGAATACTTGGTGTTGGAAAAACAATTGCACGAGCGTCACAAACAGTTGTGGCCGTCCTCACGCAGCGCTCGCTCCACAGCACCATCATTATTTTCCACGCTAGAGGTCAAAGTGGACTTTTGCGCGCAGATTTTGCCCGAAAAAGAAAGCCTTTCCGAGTTGAGATGCATAACCTATGCACTTATAAGAAAATTACGTATGTACAAAGACGAAGGGCTAAGCCCTTTAAGGGGTCTCTTCCAGTCAATCAGTCAACAATTATTAGTCGCTAAAATTCTCAGAGTTGTACAGAAATGATTATTCTTTGAATTTAACAATTTTCTGATTATTTTATATGGGTCAGTTTAAATCCAGACTCGTTAAGTTTTTTAGGTCTCATTAATTCTCGTGGCCAGATTATGAACCCAAATGTAGGGATCTCGTTTTAGGATAATTTACACGCGGTTTAATACAAAAACAAGTAGGTAATGTTTCAACATCATTTGTTTTGTTTTTAGGGTTCCGTACCCGAGGGGTGCCAAACGGGACCCTATTACTAAGCCTCCGCTGTCCGTCCGTCTGTCTGTCGCCGGGCTGTATCTCATGAACCGAAATAGGTAGACAGCTGAAATTTTCACAGAATGTGTATGTCTATTGCCGCTATAGCAACAAATAATAAAAATATAATAAAATTAAAAATGAAAGAGGAACTTGATTTTTTTGTTAAATCCGGCTGTATCTCATGAACCGTAACAGGTAGACAGTTAACAGTTTTCACAGAGTGTTTATCTTTTTTGCCACTATGACAACAAATCATACAAATTAAATTAAATACAAAATTAAAGGGGGTCCTTAAATGAATTTACACAATTTATTTATTTATTTATTTATTTATTTAATTACCTACATTACATATTGTTATAGCGCCTATCTTGTTTCTTTTACGAAAGTATTTAAAAAGTACATAGTATTAAATCTTGTACGATAGTACGGAACCCTTCGTGTGTGAGTCAGACTCGCACTTGGCCGGTTTTCTTTAATGTACGGTCAAATAATAATTTCAAGGTCAAATAATTATACACGTCTATTCATTCATTCGACACGGAATTTTGTTTTCTTACTTAGATTTAAAACGATGGCTATTTTATACTTGTGACTTTGATACACCAAAATCGATAATCACAGGTTTTGGAAAAATACAGTCTGCGAGAGAAACGTCATCTTGGCAAAAGAAAAAATTGTATGCCGGTCGATTCCATCGCTGTCACGGATCAAAAGACTGTTTAAGCTTTACCGTCACTCCGGCAAAATATTTAAACTGCAATCTGTAATCACTAATCACTCTGTAATTAACCATACTTCCCAAGTAGCATAAAAGCTGTATAAGAGCTTATGCAGCCATTATAACTCTAGTTTCAGCATTTTATGGGTTGTATAAGCTCTTATTCAGCTTGTGTGCTGCTTGGGTTGTATCAGTTTTATTCGACCCGATACCGCAGTAAACGTGTTGGAAAACTCACAAATTAAGAAAATAACCTTTTTCCATACAATTTGTACGGAAATAAAAAAAAGCCGGTCAAGTGCGAGTCGGACTCGCGCACCGAGGGTTCCGCACAAACTTGTAGGCGTGTAAATAGTTCGTAAATCACGGGAATACAATATAAACAATGTCCAGTATAAACTGACACGCAATAAGTATGCACTTTAGTACTTAGTGAGTGTCAGCTTATACTGGGCTCATTTTTTATGTGATGTAACTACAAATGAACGGTTTTCGGATTTTTTCCTTTACTTGTGCTATAAGACATTTCTTCTTGCAATTCACTTCTTGCAAAATTTCATGATTCTAAGTCAACGGGAAGTACCCTATAGGTTTTGATTCCCTTGAGATTCCCTTCAATATGCGGCATAAACGGCCGTATCTTTTAATTGCGTTGACTTAGATGTTTGATTTTTTCACTGATCTAAGGGACGGCAGACTTATGTATTTGATATTAATTTCAACTTGATACCTCCACGCGTTCCTGAGAAAAAGGGTCTTGACAGACACACAGACAGACACACAGACAGACAGACGGACAACGAAGTGATCCTATAAGGGTTCCGTTTTTTTTTCTTGAGGTACGGAACCCTAAAAACACAGATACTATAATATGAATGCCATATTTTAATGTAATTAATCCCATTTTGATTCCCTCATGCCAAGTTATGGTTATTCCCAAATTTAACGGCTGAAAAGCGAGCGCCATCTTGAATTATGACGTCGTAAATGGCTTTTAATCCTTTAAATGTCTTAGCTGTTACTAAACTAACGACTTCTAAAACCATGTGAAATTGCGTGTAATATTTCATACATAAACTAACATTATTATGGACACGTGTGTGTATATGCAATTAATATAATTATGTGTATTTGCAGTTTTATCTGTGTTATCGTTATAGTAAGGTAGAAACGTCGAGGTATCATCTCGGGTCGCGGACAGTATTCCGTTGGAGTGAGATAGCTCTTCAGATATCAATAATTTGCTTCGTTTTGATTGTTAATTTCTACCCAAGTGTCGGAAATAAGTAGATAATTCAAAAAGTTTAAATCAAGACGAAGGGCCCCCGGGTATAAATCTAAGTAAGTTGTCACAACTTGCAGTCCTCACTTAGTACTTAATGCCAAATAAAACTTTCTGTTGATTTATGCATACAAGAGAGGATCTCTTTCAAATTTCGGGCAAATTTTATTCATTTGATTAAAAATCTGTTTAGATATTGTATTTGTGTGCGTATAAAGAAAGATATTAGCTCGTTTGTCTGTTTGTTAGTTAGCGTGCTCAGTATAAATACATTTCGATTTTAAAAACCGGGCAACAGAAAGTCTTACTCTGTGTAGGGTTCCGTCCTCCAAAACTAGTTAATTATCTTACCTGATTTTCGGTAGGTATAAACATTTCTTTCGTCTTTAACTCAAAAACAAATAAAGTAGTTTTAAATTCGTTATTTATGTGCTTTTATTTAAGTTACTTTTGAGATTTTTAGAAGTTGTAGTTTTGGTCGTAGGGGGGGGGGACGGGGACGCGCAACTCTCACGCTCCGGTTTACCTGTGCAGTTCAACTGTACAGGCAAAACTGCGCAGGCATACCCTATTAGTAGCCAGTTTGGCCAGCTTTACATTATGACACCCCATTTGCTATAACCAAATCACTTTCATTTTTCAACCCCCCTTTCTAGACCCCTTTTCAGTTATTTATAATATTAATTTCATATTTTTTACTAATAACAGATGCGGGCAAGCAAGTTATATAACTATGCTTGTGAAGTTGCTGAGAAAATCTGCTATATCATACAGACAGACAGACAACGAAGTCTCACCATAAGGGTTCCTTTTTACTATATGCTATTATACTATTACTATATGCCAACGGAACACACAGACGCGATTCCAAGCTCTCGCTAATATACACACACACATATGTCTATGGCAACCATTTTAACGGTTAAGCTTCACAGGACATTAGTACTTAAGCCTTCTATCTATCCATTAGTGGAACTAGCAGGGTAATCCAAGATTACCGGGCTATAACGACCGCACTGAAAACTGTTAGATCCCCATTACTCGGTTATAATTCAGCCGGTGGTTGTCTGGGATAAACGTTAATATGGTGTATAGTGCGCTATCTACGACGCCGCCGTGTCGATGTCGTGAGGCTATCGTCGCGACGTCGTACAGTAGAAATGCCGTACCTTGAGCACACAAACAAAAGAACCGGTTCGTTCCCGCTCTCGTTCACCTGGCAATGCCGCGCGCGCCGGCCTCCCACCAGTAACCTAACCTAACCCAGGGGGGGCACACTTAGACTGGTTCCCATTTTCATTGACGGCAGCGAACTCTGGAGTTTTGATGAAAATACAAAACGTCAACTGTCAAACATGTGTCAGTCCAATGTCAGTCAGTCAAGCGTTGTCTATTGGCAACTCCAACAAACTATAGATTAAGACAAGCATTTAGTTTTTATGTTTGTGTTAACCATTCGTTCATTCATTTCGTATTATTACACTCCATGAGACCACTGCAACAGCTAGTTTTAATTATTAAGAAGATTCCTGCCTTCCACGCGAGAACAGCGCCCTAACAGTTAATTCAGCACGCTACATTGTCTGTGCGGAAATGCGTTTCTCTGAGTTCTCTCATTATTAAAATGTATTACTGAATACTTTGTTATTGTGACTCCTTAGAACCGCGTCATAATAAAGTGACATACTCGGAGGCACAAAATGGACGTCACTTTATTATGAAACGGTTCTATGGAGAGTCGCAATATAATGTTTCGGTGGTAAACTGTACGACACATGCCTAGGTACGTACAGGGTGTTTTTATATTCGTCTTAAACATTTTGGGGGTTAAATCAGTAAGTCATACTGACCAACTTTCACTATGGGACCAACCCCGAAATCGCGAAAAAAAATTTGACCCTCCCATACAAAACATCGTCAGCTGACTAGCCATAATGTATGGGATGGTCAATTTTTTTTTCGCGATTTCGGGGTTGGTCCCATAGTGAAAGTTGATCAGTATGATTTACTGATTTAACCCCCAAAATGTTTAAGACGAATATAAAAACACCCTGTAGTATAGCTTTAGTTCAACCGCAACTCTCTAGGTGGCAGCAATTGTCATACATGCAAGTTTGACCATAGAGTTGCCACTCTTTTCCTCTATTAGTTACTTTACTCTTTGCACTAACCTTGGCACCTGACTACTATTATCTACTAGCGACCCGTCCTCGCTCCGCTCCGGGTTCTATTATATACCTAACCCTTTCGTGAAAAATTATGTAACTGATGGTGAAAACTGCATTAAAATCCGTTGCGTAGTTTGAAAGATCTAAGCGTACGTACAGAGGGACAGACGGCGGGAAGCGGGTGATTCTGTGACCTGACCTGACTCATGTTACGAGTATCTCTCACTCGCGCATCATTGTTTGTGTTTACGACAAATTTATTGAAGTGATACCGAACCCCTCCGTATCGGCCGAGTGGACCCCAAATGGGGGGGGGGGGGGGGGGGGGGGGGACGTAAAATTGACGAGGCACCCAGATGAGAATGCGGTTGCTTTGAAGTTTGTACCCTATGTATTTATTTTTTTCCTGTCATTCGAAACATGCCGGAGTGTTGTGTAAGAAGCCAAGCAATCGCCTTCTGTTAATGAATGAAGACTGGCATGTGTTTTTATATTGGACGGCCTTTTATCTTGAATCTTCTGCTTGTATTTCTAGAGAACCGGCAGTCGAGTAGAAACGTTTTTGACCTGTATTTATATGTTTATGTATGTATGTATACAGGGTGACCTCGAATTGGTAATACAAAATACTTGATTATGATTCAGTTAATCACTAATAGTGTATTGCATTAACTCAGTTGTTAAAGTTAGCTTTCCTTAATTATCGTTAATTTTCTAACAAAACAAAATAATAAAAATAATTTAAAATCCCAAGTGTGGTTAACCTACGTGACGTCATGCATATCTGTCGTACAGACAAGGAAATTGATTCTCGCACCATTTTGTACTCTGTCACAACAACGACGGAGATAATGACAGTGGACATTCAACGTGACGCACTGCCACCCAAAGCGACAAGGAACAAAATGTGTCTCAATTTCCATTCCTGTATCTATCACTCGATGTTATTAATAAACTAGGTGCTGATATCCATCCAACCCTTTAGTTTTAAGTAGGTACCCTAATAAATTATCTGATAAAGTGAATAACTGAATAATGAGTGAATTATTAAAAATAATTTATTGTTGAATAACGTACAGTACAAAATACAAAATTGTAAAACTTAAACAACTTTTAAAATGTGCTCAAAATGACCCCCGCCTTCTTGGATACATAACTCTGCCCGTCGCCTATGATTGTCTTTCAATCTGTGGAGAACAAATTCATTGGTTTTTACATTATTAAATGCCTCAACTATCTTTTGGCGAAGTTCACCCACAGTATCTGTTTCCCGTGCGTACACTCTCCTTTTTATTTCGCCCCACAAAAAGAAGTCGAGAGGTGTGAGATCAGGGCTTCTAGGAGCCCAAGCGACTGGGCCACAGCGTCCAATCCATCTCCCAGGGAACTCTTGGTCCAAGTAGCTTCGCACACGCAGGGAAAAATGAGCTGGTGCCCCATCCTGCTGGTAATACAGAGCCTCCAAATTTTGCTGCGGCACCTCTCGTAGCAATACCGGTAACACATTTCTCAGGAATTCTTCATATTTCGGTCCATTTAAATTTCCGTCAATGAAATGAGGACCAATCAAACAGTCGTTCAGTATTCCTGCCCAAACATTTACCGAGAAACGTGTCTGGTAGGAGTCCCTGCGAGTTACGTGAGGATTTGCGTCACGATCAGACCACCAGTGTTCATTGTGAACGTTGAACATGCCTACTCTTGTAAATGTTGCCTCGTCGGTCCATAAAATGTTCAAGTGTAGATTTTGCAGCAGCCAACGACAAAATTGCACTCTTCTAGGATAATCGGCTAATATGATATCCTGCACCCTTTGGAATTTAAACGGATACTTTCCTTCAGCATTCAGTAATCGCCAAATAAACCATTGGCTCGTTCCGAATCTTGCGGCAGCGTCCCTTGAGCTCGCCTCTGGGTGGTGGCTAAAATAATCGAGAACTCGTCTCCGAAACGTCTGCGAGTACCGCGGCCGCCGGCCCGGAGCTTGAGCGTGCACTGGGACAGTAAACTGTCCAAAATCTCTTAAGTTTTGGACAATGGAGTTTATTAGAACACGAGTAGGAGTTGGGCAGTCAGGGTGTCGTTCATGAAACAATGCTTGAGTTCGTACGGTACTTCGTGACGTAAAATAAAAAGATAACATATCCATTCGCTGAATATTCGTATAAGGATAAGCTCGGGGCATTTTGTTTAATTACTATCTTAATTAAATACGAACATTCTTACTTTCTTTGACAAGACAAGTGACAATTTACTAATCAAGATACGCTATTATCATAAATGATGTGTCAGATAACGAACCAAAGAGGAAAGTGTTCATTTGAAATACTTTAAACCTCTTTCATTTTAAAGGATTACCTTTAAAATGAAAGAGGTTACCCTACCATTAGGTAGGGTAACCAATTTAAGCAAAAAAAAATGGGATAATTAGAAAACTTAAAAAAAAGTACTTATGTTTTAAAATTAAGCGTGAGACCTCGTAGAAGCGATTGGTTTAGGGAAGCTCTCTGTAGTACTTTGAATTTGTATTACCAATTCGAGGTCACCCTGTATATGGTTCCCTACTAAGAGGCTTTACATACTTTTTTTTAATAGCCTATTTGAGTGTCCCACTGCTGGGCAAAAGCCTCTCCCTTGATCTCCACGAGTCCCTATTTGGTGCTTCTTCCGGCCCGTTGCTAAGAAATGCGTCCAAGTCCCGCCATCTCCGTGGCCTGCCCCGTGTGCGTCGCCTATTTAGCGGCACCCACTTGGTAGCTATAGCCCACCGGTCTGGGTGCATGCGGCAGACATCACCGGCCCCATCCCATTTGAGCCTGGCAGTTTTTTCGCCAACATCGGCTATGCCTGTTTTGGAGCGCAGTGTGGTGTTCCGGATATACTACTCTGTCAAGAAAGTACCGGGAAAAGATCAATAATACACAAACTGTTTGTTAATCATCCAAATTTATTTTATCACCTTCAAAGTATGCTCCTTCAGAAACGATACACTTACGCCAACGAATAATCCAATCATCAAAACATTTTTTAAACGCTGTTTCCGGAATTGAATTCAGTTCTCGGCGCGAATTCTCCTTTATGTCTTCTACCGATTGAAAACGGGTGCCACGAAGTGGTAATTTGAGTTTAGGAAAAAGAAAGAAGTCGGCAGGAGCCATATCTGGTGAATATGGTGGTTGCTCGATGGTATTTGTTGAGTGTTTGGTCAAAAATTCTTTCACAATGCTGGCCTTGTGCGAAGGCGCATTATCGTGGTGCAAAATCCAAGAATTTTCATTCCACAAATCTGGCCTTTTTCGTCGAATTTGCTCTCTTAAATGCCGCATAACGCTCAAATAATATTCTTTATTTACCGTTTGACCTTCCGGCAAGAATTCCGAGTGCACAACACCGCGATAGTCAAAGAAAACAGTCAACATGACTTTGACATTTGATCGACTTTGGCGTGGTTTCTTCGGTTTCGGTTCAGTTGGAAGGCGCCACTCCGAAGCTTGTTGACTAGTTTGCATGTCAAACTCGTAAACCCACGTCTCGTCACCAGTAACAATGCGTTTCATGAATGTTGGGTCGGAATTGACTCGTTCTAGCATGTCCTCAGCGACTCTCATGCGATTGAGTTTTTGGAGAAAATTCAGGTCTTTTGGGACTAGCCGAGCGGTAACATGTTTCATACCCAAATGATTAGTTAAAATAGTACGGATCGACTCGTGAGATACAGAAAGTTCGGCGGCTATCTCTCTCAAAGTTGAATGAGGATTTTCAGTCCCTATTTCCTTCACTTTTGCGATGTTAACTTCAGTTGCAGACGTTGATGGCCTACCAGAGCGAGGCAAATCTTCCATCACATCTCGACCGCTTTTGAACGCTTTGTACCACTCATAAACACGTGTTTTTGATAAAGTCGAATCACCGTAAGCCTTCTGTAACATTTTCAGTGACTCCGAACACGAAATTCCATAGGCGATGCAAAATTTAAGACAAACTCTTTGTTCAATGTTTTTGTCCATTATGAAATTCGCAATACACACTAGATATGATATAACTAAAAACAGCACTGTATTTAATATAAATAACAGATGCAACTCAAACTCCGCGCCAAAATAGAAAACAGTTGTGCCAATCTAACAACAACAAAAAAAAACAAAAATTTGAATTTGGAACCATAAACAAATCATCCATTCCCGATACTTTGTTGACTGAAGGTATCACATAATAATGTTCACATACATGACTGTTCAATCATTCTTCTTCTTTTGGCTTCGCTCACTCGAGTCACGTCAACAATATAGAAATAGAAAAGAGATTTAGGTCTGCACTTTATGGCCATAGATTTAAAGGTAGTATTAACGTGCGCAAGTTGTCTCTACAATAAATTGAGTTAATAAATTGCGAGGCTCAAGCGCCTTTGCGTGTTATATGGTTTGTAGGTTACGTTTGGGGTCCAAGTTATAAGAATAGATCGGATATAGTTAAAGGCGCTTATTTACCTAGAGTTCGCTTAGTCTCAAAAGCGTTTAAAACGCGTAGTGTCAGTCAGGAAACAGCCCGAGATATTTCGGACTCGTTAGGAGTCAGGGGGTAGTTCTGGTCGCAATAACGACTTTCTGGATTTGTACTGGACTTTTAATACTATAAGCTCTGGGAAGTCCTCTTGTGACAATGAAAAATTGAAGAAGAAAAAGCAGCCTAGTTTTGGTCTCGAAATTGTAATCCAAAACGTAGGAAAAGATAGCTGGTGCAAAGTTCGGGTCTATAACGGGTGGCATAATAATTGTTTGACGTATAATGTATCGTTTGGTCGAAAATGATTCGGTCGAAAACGTTTTTTTTAATTGAAGAATTATTATAAAACTAACCTAACCTAACTAATCTCGACAACATATATTTTTTAAATCCTGAAATATCAGCCTAAAAGGGTGTTAGTCAAAAATATTTTTGAGCAAATAATACATGTTTAGCTCAAAAACAGTTTTATGCGTGTCAGCGGGAGCCCGTTGTTCAAATGTGACGTTCTCAATATAATGGGACCTTATAGAGGCAGGCGGTTACGCCGTTTTTAGAACTGTTACCATAGTATTTATATAGTTACAAGAATAAGAAGAGCGTAACTGCCTTCCTCCATAAGGTCCCTTTATATTGAGAACGTCACAAGTTTCGTCTCATAGTCCGGCTTTTGCTTTGTACTTAGGGCGCACGCGCGGTTCCACGGGCCAGTTAGGGCTGCTCATAATATTTTTCAGTAGACACCCCAAGCGTGCACCCGCGCGTGTTAAACACGCCCTTATTTCACGGTAAAAACGCCTGCATCTTATAAATTATGACAACCTCAAAGCAGACATGAAGGGGTCTTGTTCAAATTATACCTACAAGTTCTCGCTTTAGACAAGTGTACAGTTACTTTTTATCTTTATTGCCTGGGTTATTAATTTGCGTTGCCATTTATTAAATGTATTATTATATTGTATTGCTGCCAGAATCTTATTACAATACCAGCAGGTCGGTCCTGGCAAACTGTCACAGTTCAGTATAACACTCCTCCTCGCTACGCTAATCGTCCTACCTAGCTTTTAGAATTTAAAAATTATGAATACCGAAATAATTTGCGTTAGGACAATCGATCCATAATGGGAATAAAATATTATGGGTACTGACAATTGGCTAAGTAAAGTTTCTGGAAGAGATGTAAATTATATTTTTTTCGGTAGTCGTCATCCTAAAGATCAAGGAACTGAGGCTCTTTTATTTTTATTTCCTCTAATATTTTAGAAAATTTTTTTTTAGTAATTAAGTTGACAATTGTAAACTTTAATGACCGACAAGCTTGTTGCCTTCGTACTTAATTAAAAAGAAAAAAAAATGTCACTTCTATATCTGTCATTGTTCGATGAGAGGTGTTTCGATAAAGTGATGAAATACCCTTTCGGAAACTTTTCTCATTTTGCATACAGCAAATCATTTTCGACCGGAATATTTCCCATACAAAATGGGGAAAGTTTCCGAGAACGGACATCTCTAGTTACGGAAAAAGAAGAAAGCCCGGATGACACGTGAAATATTCAGTGTCGGTAGTATCACACTTCCCTCCCCCATATGGATATGATACGGGGGGATATCTCCCATTCCTTGCATGCTCCACTTGATCGCATTCCTTGCAGTTTCTCGGACACCTTTTCTGCTTGCGAATCCTAGTCCAGACATGTCAGTTATTTTCGATATGCTTCGCCTAGAGTTATTTATTGTTAAACAATTTTTTTATGAAAAATCACTTTTCTCATTTCTAATATCCTTATTGTAGTTATATTCATAATGATATTTAAGCTAAAGAGTTACACTGAGAAAAAGGGATTAAAGAAAAGTTTGTTAAATGAAACCGAACTTCGTCTACCTGTAGCTTAAAAAAAGGGACTACGAAACTAAGGCAATACCTAACCAAATCAGTCGAGTTAAATAACATTAACTGTTTTATTCCTAACTAGCTGTCTGCCCGCGACTCCGTCTGCGGAGAGTCAGTAATTTCGTTAAAAAGTAGGTAGGTACAAATACAATTTTCATTAAGTATCTACGTATCATAAAGGGACAGACTTTCCAAAAAAATAGTAATGTTTCCTAACATTTGTTCGCTTTTTAGTGTTTGTTTAATTATTATGTGATTATGTATTACATGCAGCACATATACACTACATGACATTAATGCTTATTGCCAATACTTCATCACTCTTGACAAAATGGGGCTATCCAATATGCAGGGACATTAATCGTTGAAGAACTCTCCTATTACTTGGCGAAACTTCCATTTCACCACATTCATTAGGGGCTGTTCATTTATTACGTAAGACAATTTTAACCAATTTCTTACCCCCCCTCCTCCTACGTAAGAAAAAATAAGACATGGATGAACCCTCCCTCCTTTTTAATCTTACGTAAGATCAAAATCGCAAAGAAAAAGTAGCAAAAATATAAAAACGCTTTAATTTTTGCTTGCTTTTGTGATCTTACGTAAAAACATCCTACCCCCATGTATGAAAAAATAAGACTTGTTCAGACCCCTTCCCCCCTAAATCGTCTTACGTAATAAATGAGCCCCTTACAAATGATGGGCAAAAGTAGCGTGTTGTGAAATGCTTATTATTAAGGAGTTCCGATGGTCATGTCTGCTCATTAATTTCACTTTACCAAATGGTGCTTTTGGAATGTAAGTAAATGTTCTTACAGAAGTTTTTTTGTTAAATCAACCAAACTTTAATAACGCCTTATTAAATTATGGTTATTTCTGAATTAACCGAAATAGTTCGGTTAAATATTTTTCTCAGTGTACGCTACTATCTGTAAAAGTTTTCTTTGATCTGTGGGTACTCTAACCTTAGTTGGTCTGAAAGAGTATATTAATCCTTTAAAGAAATGGGACCGATTGGCATTAAAAAAAATTACTCAAATCTGTCGATTTTCTCGCTAACTGTACATTTTATCAAAAATCTGTAAATGTCGATTGTCATCACATCACTTAAAAAGTTGGTAAAGGTCTCCTAAGAGCATGTTTGCGTTTCAGCAAAGGATCTATAGTAGCTGCCCTTACTGCCCCATCTCAACTTTCCACCCTTTCTAAGTACATAAGTAAATCAGTTAAAGGTGGCCTTAACTCCTCATAAGTTGATAACATAAAAATGTAACGTTCTCAATATAAAGGGACCTTATGGAGGCAGGCGGTTACGCCGTTTTTAGAACTGTTACCATAGTATTTATATAGTTACAAGAATAAGAAGAGCGTAACTGCCTTCCTCCATAAGGTCCCTTTATACTGAGAACATCACAAATAAAATCTAGTGCCGATTTGGCTACCTTTTTAGATTTCGCTACTTTTGCTGGCACATACGAGTGATTTGACCTATTTTTTACATTTATGTTTTTGGTGGGATTGTGTAATCAATACACTGTTAAATGTTGTAATGTTGGTTAACTACTACATAACTTTTAAGTTGGTACACCGCAGATTTATACATTTATTGGATAAGTTTTTAGAGTTGTGTCTATGGTAATTTAAAAAATAAACTTCTTCTTCTCGCCGATGTCTTGGGGCCTGCGCAAACCGGCGGAGCGCAGCGCAGATCACTTTAAATTTATCAATATATATTCTTTTCTATTTTAATTACAATAAGGTATAAATTTAGAGCCACAGCCGCAGAGTAGAAATCCCCCGTGATGCTCCGAGGTCGGTCTCAGAGCATTCAAATTTATACCTTATTGTAATTAAAATAGGGAAAAATATACATTGATAAATTTAAAGTGATCTGCGCTGCGCTCCGCCGGTTTGCGCAGGCCCCTGCGCAACTGATGTGTTGTTTTTATTTAAAAGGCCAAATAATTATTTAGTTAAAGTTGAGACTGAAATATACAGTAATGGTTTACAAATACCTATAAGTGTGTGTGTGTGTGTGTGTGTGTGTGTGTGTGTGTGTGTGTGTGTGTGTGTGTGTGTGTGTGTGTGTGTGTGTGTGTGTGTGTGTGTGTGTGCGTGTACGTGTACGTGTACGTGTGCGTGTGCATGTGTGTCTGTATGTATGAAGTGTGTGTGTGTGTGTGTGTGTGAGTATGTTTGTACGCTGAGACGGCTGGACGGATTTGGATGAATTTGGAATGGAGATAGCTTATACCTTAAATTACACTCTGAATTTGAATTATACTCTGAACACATAAGCTACATTTTGTCCCGAAAAAAAGAAATATTATATTTATGTGACAAAACAGCGTGGTCCTGATAATGAGGGTGCCACCGGAAATCCGGCGTTTCATCGGCACAGCTTGTCGAAAAAAATCCATTTCCTCGAAATGGTTTTTATATGAAATAAAATGACCGTTGATTTCGACATTTCCTATCTCCCAAGATGGTTTTTTTTATTGAAAAATAATGTCCGTATATTTCCCAAAAGATAGTGATTATTATTTATTATAATGTCTTTCTGATATTGGATATTCAAGACAAAATCTGCGTCTACCTCTATCACTATTTTAAACACACCCTATTGAATTTTAACATGGATGTTATAATGCGTGGATAAGTCATTATACTACGTAAAAAACTATTTTGGGCTTTGGATGGAATATGTGGGTAATTTTTTTTTATTATATGTTTAGATACTAACTACTCTAGCATTATTTCTAACCCTTTAACCAAAGAAAAATAGTATTCTACCTTAGTAGCTTTTTGTTAACCTTTTTTTCATTAAAGTTGAAACAAAATAATTACTATAACGTTAGAATATTCTCTGGATATTTTTTTTATTACTGAAATCATTTTTTTTTCATAACCAGATAAATGTATTAATATATAACTTATTGTTACTCAATAAGAAACTATTAGATGATGAGTTGATGACAGCCTCTTGTATTCGCCAAAATATGTTTGGTCGAAGCTATTTGTATTATTTTTGTTTTATTTTCAGGATACCAAAAGCTATTTAGATCGGTTAGGTTAGGTTAGAGTTGTGGGCGCCATAAAATGCTAATTGTTGCGGCGGGAAATACCTTTTTGGTAAATGAAAATTTGGGAAATGATACATTTGACCAATTTTGGCCAAACGGCAGAGACCCATTAGATGATAAAATAAATCTTTGACAGAAATAGCACAGACCGCAGCAAATGTGCGACTGCCTTTTTAATCGACTTCAAAAAAGGAGGATGTTCTATGTTCGGCTGTATGTATTTTTTTATCCTGTCCACACTATGCGGCATTCGCCAAATATTTGTGTTGGCTTCTTTTTCATAAATGCTAAGTAAAACAGAAAGCGTGGTTGCAGCATTGCATAAATAAATATATACGGTAATTTAATTAGCAATTTCGTTTATCAACTGAAATGAATCTGTAAGATTAGTAACCTTATCAACGTTATGTTAAATACGAAAGTCGTTACTCACACGCCCACGACGGCTGAATATCAGAGCTAACTTCAACCTTACGTCATAGACACTCGGGTCTATTTTTCGCTGTCAATTGTGACGGATATGTCCGTCGGCGTTGAACCAGTGGTGCGGATATATCCGTCAACGGCGTTGAAAGGTTAAGAATACCCGGAGGTTTAATTTCCGGAGATACCTCATCCTATCCCGTATTCGTACCGTGGTGGGTGGAAACTAGCCTCAGGTGTAGCTAGATGGCGCGGTAATTGCATCCTGTAGGTATTTATTGAATCGTTCTAGAACGTTCCGGGCTTACAATTGTCCGTGGGATTTACCTTTAAACCTGGGACTAACTAGGTTTAATTTTATTTTAATACAGTTATATTTTCCGGTTTTCCTTAAAAAATATTATCTACTAGTGACTCGCCCCCACTTCAACCGATGCAATTTTCGAAAAAAAAATCTGGTCCTGACAATAGGGAATAATTATGCATGTTTCTTTTTTTGCTTCAATAAGTCATTCATGTAATAAACAGTAGAAGAAAGTAGTAAGTAGTAGGTAGTAGTAGGTAGGAAGTAGAATATAATGTGGCAGTTGATTTTTTATAAAATATCCAAATATCTGAACAGTATTACAAAGTTTTAGATGTGTAAGTAATATTTTTAGAGTATGTATTTATAGAATAGTTCGAAATTATTGCCGGTCTGTCCCTTGTTTTGCTGACACTCAATTCATCGAATGTGTCGTTTCACCGAATTTCATTTCGTCGAAAGCTAATTTTTGCTGAAAGCTTAAAATTTTCCGGTTATCTTAAGCATGGGTTACGAAGGTTAGGTTAGACCTGTGACTACCAAAAAATTGTTACTCCTGCACGTGGAAACGCCTGTCGAATGAAATGAAAATTCGGCGAAGTAAAACATTCTATGAAATGAGTCAGTGATTCAAGGGTAAACCACATAAAAGTCTTCTTAGGCAATCGGATAAATAAGAGGGTGAATCAACTTTCAAGGTACTCCCCATTTTTCGAAATGTTTCACAAATTATATTTTTTTAGAAAAACAATTTATTACCTAACGTCGTGGTTTACACGTTTATAAAATCAGACAAATAGGCTAACATTTAATTTTTTTTTAAATGGTACAATTTTAAATAATGATCTAGTTGGTAACGCAGGGGATGATGTTGTCCCCAGGCTTTGTATGTTTGATGGTCTGATTTTAATATTCATCAATTATTATTAATAATAAGTCATCAGGAAAGTCGTGTCGCAAAAGAAAAGGAGTACCTTAAAAGTTGATTCACCCCGGAACTGTAACTGCAAGTCAGAGAAATAGGTAGTAGATGGACCGGCTTTATATATGACAAGGAATTTCTAACATATAACTCGAAACGAGTACCCTCCAGCAAATCGCGCAATTGTCGATTGTATGGCATAATACTTCGTAATACTCGGTACTTTGCGCGATATCGACGCGAGAATACGCGTCTTTGTACTTGGAGCGGGGAATAGGAACAGGTATTTAGATATCCGCTCGGGGAAGTGGAAAAAAGGAATTAATTTGTAGATGCGGTAAGTATTATTAATATAAATACCGTACGCGTGATTCTGTTAAATACGACGTATTGTATTATATAATATAATGTTAATTTAGTCTTCGACACTTGCATGCTTTAGACGAATTATATGACACCCCATTTATTAAAATCGGTCAAATAGTTTGGGAGCTAGAGTGCAACAATTGATTTTAGTCGCACACACTTTTCTTACTACTATTACAAATGCGAAAGTTTGGATGGATGGATGGATGGATGTATGTTTGTTACTCAGACATGCCAAAACGGCTGAACGTATCAGGATGAAATAGATTATTAATAAAGAGACAAATTATAGTCTGGAATAGCACATAGGCTACTTTTTATCCCGAAAAATGGACAGTTCCCGAGGAAGCAGCGATAAAACGACTTCTACGCGGATGAAGTCGCGGGCAAAAGCTATAATATTATAAATGCGAATGTGGGTTTGTTTGTTTGTTACGCTTTTGCGGCTAAACTGTTTAACCGATTTCGATGAAATTTGGTTTGGAGATAGTAAGTCCCGGAGATGGACAAAGGATACTTTTATCCTAGAAAATTTTACAGTTCCTAAGGGAGCAGCGATAAAGAGCTTCTACGCGGGCGAAGTCACGGCAAAAGCTAATATATACATAATGTATATAGATTGTTAAAATCATTTTGGCTCGCTCGTTCGTGTAAAAATCACATCGCCGCATCTAATATTTTCTTTAAATAAATTCATCTATAAATAAAGAGAGAATGCACCACTTGGAGCGCTTTTCGGAGCGTAAAATGGTGGCTTAAGTTAAAAGTTCATTATAATATGTACTTGGCACATTTGAATGGAGAATTTAAACTGTTTTTCGTCCCGAATAATTAAACTACGTTTAAGGTTGGGAAGAAACAAATTATTAGCAGCATTCGCAAATAAACGAGACGGCGAAAAAATATTAATTTGATTTGATATTTTCTTTTAAACCCACGCAAGTGTATGTGTCTGTCTGTCTGTGGCACCGTAGCTCCTAAAGAAATGAACCAATTTTGTTTAAGGATTTTGTTTGTTTGGTGAAAATTAAGCCATTTAAAAATTATTAGCTCAATTGGGACCCCAATTTCATCGGGGGTTTTTGTCAATTTAATAAAATAATAAAAAAAAATAGGGGACAATCTCACACAAATTAACCTACCTAGTCCCAAACTAAGCTTGTACTATATTATTGGTACTGGGCAACGATATACATATACATAATATAGAGAAATACATACTTAAATATATAGAAAATATCCATGACTCAGGAACAAATACAAACAAATATTTGCTCATACCGGGATTCGAACCCGGGACCGCTAGCTAGGCAGGGTCACTACCAACTAGGCTAACCGCGTCGCCAATTTAATTATCATGTTTGGTGCTTTCGTTTCCTGTGTTAGCGTAACATAACTTACCTAATCAGTATACAGGGTTTGCCCGCAACTCCGTCCGAGTAGAAGTAGTTTATCGTGTATAATAAATAATAATAATCCAGCCTATACGTCCCACTGCTGGGCACAGGCCTCCACTCACAATGAGAGGGTTTGGGCTGTAGTTCCCACGCGGGCCCAGTGCGGATTGGGAACTTCGCACACACCGTCAAATTGCTTTGCAGGTTTCCTCGCGATGTTTTTCCTTCATCGAAAAGCTTATGGTAAATTTTACAAATTATATTTCGCACATAAATTCCGAAAAACTTAGAGGTGCGAGCCCGGGTTCGAACCCACGACCCTCTGCTTAAGAGTCGGCAGGTCAAACCATTAGTCTACCACGGCTTTTTAGGCTACACGTTTATCGTGTATCCCATGGGAACTACCAAATTTTCAGAGATAAAAACTATCATATGTCCTTCCCTAGGACTCAGACTATCTCATTGGATCCAATTCGGAACAGTGGCCTGTAAATTTAAATATCTGTAAACGTAAATTTATAAACGTCAAACTCGATTTTGACAGGTCTAAACGTAATCCGTATTCGGTAATTCCTTATTTAAAATTAAAATCTCTAATTTTAGACATACGCATAATTTGACGTTTATAAACTATTCAATTTACAGATACAGGCCAATTTGGTATTCGGACGTACATCCTAAACGTAAATTTACAGAATTTTATTTATCTTATCTGTAAATTAGCGCGCCACCTAAAACTTGACGTCTAAAATTTAAGTGACAAGTAACCTTGCTCTGTTATTGTGAAAGTGTAGTATTTCGGATATATTTTACTTAGTGATAATGGATGACTTTATAGTTGTTGGTGAAATTGACGAAGATGAAGGATAAATAAATAATTTCATTAAGTATATCCGCCGTGTGGGCCGTGTGTAACATTTTATCGGTCGGCCATAGGGTCAGCCGGCTTGAAATCGGGAAAAGTAATGTTTGCACATCAAAACCCATATAATATCAGTGCAGTGGTCCAAAATATGAAGAAAAATAATATAGGTAAGTATATATCATTCCTCCACATAGCTGATTTTTGTTTACCATAAATTAGTTGATTATTTGTGAAATTTGAACTTGTTAAGTGGTAATTTACTGGTCGCTCAAAATGTTTAGTTTTTGCCAAAAGGCTCACTCACATTTAAAATGACATCTAGTAACCTTACCAAGGATTAAAAACATAAGTAAAATAAGATTTGCTTACTTAGAAGTGTGAAGCTCTATACATTTTTATATGAAACAATTTTAACAGTATGAGGGACCTATAAAGTTGATTAAATTGCAATAAAACTTGGTAGACCCAATTTTCATGTATTTTGGAATAAAAAGAAACTTAGAAAGTTATTATTATGATGTTATTATTATTATTATGAAAATTGGGTATACTGAGTTTTATTGCAATTGAATAAACTACAGGTCGCTCATACTGTTAAAATTGTTTCATAATAAAATGTATAGGACTTCACACTGCTAATAAATATATCAAATGAGAAAGGCTTATATAAAGGCTTAACTATTGCAAGTTCTTTTTAATTTTTAACTTTTGCAAACTCATAAACTTGTAGACAATCTCCTATTATCAACAATTATATAATAATTTAAAAAAAACTGGTAGATTTACTTTATTATTATAGATTAATTAATTAATGTGTTAGTATAAAAGAAATAATTGTTGTGTTATGTTAACTTATGTCTCCAAATGATTTGATAATTTATCAGTGGTGGTTATTTTGTGACTAGCAAGCCACAGCTCATGAGTTTAATTTCTGCTAGAGGCAAGATTTGTTTGATGACCACAAATATATGTGGAAGTTTAATATGGATTTGTTTAGTACTTATTACAACAACATACCTTCTTTCTGTTTCAGATATGTGATTCTGACAAAAGGATTATAAGTGTCAACACGGATGCACACATGATGCAGCAATTTTGCGGGCAACAAATATAAATGTGAATCAGTATGTCATCGGGAGACAGAATATATGGATACTTGGTTAGTTTATATTTCATATTAATATATAATACTAGCCATATTTTAACCAAACAATAAGATTTTTAACCCGAAAACCAATCACAAAAATGGTTTGTTATCTCCTTGTGCAGTCTTGCTGAACTCATATACCACTACTAGCATTACTAGCATTTGCCTGTGACTTGTCCGCGTAGAAGTCGTTTATCGCGGAAAAAAAGTAGCCTATCTGCTATTCCAGACTACAATCTCTGTGCCAAATTTAATTTAGATCCGTTCAGCTGTTCTGACGTGATTGAGTAACAAACATCCATCCATCCAAACTATCGCATTTATAATGGTAGTAAGATAAGTAGGATATTATTATATACTGGGATAGCAGGCTAGACATTTATAATGTGTTGAGTGGAGACCTTCGCCAGCAGTAATAATAGTAATATTATGTAATATATGCGCGTGCTACACGGTTTCAAACCATGGTTTCAAACAGGTGGTTTGAAACCGTGTAGACAGTGGTTTTAAACCAAATTTCGCATGACCTTAAACACCCTTGGTAGATGTCAAACAAATGGGCTTGTTTGAAACCATGTAGCAGCTCGCTTCTACTAAGGTCACTTGGTTTAAAACCATGGTTTCAAACCGTGTAGCACACGCAATAGGCTGATTATGTTATGCAGGTATGTTAAACTAGCTTTTGCCCGCGACTCCGTCCGCGTAGAAGTCGTTTATCGGTTTTCCCTTGGGAACTACCAAATTTTCACACATACAAACACACAAACTTTATAATATTTGTAGGATTATAATATGTATAAGTAAAGATTACATACTTAACAAGTACAAGTGTGTCATTTGTTTGTGAAAATGGAACAATAAAGATGTTCAGTAATCAATCATTGGTCACCAGAATAATCATTACAGACGATTAAAGTAAGATTCATTTTAATTGACACTTTTTATATCCTGTTAATGTGTTCTGTAGGGGATCATCTGCACGGAGGCGCCGCTAAACAAGCGGGCCGGCTCCAAGGCGAAGGAAACGGGTGGACACGCCACGAGTCGAGGAACGCAGCTATCTCTGGCCTTACTTATCATCATTATGATATCCAGAATTATACCAGAACATTATTTTATTGCATATGAAATTTTTCCTCTTATATTGGGGTTAATTAGCTTTATTTATTTATTAATTTTTATTACATACAATGTAAGCCGCCTAGTTAGGAGTTTGAATGAAAATTAAAAACTTGTGTCCTAAATGAAATGTTTTTTTTATACAATTTCTTATGTTGAAATTAAAAATATCACTTGAATAGGTAATTTAAAACCGGTCAAATGCGAGTCGGACTCACGCACTGACAGTTCCGTACACATTTGGCCGGTTTTATGAACATTAGGAATATTATAATTAGTGCTGCTACCCGTGCGAAGCCTAATGCGGGTCGATAGTTTCTAAAAAAAAAGAATACTTGCTTAGGTATATGTTTTCAGTTAGCTCAGTAAATTATTCCTTGCAGCGTTTTTTAAAATGAACATATTCTTTCCTGGCTTTTAAATGACCGGTGTTGTAAGTTATTTTATAAGCGCCAGTTGCCAGCCAAGTTGTTGCTTTTATACAAACTGTGGGGTTTGAAGCTAGTTATGGGTCCCCAAGACGATCATTTGCGATAGTCAATATTAATGACGCATTGTTACTTTTCACTTGCCCATCATTTGAAACCTCCAATAGGTACGTCATATTGGACCTTAACTAAGGGGTAGTTAGGGTCCATTGTTATTTTCTATATACTTTGGATCTTTTATTTACATTAGCATCTATAACACATAAAAAGTGTTTTTATTCCATAAGCTTTTTAATAACTTTTATTAGTAGGTAGAGTGCAACTTGTTCAATCCTCCGCGATTCACTTGATAGGGGTTGTTATACCTACTTATGGGGCTTCTAAACGGGCTACATTTTTCTGCATTTTTTTATAGCCGGAAATATATCCTAAATGATGGAGAACAAGATGCCCATCTTGTTCTGGCATACTCAGTCTAAGAAATACAGCTATTGTTCCCGGCTACAAATTGCAGAAAAATGTGGCCCGTTTATACTAAGCCCTTTTAGGTACTCAATCGGCCAGATGCCCCGAGATAATAAAATTATACTTATCGAAAACGAGCGAGTAGGACCTACGTAGCGCGTTCGCCAGGGCCTTGGGGAACTGCTATACGACGCCGGCAAGAGTGGCCAGCAGGCAGTAAGTAGGTACGCTCGCGTCAACTGGCGCTCCAGTAGGTACAATTTTAGTTTTGAAACACCAAGTCAGATCAAAATGGTAATAGTTGTGCAGTAATAATTTTAGTTATAACTGACGATACGTTTAAAAATAAAGATAGCTTTGTTCTTATACGCTTGCGTGGAGACTGACGGAGGTGCGAAGTTGTAGTTGATTGCGGATCGAAGTTGTATGCGGGGGTGAAAGTAAATAGCAAACAAGTAGTATTTTTCTAAAAAAAATTTAATAAAAAATGAACACCTACATACTTAATATTAAAATAAAGCACAAGTACAAATAAAAACTACTTCATTGCACTCTTCACGCGTCCTTATCGCCGCCGCAACCAGTTCGCCACTTTGACGGATGGCGGGGAGTTCTCCAATGGAGTGGCGACAGGGTTATCTCAAGCTCCTAAAACAATGAGAACAGTTTATTAATTACCTACCATACCACGTTCCTCTGCATGATAAGTACGTAAGGTTCAATCCGCACAAGTCCTAAGTGTAAAGTTTAAAAAAAATTAAAACTATAGGTAAGTAGGTACTTGGAGAGAAAAGCACTTTTAGTGCACGGTTTTTTATTTTACTATACTGCTATACTTTGTAAACGAGTCCGGTAAAGTGCGTTTGACGAGCACGCATTTATCTAAACTTTAAAATGAAAAATAGAAATGCATCGTTGTTTAATCGACTTCATTCTAAACAGTATTGCCGTCTAATAAGTACTTATAGGTAGGTATATGACGGTGCAGGTCGCGGCGCTTCGCCGGGAAGATCGTGTGAACGTCAACCGCGCGGTCATGTGAACTTAGCCTACCTACCTACCTACTTTGTGTTTGACATAATACTTTGTCGTCATCAAACCCTCAAACCCAAACTGTAATAATTTGTAACAAAGTGAAAATAGGCACTAAAAGCGTTAACAAAATACATACCAATGGAGTTTCGGTACTCGCGAATCCGTTAATAACTACACTGCCCATTATCTCAATAATTCTCTCAGTTGCGCTGAGCGCCGGCCCTGCAGGTCCCCCCTTATTCCCTTATTTAGCGGGCCTTCGTTTTGACCCGCTGCGCCCAATTAGTCCAAATCTGGAAAACGTGGATCAAATTATATCTTGGCATGATAATGAACATGGGATCAAAACAAAACAGTTGTATATACTTACCTACATGCTGCCACTCCGATAGGTTCCTGCTGCAGCCCATATCATTTAGCTCACTAGCCAAAATTGGACCACTTGTGGTTCTCTTGCATTACCTGAAATCGACATAAGTATTTAATAGCCTGACTCTAACTGAACCGAAGAAAATGAAGTAAATAAAGTACATTCTTGTAAATAAAATTTAAGGCGCTTAGATAACAAGGTTGATTATATAATAATTCATTGCTTGTCTTACCTCGCGCCATGTGTATATTTGCGTAAAGTTTTTCAACTAGCCAGTAAAGTTTTGCTGGCGTTTATTAGATCCACTTCTATTATTCATGTTCATATTATTGTTCATAGCTGTGTTCTCGGCTCTCGCAAACAAATCTTTTTTTTTTACTTTTCCGCCAGAAAAAACTCCTGCCACCAATGTTGCTAGATATTTTAATTGAACGAAGAATTTATTTTTGAGTTTTATTTTACGTAAACATCACATAACTTAATGTAAAATAAATCTTAAATTCAACTTGCACGGAAAACAGTTTTTTCTTACTTCAATATTTTAGTTTGATGAGAACCAACCATAGACGACAGAGTAGTCACGAAATTTAGAGCTGTCATTTGAGACGTCAGATAAGTTTTAAATTTAAGTGGATTCAATTTAGGCGTATTTCCGAATACCAATTGGCGCGTAACTTAAAATGACATAACCTAAATTTACAGATTCCTAACTTAAATTTAAATTTAGAGGCCAGTGTTCCGAATTGGATCCATTGCCCATCTAAATTTTAGGTTTCAGCGTGGAGGGGTAACAGACATACATACAGTTTCGCATTTATAATATTAGTAATTGCGTAACCATTGAAACTTTAGCCGTACAAACTTACCAAGTTTCAAAGGTTATCACGGAACACAAACGTTTATCAACCGTTGCTACATCTTAAATGCCGTTACATAAATAAGCGACGAAACTCAAAAGTTGAACTCAGTCGTAAACACAAAGTTAGGAAGATAACAGTGAAATCAGTAAACACTTAAGGGAGTTATATTGACTTCGGAAGAGTTGGCAAATGGCGTAAGCGAACGGAATTCAATACGCATCATTAGAGTATAATTTAGTTGGAATTCATTGAATATTACGTTTTATAAGTAACTAGTTTTTGGCTATCTTATTTTTTTCTTAACGTTTTTAATCCTAATTTCACTTGCCATAACGTTTCAGGGAATAATAATCGATCGTTATAATGATTTCTTGACAATTATGTCAAGAAATCATGAATATCAGGGACAATCTCACACAAATTGACCTAGTCCCAAACTAAGCTCTAGGCTTGTACTATGGGTACCAGGCAACGATATACTTACTTATATAAAGAAATACATACTTAAATATATAGAAAACATCCATGACTGAGGAACAAATACTCGCGCTCATCACACAAATATTTGCCCATACCGGGATTCGAACCCGGGACCGCTAGCTTCGTAGGCAGGGTCACTACCAACTTCGCTAACCGCGTCGTCAAACAACAACAACAACATTAGGTTATCAACCTATTTTTTCTCAGCTATCCAAAATCATATTAATAACTTAGTAAGCGTTATTGGTATGCTCAATATAATACAATTTTTTTCCGGCGACTCTTTTTTTGTTGTTGGTTTATATGAACAAATAATAAAGTAGGCATAGCAAAAATAAAGTATTTTATAAGTATTATTTGTAGTTCCAACTTTTAATTTTTAAACTTATTTCATTGTTGTCGAAAAAAGGTACCTACTTTAGGTTTTCAAAAAATGTGTACAGTCGAGGACAGAAAGATGTTTACACTTTTTCACCTTATTCCATTGTAATATGTTTTAGTAAGGAGGAAAGAAGGTTGACTTATTATATTTTTCTTTGAACACTGTTTGTCAATGTATCACATTGTTGTTTCCACGGATCTGTGTTATGTAAACAACTGTTTGTGTTCTTTTAAATAAATAAATAAAACATTATTCAGCCTATTTATGTTCAGTAAAAAAATTATACACATACATACTTAGTATAAAACAAAGTCGCTTACCGCCGTCTTTCCCTCTGCATGTACCTACGCTTAGATCTTTAAAACTACGCAACGGACTTTAATGCGGTTTTCACCATCAGTTAGATTGTTTTTCACGAAAGGTTTGTTTAGTGTACCCGGAGCGAAGCGAGGGCGGGTCACTACATAAATACGATTCAATTGTCTTTAATCTTCAACAGTACCGTAGTAAACTCACTGCGCTACACTTCAACCTGCAATTATAACCTCCGAATTAAAAGTGTTGGAGCCGAAGTCGGAATCGGAGGTGTAATATTAATCGGAAGTTCCGACTTTTCGGAATCGGAGTCAAACCTCCGTGACATCCCTAGTACACAATCAATTACCTCAGGTATAAATCCGGCTAGAACTTGATTAATGAGTCCAAGTCGTATTAAATTAACTAGTGGACACAAAAGGCTATTAATCTTTTAAAAACCTTTTCTCTCTTCGATTTATATCTCATGCGACAACTATAACTTACGTGATTGTAGGTATTATGTAATGGTAGGTAGGTACAAAAGATGTTTGTCTATAATTAAGTTAAAAAACCGGTCAAGTGCGAGTTGAACTCGCGCACTGAGGGTTCCAAATTTGACGCTTGTATTATTACCGTTTTAACGAAAAACATTGGCGAGTTATCTAATTTTTCTAACGGCGTAAGCTGCCAAAACTTAATTTGCCTGCTAGTACTGCTGGAGACTCCATTGCAAATTCTTGTTGTCTATAGTTATAGCAAAAAAAAAAAAACAAGCAGCTGGCTCCGACTGGATCCAAGTAGCTCAATCTAGAAAAGACTGGCAAACTTTGGAGGAGGCCTTTACCTGCAGAGGGGTTCTTGCAGATAACTAAATACACATAATAATATATAAGTTAAACTGTTGTAATAATACTAAAACTAATTACTAACAAAATAAAAAATAAAAATATAAAATGTAATTACTAACATAGACTAAAAAAACATTTGAGTAATCTCTGTAAATTAACTGCAAGGAATTAAAAGGCTTTTTTTTTAATTTTATTTATAGTTATGCCTAAGAAAAGTGCTTTATCTACATTTATAAACACTCGTCATTAAAGAAAATACTAGAATTTACCGGTTTTACATTAGGCAAAACGAACCTAACACATTTAGTTTTCTTAGCATTGAGTAGTAAATTGTTACTAGTAAACCAATTAAGTACTTTAACAAGCGTGGCGTTTATCCTACTGCAGTCAACGGATTTTCGGTCTACCTTCCAAATTAATGATGTACCTATCATCAGCAATTAGTACAATATCACAGAGTTTACTATGGGTGGTAAGTCATTTATATAAAGCATAAATAAGAAAGGACCTAATATAGAGCCCTGAGGCACACCTAATTTAACTGCAGCGCCAACGACAAACAATTAAAAACAAAAGACAAACAAAAGTCTTACACCGTTGTTACACCCTAAGTTTCAAGTAAACACAACTTTGAAACCCAGAGCTTGATTGATGAATTAAAATTTCTACACTGTCATTTTATTAGATTAAAAACAAAACTTTCCTTGTACTTTGCACGCAATGTACGATGTTTATTTTATTCGTTCACTCTTGTTTAAGCAACGCATGCTTGAAAAAGTTTATTAAAATGCCTACAATTTTACCAGATGATTCGCGATTTTGTTCCATTTGTTGATATTTATTAATTTGACGAAAAACACGATAGGCATTTTTAATTTTATTTACAGTATGTTAACCGTTACATAAGTAATAATAAGTTAGACTTTTGACAAAAAAAAAAATGATAATGATGATTTTGCCCGCGACTCCGTCCACGTATACCTTGTTCAGTAATTCCGTGGAATTCTGACAGCTGTCACATTCTGACGTTTCAGGAGTAATAAACATTTTTTATTGTTGATGTTATTGTTTTTTTTTTTGGATTTTATGGCCTGGTTGCAGAGTGATGTTATTGACAGACTGACTGACGACGTTTTTGGTCTTCATTTCGACATTTTTTAACGTCTTTGTTCGGTTGGGGTGTCGATTTCATTTGAATTTGCGGCCGTTGGGGGTATTACACAGGGACCGGCCCGCTATCCCTTTCAATGGGTTTTGTATGGGTTTTTCGTAAGGATTTACTTACCAAACCCTCTGCCCGTCAAAACCCCTTAAATGTGCTTTTAAAGCGCTATTTCCAAACGATAGCCCATTCTATTAAGCGCTAACCAATACCCTTACTAAACCCTTTAAAAAAGGTTACTAGTGTATACGCAATTTTAGACCTTTTGTAGACTTCATAAAACGCACGTTACCTTGCGTCCCGTTCGAAGCAAGTAAACAGCCCATTCAACTAAGCGCTAACCCAATACCCTTATGAAACCCTTATTAGTATACGTTACCGACGGCGTATCGTTTGAAGTTACCGCGCGGAGCGGCAAAAGATCTAATACGGTTCGATTTCCTATGGCACACGTTTGTGATTGGCTCGTCCAAAAGGGAAAGCTTTATAATAAGCGCTTAAATCGTTAGGGAAACACTTTCTTAGGGACATCAAGATGAATTAGTTACCAGTTACCTATTTCAAAGGGCTACCCTTATCGTTGGGTTCTTCATTCGATAAGGGAAAGTCAATCGTATGGGTTGCCAATTGGAATGGGTGAGTAAATCACGGGGCTAGCTATATCAAAGGGAAGCCCTTTGAAAGGCTTTTCCCGATGAAAGGGTTGTCCGGTCCCTGGTATTACATTATCAATATTATCACGATATGCGTGATAATATTGATAATGTAATAGGCCGTATCGCAGTATCCTGTATGACGATCAATACAGTATCGCGATACTAGGATCATGATAATATTGATAATCAAGGCTCGGAAAAACGCCCGTCTTTTTGAAAACATAATCCTGTTCCGTACAACAGAGATTTCCTTAATGATTTTAATGATATTTTTATTGGCGGATCGAATAACAGGTGACAACTGCCATCTTATACAATTTAGGACCGGTCCTGCGCCGCTTGCATCCATCCATCTTAACCACGTTGTCGGTCCACCATGTCGAAGGTCTGCCCACGCTGCGTCTTCCGGTACGCGGATGCCAATCGAGAACTCTTTGGCCCCAACGGCCATTTGCTCTGTGAGTGATGTGCCCCGCCCACTGCCACTTAAATCTAGGAATTCTTAGGGCTTTGTCGGTGACTTTAGTTCTCGTGCGGATCTCCTCATTCCTGATTCGATCACGCAGATATATTTCCAGCTCTCCATTGCCCTTTGAGTGACCTTGAGCTTTCTTAGGACGCCCATCGCCAGCGCCCACGTCTCAGCACCGTAAGTCATCACTGGCAACACACACTGGTCGAAGACTTTCGACTTGAGACATTGCGGTATATTGGATGAGAAGATATCGCGTAGCTTCCCGAATGCTGCCGTTCCCGAATCGCTGTGATCTCGAATCCTAAGTAATATCGATTTATTGATCACCGCATTTTGAAACATGATTAAACTTCTCTAAACCACCTTCAACGTTTAAAGATCGTCAATTTGTCGAGTTCTAAAACTTTAAACGAACGTCGCGGGAGTTTTCGAGATGTTCATTTAAAATTCATCCCATCTCGCGGGAAGCGAAACGTGACCCGATGACTGGGCGAAGACACGCGAAATAGTTAAACAGTGTTTTTTTAAATATTAAATAAACTAGTGAATCGCCCTCGCTTATTAAAAGTTAGGTATACCTATTTCGTGTTGCAACAGAAGACAATTACTATAATATATATATGTCTATGTGTATGTATTTATTTATGTATATTTATATTTATTTATAATATGTTATAAGGTAATTATCTTATGTTGTAAGTTTAGTTCTGTTATACTGTGCACCTACCACCTATATACATTTCCGATTGGACACGTGGTTGACTGGTACAGAATGCCATTAGGCATTAAGTCCGCCATTTGTACTGGTTTTTGTGCAATAAAGATTAAATAAATAAATATTACTTGCAGCAGTACCTACACGAGATGATGATCTCTATCACACATTTAAAGCTATAGTATCCTAAAAACCAAACAGCCTTATTCTGTCTCGCTCCCACGGTGGTGATTCGCCTGCGGCATCCTGCCCTCATTACTTGTTTTTGTGTTATCGAAGTCTCACGTAACTTAATTTTCGTAGAAATTAGTTAAGTGTTTATTTTAAATTTAAGTATTTTATACTTATTATGAAGGAGTTCCTGTGGTCATCTCTGATCTCCATCATCAATTATATTGGAATGAAAATGCCTAAGTTTTTGTAGAATATACCGAAATCGCTCATTACATTTAAAACAGTTTACTTACAACATGAAAATTTATGAAAATACATTGAAAAAATCGACTGTAAGAATTTATTATTAGAATTATTACTCATTATTACTGGTACTTCAATCAACGATTCAAAATATTTATTGCTTCGCTTCTACAGTTTAGAAGCTTTTTCAAACTTAAAGCTTGGAAAATTCGTTATAAAAGCTCTTACCGCTTGACTTTTTACTGCTTTTAGATACTAACATTGTTTACAGGCTAGCTTTTAAAGTTGTAAAACAAGCTTCCAACTGAAAGAAGGTGAAAGCAGCTTAGAGCTTAAGAACTAAGAGAAAAAATGCTAAGTAAAATTTAAATTCCTGAAGACGCGTGCATCGCGTTCGAGGCTATTATAAAAGTGTTCAAGATTGAAGGATATTGCCTGAGCGAGATAAATGACAGGCACGTAGTAACCAACAACCGTATGATCGCCTTTATCCTGCACTAAGGTAAAAGACAGTTTTTTACACAAAACTACTGTAGCAATTTGCAACCTTATTACCCAGTAACGAGGTTGCCATTGTTATAGTAGTTTTATGTAAAAAACTGCCTTTTACATTAACAGGGCAGTATCGCGGTAGATACATCCGTCACTTTCGCACTTACATACTGGCCAGAAAGTGACAGATGTTTCATCCACGTTTATCCACACAATAAACACGACCATAAAAGACCCGCAGAAAACATACACACTAGTATTAAAACAAATAGCGGCCCGCCCTCGCTTCGCTTCGGTTAATATTAAGCGCGTGCTAGACGGTTTGAAACCACGGTTTCAAACCAAGTGACCTCGGTAGTTTGAAACCATGTAGACAGTGATTTCAAACCAAATTTCGCATGAACTTCAAACGCCCTTCGTTTCAAACCACTGGCAGAAATGTTGGTTTCAAACTAGTTTTAAACTATCTAGCCGCTTGTTTAAAACCACGCGAACAGTAGTCGCGTCTCTGCACGCACCGAGCGTAGACGCATCGCGTACGGTCATAATGTCGAGACAACCAAGCGAACATGAACGTGAAGTTATCATTATCACGGAGTTTCTTGAAATTTACAGAGACTTGCCCTGTGGATTTAACGTCAGTCATACAATTTTTTTTTGGGTGAAGACGCAAAAAAAATGCGTGGAATATTTTGGCTTTAAAACTTAAAGAAATCGACCCAGCAGCGGCAAACGCGGCGTCATCCAAAAAGAAAATAGACAGCCTTTCTTTTCCTTTTTAACCGACTTCTAAAAAGGAGGAGGTTCTCAATTCGATTGTATG
Source organism: Tortrix viridana (assembly GCA_963241965.1). NCBI lineage: Eukaryota > Metazoa > Arthropoda > Insecta > Lepidoptera > Tortricidae > Tortrix > Tortrix viridana. The sequence continues at coordinate 13,738,255 of OY725182.1, forward strand.
TTTTTTTATATGTTTGTTACGCGATTACTCCGTCAATTGTGGACCGATTTTGAAAATTCTTTTTTTGTTTGAAAGGGTATACTCCCGAAATGGTCCCATTGTCACTAAATCAGAATTTGATGATGGAATCCATGAGGAATCTAGGGAACTCCTCAGAAGCTATAGGCACACATACAGCGATTTTGGTATTTCCTGTAAAACCTTATTTGCACTCCTAAAGCACTCTCCGTGAAGAGGAACTGATGATGAAGACCAAAGATGACCACCGCAACTCTTAGTCGTAAGTGATTGACGCCAGCAATGAGATTTCTGTATTAACCTTTCATATGAAGCTACTTTTATACTCATTATAATGCATGTGGTGAAGTTCAACTGATGGTGAAGTACCAAGAAAACTCGTCAATGATTAACGGCCCTGCATGTTGGAAAGTGACATTTTGTTAAGGGTGATGAGAAATTCACTAAAAAGCGAAAAAAAAATAACAAAAAAATAAAACCGTCTTCAAAAATCCACTGAGGTACCTATGGTACCTATTAGGCAATTAATAGGCAATTCCTAGGACTCCTAGGAGGCTGGTTTTTATTTAAACCTTTTCAGTGGGTTTTTGAACGCAGTTTTATTTTTTTTGTTATTTTTTTGTTTTTCAATTACACACAAAAGTGCTAGACTAACTCCAACTTTTTGAAATTTTGATAAATAAGGAGACATGACGTCTTTGTCTTTGCACACGTCTACTCAGCACAAGCGTTACAACACAATGAAGTTTTGAGTTTGTTTAAAACCATGTAGCCAGCAGTGCGTGGATCGCTTTCTACAAGGTCACTTGGTTTCAAACCAATGGTTTCAAACCGTCTAGCACACGCTTAAGTTAAAATATTGCTAGCTTTCCGCCCGCGACTTCGTCTGCGGTCAGTACTTTCGCAAGTTAAATTATAACCTATGTCCACCCTGAAAGTCCATTCTAAATGTTGGTGAAAGAATTATTGTAATCGGATGAGTAGTTTCGGAGATTACCTCCCACATCCATCATAATTATGGACAATTTCACACAAATTGACCTAGCCTGGATTTATTTAAGTTGAAGTGATGAATTTCGGCATTATTTTTAACATTAAAGAATTTCTTTTTTTTTGCCTAAATCTTGGGGCCTGGGCCGGATTTATAGGGCTAAGTAAGTAGCATATGGCCCCACCTCTTTGCTGTTTTCGTTTGTCCAACCATAAGTGAATATTCTATAAAAAAAATGACTAGGCTAACTGTTGAGTTTCTTGCGGCGCTTCTTCTCAGCAGTGGTCTCCTCTTGGGAAGCGCTGGTAGATTTTGACGTGTAAAAGTGCCCGTGTGGCCTACTTACTGAATAAATATCTTTTATCTTTATCTTTTTTATCTTTTATCATGTGCCAAACACCCTGTATATCACGATTTGGATAATAGGCATGACTATTTTACACTTAAAGGCGATTTATCGTATTTTTATACCCTGGATCCTGAGGTAACGACTAGCTATTATATTAAAAAATTCCACGAGCCGTCGTTACCGGTTAATGAGTATACGAGACTATTTTATGTAAAAAAATTTCAAGTATTGCCGTTAGAGGTATAAATATTTTCAACTAAAAGTCCGCACAATTTTAACATTTATTAAACTCTCAAGCCTACTTTAAAATATACCCATGAACATGACAAGGAAGATTAAAAAGCGCTTGGTAGAATTTTTACTTAATGAACATTTGATATACTCGTCGAGTAGCCTATAACAATGGATTGAGGTTGAGCAAACGTGAAGTAGGCCTTTTCCACAGAATTGAGGATTATAACATTCATTTCAATCAGTAAGGCTGCATTTCTATAGAAGCGGAGACGAGCGGTGCGGAGAGGAGCTGTGTAGGAATCGACCAATCACATTATTTGTAATCCACATCTTGTCTCCGCTTGACTGTTTCCATTGAAGCGGAGCGGAGATGAGATGTGGATTACAACCAATGTGATTGGTCGATTCCTACACGGCTCCTCTTCGCACCGCTTGTCTCCGCTTCTATGGAAAGGCAGCCTAACATGGCTAGTGTGCGAGCTCCTTTGTCTTCTCCATGCCGTTGAAATTGTGTTTCACGTATAACGTAGTATAGAGTTTTTTATTTTACCTTTTGGGTGCAAACCCTTAGAATTAGCCAGGTTACATAGAAAGAAAGAAAGAAAGAAAGAAAGAAAAACATTATTCGTGACCAATATCAGCAAAGGACAAAAAAATACACACAGTAAGAATGTAGTCACGAAATGGTCCCAACTCAGCGTAATGCCGGCATTAAAGTCGGCGCTGGTCTTCCGTTGGAACCATCAGGTGAAACCACGGAAGGTTACACACACATCATTTTGACAGATACATAAAACATAAATTACAAAACAAGAAGGAGGAAAACGAAACAATAAGAAAGGGAAACGAACATAAAAAAATTAAAAATTAAAAATCACACGCTATCTTTCATGCCCCGCCTTATTTGGCAGTATGGGCAAGAGTCCCTTAGCCTCCCTAAGCAAGAAAAAACAAGCAAAAACAGACGTCACAACTTGATCATAACCTATCTTATCTAATGTTTGAAAAGTAAACCGTTCATACAACACGCCGGTAGTACATCTCCGCCGCGGAACTGTAGTAGCGAAACTCTGGCAACGAAATAAAGTTCAATTTCGTATTAAATATCACGATTTCACCACAGTTTCGCGGTTTCGCGGCGGAGGTGTGCTACCGGCGTTACAGGGGGCTTAACTTGCATGAACGAGATAACATTTGACAGTTGCTAGGGAAATTATTACATCTATACCATATTTTGACGTAAGACTTAACGTTTATTTAAAAGAAAAGTGTCTCGTCCTGACTTTTATTACCTTTTGTTACTAAGCGACTATTGCGATTTTCACATTTTTATAGCGATTTTATCAAGACGGCACAAGTCTTACATTAGAATATGGAATAGATGAATTCATTTCCCTAACAAATTTTATCTCGCGCATGGTACCTATTCTAAGACCGCAGCGTACAGTCGAGGACAGAAAGATGTTTACACTTTTTCACCTTGTTCCATTGTAATAAGGTCCAAAAGTGTATACATCTTTCTGTCCTCGACTGTACCTATCCTACGACTGTATTTCCGATTTATATGGATTACCAATGAATTAGAAACGAAATTCATTTGGTCCGGACCATCCGTCTTGCCCGTCCTGATCCTTGTTCGACAAGATCGCTTGTAATATAATTTATGTACAAACAACAATACGTAAGTTGTAAACCAACCGATATCGATAAACGTGGATACAACATCCGTCCCTCTCGCACTTACGTACTGGATAGAAGGTGACGGATGTGTTATCCACATTTATATCATAGTGGTTGTAAACACCTTGACCTACTGATGATAGACTAGGCACAACGTGCATAGACCGAGAGCCAACTGCAAACTGCATTCCACATTTTACGGAATTAAGGCTTCGTCATAGAGCCAGCGCGTCGCGCCAACAGCGTCGTGCGGCGCGTTCTTAGCGTGGAAATTAACTAGGAGTTGTATGCAGGCCGTCACACAGGATCACGTTGCGCCGCGCGCCGCAGCAGGCGCGCTGCAGCGCGGCACGGCGTGATTTTTCTGCCGGGCGCGGCGCGAGTTGCCAGACAGTCGTCACATAGAGAGCGCGGCGCGATCGCGCCAAGCCGCGTGGCACGGCGTGTTCTAAGCGCGACGCGTTCCAAAGAGTAAAGTTTCTGCAGAAATTCTGCCTGCAGTGTGACTGCCATGCCGCGCTTGCGTCACGCTAAGAACGCGCCGCGCGCCGCTGCAGGTGCGACGCGCTGGCTATATAACGAAGCCTTTACAATCATAACAGATGCAGTGAATAATTTTGTAGGATAATTTAGAATTTATCTTGCTTTCTCTATCAGGGGTGTGATTCTGTTAATCTTCTCACCTTCACATCGACTGAGTCGAATCTAACCGGCGAATTTACGTCGTCCGTCAATGCAATTTATGCGTAAATGACATTTGGCTGCCTGCATTTTCATTTAATCGCTCAAAACCGGTGACTAAATGAAAGTGCAGGCAGTTAAATGTTATTTACGCGTAAATGACGGACGATGTAAATAAGCCGGTTATTCTTCGACTCAGTACACGGAGAAAAAAATATTTTACCATATTACCAGATTGTATTGTAGTTATGATTCTGGTGTAGGAACACAGATTTCAGCTATGGTTAACAATTTTTTTTTTATACAGCAAGTCATATTTTTGTTAATTAAAATTATTGATATTGTTTTGGTTAGCATCTAATACCTAGTTACAGAGTAAAATATGCATTTAGCATACAACAGGTTTTGTATACTACACAAAATTTGTTTCCTACGGTTCTAGGTAAATGGTAATAGGTACTAGAAATTATGTTGTACAGAAGTAGAATTTTCTATTAATGTGTAAAAAACGTATAGTTGTCACTAATGACCAAAAAGTTTGTGGGAGTCAAAAGGCTAATACTTTTTATACTTATGCCGGATTTCATCAACTAATTTAACAGACTGTTTAATTTTAATCAGCTGTTAGTTAATATATTTGGACAGCCGTCAATCATTTAATCATTTCTTAAATTGCTGGTGAAGGCACTTATGTAGTTGCAATGAAAAATATTGTGCATACTTTTCCTTTCCCTTTTTCAAAAGGAATCAAAGTATTAAGTTGGGTTTAGGAGTCTATAACAAACAATGTTGCTGTCAAAATAAACTTTGCCATAGCTTTGTAGGGTCAAAATTGTTTACTGAAGCAGATCCCAAGTTTGGGAACAATCTCGATCAATTTAAATAATTTTGTGGTACATTTGCTTCCAACTTCGGAGTTTGTTAACTATTTTTTAATGTTGGTACATTGTCGATGACAACCGTTCAACTTCTTTGACCCTCCGCAAAAAGGGGGGTGTTGAACCTTTGTTTTTAGCTTGTTTTAACATTCCTCTAGATCGCACGTTTTCGCTGTTTATGAACTGGGTCCATCAACTTTTTGATGTACCTCGTTTCCATGGTTACGTCTCTTGGGTCACTCTTTAAAACTATACATTTTAAGGATATAAATCTTCATTACATGGCGATTACAAGCGCATTCTTTCGTGGGCTTTCTTTTGAGCATTATAAACATCTTTCTATGAAACACTATCACTATTGTTGTCTCCTGGCTTACGGGACAGAATAACAACAAAAAGTTGATCGACCCAACTGTTTATTTAAGTTATTGATGAATAACTGTCATTAGCCTTTTATTACGTAACTGGAATTACGTCATACGAGTACGTTTATTTAGAATAGAATAGAATCATGAATAAAATTTACGGCTGTTGTTGTCCTGAATACCAATAAACAAATAAATAAAAGCTTAACGTTTGTATCTGTGTATTTGTGTGTTTATATATCTGTCATTGGAGATGACATTTAGCTACCCGGGCTTATCTCCTGGAAATTAATAAGCGAAATCTCCACAACTATTATGTTTTTGTTGGAGATAGGACGGGGTACGTTAAAAACACAAACATCACAGCCTGATCACAAGTTTGGTTAGTTTATGAAATATCAATATTCCCTGTATTTGTTGGAAGCCTGAGGGATAGTAGCTTTATGATAAACAATACTTGGTTTTGGAAGACATTGGAATACCAAATAGTACCTATCCTATTAAAAGTGAAAGTTTTGATGGATGGATGTTTGTTACTCAATCACGCCAGAACGGCTGAACTAGATTATAGTCTGAAATAGCACATATGATACTTTTTATCCCGAAGAATGGACAGTTCCCGAGGTAGCAGAGATAGATTATAGTCTGGAATAGCACATAGCGTCGATTATCTAACAACACCGCTCAAGTCGAAAATTAGCAGTTTTTGGGGTTCCGTACCTCAAAGAAAAAAACGGAACCCTTATAGGATCACTTTGTTGTCCGTCTGTCTGTCTGTGTGTCTGTCAAGACCCTTTTTCTCAGTAACGCTTGGAGGTATCAAGTTGAAATTAATATCAAATACTTATATCTGCAATCCCTTGGATCAGTGAAAAAATCAAACATCTATGTCAACGCAATCAAAAGATATGGTCGTTTATGCCGCATATTGAAGGGAATCTTAAGGGAATCAAAACCTGTAGGGTACTTCCCGTTGACTTAGAATCATGAAATTTGGCAAGAAGCAATGTCTTATAGCACAAGTACAGGAAAAAATCCGAAAACCGTTAATTTGTAGTTACATCCCATAAAAAAGTCCAGTATAAACTGACACCCACTAAGTATGAAAGTGCATACTTATTGCGTGTCAGTTTATACTGGATTTTTTTATATTGTATTCCCGTGATTTACGAACTGTTTACATGCCTTCAAGTTTATGCGGAACCCTCGGTGCGCGAGTCCGACTCGCACTTGACCGGTTTTTACATTTACATGTCATTGGATAGCTACTCATTGCGCGTCGACCAATCACTTAAGTTGACAGAGTCCACACACGCAGCTATAATTTATATGAATATATATTATAGCTGCGTGTGTGGACTCTGTCAACTAGTACGGAAAATATATCGTAATATACCGACCTATATATATTAAAGCTCCGTGTGTGACGCGCTTAAGGGAAGCGGAGTCTGCAAAGAAGGCTGTCGCATCAGCGGCCGAAATCAAGTCTTTTTTTTAAATACCCAGTGACACTCGTGATGCTAAGACGAATCTAACGACACCTTGCTTGTTAAAATCGGGTCATCCTTTAAGCCTCTAAGTGGGAACAAATAACTTACATACATACCCACATACAGACAATAGCGAAAAACCTTGAAACTCCTTCAGCAGTTGGGTAGAAATTTGTAAAGACACAGTAATCAGGTAAGTGCACACGCACGCACGCACGCACGCATGCACATAGTGTTAAATTACTTTAAGTTAATGACATTTTTTGCAATAACACATAGTGCTAAAGAGGTTGCAAGTAAACTGTACTCAAATGGCTCTCACGTGTAGAACACTGGCTCTCCAAGATACAGGCCGTTGCCCAGTTTGGAGATCAGGGTTTAACAATCAATTGTACAATAATAATAAACAACCTACTTACATGTACTCAATTTAAACTTTATCGTCGATTGTACAATCCCTTTTACTTCGAATAAATTATAGTTAGCAAATTCTAAATCCGATAAGAAATGACTTAATAAAAATTACACAAACTTGAAAATGTTTTATTTAAGAAAACACAATTTGACAATGTATCGTTCTATAATTCAGTCTAGTCTAGCACACAACCAATCCGTCTAAGCGCTCCAGCAGCAAGAAGAGGGCGACTGACAGTTGCTCCTCCTTTTATAGCCGGTCCAGGTAGATGTGACGTCATCACAACTCGATTTACTCCTAACATTATTATTATTATCTAGAGAATTCTTGATAATTCTCTTGATTTCTCGACATTACAGCATATCTAGGTAAGTGTTTGTTTACTTACTGTTCTCGTGCAAATTGCTTCCATATTTTAAACGGCCTCGCAGTTTGTTCCCAAAATCTGACGCGAAATATGAGAGGGCGGAAATGATGTAGGGGTGAATAATAATGCTCATCTGTTGCAGGATATATTGCGGGTCTGAAGTAAGCCAATGTTAAAGTTGGAAAGAACTATAGAATTGAATTTATTCTGTAACTTGTAAGTAAATAAGACTCACTTTCAGAGCATATAGCTCTTAAATGGACCCCATGACAATGCAATACTATGGTGTCATTTAGCTGGTCAAAAAAATCAAAATCAAAAGATTTATTCAGTAAATTGGCCACATACGGGCTCTTTTACACGTCGGTAATATAGAGTGAATCTACCAGCGCTTCGGACAAGACCATCATTGCGGAGAAGAAGCGCCGCAAGAAACTCCAGCAGAAGGTCATTTTTTCAAACATAAAATACAATAATACTTAAAAGTAAGTTACATTACAAGGTAATAGAGTAACAAATATTAATTATTAGAACTAGAACAAATAAAAACATTACAAATGTAAGGTCAAATACATTAAACTAAATATAATGACTAGGAGAACAACACGAGGAGGTCTCTTCGTCAAAAGCCTGATTGATGGTCTGATGATACACATGATAAACCCATCGTATTCGGGCTCGTTTGATTTGTCTTGAAAGGCAGAATGATGATTTTGTAAAAAAACTACAGGCAACAAAAGCTTGTCCCAAAAATGAATTTTTTAGGTTAGGGTATTTTATTGACTATTACAATTACGTAGTGTTTTTATTTTGACTTCGCAGGGCAAATATAAATAATTTTTCCAAAATATGACTTAAGTATTATAAGATTTAGGTATTATAACATAATACTTTTATATCCCGCCGGCTATGTTAACGGAAAAACGTACATACGAGTAACATAGAGCCGTATTAAGAAACTCATCTCAATTGTGATCCCCGTCTCAAGATACGTCAAAGTAAACGTCAACCCATAGAACACTGTCATTTTTGACGCATCTTGTGACAGGCATCTCAGCCAAGGTCAGTATATTAGTAGATCAGTATATTAGTATAGGTTCAGTTCACAACGAGAACTTTACAATTTACAACTTTATTTGCTACACAAAATGGTAAACAATTGATTGAGAGAATTCGAAAATGCCCCACGGCGTCGAGCTACATAGGATGCGCTGCGGCTCGAGACGCCTCGCAGCGGAGCACGACGCAGCGGTATACTTCGCCGGCGGGCAAGAGCCCGCTATCCCGCGCTGCGTGGCGGCTTGTCTCCACCAGTTCCGAATACCCCAATGGCAACGCTGGGTTCCGCCACGCCGCAAGATAACGAAAGAATACCTATAAGCACAATAGGTATTTCGTTATCTTTCATGTTGTCGCAAGGTTTGAATTGTATCTGTCAACGCCAGTGTTGTTGCTGAGTCGACAGCGACTTCTTCCGTTTTAGATATATCCTTCTGGTAGGTACATTTCTTTGGGACACGATGGATATTAGACAAACATTACAGAGGCAAAACATAACATGTCAAAAGCAATTAGGTCAGTGACTTCTTCCGTTTTATGTTCTCCTGGTACTTTTCAGAAAACTATTTTATTTTTTAAAGAAAACGTAACGCTTTTTTAGGGTTCCGAAGGCAAAATGGCTAAAACGGAACCCTTATAGTTTCGTCATATCCGTCCGTATGTCACAGGCATTTTACTCAAAAACTACATAATGTATATTGATGAAATTTGGAGTATAGGTGTCTCGTATTTATAAGCCGCTACTTAGTTTTGTAGTTAAATAAAAGAATTAAATATTTCTAGAAGGGGCACTCTATACATGTAACAGAAACAGAAAATAAAATTCAGCCAACATCAACGTGTGGCACTTCTATTATTTTGGCTTCAGATCTTTTAAAGTCCTCTTGCTAACCACGTATGGACATGCAGCTTGTAGAGCTTTCTTTTTTTAAACTTGTTTAACGAGGTAATAACCTCCGCAGTGTACTCTCCGTCTACCTTTAATACATAATACATTGTACGGGTAACCACCGGACGCCTGAACACATGTTAGTGGTGCGTACGTTTAACACACTCCACGCCGAGCTCTTCATTTCCCGTACAAATTGAACCCAGCAGCGAATTTTTGGCATTTAATAGGTTAAATCGAATCAGCAGATGACCGGCCGGATCTATTCTGAGCACGAAAACCATATTTGGAGGGTCCAAAGATATTTGCTATTAGGATAGGGTCGGTCAGATCTATTTAATTTGCCTAAATGTTGGATTGTCCGAATGCTGATGTGTTCTTGATAAAGATATCAAGGAGATATCATTAGTTTATTATCATTTTGAGGTATATATACTCGTATTACAGTTCGATAGACTACACTCGCATTTGTAAGAATCATCATCTTATACCGCTATACAAGCGTCGAGAAATAGCTGATATTACTTATTTTCTAAATATTACCAGCGGCGTCGTTGATTGCCCTGAGTTACTTTCTTGCGTTTCGTTTAATACGCCCACACGTCCTAAAAGGTATTACCCCCCTATATCACTTGGGTTAGCATCATCCAGATACAGACAAAACAGCTTCTTGGCGCGTGCTGGTAAGGGCTTGAATAATTTGGTCAATGATAATGATATGAATGTAGACATATTTAATTGTAGAATCCCTTCTGTGAGGCGAAGTCTGACGTCAAAATATTTTAGTTAAGCAGCATTACTTGTTTGTCTATTGCAAGTAAGCTATTGTTATTTTAGTATAATTTTATTTTGTTTTGTTAATTGTTTGATATCTTTTTTTGCGTAGGTGTGTAGTGTAAGTGCGTGGCACTTAAGAGTTTAATTTAACTTGATATTCTTACTTTGTTGTTATACGTGAAATCCTATAATTGGTTTTATGTTTCATATACTTTTTTTACGTTGATGTTATAACTGTTGGGTTTCCTAAATATAATAAATAAATAAATAAATAAATAACTTCGCAGTTTCTCGATTACCCTAGATTAAATGATATTGTAATTTACTCTACAGAAAGCCAAGGCTCAAAATGCAATAAATTGATTCGTGCATCCGAATATGTTTGAGTAAATATACATACTGCAGTGCCATCGGCATTTTCTTCGGACTTGCCCGAACAGCCGTGTCTTCTATCGTCGTTGTAATCACAATGAACCTGTGATTTTGCTGTGTTTTTACAGGCTTTCATATCTGAAAACCTAATGACCGTAGTTATAAAGAAAACGACCAGAGCCATCTTCCTATACAATAGGGGACACGGTTTATGTAGGAAGACATGTCAAAACTGTTTTGTGTTTTTTTTTTTCTCGTAATCATTCTGACATGTTTTCCTGCAAAACTACGCAGATATTTTATATTATTTTTACAGTTATATATAATGCTAGAATAAGTAGTATCATTGTAATTTTTTATTAAAAAAATGACTAACTGTTGAGTTTCTTGCGGCGCTTCTTATTCTCAGCAGTGGTCTCCTTTTGGGAAGCGCTGGTAGATTATGACGTGTAAAAGTGCCCGTGCGGCCTGCTTACTGAATAAATATCTTTTATCTTTTTATCTTATTATGTTTTGTACTTTATATTGTCAACTTCATAGAGTATCTAATTCATCGTAAAACAAATTGGCTTTGGTCGTTTTCAGCAAAGGTACCGTCATTTAGGGGAAGCAAGATAACCCACTCGGTTAAAATAACCGACCCCTGTAACGATAACGTTTAGAGACAGCAGGCGAGGTTTTTTTAAGCTACAAGTTATTTCATATGGTTAATTTAGAAAGTCGTCAAAGTAAATAATTATGGATGTCTTTTTCGTAAGGTGTTAGCATGCGAACAGCTCAGGAAGCTTGGCCAAGGTGATTTAACATCCTCCTATTTTTTCCCGTTCTTCGTCGGGGTACGCTTGACCATGATCCAGATTCGGCCAGTCTGGTTATTACAGCTGACTGCCATCTGGCCTCCGTAACCCTCGTGACAGGAACCAAACCAATTGAATCATGGTTACACATTTTGCCACCTTAATGTGCAGGTTTCCTCGCGATGTTTTCCGTCGCCGTAAGAGCATCGGTTACCGTGCAGGTAATGTACATAAGTTAGAAAAGCTCATTGGTATATCGCGACCGCTTGGGGGTTCGAACTCGGTACCTCACAAAAACGAGTCGACACCGCTAGCCACTAGGCCACCGACGCTCTCCACTAGGCCACCGAAGCTTATGCTGATTTAACGATATTACATACAGGATGTCCCAATATCAGTAATCCACATTGACACCGGAGGTAGACCACCCTAAGACGGACGAAACCAGACACATTTTTTTTTACTTTTGTTTTTTTTTTAACGGAGTGGAAATGCGTTACGCATTGTCCCCACACCGAACCAGCCTAACATGATCTTAGTAAAAAATCGCATGGTTTTCAAGATTTGCCAGTTTAAAGTTATTTTCCAGTACAAACTTTAAACTGGCATATCTCGAAAACGATGCGACTTTTACTGAGGTCATGTTAGGCTGGTTCGGTCCGTCTTAGGCTGGTCTACCTCCGGTGTCAATGTGGGTTACTGATATTGGGACATCCTGTATGTAATATCGTTAAATCAGCATAAGCTTCGGTGGCCTAGTGGAGAGCGTCGGTGGCCTAGTGGCTAGCGGTGTCGACTCGTGTTTGTGGGGTACCGAGTTCGAACCCCCAAGCGGTCGCGATGTACCAATGAGTTTTTCTAACTTATGTACATTACCTGCACGGTAACCGATGCTCTTACGGCGACGACTGATATTGGGACATCCTGTAGAAAATCGACAATATTTACATGATGTTAGCGGCTGTCGGGACTGATCGTCAGGGTCACGTCAATCCTGTACGATGTCTTTGATTTCGAAAATCGTTACGTTAACGTTAAGCATCTTGGCTTGGCCCCCAGATCAGTCTCAAAAATGTTGATTTTTGATCTAATTTTAGCGGTTCGTAATAATTTGGTGTAGGATCATTGTTTTTTAAATTTAAAGTACCCGGGAGACCGAGCGTCGTCGCTCGGGTCGAAAATCGAACTTTCATCGATTTAAAAATAATAATAAAGGTCCATAGCTGGGGTCGAACCCGCAGTCTCTGCGTAGTAGTCCAACGCTCTAACCATCAGTCTATTCAGACGGCGCCGATTGCATCGAAATTACGAACCATATTGCGCGGGAAATCTTTTTGCGTGAAAATACGGGGAAAACGAATTTTCGAAATCGTTAGAGCCGTTTTAGAGAATGTGAGTACAAATATATATTTCTCAAACATGCTCAGAAAGGATAGAATTTCTTTTGAAAAACGAAGACGCGAAGGGCCTCATTTTCTTCCTAGGAGTAAAATAAACGTATGAAAACCCATTTTTGTCCGCTGCGATATTTTTTTAAAGTGCTGTCCAATGCATACAGCATAGAAAGGACCAATAAATAAATCTCATACAGCCAAGGCAACTGCTCGTTTTCGTAGCACAGTGCGTGTGTTTTTTTCTTTTTAATTTTCTTTAAAATTGTCTATGGTTGGAAAAAAAAATTAAAAACAAAAACTTATTGAAATTTAAACGTAGAACTTACTGTTGTTGTGTAAAAACTACAAACATCAAATCCTCGGCACTTCACGGTATTATATTTGAATTCTATTGCTGTCAATATTATGTCAAATTCTACAAGTGTGAAATGGTTGAATTAGATCCTTTTCCCTAAGTTACGTCCATTTGTCTACCACAAGCCCTGAAATATCAACATCTCAAATTCAACAGACAAACATAAATGTGCCTAGAAAACCCATAACAATTTCGTTTACAAATTCTCCTAATATGACTAACATCACTTTTAATATTAATTTTACTTTTTACGAATATATTTGTATCGTTTCCTCACATGTTCGAGAAAAGCATTATATGTATATGCCTCGGCGGAAACGGGTGGATTGCCTGACTCGTATTTTAGCAGGCCTCGCTATTGCTCGGCCTGCTAACCACCTCGTCAGGCAATCCCTTACTTTTCGCGCCTAGGCAATAATGTACTATTATATACTTATACGAATGTCTATCGTTTAATAACAAGTAAGGATAATACTCGTAACCATATAACTCCTACTGTTTCTTTATTACTTATTACAGGACCCATTTCAAACCTTAAACAGTGCTGTAATAAAATAATGCCTGTCCCCGTGAAACACAAAGGTCGGTAATTAAAATGAAAACATTGTCACAAAGTACCTACTCGTCCTAAATTAATTTTTCAAACCTTACACGGGATTTGTTGTTTTTTACAATTTGTCATAAGTAATTGATATTTAATAAATACTAGCCATATTCACGCAAAGATTTTTAAAAAGTTACTTGCCTAATAAATGTAATCTTTTTAAATTAATTGTTACAATTTCAGTACACCTCTAATTTTAGATAAAATGTCATTTAAAATGAATTAATTGACTATTTCGATCGGTGTCATAAAATTACAGGATGTCATTTTTTCTCATTTGGCCGGTTCGATTCCCATCTCTATCAAGCACCTTTTTAAAAATTATTGAATGCAGCTTTACTTTTTATTATTAAATGAAGTCTCCAGAAAAAAAAACTTTTTTATAGTATATTGTAGAAAAGTTAAAAACGCCACACGGAGAGAAAGTGCTTAAGATATAAAACACTTTTGCTCGGTGTTGCATAGCCGTGGGACGGTATATTGCACCTTTAGAATGAAAGTGACTTCATACAAAATGTTAAGTTTTCTACTTCGAGTCATAAAATTATTATTATAGACCTAATTCAAAATCTAAACATTTTAGAATTAGGTCACTTTCATTCTAAGGGTGCGATATAAAGAAGGAATGGAAAATTAACCTTATCGTTTTTTGAACCTAACCTAAAACAATGAACAATAACCTAACCCCACAATACAAACCGTAATCAGTAAGAGGCAGAGTCAGTGGATTCATCACTATACCTCGCTGTCAGATTCCGCTCTCGAATGGCTATTGAAACGCTTGCCTTTTGTGCGTGTGCGCCGGGGCATGCCGCGTTAGGGCTGGTTTGCACCTTTCCAGTAATCCATCATTTTATTCAGAATATACGGGCAAATATTAGGTTGAACATGTTTGATGTATATTTTTTTTATTACATAATAATATGACTTTGTTTGTCATCTGTAATCATTCGGAAATACACACGCCGGCAGGGTGTGTCTTGACAGTTTTGATGCAAATAATTTTCATTTAAATCCTCATAATACGAATTCTATTAGAAACTATACAGGGTGTGAGGTCTACTGAAAACTGACACAATCTTGACAGTTTCTTTTTTTACAAAAAACAAGCAACGTACAGTCAAGGTTATAAATATAGATACGTTCAGAGTATCAAAAATATGTAACCACAACCTTATTAAGGCGACATAAGATCGTGGTTACATACTTTTGAGGCTTTGGACGTTTCTATGTTTATAACCTTGTCTAATAAAATCCGCGCGACGACGCGACGTAGGTAAGTAACATTGCGCGGTACAAAATATATTGTGTTTTCAACCAGACGCTTCTAATAAAAACACTGAATTTGAGTCCAGAAAAATGGTCTGAACTAACTAAACTGAACTAAACCAAGTACGATTCAATATTCATCCGAATGTTTAAACTGAAAACATTAGCCGCGCTTCATTTACCAAAACATTCAATAACTCCCGAAGCTTCTGAATACATAATCTATTTGATGGACTAAAATATACAATTAGCTTCAAGAAGCTTTAAAGCACTATTAAATTTCTTCCTAACGAGCTTATTTCTAGGAAATAATAAGTTGGGGAGTTTACTCGAAATTTGTTTAGTATTGAGTGTACCTATTTGACGACGCGGTTAGCCTAGTTGGTAGCCTGCCTACGAAGCTAGCGGTCCCGGGTTCGAATCCCGGTATGGGCAAATATTTGTGTGTTGACCGCGAGTATTTGTTCCTGAGTCATGGATGCTTTCTATATATTTAAGTATGTAGTTATTTATCTATATAAGTATGTATATCGTTGCCTAGTACCCTTAGTACAAGCCTAGGGCTTAGTTTGGGCCTAGGTCAATTTGTGTGAGATTGTCCGCTGATATTTATTTATATTTAATGCGTTTAAGGAACATAACTTCAATATTTCATTGCATGTTTGAGAAAAATATTATTATTATTCAGATGTTTCTTAAAACTCAAGTTATATCTGTTTTGTTTACTAAATAAAAGCCTATTATTGACCTCATTAAATTCAGTATCGAAACTAAATTATTTAATTCAACAGCTAAATTTTCTAAAATTAATGTAGCTCTGTTTTCAAAACGTTATATTTTCCCTACGCATCACATTTGTGTTCACGATGAATGCTCAAAATGTGTATAGAATGCAATACGTTCAGGAATACGCTACATTTTGTAAACAATTTTATTAAAATGGTATTGGATGGCGTGTTTCGACCGTAATGCACCGAAAGACAGTTTTACGTGCAGTTTATAGTGTATAAATCTTTTTAAAGTGGTTAAAACGTCGGATTTCTTGAATTTATCACGTTATTCAAAAGGTGCAGTACCAGGACGATGGTAATATTATTTTATTTGCTCGACCTTGTTGTAGCACATTCGTAATCTTATTTTTATACTGTATGTATTTTTGAATTTATCCTGTGTCCTCATCCAGGATTAACACAGGATACTTTTTACCCGGGAAAATTTGGTGGTCCCCGAGGAAAAAGCGATAAAGGAATACGCCCGAAAAACATAACCCTTCTTTTTGGGTAGTTGAGTTAAGCACTACCTATAGGTGCTATAGGTAGGAGTTTAAAATGAACCTTATACGAGTACAATAAATAATAAATTGCCCTCTTTATAATTTTATTCAGTGGAAAGCAGTATTCCTATTAAATATTTAGCAATGTTATAATAAGAAATCACTAGACTGGCAACTGAGTACCTGCCCAAAGATTTCTTCATTACATCGGAAGATTTTATTAAGTTGAGATTTAGAATCGAATACAGATAAGTCTTTGATAGACGAAATAATATCAATTCTTCAGAGAATACGTTACTTTTTACGTTCAGTCCTTTTTTATGGTTTTGCTTTTACTTGATATTCTGTTTAAAAGTAATGCCATTTTCTAACTAAACTATGGACATTCCATTTTACCTTTTTTTATAAATTAAGCGTAAATAAGATGCGTTAAAAGTGTGTACGATAAATGATATTTATTTAACTTTTTAAGGACTAATTGACAGAATTTCAAACGTAATTTTTAACTCGCCGGCACTTGTAGCAGAGTTTCTAAGTCCTACGTCAAAATTCACTAGTTCGAAACAGAGTCTTATTTCAGTTAACAAAAGTTAAAAGTCATTTTGATAATTGTCCTATGTGTAGGACGTTAAGCTTCAGGAGGATAATAAAAAAACGGAAACATTTATAGAAATAAAAACAAACCCAGGGGCTCTATAAAAAAACATCTCAGAGTAGAATCATTTTTGTTCTGTCATTTATAAAGCTGATTTAGGTGTCAAATTAAATTTATCTACTCATTCCTGGTGGTCAAAGCCACGGGACACGATCCAGAGGCCGATTTTCTGCCCGACGGACTGGTCTTTCAAAATCAGTGACCAATTCTTCCGAGGTCGACTTCGCTTGCAATGCCCTCACCGCAGAAATGCAGGGACATCACGAAGGAAACTAAACTTAACTCTGAAGTGGTTTACCCTTGAATCACCGACACTCATTTCATAGAATGCTTTACTTCGCTAAATTTTCATTTCATCGACAGGCGTTTCCACGTGCAGGAGTTACAATTTTTTGGTGGTCACAGGTCTAACCTAACCTACGTAACCTATGCTTAAGATAACCTGAAAACAACACGGTTTCAGCAGAAGTGAAATGAAATTCGGTGAAACGACACATTCGATAAAATGAGAGTGTGCAAAAGGGGACACGGTCTGAAGTAGATTGCCAAAAAAACCGGATATCAAGATGAACCGTGTAACGCAACCACTCTGAAAAGAATGTACACTGAAAAGAGAGAGACTCATTCCTTAGTCATCTAACAACGTACTTAATAATAAGCTGGATGCAATTATCGTGTCAATTTTGTAAGGTTTTCAAATAACCGGGCACTGAAAACATTTCAAAGTAGCTTAGGAAACGGCAGTGTCATCTATGTTGAAACAATACACTAAAGTTTAGCGGATTAAGGCACCACGCCAACCCTCGTCAGGCTTAAGGCTACCTGCCAAGTTTAAATGCCTCTGTGAAATTGACGATACGGTTAGCTTAGTTGGTAGTGACCCTGCCTGCAAACTTAGCGGTCCCGTGTACGAATCCCGGTATGGAAAGAATTGTGTGATTAGCGCGAGTGTTTGTTCCTGAGTCATATGTTTTCTGTGTATAAGTATGAGTGAGTGTGTGTGTGTGTGTGTGTGTGTGTGTGTGTGTGTGTGTGTGTGTGTGTGTGTGTGTGTGTGTGTGTGTGTGTGTGTGTGTGTGTGTGTGTGTGTGTGTGTGTGTGTGTGTGTGTGTGTGTGTGTGTGTGTGTGTGTGTGTGTGTGTGTGTGTGTGTGTGTGTGTGTGTGTGTGTGTGTGTGTGTGTGTGTGTGTGTGTGTGTGTGTGTGTGTGTGTGTGTGTGTGTGTGTGTGTGTGTGTGTGTGTGTGTGTGTGTGTGTGTGTGTGTGTGTGTGTGTGTGTGTGTGTGTGTGTGTGTGTGTGTGTGTGTGTGTGTGTGTGTGTGTGTGTGTGTGTGTGTGTGTGTGTGTGTGTGTGTGTGTGTGTGTGTGTGTGTGTGTGTGTGTGTGTGTGTGTGTGTGTGTGTGTGTGTGTGTGTGTGTGTGTGTGTGTGTGTGTGTGTGTGTGTGTGTGTGTGTGTGTGTGTGTGTGTGTGTGTGTGTGTGTGTGTGTGTGTGTGTGTGTGTGTGTGTGTGTGTGTGTGTGTGTGTGTGTGTGTGTGTGTGTGTGTGTGTGTGTGTGTGTGTGTGTGTGTGTGTGTGTGTGTGTGTGTGTGTGTGTGTGTGTGTGTGTGTGTGTGTGTGTGTGTGTGTGTGTGTGTGTGTGTGTGTGTGTGTGTGTGTGTGTGTGTGTGTGTGTGTGTGTGTGTGTGTGTGTGTGTGTGTGTGTGTGTGTGTGTGTGTGTGTGTGTGTGTGTGTGTGTGTGTGTGTGTGTGTGTGTGTGTGTGTGTGTGTGTGTGTGTGTGTGTGTGTGTGTGTGTGTGTGTGTGTGTGTGTGTGTGTGTGTGTGTGTGTGTGTGTGTGTGTGTGTGTGTGTGTGTGTGTGTGTGTGTGTGTGTGTGTGTGTGTGTGTGTGTGTGTGTGTGTGTGTGTGTGTGTGTGTGTGTGTGTGTGTGTGTGTGTGTGTGTGTGTGTGTGTGTGTGTGTGTGTGTGTGTGTGTGTGTGTGTGTGTGTGTGTGTGTGTGTGTGTGTGTGTGTGTGTGTGTGTGTGTGTGTGTGTGTGTGTGTGTGTGTGTGTGTGTGTGTGTGTGTGTGTGTGTGTGTGTGTGTGTGTGTGTGTGTGTGTGTGTGTGTGTGTGTGTGTGTGTGTGTGTGTGTGTGTGTGTGTGTGTGTGTGTGTGTGTGTGTGTGTGTGTGTGTGTGTGTGTGTGTGTGTGTGTGTGTGTGTGTGTGTGTGTGTGTGTGTGTGTGTGTGTGTGTGTGTGTGTGTGTGTGTGTGTGTGTGTGTGTGTGTGTGTGTGTGTGTGTGTGTGTGTGTGTGTGTGTGTGTGTGTGTGTGTGTGTGTGTGTGTGTGTGTGTGTGTGTGTGTGTGTGTGTGTGTGTGTGTGTGTGTGTGTGTGTGTGTGTGTGTGTGTGTGTGTGTGTGTGTGTGTGTGTGTGTGTGTGTGTGTGTGTGTGTGTGTGTGTGTGTGTGTGTGTGTGTGTGTGTGTGTGTGTGTGTGTGTGTGTGTGTGTGTGTGTGTGTGTGTGTGTGTGTGTGTGTGTGTGTGTGTGTGTGTGTGTGTGTGTGTGTGTGTGTGTGTGTGTGTGTGTGTGTGTGTGTGTGTGTGTGTGTGTGTGTGTGTGTGTGTGTGTGTGTGTGTGTGTGTGTGTGTGTGTGTGTGTGTGTGTGTGTGTGTGTGTGTGTGTGTGTGTGTGTGTGTGTGTGTGTGTGTGTGTGTGTGTGTGTGTGTGTGTGTGTGTGTGTGTGTGTGTGTGTGTGTGTGTGTGTGTGTGTGTGTGTGTGTGTGTGTGTGTGTGTGTGTGTGTGTGTGTGTGTGTGTGTGTGTGTGTGTGTGTGTGTGTGTGTGTGTGTGTGTGTGTGTGTGTGTGTGTGTGTGTGTGTGTGTGTGTGTGTGTGTGTGTGTGTGTGTGTGTGTGTGTGTGTGTGTGTGTGTGTGTGTGTGTGTGTGTGTGTGTGTGTGTGTGTGTGTGTGTGTGTGTGTGTGTGTGTGTGTGTGTGTGTGTGTGTGTGTGTGTGTGTGTGTGTGTGTGTGTGTGTGTGTGTGTGTGTGTGTGTGTGTGTGTGTGTGTGTGTGTGTGTGTGTGTGTGTGTGTGTGTGTGTGTGTGTGTGTGTGTGTGTGTGTGTGTGTGTGTGTGTGTGTGTGTGTGTGTGTGTGTGTGTGTGTGTGTGTGTGTGTGTGTGTGTGTGTGTGTGTGTGTGTGTGTGTGTGTGTGTGTGTGTGTGTGTGTGTGTGTGTGTGTGTGTGTGTGTGTGTGTGTGTGTGTGTGTGTGTGTGTGTGTGTGTGTGTGTGTGTGTGTGTGTGTGTGTGTGTGTGTGTGTGTGTGTGTGTGTGTGTGTGTGTGTGTGTGTGTGTGTGTGTGTGTGTGTGTGTGTGTGTGTGTGTGTGTGTGTGTGTGTGTGTGTGTGTGTGTGTGTGTGTGTGTGTGTGTGTGTGTGTGTGTGTGTGTGTGTGTGTGTGTGTGTGTGTGTGTGTGTGTGTGTGTGTGTGTGTGTGTGTGTGTGTGTGTGTGTGTGTGTGTGTGTGTGTGTGTGTGTGTGTGTGTGTGTGTGTGTGTGTGTGTGTGTGTGTGTGTGTGTGTGTGTGTGTGTGTGTGTGTGTGTGTGTGTGTGTGTGTGTGTGTGTGTGTGTGTGTGTGTGTGTGTGTGTGTGTGTGTGTGTGTGTGTGTGTGTGTGTGTGTGTGTGTGTGTGTGTGTGTGTGTGTGTGTGTGTGTGTGTGTGTGTGTGTGTGTGTGTGTGTGTGTGTGTGTGTGTGTGTGTGTGTGTGTGTGTGTGTGTGTGTGTGTGTGTGTGTGTGTGTGTGTGTGTGTGTGTGTGTGTGTGTGTGTGTGTGTGTGTGTGTGTGTGTGTGTGTGTGTGTGTGTGTGTGTGTGTGTGTGTGTGTGTGTGTGTGTGTGTGTGTGTGTGTGTGTGTGTGTGTGTGTGTGTGTGTGTGTGTGTGTGTGTGTGTGTGTGTGTGTGTGTGTGTGTGTGTGTGTGTGTGTGTGTGTGTGTGTGTGTGTGTGTGTGTGTGTGTGTGTGTGTGTGTGTGTGTGTGTGTGTGTGTGTGTGTGTGTGTGTGTGTGTGTGTGTGTGTGTGTGTGTGTGTGTGTGTGTGTGTGTGTGTGTGTGTGTGTGTGTGTGTGTGTGTGTGTGTGTGTGTGTGTGTGTGTGTGTGTGTGTGTGTGTGTGTGTGTGTGTGTGTGTGTGTGTGTGTGTGTGTGTGTGTGTGTGTGTGTGTGTGTGTGTGTGTGTGTGTGTGTGTGTGTGTGTGTGTGTCTATAATGTGTTTATCGTTGCCCAGTACAGTCGAGGGTAGAAATATGTATACACTTTTGGACCTTGTCCCATGGTAATAAGATTCAAAAGTGTATGCATATTTCTGCCCTAGATTAGAAGCCTAGAACTTAGTTTGGGGCTAGGTCAATTTGTGAGAGATTATTGATATTTATTTATTTATAAATAATATTAGTCATAGTCATAGTCATTTATTCATAAACTAAAAATATTTCAAATGCAATGTATATTGCATTTGAAATATCATATCAATACATCATTCACAAGTTAATTTAAGATACATACTTAACTTGCAACTTCCCTTAGTTAACTGAAAATTTGAAAAAAGATTTGGTAATATTGTTAGAGCATCAGTTTATAATGCAGTAATATTTAAAGTTATGTAAAATGAAATGCAAAGCTAAAAAGCTACTAGCAGAGTGGTAGCTTAGGAAGTATCATGTTTCTGAAGATGTCTTTAAAAATGCAATTATTAATAGTTCTAAGCTTTCGAATTATGTTCTGGCCGCTTTTAAAAGCAAAAACGTTTGTAAATGGTACTTAAGTAGTCCCTAAAACTATAAATATATATATGTTAATCTGTTTCGGTCTTCCAAGACACAGGCTTCGCCTAGTTTAGGGGCCTCTGTTTTTCTCTGTAAGTCGAACTATGCGTGTGTACTTTTTAAGTTAGTTTACCAAATAACCTGTAATTAAAATGGTGTGCACATTTAAATAAATAATTTTTATTATTATTTTATTTATTAATTTACAATAATTAACCAACTAACGGCCATCGGTTCTAGAGTGGCGACCGCGAACCGGGAGACGAAGTGTCGGCAGGCCTTCCACAAGGTGCTGATGGACCGGCGATCTGATAAAGGTCGCGGGAAACCGCTGGATGACAGCAGCAAAGGACCGATCGTTGTGGAAAACCTTGAGGAAGGCGTTTGTCCAGCAGTGGACGTCTTGCGGCTGATGATGATGATGATGAACCAACCAACTAACCAAACAAGAAACCAACGAATACTAATAAAGGTTTGTGTTTAACCACTTGAGGCCCTACGTACAAACACTAGGACAAAATTACAGATACCTACGCAGATATACACGTCATGCTTACACATACGTACATATACCTACACCTACTGTTATAACCAATCTAATAAAAAAAAAATTGTTCAAACTGTTCCACAATAATAGATTAGCAAAGATATTGGATCACATTCACAAAAAAACTGACACTATTGAATTGATAACCTCCTCTTTAGAAATGGGTTTTCAAATTTAGATTGTTTACTTGTTAATAATTCATTAAAAAATAAAACCTCGAAAATCCAATTAATTTTACCAACTAAAGTTGATCCGCAAACTTATTATAAAGAAAATATGTCCACAAAAGGTATTTGCAGGGTTTCATTTCACAAAGGTCAGAGTACACAGGAGAACGACTTAATTTAAAATGAACGAGCACATTTTCTAAGTTTTTATTCTGCTAAAATCGGGTGCCCTTGTTTTGCCGACAAACTTTTCATCGAATATCACTGACAACATTCTTTTAATTTTCACTTCTCTTATTGCCTTTTGTTAATGTAAAATAGTATATCGCCATTGACCAATTATTGAGTGTCAGGTGTGAACTAGATAACACCTCTGGAAATATTTTTCTGTAGTTTAAAACAAACAATACAGGTATAGTTTGAGCTTCTTATCACAAAAGTCATTTTAATTCAAGACAAACCACACAGGGTATAAACTATAAACCAAACTATTGGCAACTGGCGAATAAATGTTGCCAATGTGAAAGAAGAATAAAATAAAATCAGAACGAGAAACAAATAAATTCTCTAGTTATCACTATATTCTTTAAAAGTTTATACGTATATTAAATGCAAACTAAAGTTGGATACAGAATTCTTTCAATAAGAATACTATGTCCTCGTTCTGCCCAATGTTGTTTATCATGAACAATAGATTTAATGGTTCCGTTGATTTGACCAAAAGTAGGTTCGTTTGGCAAATGTTTCATTTTACAAACTTTCATTTCGCAAAAACATATTTATACTTAATACATATGAAATAGGTTACGTAGGCAGCAGGCGTAGGTTACATTAGGTTAGGTCAGGTTAGACTTGTCACCACTTAAAAAATAAAATCTTGCCATAGGAACCAATTTAGTACGTATAAATAAAATAATAATTAATAATCCAGATTATATACGTCCCACTGCTGGGTCCAGGCCTCCACTCACAATGAGAGGGTTCGGGCTATAGTTCCCACGCGGGCCCAGTGCGGTTTGGGTTTTGTACGCCCTGCCCGGTAATTCAAATTTCCGTGTAAAAGTGTCCTTTATTGAGGACATTGGTCAGGGATCGGAAATCAAAACAAAACTGCTTGGGCAGGAGGAGGATATTGATGGGTCGAAAGGGTGTGTAAGTAATTATGGTACAGACGTGAACAGAATCTACAGCTATAAAATGATACACGCTCTCTTTCTCATGTTTGAGTAACCGTTGACGAGGAAAAGGGATGGCTTCAGTTGTTTCAAATTTCGTGTTCTAGGGTAACCGACATGATTTATAAGCTACATAAGTTCTGTTGGCATTGAAATCTGTTACAGAAATTTATATCGAAACTAGCGCTACAAAGGAGTCCAGATTATCGAAACTAATCCTATTAATTTTGGGTTTTTATAGCTAAATCCTTTTAGATGTATTCATTTTCCTAGAACCTGTCAAATTTTAGCTCGATCATGCGTGTTAAGCCTGCTGTAGGGTCAAATTAAGTACTTCCATAAATCCTTTTTGTGTCTGTTATACATAAATTTACCTCACCTATTTCAAATATTTCACCTTTCAGAAGATTAGGCCAGTGTGAATTATTCAGTAAATGCTGGGGTTAACATAAGTTATTTATAAACTACCCTCGTAACTATATTTGTGGCTCCAAGTATAAGTCGATTTAGCTCGTAATAAAAGAGGGCATATATCATTACAGAATATACTAGACTTAAACCCTTTTTCACTTGAACCTCAGAAGACTTATGCCCTATGGAGTGTGGCCACAGAATATTTACGGGTTGTTAGCCTTATTTATTGGACCGGGACTTGATTTATGGTTTACATGGTAATAAATTAAATTGACGGGAAATACATTAAATAATATGGGAGGTGTGCCTTTTTTTTACATAACTTTTTAAGTCCTATTATCGGTACGCCAAACTTCACATAATAATTTGTAGTCCGAATGTATCGTTATTCATAATCATCAAGTCCTAAAGTATTTTAACTGAAACCGTTATTGAAGCAGGATTTTTTTAAATATCTAACTGGTAAATAAGGTTCGGTTAGGTTAGGTTTGTTTTAAAAAAGTCCTAAAATCAGAACGGTTTCGGTAAAATTCACTTTAGGACTTGCGATGATTATGAATAACGATATGTTCGGACAACAAATTTTTCGGTGAGTCAATATGGACCCTCCTATTATAGGAAGTCCGAAAATATTTCTCATACCATTTTATTATTATAATGATCACTCTTCATAAAAAAATTCAATACTTACGATCAAAACTCATAATCATCAGAATTCATAATATCACTAATCAAGTAATCATACACCTTGTTTATACTAATATTTGTTTTCATATATTTTATTATACTAACGATCGAAACTCCTAATCATTCTAATTCATAACGAAGATCACCGTTAGGTACGACGACGAGCGAAGCGAAGGTCACAGTTCTACCGTGTTAGGTAGAACTGCGACCCTACTGCGCGCGAGCCGAGCGAGCGAAGCGAGCGTGCCGCAGTAGCGGTCGGCGAAGCGCCAGAAACGAACATATTTTTAACTAATACTTACATATAGTAGACGACGAGCGAAGAATCACCCTTTTATTTCTAAGTAAGTCCCTGCTCCGTTGGTAGTAATAAAAATTTATGAACAAATAAAGTATGAGGAAAAAAATTATGAAGAGTAATTATTATGAATACAAATCGGTAGTAAAACCAAAAATAGGAATAAGAATTTTATGTGAGCCAATATTCACCCAATATGGTGCCCCATTTCTTACTAAGTTAATATAGGGTGAGCCACGATCCAAAAAGGTTCTATATTGTATAGGTGTCGGCACGAGAGTTGAGGTGAATCATTAGGCTGCTACCACACCAATCGATCGTTCGTCGATCAATCATTGATCGGATGTCATTCGATAGGCAATCGATCAGCCGAAGTTAGCTAATAAAATTCATCGACGTCGATCCATGCCATCGATCGTTAAACGATCGATTGGTGTGGGTGGTAGCCTTACGCACACAGCTATATGCTACAAAGGTAGTGAATGAACGAAGGAGTGAATGTGAACAAAATTCAAACAGCCCTTATTCTTATTGACACGTAGGATACTTACTATTCCTCTCTTGATAGATTCCTCTCTTGACTTGATAGTTCCTGAGAGTATAGTAAAACTACTACGCGGTACGAGTATTTTATACACTTTGTGGAATCTCACTCTGATACCTCTTACATTTCCTTTGTATTAAGTTTTTATAATTCTTAGCCGCCCTTGCCGGCGGACTGTTAGCCTGTGTTTCCCGCGTTTCCCCTTGTTTTGCAGACACTCATTTTATCGAATGTGTCGTTTCACCCAATTTACTTTCATCGAAAGCTAATTTCTGCTGAAATCTTATTGTTTTCAGGTTATTTTAAGCATGGGTTACGTAAGTAAGGTTAGACCTGTGACCACCAAAAAAATATAACTCTTGCACATGGAAATGCATGTCGATGAAATAAAAATTCAGCGACGTAAAAAATTCTATGAAATGAGTGTCGGTGATTCAAGAGTAAACCGTTTCCCAGACTAATTACTAAATCTGTAAAGAAAATGATAGTCTGTGTTCTAATAAGATGAACTGACAGGCCGAGATCGGCCGGCGGACTGTTAGTCTATGGCGTGCTTTAGATAATCTGGGGTCCTAGTGAAAAGGGATGTAATTCAACTTAACTCGTAATAAAAAAAGGCTACAAATCATATACAGAGTACGCTAAACTTATACCCTTTTTCACTAGGACCCCAGAATTTGCCCCGAGTGCTTTCATCAGACCGAAAATTCGGAACGGCGGCGCGTGCGGCGGGGCGTTGCTGTTGCGCGCACGCAGACCGCTGTCGTACGAAGTATGTAAGACTATGCCTCCAGTAAGTCAGTGTGCACGCAAACAACAACGCCCCGCTTCACGTCTGCGGCTTTATTGTAATTTTCCACCGGCGAAGCGAGGCGAGAAAAAATATCCCGCTCGGCTGCGGTGGAAATAGTCTGGATAGGCGAGACGATTTGCTGTTAATATTGAACCGTATCAACATAACGTAGAGTGTTTATTACCGCTGCAACGAAAACAAAAGCGTCGCGATTTTCCCGCCTCGCTGGTGGAAAAGCACCATACCATTACTGTTGCACCGCAAAATTTACGTAAACGCTAAAGCCAAACAACGAGTCCCACGCCCTTGAACAAACACCAAACGGACCATCCAAATTGATCCTTGAATCTAATTTAAATAAGCATTCGCTCTTATAGCCGTCCTTTAATGTTAAAGGTCTAGCTTTTAAGGAGGTGGATTAGAGCTTGCTTTCCCTTGGAAACTGACAAATTATATACTTGAAGGTAATTATACCATTACTCGCCCAATGGAGGAGGGACGATGTTGATAAAATTACAAATGTTGCGTTGGGTCCCTCGATATTTGACTTGGCAGCTTTGAACTTGGCGATAGCCCTTTGATAGGATGTAAATGAGAATTCGGCACGGGTTGCCATTTCAGTTGCTCTTGACATAAGTGTATGACATACACCAACTCTCTTCGAGTAACAGCTGAAGACTGTCACTATGGGGAATAAGTTTCTGTCAAAAGTAAAATTATTAGGATAAGCTTTTCTTGCTGACTGTACCCTTTTTTGCGCAGTCATCATCTGCTTATCAAGACAAATCTAACAAGCCCAAACAGCGTCGCTATCTTTTTCCTTGCGGAGTTCCTATGGCCAGTGGCCACCTTCCGACTGCATCTTCAGACCAGTTCCAGGGTATCATATTTACGTAGGTATACAAAATTTCAGCTCAATCGGACACCGGGGTAATGTTTCTAAATCAGCTTGCAACTAACTAACATACAAATTTCACTTGTTTTTTTTTCTAGAGGAACCTTTAATATGCTGGACGTTCTCTTAAGCAGTAGTAGAGCTAGTACAACTTGCCTGCTGACTTGTTTGTCGCTTGGATATCCCTTTCTTAGTAGTCAGTTACGATCGGCTTCAAAGCGGTACCAAAATACCGGTTTCATCCCGTTATTTACCCAGTTCTCTTCATTTCGGTTCCAATACCGGTTAAGAAAAAATACCAGAATCTGCACCAAAAATATAGGTACCGCTCTTTATAAAGGTTAGCACGCGTGTGCGACGTACATATCTTCTGCTCACCTTCACACACACGTAAATGCTGAATACCGGTATTTTTACCGATATTCTACCCAGGACCAGGTTCAAGGTCACGATACCGGATCCTGAAAATACCAGTGTTTCGAGTTCTGGTCACGACAGAGACGCAAGAAGCGACAACCGAGAAATACAAGATGTGCTAAAGGATGTGTGTCAATGTTATGTACATTCATACATTGTTCTGAAATAAGGTGTTGCTCCACCACAAGATTTAAATACTGCAACCTTGTGAGCTACCTTAGACGGTACATATCCTTGGCCACTGCGTTAAGATGCTCGTAAATCCAAGTCTTAACACCTAAGACTGTGATAAAACATTACAACAAAGCACTATTTTGTGTCTAGTGTAACGGAATTTGAAATCCTGAAACTGTCTTGATAAAGCTTAAATTTGAGAGGTCCGTGGTTGAGACTTAGGTCGTTTAACTGTGAACTGGGGCACATTGGTTATGTACGGCAATATCTTAGAACGTCAGTGCATGCCGTCAATTTAGCAGATGGCTGTCCAGAGCTGGAGTAAAATACAAGGTTTAAAAATGGTTATACTATTTCTTGTTATATTATAGAGTTTTTATCAAAAGCACGAGTTTTTATTACTTTTATCTTTTGACGCTTGAATGTGCTGACTGCGGTTTAGAAAAACCTCCAATGAAATTAGAACTCTACTTTCAGCGCTCGTAGCTCCTAAATGGCTCAACATATTTTCATTAAACTTAACTAAGAACACTCTCAATCAAGTCACCTTTCAAACAAAAAAAACTATATCAATATCGGTTTATCTTTTTTGGAGCTACGGTGCCTCAGACAGACACGCAGATACACTGATATATGATATATACGCACATTATATTTTATAACACTCATTTTGCGTTAGGGGTTAAAAATTGATATTAAAAATGCATATTTAATCACTTTTATGCAACGAAGATCGCAAGTTTTTTATTTGTTTATCTGATCTAGACACTCCCAAGGGAGTGCGCATGAGTTAGTTATGGTGCTAAAATAGTAACCATCCTTGCATGCACAGCCGTAAGGGGGGCATTCGATACGGGGACATATTCTTTCGGGTTGGCCGAGATCTGAGCATTGCTTGTTGCAGTTATAACTACATCCTGGCTCTGAGTTGGGGTCGACACAATCTAAAAAAAAAAAAAATTGTTATTGTCCTGGCTTAGCACGGGTAGTACAGTCGCCATCATATATATTGCAGCAAACAAGGTGGTCATACAAATATTTGAACACGACTCTATTATCAAGGCGTTAGTGTGCATGTTCAGATATTTTTGACCAGTCTGATATGTACAGATATAATTGATGGCGAACTGTACTAACTATCTATAGATAGTTAACTATCTATAGATAGTTAGTACAGTATAATGTTCATAATTGCCTAGAACCTTGCTAGATAAAAGCTGTGGTAGCCTAATGGTTTGACCTGCCGAATCTTAAGCAGAGGGTCGTGGGTTCGAACCTCGGCTCGCACCTCTAAGTTCATCGGAATTTATGTGCGAAATATAATTTGTAAACTTACCATGAGCTTTTCGGCGAAGGAAAACATCGTGAGGAAACCTGCACACACCTGCAAAGCAATTTGACGGTGTTTGCGAAGTTCCCAATTCGTACTGGGTAGTTTCTGAGATAAGCCCGAACAAACACACACTTAGCGCGACGGGGTTTATTTATAATATGACTAGCTTTTGCCTGCGACTTATTCCGCGTAGAAACCCAACCCTCGCCCGACTTTAAATATGTAACGAAATATCGAAAATAAATATTTTTAATTTAATTTTGTTTCATGTCAGCCGAAACACGTCCACTGTTGGACATAACCTTCCCCATGTTAATATACAGGGTGAGTCTTGCTAAAGTGCAAATATAAAAATTACATTAAACATTAAATTAAATTTTATCAACGAAAAAAAATGTTTTTTTTTTTAATATTCATTATTTTAATTTTTTTACTCTTGAAGAAAGGATTTCGAAACTGTGTAGGTACCACATGTAAACTTAAAAAATAATAATAAAAAAAATATCAGGCCAAGTAGCACAAAAGCTGTATAAGCTCTTATACAGCTTGTGTGCTACTTGGGAGTTTTCGTCGATAAAATTTAATTTAATCTCTCCTTTTAATATGTACACTTTAGCAAGACTCATCCTGTATAAGTTAATAATAACAATAAATGTTCTTACTGTACGTGGCCGAAGCCACAGTAGCGAGCACCAATGCAAGAATGAAAAGATGTTTCCACATAGCGATCAAGAAAGTTACTGCGCCTGCGTCGCTCTCTTGCAATTTATAGTTTACGAAACAATGCACTTATTATTTGCAATAAAATGTGTTTTAATTGTTTTAGAGGCCATTATTCGATATACGATCAACATTACGATCATGTTCTAACAATCGTGGTCACGGACAACGCGATAAAGTTTTCTTTTAGATGCATTTTTGCATATGCTATTATTATTTATTTTTGTATTGTTATAAATTTGTCCAAAAATGTTAGTTTCTTTGTATAATATTTAGATTTCCTTACAGTTCCATATTATTTTTATTTTAGCACTTCTTTAAAGCGAAAATAAGGAATAAAATAATTTGTCATGCCTGGTAAAGTACCTTCTGTGTAAATATGGTATTTGCGTCATAAACGAAACTAATATGTGACGTTCTCAATATAAAGGGACGTTATGGAGGCAGGCGGTTACGCCGTTTTTAGAACTGTTACCATAGTATTCGTATAGTTACAAGAATAAGAAGAGCTTAACTGCCTTCCTCAATAAGGTCCTTTTATATTGAGAACGTCACAAATACAAATGGGCGCAGTCGAGGCCAAGCTGTACTGCCCTGCTAAGGTAAAAGACAGTTTTTTACACAAAACTACTGCAGCAATTACAACCTTATTACCTAGTAATGAGGTTGCAATTGTAACAGTAGTTTTGTGTAAAAAACTGCCTTTTTCCTTAGCAGGGCAGTGTAGGATTTTACGTGAACACGTAATACATTTTTGAATGTTATTATTAAAACCAATTTCATTTCGGCACTTTTTGAATTTTTTCTTGATTGACCTTTTTCTTTATCTACCATATTTTCTACCTTTGCTCGTATTTTCATCTTATCTTATTTTAACCTTTTCGCCACCTTACGTCAAATACAGACGTGTCACTCACACGCCAAACATGTTTCTAAAGCTATGCAAAATTTCAACTTATTCATACGATATAAAGTCTCTTTCAGCTGTACCTATGACAACTATAAGCGTCGGTGGCGTGGTAGGCACGACAGCACACGACACCTTTAGGCGTTCTTGGCGTTCAAACGGTTAAGCGCCTCTCAGGTTCTACTTGACCAGCACTTTCTCTGGTGGACGTATCATTCTAGCTTCTGATCGCATGTTTGTCTCGTTTAGGCCAAAAAATATTAAAAAAATATAATAATTGTCGAGTTATATATTTTTACACGTCTATACGTGCTACCAGACTGAATTCCTTAATTTATATATTGGTAAAGGTTATTATTTTAACATATCTATATATTTTACAAGAAAATTACAACAACTAAATTAATAAATACATAATAATATCACATCATACGAGTACGTAATAAAAAAAACTGTTTGCCCGTTTAGTTAAATTACGAAGCCAGGGCGGGTTGCTAGTAAAACGATATGTGACGTTCTCAATATAAAGGGACCTTATGGAGGCAGGCGGTTACGCCGTTTTTAGAACTATTACCATAGTATTCGTATGGTTACAAGAATAAGAAGAGGTTAACTGCCTTCCTCCATAAGGTTCCTTTATATTGAGAACGTCGCATATTTCAATGGTTTTGCCATAAAAGGCGTCAGTAAAATTATGATTCTTAATAATTGATGTTGTGTCAGGGAAAACGGTCCCGGAATCAGCAATGACGTGTAATGATTTAATTACTAATTTCGTTACATTAAATAATATGATTTAATATAATGCGGTTTAATAAGGAAAAGGCCGATCTACCTTATACAGCGTGTTATATCCAGTGAAAAAAAAAAAGCAGTGAAAAAATAATCATCATAATTTTTCAAGGCACTGACTCGCAAAGTACTACTTTTCATGGGACCCAGCAAGCGCGAAAAATACCATTTTCCACACTAGTAGTGCGGAAAAATATGTGTTATTAATTTTAGTTAAATGTAAATAACTCAGGGGACCACAGCCAACTTTTTCTAGAGATTTCCTAATTGTGGAAATGAAGATGCTTTATGTCCTATCTTATTGTTGAATTAGACCTAGTTACTAATGCCCTTACTAATAAACGTTGAGTAACCGCTGAGTAGTTATACCATGCTTTGTCCTTATCTGTCATTGTGACATTTGAATTCAACAGATAAGGACAAATCATGGTATAACTACTCAGCGGTTACTCAACGTTTATTAGTAAGGCCATAAGTATATATGTGACGTTCTCAATATAAAGGGACCTTACGGAGGAAGACAGTTACGCTCTTCTTATTCTTGTAACTATACGAATACTATATAACAGTTCTAAAAACGGCGTAAACGCCTGCCTCCATAAGGTCCATTTATATTGAGAGCGTCATATATTAACTGCCCCGAAAAATAAAAGTATGAAGTCTGATCTGAAGTATAATCTTTTGATTGTTTAAAATAAAACTTATTCGAAAAATGTAAAACATGATCATACCGACTCGTAATGTTAATAATATGTGACGTTCTCAATATAAAGGGACCTTATGGAGGAAGGCAGTTAAGCTCTTCTTATTCTTGTAACTATACGAATACTATGGTAACAGTTCTAAAAACGGCGTAACCGCCTGCCTCCATAAGGTCCCTTTATATTGATAACGTCACATATTAGTGTTTACTAGCGACCCGCCCCGGCTTTAGTCCATTGGTGAAAATTGTATGAGAATCCGTTCAGTAGTTCTTGATTTTATCAGACAGACAGACAAACAGACAGACAGACGCGGCGGAGGTTACATTGTTTTATGAGGTGATAAGTTTATCTCAATATTTTTTATGAATAACAAAAGAGACTAAAGCCTCTATAAAATATTTACTTAAAGGGTCGTTTTCAAAAAAAAATTACATAGTAGGCTAAATGAAAACAAAATCACGATCGTGTCCTTTGTGTAACGAAAGTCAGTCATACAAACTATATGGGTAACTTTCGTTACACAAAGGAATCAAATAAGTTTTGTTTTAATTAAAGCCCGTAACTATGTAATTTTTTTTTGAAAATGACCCTAAAAGGACATTGTACATTTGTTGGATAAGTAGACAAATTAAAGTGACTTAATATAAATCAACCTGTATAAGAGGCAAGTAAGATGCAAATTAGTATAAAATGAACGTCGAAACTAAATCACACCCGTTGCTTAAAATCCATGAGCACTGCTGTGTCATAGTTTAATCTGTGTTTTATACTGTTGAGCATACCGACGCAAAATAGAGACTCAAAATTTAAGTCCAAACTGCAAAAGCGTTGCGAGCTAAAAAACAAAAGAAGAAATTTTAAACTAAATTTTAACTTAAAATTACAAGGAATCCTAATTCGTGAATAATTAACACCATGATCGTAGAACCGACGGCTGGAATAACTGTCACAAATGGTACACCTATATTTGAGGAGACGCCCTCGTGCTACGCCGCGTATTACACCGTCGTAATTTTAGCCATCGTCAACTTAATCCTCTCTGGAATCAATTTAACATTCGGAATTGTGATCTGGATTATCGTGCCAAAATGGAGAGTGTTCAAGCACTATGTGTACTTGAATGTTATGGTCGCAAGCTCCTTGAACATAATCGGTTCCCATTATTTTACACATTTTAAGTTCTCAGTTATCGTAGTTGTCATCATTCTGTTCTTGCCAAGGATCATCTTATGCCATTGGTTTATTTTTACAACTTTCATGTATTACATGGACATCGTCAAAGTGTTCAACAAGGATTTCAGGTGGAAATATCTCGCAGCTAACGTATTTGGATGGTTACTACCATGTGTTGAAGCGGTAGTGATGTACGGAATTGATTTGTACTTTAATGTCAGTATAGTTACGTTGAGTTTCTCGGTTTGCATTTTATTACTTATAATAAATGTTATTGCGTATGTCATTGTAGCTTTTAACATTATTAAATTAACGCTGTCCCGACAAGAGACGAGAAAAGATGTACATTCTAAACTTTTAGTAGTGACAATCATAAGTATACCTTCTGGACTAATGTCTATAATACCTTTAATAGTGTTGGAAGTATTGCACATAAATTTACTTGCATATATCATAATTATCATAATTAATTTAATAGTAGTTACTTCAGGCCACGTGGCGTTTATATCGATGAAGTCCAACAGAGTGCTTTAGGGTGAATACAGTCGAAGACGGAAGGCAATGAACGCATTACATGAAAGAAAATCTTTCAACTTGTGATATCTTAAATCAGCTGAAACTAAGATCGGTTCATTACTAAAATCTTATACTGAAGGACTTTCGTGGCGACCTTCATCCACTTGTGGAGGCTTCATAAGCTTTTTATTGGAGGATTCTTAACCTCAACAATATGGCATCAGGATAAACTTAAAGGAATAGTGTAATTACGACTTTGACAGAATAAGTCTTGTTTTTTGGTAAAATAGTGCCAGGATTTATGTGCAATTTGCGTCACACTGACTAAATACAATTAATGAAGATGTAATAAAAATAATAAATAAATAATTTATTTTTGCGAAACAGGCATGGGCATATAAACAATACTCCGTCTAACTGCACAAATAGTTTGTAGGCGAAAACTGGGAAGATGTAAACAATAGTATAATTGTATGAACTTTAAATTGTAAATTCAATTTTTTATGCACCTTTAACCCGTCAGGCGTCCGGAGGACACACGGTGGGCACTAAATAAGTGCGTTGTCTTTGGTAATTTTTCTTTATGATTATTTGTAATTGGCACACCTGCAAATAATTTTTCAACCTGTCACAGCTATTGCTTTTTACAAATTCGATTTTTAACCAATAGAAATTGAGTATTAAAAAATAGAAATAAATGAAAACCGGCGGATTGCGCCCGCTGAACGTTAATTGAGAAATGTCATGTTGCGCAAATAAATAATGATTGCGAAGTAATTATGTGTTTTGTTATAGTATAATTATGTGAAATCAACGCGTAAACAACTAAGCTTCAATTTAGTGTATGTGCAACGTGGTTTTTGTGCCAAATTTAGTGTTATTTGTGTATGTGAAATGTGAGTGGCGGAATAATAAAAAAATAATTTGTTAAGAAAAAATAAATTTCTAATTACAAGTAAGTGACATCATTACACCATATAAAATCGGATATAAAATTTATCAACCTTTCTATCGGCATATAACACATTAAGTTACGTTAAATTAAAGGTAGGTATAATTTCAAGGTTCTGCGAGAAATCGGGTATTTTTCGTTTTGTATGGTGACATTTCGTGCACGTTACCCTGCGAGAGGCCGGACGCTTGACGGGTTAATCTAAATTATCGTTTCTCCATAAATATTTCCCCCTTAACAGCGTAACTTTCCAACATTGTTGCTATACAATCCTAACTGCAGGTGTTTTTGGAAACCTTAAAAGGTAGCTCTGCCGAAAACTTGATCAGGATAAATGATAATTCGAACTTTAAATACCTACTTGATTAAAATTCTTATGAGAAATAATGAGCTCCAAAACCTGTGATAGAGATACAATAGAATTGTATAAAAAGGCTAAGGTCTGTTACAGTATGATAATATATTTAAAATGTTAAAAAGCCAGAAATTATGTTTGCGTCTAAATTTATTCATTGCTCATCGTCTGTAAATGTACAGCCGATGGCAAAATAAGGTAAATAGCTTCGTACTCTTATTGCGTGTTACTAGAATATTAAGGAAATATTTGAGGATGAAGCGACCAATTTTGAGCATAACTAACGAGTAACAGTCAGCCGATAACATTATTTCAGACATGTTGCAAATTGATAACCAATATCAAATACAAATTGTTGAAAACAATTGGTTTTTTATTTAAGTTGAGTCACCTTAAAAGCGTGTAAGTATATCATGAAACAGTGTTTTTGATAGTATTAATGTAGGTATGTGTTCTAAAACCAGTTACAATAAGTTTCTATAAATTAATATTATGATCGCTGCCATAAATCAAACTCTTTTATTTTACAAAACAATGAATTTACTATAATTAAGTTATATCTTACTAATTTCCAGCAAACAATTGTTTGCTGGAAATTAGTAACTTTACACTCCGTTCTGGGTGAAGGGTTTGTCCAGTTTCTATACTTTCCATCATCCTCCGTATAGCTACAATCTCGTCGTCTCTTCTGAGCCCTTAGCCAAGATGCCCATCGCCAACTAGCGTTTATATTCGTTTCGTTTTTAAACCAATCGCGTCACTGGTAGATCACGTGACTCTCCGTATGACGTGATCTATCAATGACGCGATTGGTTTAAAAACTAAACGAATACAAACGCTAGTTAGCGATGGGCATCTTGGCTAAGGGCTCTGGTATGTTATACTGTTAACGCATCGTCCTTCACTTCTATTGAGTCGAAGAAAACCGGCTAATTTACGTCGTCTGTCAAGATATATAAATGACATTTAACTGCCATAAGTAATGAAGTTCATTGACAGTGAACTGAATCACACCCATTTATAGTGGTTTTTAACAGAAAAAACAGCCTCGGTTCAACTTTTTTAATGCACACATCCAAGATATGGATCACCCCGCCGGCGTCCGTATTACCGGAAACTTATGACCTGGTGTCCTTCAAAAGTAAGATTAATACGGTCGTGCCTTCTGGGTAAGCTCGCTCCTCTTCAATCTTGTCTCGAACAGGTCACCAGTCGTTTTATAGGTTACACTTTTTGTGATTTGTTAAGATAAAAATCAAAGCTTCATATTGATTGCATTTCGCTTGCGCCAATATGCAGCCCATAACACTCTACTGCGTTTTAGCGAGAGAAACACAAAATGTCCTGCAGCAATGGTCATCAAAGTTAAAATAATAATTATTATATACGGTATCAATTTGCAATGCATCATCTCCGATACCATCATTGGAATCATAGACATTAAACCTGATGGTATGATAGCTGTTGTTGCTAAATATATTTTCGAACATATTTGTCTATGCGTACCTTCACTTGAAAATGTTAATTTAACAATATTGTAAACCACTATAAAATATAAAGCAACGTTAACAACTAAGATCAAAATGTTAACTGTGTATTGTATTGTAACAATTGAACAGATTTTAAAGACGTCAATAAGATACATGAAAGATACTTCAACACAAGGTACTACCCATGCAAACACATTAGCTGCTAAATATTTCCGTTTTAACACACTGTTGAAGACGTCAACAATGTCCATGTAAATCATGACAGTAGTTACCAGTAACCAGTGGCTCATGATGATCCGAGGAAGCAATAGTATGATAATAATGACTGTAACAGAGTACTCATTATGTGCGTATAGGTAAAAGGTGATCATGTTAACAGTACTAACTATGATGAGGTTCATGCAGGTGTAGTGCTGGAATATTCTCCACTTTGGCAGCATGATCCAAGTTACTGTTCCGTACGTGAAGCTGATGGTGGCTAGCAGTAAATCAATGGCGAACATGGTTATGGCGCCTATGTACACGGCTTGAAGCTCAGCCGTCTTTCCTACCACGGATGGTGTATTATTCATTAGATTCCCAAACGCTAGTTCAGTCATCGTATAATTTCACAAAAGTAAAGCTAACGTTGTGTTATTATGTTCACCGGAAAGTTTTCTTAGCGTTGTGTTTGTGATGGTTTTTCACTTTGTTGTTTTATGTTGCTCCCAAATCTTTTATTCACCACAGCAAAAATGCCTGCAATTTTTATCTCCCCAAGATGCTCACGCTGTTTTGGCACAAAATGAGATCACTTTTTAAAAATGTACCTCTAATGTACATTTTATTGATATTTCAAAAAAAAAATAATTTAGTAATACTTTGTTTAATTATATTTAATGCTACACTACATTTAATGCGCGTTCAGCAATCTTGTAATTCAAACTGTTCGGTTTTTTTTACACAATTTCATTTAAATACCTTGTTACTGACGTAAATGGTGAATCATAATGATATTTATGAAATGACTAGGTACTTTCTGAAAAGTAAATGTTTGCTATATTTGTCATAAGTCATAAGTCATTTATTGGTAAAGTCACTTTATACGTTAAAAGGATGTATGGATAATTCCAATTAGTTACATTATCGTAGCTGCATAATGAATTAATGACGATGATATTATACAATATTGACGTGAAAAATGTCACGTAATAACAATATAGTAATTAATTATTTAATTACCAGAAAAAGAGAGACAGGTTATTTACAATTTCATAAATAAAAATTGTCTTATTTTTCTCTTATAATAGGCGTTTTTAAATAAAAAACTACGTGACTACTCCGAATAACTAAAAAAATCTCATCAAATAAACTAGAAACGGAATTCCTGAAATTATCTCCGAAAATTTCAGCGTCTATAGAATTCTTTATTGCTCAAAGGTTTCATTTTTAAGTCTTTTTGGGGAGACCCAGTGTAGTGAGCGTTTTGTTCTTAATAATTCCTTTGACCTTTTAAAGTGTTGCTTGAGGCACGGTGACTCAGCGGGATCCCTTACAAAAAGACGTCAATTAGATGATGGCATTCCCGCTTTCATTGTGAGGGATTGCGGAAGAGTTCTGGCGAAACAGCTCCTCCATATATTTAATTTATGTTTGAAGAGTTCTTATTTTCCGGAGCGTTGGAAAATCACTCGAGTGATACCGATACCTAGAGTGATGCGGGTTCCGAGGTACATGGATTAAAGGTGCTTTTCCACCGGCGAGGCGAGACGAGACGATGTAAGACGAGAATTGAAATTTATATGGCAAAATTTCTACTCTCTCCTACCGCATCTTCGGTGGAAACAGTATGGATTGGCGAGGATGTGCGATACGAGAATTGATATTTTTGTTATTATAATAATGAACCGTATTGCTGCGTACATAAAGTGTTTATTTACTCTGCAACGGAAACACGATTCTCGCGTGTCATCGTGCCGGCCCGCGCGATTGCTCGCGCTGGCTCGCGCCGGCTATTTAATATCAATCGCGAGACGCACAGCCAATGAAAGATCCATAGATACCAAATAGGTCCAAAGCTTCAAAAATATATAACCACGACCTTATTAAGTGCAGTAATTAAGTAAAGTATTAATCTCGCCATGTTCATTATAATGATATTTAATATGATTTCGAATCCAATAACGATGAGTTCGTTTTCTCATAAGAGCTATGAGATTGTTTCTTGTTACAGTATCGTCATCTGATTCTTCTTCCAGTAACATATTTAACACTACTATTTCACGAGACATAATGTTGCAACCGCGTGTTTGTTGCAAGACGAACTGAACAGTAATGTATCTTCACTATACATAGCCCACAATATGGACGATATCGCTATCGCTAGCACTAGGACCTGGTCGTCTGTGAAACCAGGGACTAAATGAATGTGCAGGCAGTTGAATGTCATTTACCCACCTTGACGGACGACGTAAATTCGCCGGCTATTCATCGACTGAGTAGAACTGAACGACGATGTGTCAACAGAATAACATAGCTGGTGTAAGCCAGGGGAGTAACTTGGGACTGTTGGAATTCATAATTATGATCAATGATCTCCCTGACGTAGTTAAAAGTGCCAAATGCCTACTTTTTGCTGATGATCTCAAGTAACTCTTAGCAATCAAGGATGTAGGAGACTGCAGGCGCCTCCAGCAAGACATGGAAAGGGTGCGGTCGAGTGGAGCCGGAGAAACAAACTGCAATTCTATGTGGACAAATGTGCCATAATGACATAAAGCAGAGCCCAAAAACCACTAGAATACAGCTACGAAGTGACTGGGGCACAGTTAAAAAGGGTAGACTCGGTGAAGGATCCGGGAGTACTCTGAAGTAGGGACTTGATTTTCAGGGAACATATCGTATGCGTATGTCGTAAGGCATGCAGAATACTGGGCTTTGTACTTGTGCGAGCAGCGAGCCTTAAAAACTTAAAAGCTATTTCAGCTCTGTACAATGCTCTGGTAAGGAGCTAACTGGAGTGTAACGCTGCGATATGGACTCCATATGAGATCAAGTACCACCTTATGATAGAGAAGAT
Source organism: Tortrix viridana (assembly GCA_963241965.1). Taxonomy (NCBI): domain Eukaryota; kingdom Metazoa; phylum Arthropoda; class Insecta; order Lepidoptera; family Tortricidae; genus Tortrix; species Tortrix viridana. Next base: position 13,778,081 of record OY725182.1, read on the forward strand.
ACAAAATAAGTTTATCAGGTAGGTACTTATACTGGAAACTATACACTTTCTTTTTTTTATTGATAATGGATTTGCTCTTGACTAACTCTTGCCCTTGGAGGACGAAGATTCAGTCTACGATGTAGTTGATGTATCCTACGTTGTTCGTATTAGGCATGGTAGGCTACAATAAATTAGAAATGCGTAGGGACTACGGCGAAGCAAAAAAGAAGGGTTATGATTTTAGCAGTCTAAGTTTGTTAGTATGACAGTATGTTTGTATGTTCTTCTATTCCCTCGTAGTTTCTATACTATCCATTATATGTTGACAAAATAACCTGTTGGCCTCGTCTTAGGATTCCGAATGTCATGAGCTGTGACGTCATATTAAATCCAGCATGGTGGATTTGACATACATAAAATGAAAAGCGAAAAAAAAATACAAATGTGTTGTCAAATGAAAGCTGAGGCATAGATTTCGAAAGATAGGTATGTTTTATACCTACTTACTTAAATGAAAAATGTATTACTTTGTGACACATAAAAAGAGCATGAGAGGCGATATGATAACAATATTTTTTTCACCTTACCAGCCCGGAAAGGCTTTCTTTATCGGTCAAAATCTGCGCGCAAAAGTTTACTTTAACCGCTAGCGTGGAAAATAATGACAGTAGGTACCGTGCGCGCGGAGGAGGCGCTACGCTTGTGCAATTGTTTTTCCAATATCAAGTGAGCTACACGTGTGTTTCGCACGGCAGCAATTATTTGGGTTTATAAGTAACAAATAACAATTTTCGTATTCGGGTTTTATTTTATAACTTTATGTTACTTTATTATTATTTATTTTAATGGTGGTCTAATTATTAGGTAATAGCAAGTTTTAACGAAGAATATAAAACAGTTTCTTCTTATTACGAGGGATTAAAACTCTGAACTGTTTCCCGTATAATTTATGCTCCACTAATTAAGAACATGTTAAATTTAATACAATTTTGCTTCCTCGTTTGCCGTAACACGCAAAAGCGGTAACTAACCAGTTTACATGCCGAGAACCTCGATGCGGTGTCTATTTTGTATTAAAATCAGGGAACCTGGCATTAGCTAACATAGCCACAACAGATTTTACATGCCCCGTGGAACATCGTAATTTTCGTTCGTGCCGTGAATTTATATGCATAACGCGGCACGAAAATGATTCGTGGGAGAAATAAAAATACGAGGAATTAATTTTACGGCCACTTTTCAGCTCGGGTTTGTGATACGGAAAATGCTTTTGTTAAAAACCTTCACGAATTCGTATCAAATAAAACTGAGATTGTAATAATTATTACAATGTAATGTATTAAAAAACCATATTAAAAGTTTTTAATTTAGAATCTAGTCTTCTTATGGGTGTTCTTCGGGCCTGCTGTGAAACTAATATATCCTAAACCTAGGCAAGTATATCTATACTTAGGTATATCTACACACACACACACACACACACACACACACACACGCACACACACGCACACGCACACGCGCAAGCGCACGCGCACGCGCACGCGCACGCGCACGCACACGCACACGCACACGCACACGCACACGCACACGCACACGCACACGCACACGCACACGCACACGCACACGCACACGCACACGCACACGCACACGCACACGCACACGCACACACACACACACACACACAGACACACAGACACATATATATGCATGCATGCGTATTCTATTTTAAATCTGAGGTACGGCAGTGCCACCGCCAAGTCGAGCAAACAAAGCACAGCCGTACCACCATCCTTTTCTCGAAGCCATTCGGGGCACTTTTGACCCCGCTGTACCTGTCACTGACACACTGACCGATCATCAAAGTTCTAAGGTACTTACTACTGGCAGACATACAAACTTCAAATTTTGCATTCAGGTAGTATTTAGCCCACATAGAAAGGAAAAACTGAAAGATCCTGAAATTTTAGTCCCGTTTTCTTTGTGGTTGGTAAATTCACGTCTCGATGTAAAGTCTATGACAAATAATTTTACGAACTGCACAAGTAACTTCGTAATCGTATTTGTGAGACTAGGAAGTGGATATAAGTAGGTACAATCAGCCACAGATAGATGTACACAATCTGTCATAAAGGAGAACAAAAAAAAGGGATCCGATCGAAAACATAAAATGCACAAAAATTTCAAGTTTCGCAATGTAATGCTGCCACCGTAAAAATTTGTGAGGTCTCATGTAAAACCTACATTTAGTGAATTTATTAATATTAGACATCTAATGCTTCTATAATAAGTATATTGACTTGGCAATCGCACGGCATCATAATAACTTATCTACCTTATACAAATTAATTAGCGATTTGAAAAGGTATTTTCACGCAGCAGCGCTTTATTTGTGTTGTGTGACTGCCAAGTTAATATATTTATCACAAAAATAAAGATGTCTAATATTAATACATTCACTAAATGTAAACTTAGCTATACATAAGACCTCACAACTTTTTGCGTTGGAAACATTACATTGCGAGACTTGACATTTTATGTTTTTGATGGAATAAAGATTTGGAACAACAATTTTGTAACAAAAGAAGATCAAGCTTTTTACTTCGATGAATAAATAAACACCAAGTCGGCACAATGAAACTTAAAGGTTACAGAACCCTAAAAGTGAAACAGAATACATAAAGGGTGATCAGAATCGTTATTTGATTGCGGACCAGGAAAAGTGAACGGATTGAGATTATTTTCCTGTTTTGCTCAGCATTCATTACGGAGGCCTGAGGGTTGATTGAAGCAGCCTTTGAGGATTAATGGCAACACAGACTTAAAGTCCAAAAATCTACATCGAAAATGTATAAAATCGTCCGAGAAACTGATAGCCTGTGTTAACCTGACAGGCCGGTATCGGCCAGAATACTGGTTAGACTGTGGTACTTAGTAAAATTTATATTTAATAAAAAAAAAAGAATCAGGAGACAAGCTCACACAACTTATTCCAAGTATAAGCTGACACTCACTTAGTATGAGTGTGCATACTTAGTGCGTGTCAGTTTAGACTGGACTTAATTTTTTACGTGATGGAACTACAAATTAACGGTTTTCGGATTTTTTCCTTTACTTGTGTTATAAGACATTGCTTCTTGCCAAATTTCATGATTCTAAATTAACGGAAAATACCCTAATGGTTTTGATTTCCTTGAGATTCCCTTGAATATGCGGCATAAACGGTCGTATATTTTGATTGCGTTGACTTAGATATTTGATTTTTTCACTGATCCAAGGAATCGCAGATCTAAGTATTTGATATGAATTTCAACTTGATACCTTTACGCGTTCCTGAGAAAAAGGTCTTGACAGACACAGACAGACAGACAGACAGACAGACGGACAACAAAGTGATCCTATAAGGGTACCGTATTTATTTCATTTGAGGTACGGAACCCTAAAAAGAATCAGGAGATAAGCTCATAACTTGTTCCAAACAGAACTGTGCTCTAGGTTTGGACTGTGGGTAGAAAACTATGATAAACATATTCATATAGAAGGATAAAAATATAATACAAACTAGTAACACAATAATTTGCCCTTGACGGGAATCCAACCCGGGACTGCTACATTTGTACACAGGGTTACAGAATACAGTATTTATCGTAACACCGTTAACACCACATAACATTTTACAGTTTCAAATAGATTTAAAATGCCTGCAGTCGATTTGATACAATTTCAAATATTTAAATTAAGTTTAATACCAATAGTTTGATTATAATAATTTATCACAGTCAGTTGTTAATAATTTAACAATATTTAACAGTATGTTTATACATCCAAGGCTCGGGAACAAATACACTAGTAGGCTAACCGCCTCGTCAATAAAATAGATACTTACCCATCTCTCTCTCTTTCTCTTAATTTAAGAGCTCTGCTCTTGTCGGTGGAGCAATTTCCATTCCTCTCTCCTCTCTGCCAGCTCCTTGACCTCTTTATACGACACGACCTGCACCTTCTCCTTAATTTAAGAGCTCTGTTCTTGTCGGTGGAGCAAATTCCATTCCTCTCTCCTCTCTGCCAGCTCCTTGACCTCTTTATACGACATGACCTGCACCTTCTCCTTGATTTGGTCCATGTAGCTTCTTCTTGGTCTTCCTCTCCCTCTCCTGCCTTCAATCTTTCCCTCTATAATGTTTTTGATAAGCTGGTCGTGCCGCAATAAATGGCCAATCATCCCTCCTCTTCTGTTCTCTATAATCTCCAATATACCCATACTTACCCATAGGGACTTTCAAATTGACTGAAACAGTTGACTGTTGAGTGATCCATCTTTAATCGTAATCTGTGCCAACATCTAGTTAGAAGCATCGCTTTGATCTCGTATCGCCTAAACATCGCTGTCAAGTTGATAGACAGCCAACACTCTTATTTCTAGGGAGCAAAGTCGAATATACGTCAGATGAAAGGAGTACAATGTCCGGAGATTATTTAAATTGATGATAGATTGGACGGCCTTCGACATTTTTATAGACTATCTTTAAAATAAAACAGTCATGTCAATACGTTGTTTTTGTTCATTAACATTTTAAACCTTACGGGACGCTTTCATTTTAAACCTAAGTTAAGTCTCACGTTGGAACATGGAAAAGATGACTGAATTTATTTCCCTAGCACCTGTCAAATTTTATCTCGTGCATGCATGTTAAGCCCGCAAGGGGGCTAGTACAACTAGCCCGCGACTTGTTTGTCACCCAGATATCCCTTTCTAACTAGTCTGTTACGATAGAGACGCACTGAGCTAATTTTTCAGTTCAGTTTTATTATCAGTAATACAAGTACAGTCGGCAAAAAGCGTTTCATTTTTTTTCTAGAAAACTTTTTTTTCTTTTGTCAATGTGAAACAAAACATACGGTTCAAGAAAGAAAGAAAGAAAGAAATACAAATTTATTCAGCACACACACAGCTCAAACAACGTATATACAAATAAAGTGTTACATGTATTTAGTAGTATTATACATTATCATTTTATATGCCCGTTAGCGTTCTAATTTTCGCCAGGCGAAGTTGTTATTTTAAGCTATAAAGTTGTCGCTATCAAACGTAGCTTTTGGCCGGAATACAGACATTCTAGAACGGATGTCACCAAAGTGAACGGCGAGCTTTAAATGTTGAAAGCTTACTCGCATTTGACAGGAGACTAGCGGTGTTGGTTAGGTTCTGCCTTTTGTATAGTATTTGTATAGAACGTGTTAATTTGAAATGCTTCCTCTTATATGATTACTTAGCGCAGTAAGTAGATACTTGACGCCGTTTTGATAACAAAATCCTGTGAAAACATGAGCTAGGTAATTTTTGATAAAAATATCTATATAGGTACTACTTACCTATCGATACCTTTAAAAGTTAGGATAGACGGACAGACGGACGGAGTAGGCATAGGTAATGACAGGGTTTACGTACGAACATTGATAAAATTAATTATATCCAAGCTTATATTGGACCATCCACAAAGTGTTGGACGTGGTAATTCTATAGAACGGATAAAAAAACTAGCACTCTCTGATAGCTCTCTTTTAATTAAATACATGTGACAAAGGGTCCTCAAGTTATAGTGCGCGTAATTATAGTGCGCTTTGCGGAGCAAGCAGCCTCACTGATTCAATGAGACGCAATATTGGATTCACCACAATTGTTTTTTTTTAGTTTTGAAAATGGCAAAAAAAAATAATTAAATTTATGGTAAGACTTCTGAATATCAGGTGTCCGTCTGAATATCATACCTGTTTCTCTCAGCAACTTAAGAATTTATAAGCTTTAAATTTATTTATTCAAATATTGTATTAAGTTACTTGCCCGCATTTATTTTAGTTAAAAAAATATTAATGGAAATCGGGAATTGAATAGGTTGAGGTTTAAGTAAGTTATAATGTTATGAGTTTTAGACGTACTACACTTTAAGATTGTAATTTTAACTAAATGTAAAGGTCTCTAATTTTTCCCATAACGTTTGTAATCCTAACTTCACTTGCCATAACGTTTATGGAAATAACAATTGTTTGTCCTAATGATTACGTGACGTAATGACGAATGTTTATCGATTTTATCTTGTCATAAGATTATTTGGCTTAATAATCATTTGTCCCAATGATAACTTGATAAGGCTCGCAGTTCTATAAAGGCCCCTTTCCACTTTGATTAGTGCAAGTACAGGTGAGAAATTAGTTATTATTGTGAGTGATTCTTCAAATGTGTAGTGTGAGTAGGGTCCAATGCTGTTAAGTTGCTGCGCTTAGTCCCTGCAATGCGCTAAACACTAACTAATAAACAAGCATGTCCAAACGTGTTTAGTAGCAGACGCGCAGCGAGTAAAGGGGAAGGAAGGGCAAACGGGACGTGGCTACTTGCAAAAAAATAGAACACGCTTCTATTCACCTTACTTCGCTGATTAATCACTGGCACTAATCAATTACCGTCCAAACGTGATTAGTAGTAATTACTAAACACCTGCACTAATTACTCGCACTAATCACTAACCAAAGTGGAAACTAGCATTAAAGCCGAGTGGATGACAGAATCTTCTTACATATAATGCTAGCAGTAAATAGTCGCACTTCAACCTAACACCTCTCCTAGCCACGCTCGTCATCGTACCTAACTTTAAAGAATTGAAAAATTATGACTACCGAAATTATTTCAAAAATGTGTTTGGACAATCAATACGTTGTGGGAATTAAACATTATATAGCAAACATTCATTATACTAAAAATGTTATTGCAAAAGAAGAAACCCCATTATCTAAGTGACGAGAAAGCATTATGAAGTCAAGTAAAAACATAATGATATCCAATATCACTTCCGCTTCGCTATTTTTAAGTATAATTTACTTCTTTCCACGCAATTTCCTAACTTTCAGTACTTAAAACGAATACGCGGCGACGACGCGCTGCATATTTGAGAACTCAACTACAATTCGGAGCATGCATTATTCATGCATTCACATCCGAATTGAATGCAATTTCTGCAGTCACATAAACGTGAACCTTGTGTCTTCCTTATTTGAAAACAGTGGATTTCGGTTATAATGAAAGCTAAAGGGACCACTATAATGTCGTCGTAAACCAAAGGTAAACAGAATTGCCACTCAGAATATCACTTTGTAATTGAACCATAAGTTTAATTCCGAAACGAACACGCTTATCTACCTACGAAGATAAAAGATAAGAAAGCTCTTTGTGCCTTTGGCGGCCGCCGAGTCCGGTCGCAATATATGCATGGGATTTCCAGGAATTTGTTACAAATGATTCTTTAAAAACAGTCGTTACACCCGAAGTCGGTGTTACATCCGAAGTCGCTATAGCCACATGAATTCTGTACTAAAGTATGCTTTAAATTCAAGGGATTTAGATTTTACGTCGCTATAGCCAAATGGTCGCTACAACCAAGGTCGTAATAAATGAAATCTACTTACTGTAATACAAATGTTACCATGTTTGAGAAAAACATTGTAACTTCAACATGTTACCTTATCTTTCACACATGAATTCAATAAAACAGCCTCCACAGCTAAAAACTTTTTCATCCGAAGGCGTGAAAATTTCTTAAAATTGTGAGCTAAAAAAGGCCAAAGCATTTTATGTTGAGCCACACTTCAGCAGCAATCATGTTAAGTGGTTTGCGACTACGTTCGCGCTTTTTAGTGGCTGGCAACCCGATGGGTTGTTCCTGAGTCATGACTGTTTTCTATGTATTTCTCTATGTAAGTAAGTTTATCGTTGCCAAGTACCCATAGTAAAAGGCTAGAGCTTAGCTTAGGACAAGATCATCACAAATGTACCTATGTTAAAAAATGTTTGCTTATCACTTCACATTTGGTGGCGTTATTTGGGTAGGTATTTACAGCGTTTTTATCTTTTTAGAGTTCCGTACCCGAAGTGCCAAACGGGACCCTATTACTAAGCCTCCGCTGTCCGTCCGTCTGTCTGCCTGTCGCCGGGCTGTACCTCATGAACCGAAATAGGTAGACAGCTGAAATTTTCACAGAATGTGTATGTCTATTGCCGCTATAGCAACAAATAATAAAAATTAAATTAAATTTAAAATTAAAGAGAGGCCCCATACAAGAAACGTGATTTTTTTTAAATAAAGGGATTTAATGAATTTAGACAATTACCTACTTTACATATTGTTATAGCGCCTATCTTGTTTCTTTTACGAAAGTATTTAAAAAGTACATAATATAAACACACCTATGTACTATATTACAAAAATTGATATCCCAAACATACAGAGAAGTGGTCAAAAATGCGACCAGGAATGTGAAAATGGTTGAAATGTCGAACGTTGTTCTTAAGAACTACCCATTTAACTTTTAATTTTGTTAATTATTAATTACAGATTAAATCTGTGCCCATGCTAACTTAATTACTTTTGCATTTCCAACTCCGCCTTTCCTACTTTTTCTAAACAAGGTCAAGTAAGAAAAATAGGTACAATAAAGACTGCCCTGAGTCGAAATTGGCAAGAGAAGAGTGATTGCATGTCAATGGCCAAAGTGAATTTGCTACAAATTTACTTGAAGATAGATTGGCGCTGTTGATTTTTCTTCAGCAAATTGCTACAAAAATTCTGTGTTAGTTTAAAAAAACGGTTGTCGGTTTTGTTACCTGTAACTGAAATAATTGATTTTGACAGAATTATTAAGTTTTGTCCCATAACAGGAAATCTCTCGCGCCCTAAGTCGCCATTTTGAAAAAAAATGTTGGTTGTAATTTTTTTTTTTGTAAAATTTTGATAGATAGAATAAATTATTTCTGAAGAAATCAGTTTTACAAAACATTCGAGAGTTCAAAAGGGATTTGGGGGATTTAAGCAGAAGGCAATTAGTGGTTGGTTGGTTAACGCAGACGGAGTCGCGGGCAGAATATGTGTTATTTATAAAAAACCGAGCAAGAGCATGTCAGGCCATACACAGTGTAGGGTTCCGTCGCCATTCATACAAACACAAACAACAATGTCCAAAAAAACACAATTATGTTAGCATTCTAGTTAAAGTTAACTGATTAGCTGATTTTAAATCGTCTTCAACTTAAGAACCAATAAAGTTACTTAGTCGTGATAGTTTTCCTTTTAAATTCGTTATAATAATATGTGCTTTCATTTAAGACATTTTTCAGATTTTTAGTATATTTATAGTTTTGGCTTTAGAGGAGAGGGACACTTGACTCTAACAAAAATAAGCACTTTAAAGCTCAATATTTCGCAAACGGATCCCTTAATCGAAAAGTTGTTTTTACAAACCCGAAATATTTTTAAAAGACTTAACCGACGACACCCCACACTATGGGGTAGACAAGAAAAAAAATACCATCCCCACTTTACGAATGCATCGTAAATTTTTTTTTTTTTTCAATATGTTATTTTACCAGTTTGTCGGCGTGACTTATTTGTATATTCATGCCCAATAACAGGTTTCTAGTATTAAGAGTTTTTAAGCTAAGCTGCGGAGACTGTTGCCCAGCAGCTACGAGTTTTGTCGTCAAAACTGGTCGCGTTAATTCGTAAAAAAAGATAGGGTTTGGAGAGAACTACGAAAAACCTTTTATATAAATAAATAAAATATGACGAGATAATCTCACACAAATTGACCAAGTCCCAAACTAAGCTCAAGCTTGTACTATGGGTACAAGGCAAACTACGGGTATGGGTATGGGTAAACATACTTATATAGATCAATACATTCTTAAATAGATAGAAAACATCCATGACTCAGGAACAAATACTCGCCAATACCGGGATTCAAACCCGGGACCGCTAGCTTCGTAGGCGGGGTCACTACTAACTAGGCTAACCGCATTGTCAAAATACATTTTATTCCAATTTTGTTATTAAATATCTTCGTGGTTAGAAAAAAATAGCTTTCTTTTGCTATCTTAGTATTTCAAAAAGCCGTCCTAAATTCCGGCTGTAAATACGATATAGTGCATATTCAAGTCGGGTACACCGTTAAACATGATGTAGACGCGCATTTCTCAAGCCTCAACAAAACCTCCTTTGAGCTCAAGGTATATAAAATGAAAAATGGGGACTGCGTTGTTGTTCAGCCATATCGGTTTGAGTTGAGCTCGCTAGCTACCTACGTAAGCACGTAGGTACCTACAAATACAATTCCCTTCATGTGGCAGCCGCCGTATTGCCGTTTGCCGTCAAGTGGAGCGGCCATTTTGCATAAATTTCTGTCAAGTGGCAGTGGCACAAACTTTCTTCCACGCTGCGTCCAACGATATTGAATGCCATCCTTGTCTATTCACGAATGCATTATGCAAGTATAAACAAGCAAGGAATACTTAAAACGGTTTTGTTTAGGCGCGAAATAGGACACCGCGTGACACCGCGCAAGTCCGGGAAACGGACCCACGCCACTCTACGGGGTCAGGTTTAGGGCACAGACTAATGACACTTTGCGTGCGGTACGGGCCCCGGACCCATGCCGTTTGAAAAACAGTTTTTTTTTTAAAGTGGTTGTGTTATTTCTATGTTTCACACCTGGGTTCCGTACATAAAGGGTGTCAACGGGACCCTGTTAATTAGAACTCGCTGTCCGTCCTTCCGTCCATGTGTTTGTCAGGGAGTTTTTGGTATCTCATAAACCGTAATAGGTAGAGAGTTGAAATTATCACAGAAAGTGTATTTTCATTGCCGCTATAACAACAATTAATAAAAATATAAATTAAAAATCTAAGGGGGCTCCCATACAAGAGACGTGGTTTTTATTGTAGGTATGTTAGTTGTAAGGCGTTTGATAATAATTATATTCTCTAATAATTTCTCAATTTACACCGATCGCTGGAAATCCCAGAAGTTGTGAATAAGCTCATTTTATCACGTTTCTACGGCTCCCGTTATTTAAAAATAAACTTCGCCATTTACGTAATAAAATGCCCCATTATTTCTGCTGCCTACTTTATTTAGAGGTTATAAAAGCATTAGGGAATTCGTTAAAAAGCCATCAGCAAGTACCTTGAACCTTATAACTTTGAATTTAAAATTCAATTGAGTTTGCTAGGCTTTTGGAGCGATATTGGTAAGTATTTAGAACTTTCTGTCGCTGAGATATGGTTAAATTTTGTACAGCTTTGCTCTTGATTTTTTGGCTTTGCGCTTTGGCATATTTTTAAGGTCTCATATTTTTAACTCATTCTTTTTTTAATTTGTAATAAAATGCGTCATTATTCATTCAATTATATAAACACTTATGTGTCATTAACGGTTAATACGGACGCACGATAAAAGAAGTTCTCAAAGAATGTTCGGAGAAGATCCAGTATAAACCGACTTTATCGGTATTTTTTAACCCGTTCCGAGCCTTGGTTCAGACATGCTCTTTTTACCGTTCTTTGAGTTCTTTAGACAAGCCAATTAAATCATTTTAACTTTGTGATGAGCTCGTATTTGTCCCAATTTTACCTTGTTTTTTTTTGTATTTTTTGACGGAATTGAAGGCACTTTACGAATATTTGTTTTTAAATTGGTATAAGTAGCTAAAGAAAATTGTTTTAACGACACCATTTCCTTTAGCTACTTATAACAATTTAAAAACAAATATTTGTTAAGTGCTTTCAAGTTCTGCTTAGAAATTCCGTTCCTGTCGGCCATTTTGTACGGAATCGAAACTGAAGTGCTGTTTTGCCTTTCGATAAGATGTCTTTAACGACGTCATGCTCGAATTAGAGCAACACGAGTGCTCGAATTTGCGTCGAATCGAATATCAATGGAATTTTAACTGGCTTGAAATGAACATCTTAATATTAGTAAGTATTTTAAACACGTAGAATATTATTATTATAATTTTAGACATAGAATCTACCGATAGGCAGGATTCTATAACATTTTGTTTATCATATAAAAATATATTCCAGAGGCCAATCTCACACAATTTGACCCAGACACGCGTATCTGCTGTATCTCAAGATACATGTCTCATGAGATTGGCGCGACACGGCAGAGTCCCCAATTGATACGTGGGATGTTTTATGGGTACTAGACAACGATAAACATACTTATTTATATTATAAATACTATTTTTCCGGAATAAAAATGATATTTCGATGATGTTTAGGTAAGTATAATCTCGTATGTACCAAATTTTGTACCTTGGAAGTGTAAAAACGTCAGGAATGAACAAAGGTGACGTTCTCAATATAAAGGGACCTTATGGAGGCAGGCGGTTACGCCGTTTTTACAACTGTTACCATAGTATTCGTATAGTTACAAGAATAAGAAGAGCGTAACTGCCTTCCTCTATAAGGTCCCTTTATATTGAGAACGTCGCAAATAAGTCAAAATACAAACTAAAACCAGTCTGGCGACTAGTATGACGCACCCTTATAATATTTTTATAAAGCCTATGACACTCGCACGTTTTTGACCAATCATAATTTTCACCCCATTTATTAAAATTGGTTCAATAGTTTAGTGGGACATACATAGACTGTTACCACATTACCCTCATTTTTTTCTTCGCAAAGTCGGAAAAAAAATGGTTGACCTTTTAAGCTTCAAAGCTGAATTGCGTTGGATCAATTGGCAAGCCTGTATCATTGTAAAAAAACAGTGTGATTAAAAAAGCACGGATTATCCACCTCTTTCTGAATATTAATCTAGGATGCGTCAAAGACATTGGAAATAAGTCCTCGTCTTCTTCGCTTTGAAAATATAAAAATAGAACCACTCCCGAAAATGAATTACTATGTTTTAATGTTACAAATCCCTTTGAAGTTACTACTTGGTGTATTACCTCATTTATTTTAAGAAAATCATTTATTTTAATGCGGGCATAAGCGTTTTCGTCAGGGCTTGATTTAACGTTAAAAAGTTGCTAACGTTACCCGCTGATCGACAGTTAACATTAGCAAAATATATTATTATCATTAAAATTTTGTTAATATAATATTTTAGTGTTATTTTTACCGTTAAATTGAAATAACGTTAAAGCAAAGTATTGTTAATATTAGCGTTATTTTACGAACGTTATCCGCGTCTGTCATCCGCCTGATTTAACGTTATTTTTAACAGTAAATAGCTTTAATTGAACGGTATTTTTATTAAATTACCGTTAAGTAACGTTATTTATTTTGTTATCATCTAGTAATTAACAAGCCTCGGGCTATTGTCAAAATTAATGGTAAAATTAACGTTAGTAAGTTAACATTATAATAAAATTACTGTACCAAATAACAATAAAATTTATTTTTATTTATTTAAAGTATTTTTATGAAATTACCGTTATTACTTGTCAGTCCACACCAATCCACATCGATAAAGACGACTACAAACGTAAGGTTAATACTTAGTCGACAAATGTAGCGAGTTGTTTAATAGTAATATTCCAGAGCTTTTTCTATCTATACAATTACTTTAAAAAAATGTAGACGCATAAGTAAATATTTAATTTGTGCGTGTACGTTTTGGACATTAGTATTTAATTTAGTATTTGTTTCGTAAGTGATAAATGGACACTAAAACATTAAATCGAAACTTACTCCATTTCTTTTTTTTTACCTTGTCCCACATAAAAGTTTTGACTAAACGCATCTCGCATCGGAACAAATAAGCTCACTTTTTCCCCAGAAGCTTTTTGGGAGAATAATAAATTGTCATTTCAACGGATTTCCCTCGTACCGTCCATTTTGTTTTCTCTATTTAAAAGTTACTTTCAAAACCTCTTAACATAACCTAACCTAACCAAATATCAATTTAGAATATCAACCCTTGGCTTTGGAAATAAAACTTGGATTTCAAATAAATGCATCACTTAACTAAATTGGTTGAAGTTACTGAATTAAAGTTGTGATGTTGGTAAGTTTTTGGAATCCCTTTGTGCGGTGTGGGGAAAAGACAACAGGTGAAATATTCAACATAGACGCGTTCGATGCCATTGATTTTTATTAATTTATATTTATACAAACATACCTACGTATTCTTCAGAAAATACCTGTCAGCATACACAACTTACGCCATGTCAACATTTCTATAGAAAATTCCTGTTCGCGAAGCACGAAGAACGAGTGAAATAAATTCAAAGTAGGTCGTATTTTGAAGAGAAAGTTCAAATATTTGTTTCATAAAGAGAAACTCCATATGAATTCCAAAGACCCTTTCGGAGAGTATCAGTGATGAATGGTTCCTGGAAAAAATGACTTAACGAAAGAAGGTTGCTTATAGATTATGACATTTAACAAGAAGAAATAAGAACTTGAATAGGATGAGCGTATATTCCAGATAAGCGTCATTTTCGTCTGATTGCACAACAAAAAGTGCACATGGCATGTTTGTACCAAAGAAAAAGTGCTGATAGGTGCTGATATTCTTCTTAGCAATTTTTCGATACTAAAGTTTCATAGGGACTCGTTTTGCAAATTTTTTTTGCTTGAAAATGAGTTTTGAATGTCGTTACCGTTCAAACAGTGAGAAAAAAGTAGGAAGGAAATTTCTTCGGTGAATATTTTCACAGAATAAGGGCAGATTTTTCAAACAATACTATCTGTCAGATAAATTATACCTCTGTCCTTTTTTTAGACAACTTTATCTGGAGATTGGAAGAATCGGTGTTACGAATCTGACCATTGTACGATCTTAAAAGGTCTTTTAAGTTCGGATCAAGTCATTTAGTCAGACATAGAGCGCATGAGAGCGAGCGAGAGAGAAGTACAAAGCCGAAGGACGTTTTAACAGCTATCGCACCGGATCTTTATTTATTTAGGGGTGTAGACACTAAACGAAAATAAATACATAGTATATATTTTCCGGTAGTGTTTGTTACCTTAAATCACACTTTCATGTTTATTATATTTATAATATCTTTTAAATTATTAATACAAAAATAAATATTTCATACTCGTTATCACGTCACCGGAAACAGCACGTGACGTCACGTTGTACCCACAGAGTACTTTAGTAGTGTTTAGAGGATCGTGACGTCATAGCGACACCATGACAGACGCTAGCGTTTTAGCGGGAAATTTCAAAATAAAATTTATTTTAAGGCATTTTAAATTAATATACGAGTGATTTTTTTTAGATTTTTTTTGATATATTTCATGTAGGTATATCTATAAAAGAAAAATATAAAAAAATCGTCTACACCCCTGTTTAATAACATATTTTTGTTTAAAGAAGATAGGTTACACGACGATCGGGAAAAGTGGAAGTAGGACGTCTATCTTGAAAGCTGAAAAGAAGCAG
This sequence comes from Tortrix viridana, assembly GCA_963241965.1. NCBI lineage: Eukaryota > Metazoa > Arthropoda > Insecta > Lepidoptera > Tortricidae > Tortrix > Tortrix viridana. The sequence continues at coordinate 13,793,290 of OY725182.1, forward strand.
ATGTGAAGCCAAGTTCAGCTTTCGGTTTAAATATCTTTAATTCTCAAAAGAATAACAATAATTCACTTACTTGAGAAAGAAATATTACATGCAAAAACTAAAACTAAAGCTAGTGAGCGTAAAACATTAATACAGTAATACAATTATAATCGCAAAACTATAAAAGTTGCAATTAACCTATGTTGGACAAATAAATGATTTTGAATTTTGAATTTGAATTTGCGGGTATGATTGTAAAAGTATACAAAATAAGTTAACTAAGTAACTACGATCCCTCTCCGATTGGGAACGCGCTGCGCGGCGCGAGGGCAGCCAGAGATAACAGTTTTACAATGATATAAGGAGTTTGGAAGTGTCTTAAAAAATGCGTACGTACATTGAATTTGAGGAGTTTAATTAAGTATTTAGTAAGTTGAGTGCTTTTAAACTGTATATGTGAACAATTAATATGTGGTCGGTACATTGCTTTGCTAGTTAGTTAAGTTTTAGGGCTGTCTGTATTAATAAGCTCATCTTGACTGAGATCCCCGCCTCAAGGTACGTCAAAGTGTCATAGAGAACTCGCATATTTGACGCAGTTTAAGACAGGCATCTCAGCCAAGGTCAGGTTATTAATACGGCCCTTAGTGTGCTATGAATTACTATCCCAAGAAGCGTTACACTCGTACAAATCTGCCTTAGAATATGGAGGAAATGACACTTGATAGTGGTTCCTTGTCGTGGTGTAATTTCCACATCGTTTATATAATGACGCCATGTTTTACGACTCATTTGCTTTTTGCGAGACGGGACGCGTGCGTTCGTCACGATTGATCAGTTGGCACTAAAGCCGAAGACGGTAACTACCTTCTTAGTGCATGACAACGTGTGGAAGGGGTGTAACGCTTTATAGTAATATATCATAGTGTGCGATTTTCTGAGCGCGTATATTATAACCTATCTACCTCTTATACTATTAAAATGTAATTGGCGACAAATGACACCATATTTGGCCTTTACTCATTCCATCCTATCCTCTAGTTTAGTTTAGTTTATTTATTCATCAATGTAATGTTACAATATATACTCTTAACGCATTGCATATCAAAATACTTACATGAAATTTACATTGAGATCGTCAACATATCGACGCTTGAAAGGAGAAATGGGATAAGCGACATTTTTGGTGATATTGAGTTATATACATTCAGTCAACAAAGTATCGGGAATGGATGATTTGTTTATGGTTCCAAATTCAAATTTTTGTTTTTTTTGTTGTTGTTAGATTGGCACAACTGTTTTCTATTTTGGCGCGGAGTTTGAGTTGCATCTGTTATTTATATTAAATACAGTGCTGTTTTTAGTTATATCATATCTAGTGTGTATTGCGAATTTCATAATGGACAAAAACATTGAACAAAGAGTTTGTCTTAAATTTTGCATCGCCAATGGAATTTCGTGTTCGGAGTCACTGAAAATGTTACAGAAGGCTTACGGTGATTCGACTTTATCAAAAACACGTGTTTATGAGTGGTACAAAGCGTTCAAAAGCGGTCGAGATGTGATGGAAGATTTGCCTCGCTCTGGTAGGCCATCAACGTCTGCAACTGAAGTTAACATCGCAAAAGTGAAGGAAATAGTGACTGAAAATCCTCATTCAACTTTGAGAGAGATAGCCGCCGAACTTTCTGTATCTCACGAGTCGATCCGTACTATTTTAACTAATCATTTGGGTATGAAACATGTTACCGCTCGGCTAGTCCCAAAAGACCTGAATTTTCTCCAAAAACTCAATCGCATGAGAGTCGCTGAGGACATGCTAGAACGAGTCAATTCCGACCCAACATTCATGAAACGCATTGTTACTGGTGACGAGACGTGGGTTTACGAGTTTGACATGCAAACTAGTCAACAAGCTTCGGAGTGGCGCTTCGTGGCACCCGTTTTCAATCGGTAGAAGACATAAAGGAGAATTCGCGCCGAGAACTGAATTCAATTCCGGAAACAGCGTTTAAAAAATGTTTTGATGATTGGATTATTCGTTGGCGTAAGTGTATCGTTTCTGAAGGAGCATACTTTGAAGGTGATAAAATAAATTTGGATGATTAACAAACAGTTTGTGTATTATTGATCTTTTCCCGGTACTTTCTTGACAGAGTAGTATATCGTTGGAATCGGCTGATTTTTCCGCATCGAATGAGCTAGGTCTCGTGTTCATCTGACGACTTTTTTGTCGCTTATCCCATCGGTGATTTTGAGAAACACGGACAAATTTTGTTACTAAACGACGTAATTTTTGACTCATTTTTAGATGATGGAGGTTAGATAAAATGTGTTTTGATTAAATTAAGCTAAGATTTTTTTACTCATTTGTCAGGACAAATAACACTACACTTGGATAGTTTTGCTTTGTCGCGTCTAATCAGTGATTTGTCGTTTGTCTTTTTTTACTTGACTGTATATTCGATTTTATTTTCCATTGTGACTTTTTACCTACTACCTTCAGAAAGATATAAATTAGCTTAGATCAAATAACCTGATCAACCTTATCTGAAGTATTGCCGCTTATATTTATTTACCTAATTGTAGTTTATAAACCTTTGTCGCTTATCCTTATTTACTTATTTGCAGTTTATAAAATCTTTGTCACTTATCCTTTTTTACCTGCAATAAGTTTTGAATACTCATGTCGCTTATCCCTATCTAATTGAATTTATGAAGTCGGTTATTGCCAACATCCAATAAAAAAGTGTCGGTTACGCATTATTCTCGGACGCGACTAGACCGTGCAAACGCCATCTACCTAAATCGCTACGCTAGGAGACGTTGTCTAAGTCATACGCGGTCGTCGCATAGATAGAAAGTCCATCAATCAAGGGATTTAACTAAGGCTTCTAATGTCGCTATTCCGAGATCTTCCATGATTTTCCAATCTCGCTTACTGCTGAATTAGAAATGCGAGATCCTTCAAGATGGAAAATTAAAATTAAAATCCTTATTTTGTAAGTAGGCCCTGTAGACACTTTTACATGTCTGAGTCTACCAGCGCTCCCCAAGATGAGACCACTGTTGAGAAGAAGCGCCGCAAGAAACTCAACAGTCAGTCTTTTCTTTCAATTATCTCTTATTACTCGTATAAACTGGTAAATAAATAAATAATGGTATAAATTAAGCTATACAAAACGATTTAATCAAATGACAATTAAAATAAGCAAGTTTGAAAATTATTAATATACGAAGTAGTGTACGACATATTGAGAATATTGTGTTTTTACTAACATATATCATGAATCCAAAGTAGTTTCTGAAGCCTGAAAAAAAACGTTGTAAAAAAAAACATTACTTTTAACCATTGTTACTAAACAAACAGCTCATCAACTAACCAGCTTATGGAGTTACGTAGAAATATTAAGACAAGTGACAATAAAGTTATTAAATTAAATTAAATAATTAAGACAAGTGACAAACAATTTAAGAGTAATTTCACTTATTGATGTAATTTAGGGCAATCTCTTATTTTATTAACCATTTTTCCCGAATGATTGTGATCTGAATGCAACATATAATAATTTATACGAGAGATTCATTCATAATTAGATAGTTTGTAGAAAACAATATGTAAACATTATTAAATCATGGCTACGAAAGTTACAGTTAAAGTACTTGTAAGTTTATACAATCTAAACAGTTAAGCCTACAGGTATGAATTTAGTTTTTTAGATTGTCGATTAGTTGGACTTTAGTGTCGAATTAAGTTTGCAGTCAAAAAAATTACCAGTTTTACAAAAAAACAAAAAACCATAATTGTAAACTATTTAACTGTGATTCGTTTTTTGATAGACTTTGTACGTGGGAGAATTAAAAAGTTTTGAACCTGACCATCAAAATAAAGATTTTAATTATTATAACAATTTTATTTTTCTGCATAGTTTCCAAAACGATCTATTACTATATCACTTTTGCCATCTCGCCTCTAACTTCAGAATTCCATGCAGTAAAAAAGAATCTCAAAGATGCATTTATAGCTTCTTGTACTTTAATATTAATTTGTTGATTTTTTTTTGTCCTCATAAGCCTCTTTTTAGTTTGGGGAAAAGGTGATAATCGGAAGGGGCCAAATCCGGCGAGTAGGGTGGATGCGGCAACAATCCAAACCCACAATTAAGTATGTATTTGTGCGATTGATTCCGCTGCAGTGTGGACAGGAGAGTTGTCTTGGTGGAACAACACTTTCTTAGATAACATACCAGTTATTTTTATTTCTTCATGCAGACATTGTAAGAGGGTAAAGTAATATTTAGCATTTATTATTATTATTATTATCGTATGGCTTAATGTCCCGTTCATAGTCTTATATCTAATTTTGATAGCCAATCCCTGGCACCCGACGTAAGTGCGTACAATTCCTTAAGTCCCCCTGCGAAGCGTCTCCCGGGGCACTCCTCCACGACGTGAGCGATTTATGATTTTACCCTTTTCAAGGTAATCGATCATTATGACCCCTCTGCAGTCCCAAAAAACTGAAGCCATCACCTTCTTGGCTGACAAAATGGCCTAAGCTCTCTTAGGAGATGGTGACCTTGACCTTTTCCATTGCTCGGACTGTGATTTTGACTCAGATGTGCTGTGGTGGACCCAAGTCTCGTCCATGGTCGCGATTGAGAAAATCAAGATCAAGATTCAAGAATCAATCAATCAAGATCAATCAAGTTTTAGGATCACATTGAAATATTATAAATTCAAACAATCCTGTGATACTGTATGGCGTGTGCGTATGTTTTCGGCTGAAAGCGATCTAGGCACCCAGCTGGCAGACACCTTAGAAAATCCAAGATCGTTGGTGATGATGTTCTGTGCTCGTTCATAAAAGATAGCTATTGCTTCCGCTATCTCTACAATCTTCAACCGCCTATCATTCATAATCATGTCTAGTATTTTATTGGCATTTTCTTCTGTTACTTCTGTTACGGCTACTGCCGTCAATGGCTTACCACGTCTAGGTTCTACTTGAACTGCTTCTCTGTCGCGTTTGAACTCCGCTACCCATCTTTATACAGTGGCATATGATGGGGCGGATTTCCCTAATGTCTGGCACATGTCTTCGAAAATTTGCTTTTGTAAGTACTTGATTATTTACGGAACGTTGCTCAATTTGATCCATTATTATGGAAATCGCATACCTTGTTTAGTATTTCCGTCACAAATTTTACAATTGTGACAGGAGAAAAACAAAAGATAATGCATAATGATGAGAAAACATGTGAAGATTGACACAATTTATTGATTGAAGACTGGCGTGTGCCAGTGTTATTTTTTGTTTTTAATTTCATTATCAATCTTAGGCTCAAAACTTTTCAATTCACTTACGTATAGTAATACAATTATATTCAAATAAGGCTTACAGTGTGGTGGCAATATAATTAGAAACGGTTGTGATCTCTACGTACAACTGCCTTCAAATAACTATTGACTTATCGAATTTGACCAATAATAAAAAAATACTAAGCTACTTATTCCACTGTTAGTACTAAGTACTAATTATATTCCTAATTATAATTTACTTTAAACTAATAGCTAAGGTTTGAACTAATGTACAAAGAACAAAAATGAGCTGACGCGTTCATAAAAAATTTCATACGTTGTATGAAAGCAAATATTAATCCTTATTTAATGAAAACAACGTTTTCAACAGGGATTAACTGTACATAATTGGTCAAGAACTTTTTGATTAGTTGTCATATTTGTAGTCATAAGAAATATTGTATGGGAAAACGCAAGCATTTCTATTAGTGTGGCTTGCACTGTAGGTAGGTATTATTATAAATATAATTGTATTAATATACACAATCTAATAAAAAAAAAACTAATCTTACTATGTCATAAAATAGTCGTTTTAAATTTTTTTAGTTTTTTAAATATATTTCGTTACAAAAAATAATGAAGAATCCCAAAAAGTACCTTTTTTTCAAATCAAATACTTTATAAAAAGGTATATTATTAAACGGGTCACTAATTTTTCCCAGAAGTGAATTAAGGTTTTATTTTAGCTTAAACCGCTTTTACGTTTTCAAGTTACCCGTCCAAAAGCAGTTAGCTAATTTATCCTGAATATATTTTTACACCTAGAATAAATATAGAGTTTTCTACCTCACCATCAAATTCGCATTATTTCTAGTTAGATAATTTTACTTGAATATGTTTTAGTATATTTTTTTGGTCAGACTCTTTTACCGAACTTATTTCTGGCTCAACATTTTGTTTAGATAATTTTACCTGAAACCATTTTAAAGACCAAATTGCGTAAGCGACACTAAATTCTAAACTAATGCATTTTTGGGCAAAATAATCACAACATCATATAGAAAACAATAATATGTTCATTTATATAGGTTTAATTCAAAAATTGGTCTTATAGATAAATTATGATGATTTTTTTTCGAAAATTTGCGCGGTTTTTTGGCTCTCCTGTAAAGTTTGCTCCGTGTCGCTTATCCCATTTCTCCTTTCAAGCGTCGATATCTAAATGAAATGAAATAATTAATTAAAATCATACATTTTAAACTTAAATAATTAAAACAAAACCTGGTAAACGTGAAATTGGGTCTCGTTTTGCTCAAACACTTCTGCATGAAGTATAATCAGCTTCAGAATAATATTATATGTGACGTTCTCAATACGGACCTTATGGCGGATGGCAGTTACGCTCTTCTTGATCTTGTAACTATACGAATACTATGGTAACAGTTCTAAAAACCGTGTAACCGCCTGCCTCCATAAGGTCCCTTTATATTGAGAACGTCACATATTCTATTTACAGTTACAACAGCTGCGAGTAGGTACTAGGATTGTTTGTTATTAATTATTATGCAAACAATATGTTTCGGAGTTACCGTTTCCATCTGTTAAAATTTTTACATTATGTTAATATTCAAACTCTGCCCTTATAATATAAACGTGGAGTAACGGGGAGTAGTTAAGCCATGCTTTGTCTTTATTTGTCATTGTTTATAGTTTATATCTGTATAGTTTATATCTGACGACGCGGTTAGCCTAGTTGGTAGTGACCCTGCCTACGAAGCTAGCGGTCCCGGGTTCGAATCCCGGTATGGGCAAATATTTGTGTGATGAGCGCGAGTATTTGTTCCTGAGTCATGGATGTTTTCTATATATTTAAGTATGTATTTCTTTATATAAGTAAGTATATCGTTGCCTGGTACCCATAGTACAAGCCTAGACCTTAGTTTGGGACTAGGTCAATTTGTGTGAGATTGTCCCTGATATTCATTTATTTATTCATAGCACAAGTAAAGGAAAAAAATCCGAAAACCGTTAATTTGTAGTTAAATCACATAACAAATACCCAGTATAAACTGACACTCACTAAGTACAAAATTGCATACTTATTGCGTGTCAGTTTAAACTGGACTCAGTTTCTATTATATTCCCGTGATTTACGAACAATTTACATGCTTACAAGTTTGTGCGAAACCCTCGGTGCGCGAGTCCGACTCGCACTTGACCGGCTTTTTTTATTGATAATGGGTTTGCTCTTGACTAACTCTTTTTTCAATTTACAAAGATATTTCAAGAGCAAAACAACAATACCTGTAAGTCAAAATCAATCAAGCTACTAAAGCTTAAAGCTACTTACGTTGACAAAGGACTTGACTAAGCTTTCAATACTATTTTCGACTCTGTGAAAAATAAGCCGGTGTGGAAGCTCAAGTGTTTCTTGGAGCTTTTATTTTCTAAACGAGACAGTTGACGGCCTCAGGGAGAGGAAATTATGTGACGTTCTCAATATAAAGGGACCTTATGGAGGAAGGCAGTTACGCTCTTCTTATTCTTGTAACTATACGAATACTATGGTAACAGTTCTAAAAACGGCGTAACCGCCTGCCTCCATAAGATACCTTTATATTGAGAACGTCACATATCAATACATAGTATAAAAAGTCGCCCTCCGCGTCTGTCTGTTCCTATGTATGCTTAGATCTTTAAAACTACGCAACGGATTTTGATGCGGTTTTCACCATCAGTTATATAATTCTTCACGCAAGGTTTATGTATACAATAGAATCCGGAGCAAAGCGAGGGCGGATTGCTATAGGCTATATTTTAACTTATGTAACCGAAGCGAAGCGAGGGCGGGTCGCTAGTTTCTAATAAAACTTTAAGACGTTGTTAGTTTTTACCTAATCGGAAATGAGGGTTATGTTAGTACGTATAACTTTTGTAAGCGTGCAAGTTTGAAAGAATGAGAAAGAAAGAAACATATTTTATTGGAATCAAAAAAGAGCACCTCCACCAACTTAATTAGCATATGTCGGATTTCACCAACCACTCAACACACGATTAGAGTGTTAACAGCTGTCAAAATGTATGAACTAACAGTTCAGTCGAATAAAATTTAACATCGTTCGGTACTAAGTACCAATTTAGTAATTGTTGAAGAATACTTCAATAATGACTTCATTTATCCATAGTAGCGGAGCGTGATAAATGATTGTTTTAATTAATATAATTTTCATTACGAACTTGCTCCTAATTATGTTAATTCCGCCGTGTCCGCGTCGGTGATAATTTATTTTCATTAAATATTAATTAAGTCAATTGTTGAAGATGTACGGTAAGTTTGACGAATGAGGCCTAATTTAATGTGATCGAGATTTGGAAAGATTTTTACAAAGTTCCCCCTCTCAAAGTCAAAATTTCCAAAAATCCTTTCTTAGCGGATGAGAGGCCTTAAAACACGAGTGTGGTTTTATGAAATGAGCATACACACATACATAAGTAATAAGTTTTAGTTGGTACCCTTTGTGTACGGAACCCTACCCTAAACACGAGTTAAAATCAAGTTAATGAAAAAAGGTTGCTTAAGTTAACTATATTCACGCCATTTCACACAAAAGCCATTACGTTTAAGCTTTCAGTTTTTTAAATCCTCAACGTTTCGACAACAGTCGAGCTTTTATGGCCGCGGTTAAAAGCTTAATATTTAAGCTTTGGTTGAAAACAAATACGAGCGAATTGTTTTTAATAAAATATACCTACCATTGATTTCAAAGTACCTAAGCCGATAAAAGGAGTGCTAAACAATAAAACGAGCAAGAGCGTGTCGGGCCACGCTCAGTGTAGGGTTCCGTTGCAATTACTACAAATACAAAAAACAATCTGCAAAAACCATCAATATTAGTTATTAATAGCTAATTAGCAAAGCCGATTTTCGGTAGGTATAAACATTTTAGTCGCCTGTAACTCAACAACCAAAGATGACTACTTGTAATAGTTTTCCTTATAAATTCGTTATATGCGCTTTAATTTAAGATATTTTTCAGATTTATATTATGCTTTTGATTTTTGTAGTTTTAGCTACACTTGACTCTAACAAAAATTAGCAGTTTAAAGCTTAATATTTCACAAACGGATACCTTTATCGAAAGATGGTTCTACTAAACTCGCAATATTTTTAAAAGACCTATCCAACGACACCCCACACCATGGGGTAGACTAAAAAAAAAGCCATCGCCACTTTACGTGTAGGGGAACCTAAAAAAATATTTTTTCAAGATTTTATTTTACCACTTTATCGGCGTTGCTTATATGTATAATCATGCTAAATAACAGCTTTCTAGTACTAAGAGTCTCTGAACCGCAACGGACAGACGGACAGACAGACGGACATAGCGAAAACATAAGGGTTCCTAGTTTGACTACGGAACCCTAAGTGGTCTAAATTCTCAATTTACAATTTCATTCAATCGTAATATTCCATATATTACGATTCAATGAAATTGTAAATTGAGATTTTTTGCCGTAGTTTCTAAATGAGACTATTTAGCTAATATTGTTATCTCGTTCACTTGTGAAGAATTTCACTTGGACTAGCTTCACATTGAGGCACAATTACATTACTTATTCGGCCTAATGCGATGTCCACACTAGTTTAAAACTAATTCGACTTACGTCTTTTTTACAGTAGTTCATTCACCTAATAAGGCGATCGTAGCTGTCGCGAAAAGATCGTCGCCTTACTTTCTCAACCGCATATCTGCAATTTTTCCTTGCAGTTGGTAATTTAATTTCATTAATTATAATTTATTATGTAATCAGTTTACCAACCGCAAAAAAAATGCAGATACGAGGTTGAGAAAGTAAGGCGACGAAATGCCCCCGACTGATGTCGCCTTTACACTGTTGCGGTCACCGTGTAAGTCTACTCAGTCGCATGCGACGGACGCAGCAATGTAATTGCCCAAATATAAGTTCTCCAGTTTTTGGCTCTCTTGTATGACTACCTATCTACTATCCAAGATGCATTCCATGTACGCTAAGGTCTATAAAAATCTCCGAATACACCACAAATACGACATTTTCATGGAAAGAGTAAACTCGTAACGGGGTTCGGGGGGGTCATGACCCCCCATGACTCCCCCTTGAATTCGCGCCTGATCTGTATGTCAGTTGGCTGACTCTCGCTAATCGGAAATTAATCGTTTAGGTGCGTATTCCAGTGACAGACGTAGCTAAGCGAACCGTCATTTCGCTGCAAATTAACCTTTGATTATCAGCAAACTGAGTAATTAATGTGTGATGCAAACGCCCTATCCTAATTAACATTGGAGGCCTAGTACTATAGACATAAAATGTGACGTTCTCAATATAAAGGGACCTTATGGACGCAGGAGGTTACGCCGTTTTTAGAACTGTTACCATAGTATTCGTATAGTTACAAGAATAAGAAGAGCGTAATTGCCTTCCTCCATAAGTCCCATTATATTGAGAACGTCACATATTAGCGAGAGATCGGATGGCGTATGTACCTAATGTGTCGTTGGCATATAAACCAAAACCAGTACTTACCTAATTAATATGCAAGGAATCATTTTCATTTGACTTTGACATTGATCTTATCATTTTTTTTATTTATTCAAAACATTACAAACCTTGACTGATAGTACAAGGAAAATTAAGATTAAAATTTAGAATTCCTAAAAAATTACAAATACCGCTACTGGTATCCTTTCATTTGGGCGAAAAAAGTTTCGCAAACGGTTTCATTTCCCAACCGTTTCATATGGCCAGACGCCTTTTTTTTGAATAAAAGATAAATTTATTCAGTAAGTAAAAAATGACTAATTGTCGAGTTTCTTGCGGCGCTTCCTAAGAGGAGACCACTGCTGAGAAGAAGCGCCGCAAGAAACTCAACAGTTATTCATTTTCTAAATAAAAAATTATTACAATTAAGTATACAGGTATACTTAATTGAAAAAAAAAATATAATTATAGTAGGTCTACTATAATTATATATATTTTTTCGAAACTGTGAATATTTCAGGGCCATTGTGTAGAACCCTATAGGTTAGGTTACGTTAGTTTTTTAATTATCCTGAAATATTTACGGTTTCAGAAAAAAAAAAACGTTTGGCCAAATGAAACGGTTGGGAAATGTAACAGTTTCAGAAACGTGCGGTTGTGAAACATCAGTGAACCATCGCTACTACATACATAGCTCGAAACTGCATGTAGTATGGTATTTGTAAGTTTAAAGAAATTCTAAATTTGAATTTGAATTTTCTTTGTACTAGTTTCTGTTTTGAAGATATTCTCACAGAAAAAGTTAAAATTAATTATCGTTAGATTTAGGGGAGGAAAAATATAAAAATACTCATTATAAAAACATTTACATTTTATTGAACATAAACTATTTAAAGCATGGTACATTACATATACACATAAAAACAAGCTATTTACAAAAAACAATTGATAAATCCAATAATTACCTATAACTTTTTAAATATCCCGAAAATCTACAGCTAAAACATTTGTGTCATTTAATGACATTAAGTTATTCTAATAATTACAATTCTGAATTATCTTAACACGGATATTTGACTCTTTAATTTAAAACGTTATATATTTCGATGTCTACAACTTAGATAATATCTACAAACAACATCATAATTATACGACCTGACCTACTTATCTCGCGTATTTTTCTAAGATAAAAATATTTATACATAACGCTAAAAGTGTATCACTTTTTTCCATATTGGGCTCAAATAATATGGAAAGAAGCAGGTATTTTTAACGTATTTACTATAAATTAAAACATCTAAGCATACCTAAACATTGCCTACTAGTAAAACAATTTGTAATTTACACTATTTATATTATCCTCAAGGCCCACCATACATCGAAATTTGCCAATGGAATATGAACCTATTCTGAATAGAATAGAGTCTATTTTCTAATTCAGGTATCAGTCCTAAAAACAGAAGAAATTTGACTCTATCTCCTTTGCAATGGATCTTTATTCCAATGGCCGTATTATGTACATTATATTGTACAAGGGCCCTTAGAAGGTTATAACAATATACGCAGTATCTATTATAATTAAGTCTAATCGTATAAATGTGTAAGTGCTTCACAAAATGCACCAACACATTTTTGCGATGCGACTATGCAAGTATTTTAAATATTACAGTTTTTTCACTTAAATTACTTTCTTTAAGATTAAGAAATATCAAAACTAGTTCAAAATTAGTTACTTTTGTATTGGAATAGAAATCAATATTGTTTACAAAATAATAATAATAATTTATAAATATCATGTGTTACAGATAGAACAGAGTAAGTGAATAATAAAATTAATAAGAATAAAAATACTTTTAATAGTGTGGTAGTTAAGATTGTATTACCATATGTATACCAGTGCTTTTCTGTACAATTATCACCATCACTAAATGATCATCTATCTTAAGCTTATTACCACATCGTAATAGGACCAATCTGATCAAACATAATCTTTTACCCCCTTACTAATAAACGTTGAGTAACGGCTGAGTAGTTATACAATGCTTTGTCCTTATCTGTCATTGTGACATTTGAATTCGACAGATAAGGACAAAGCATTGTATAACTACTCAGCCGTTACTCAACGTTTATTAGTAAGGGGGTTATAATATAGCATCAATCTGCAATGCAAAATTACCTTTAAAAACAAGTGATATATATGACATTAACTGTGAAAATTCAGTATCATAGCTAAAATATTGATGAACGTAACGTGAAACAAAGTTTTCCAAAGCTCTTTTCGAAAGTTTCTTTACCCACCCTTTTACATACAATTGGGTCTGACAGGCCATAAAAGTACGTAAGACAGCGCTCTCTACGAATCATTTGTGACGTTCACAATATAAAGGGACCTTATAGAGGCAGGCGGTTACGCCGTTTTTAGAACTGTTACCATAGTATTCGTATAGTTATAAGAATAAGAAGAGCGTAACTGCTTTTCTCCATAAGGTCCCTTTACATTGAGAACGTCACATTTTGTCTCGTTTTTTATTTACCTGGTAGGGGACTTTGTACATTTTTAATGAATGCTTCTTCTATATGTCGAAAGTCAGGTTCTACGATCTTTAATCCTATTTACGTAACAAAAACAATGTCAAGTTGTTTTTATTACGCGAAACTGGATAAAGCAACCCAGTATAAAAAAGTAAGAAAACGGAAAAGTCAGATATTATGTTTCCGATATCTAACTCTGCAAAGTACAAAAAAATGCATCTTTTTGAAATAAACTAATATTCAATTCAAAACCTAACCTATCTCTTACATTTTATACATTACACCACCGTGACCTGGTCGTCTTTCCGGGTCCGGTTCTTAACCGAATCTCAGACTATGTCATGACAGGAGTATCCGTTGCCGGTTCGTGTAGTCCTGGTAGGCTGCGGGCGGTTGAAGAAGGCGTCATTGCGCGCAGGGGGGCAGTACATCACCTGGGGATAAAGTAATTATGTTAACTTTACTTCAACTGTAAACATGGAACATACAGCCTGGCCCTAGGGGGCTAGGGGGAGAGCTAGGGCTGTCCAGTTTTACTCCCTACATTAACATTTGGGAGTAATACTGGGGAGCTAGCCGGCCAGGCAATGTTTTTCGAGGCATGTTTTCTGGCGGATAGATGTGTTCCCACGGTTTCAATATTACTACGTATGTTAACCCTTAAGGTTTATGTAAAAATAGGCGTGCATTAAAAAAAAAACCTATCGTTAGTTAACACAACACTTCATCATTACAAATACAGGGAGTATTTGTACAAGGTGGGCCAAAAGAAGTCATCCGATGTTGTTTGACTCTCTTTTTTTTTCTAAATGAAAAACTTGGATTCTGTTTTTTTATTATATTAATTTAAACCTTTAGAATTTTATTGGTCAAGTCGAGAAGATTATATCGGCCAAATGGGCGCCGTCACAATTGATTGTCATACGGGCTCGTTTTATGGCATTTTTCATCACTTCGGCGAGAACTTCGGGCGACAGATTCTCGCACTCGTGTCGAATGTTGTCCTTGAGGGCTTCCAGAGTCTCGGGCTTGTTCACGTAAACACGGGACTTCAAAAAACCCCACAAAAAAAAGTCTGGAACGCTTAAATCGGGTGATCTTGCGGGCCAGTGCAAATCGCCAAAACGAGAGATGAGGCGACCCGGGAACGCCGCCTTCAGAATATCGGTTGTGGCTCGCGCAGTGTGTGCCGTTGCTCCGTCCTGTTGGAACCACATGTCGTTCGGTCCTAATTCGTCCAATTGCGGCAGAAAAAACTCGGTCAACATGGCCCTATAGCGCGCACCGTCCACTGTTGTCGTATGGCCAGCGGCATTCTCGAAAAAAAATGGCCCAATGACTCCTCCAGCGTGAACAGCGCACCATGCAGTCACTTTGAGCGGGTGTAATGGCTCCTCGTGCATCACTCGTGGATTTTCGGTGCCCCAGAAGCGATAGTTTTGCTTGTTCACGTACCCGCTGAGGTGGAAATGAGCCTCATCGCTCATTATGATTTTGGTCGAAAAATCGTCCACTTCTTCCTCGAGATTGAGAATGGCTTGGGCGTAGGTTACGCGCGTTTGGCGGTCGGCAGGCAGCTGCTGATGCACGGACTGGACTTTGTATGGGAACATGCGCAGGTCTTTGACCAAAATTCGCCTTAGGGACGTCCGTCTGATGGCTAATTGCGTGGCACGGCGTCTGGTTGATGTTTCCGCCGACAGCTCGACATCCTCGGCAACAGCGGCGATATTCTCGGCAGAACGGGCGCTCCGGGGCCGGCCACTCTTGGCAACGTCTCGTGTGGTCCCATACTCTTCAAGGTTGGTGGCCAAACGGCGCAGTGTTTGCGCAGTCGGTGTCTGACGGCCGGGGAATCAGCGACGGAATTCGCGCTGCGCCAACACCACAGACGAATTGTTACGCAAAAAAATAGACACGATTATTCCGCGTTCTTGGGGAGTGTATCGCTCCATGGCTTGTTCACTTGTATTTTGCATCTGTCAAGTCCACAAATGTCAAAACAGATTTGACATTGGCGACCATTTGCAAAAATGAGAGCATCTTCCAATAGGGTGATTTCTTTTGGCCCACCTTGTACGAGTAAGCTTATAATGTTCATATATTAAATAAACATATTATAAATTGTTGCTGACATTCGCATTCCGCCTTATCATAACTTTGCACAGGGTGGTTTAAAGGAAAACTACTCATATAATATTTTAAATTAAGTATAGATTTACAAATTAAACTGTTTCAATCATCCATTTTCAAGTTAAACAATATTAATTATAATATAACTAACAACACCCCGTATTACCACATTGAAGATTGATTTTCTCGATTTTTTTGTAGTTCTTTAATTTCGACTATCATTCTCATTATAATTTCCAGTGTTGGATCGCCATTTGATTCACCCTATATGAATTAAATACGAAAAGCTGTCTGTCCGTCTTACCGAAAACCCATTATATGTAAATCTGTATTGATAAAGGTTGCTCTAATTAAAATAGCTAAGGACGACAGTTTAGCTATTTCTCGTTTATGAGTAATCGCAAATTTTGGTCAATATTTAAATAGATTTATGCTTTAAGCAATATTATTATGCTTTAAATAGCTTGTGTACCTATTTCTGTTTTTTAAGGATTTTTAACGACTTAAAAAAAAAAGGAGTTTCTAAAAAATTTTTTTTTTTTTTTTAGATAATAATACAAAACTTTTAAAACGGTAATCTACACTAATATTATAAAGAGGAAAATGTGTATTTCTGTATGTTTGTAACGAATAAACTCAAAAACTACTGGACCGATTTCAAAAATACTTTCACCAACATTTAGAATGGACTTTCAGGGTGGACATTGGCTATATTTTAACTAATAAAAGTACTGACTCACCGCAGACGAAGTCGCGGGCGGAAAACTAGTATTACTATAATGTTTGTATTGTTAAATGATTACACTCAACAAAGTTTGTTCTAGGTTTTCTGGTTCTAAATTGTATTTTGACACTTACATTTCGTACAAAATGATTAAGCGACTCCATTTTTTCCCAATTGATTCCCAACGGGATGAAAGAAAATTTCCAACATATTTTCTTGGTATATTGACATTGATTTGGTTTTTTATTACAAGATCCTTGATTAAAAGCTTCGAATGCAGGAAAAGGATTTGATAATGACGTTTTCAACTAACATCACGCGTTCTTCAGGATATATCCTACTTATCAAACGAAACATATTTGTATATACCTATATTAGTACGTTTACGTACTCACGTTCTCGAAACTTACAATGTAGGGGTCAACGGGGGGGAAAATCGATTTAGCTATTTCTCATATCTGGGAAAACTCGTTTTACCTGTATCACGCCGCCGCCGTCTGCTAATACGCCAAGACTGAGGGCTTTTTTTTTTTTTTTTTAAGTAAGTAAATCTTTTATTGTTTTTTTTTTTCTTTTTGTATAGAAATCGATGAAAATTCGGTTACAACCCGAGCGAAAACGGTCTCCCAGGTACTTATTTACATATAAGAAGTAATTAATAAAATGCGTCAATACTTTTACCATAAATCAAAACAAAAATGTGCAATTAATATTTCTCCTCCTATTGGAAAAATAGAATCCGTATTCTATTTGCATTGTTATGTAGTACATAATATGTACACTACGAACAAAAACAATATCGTATAATTTGGAGTATGTTAATTTAAAAAAAAAGTTAAATATGAAGTACAACATTAAACAAAACAATTTATTATTCATATAGAAAAAGCCGTGGTAGCCTAGGTTTGACCTGCCGACTCTTAAGCAGAGGGTCGTGGGTTCGAACCCGGCCTCGCACCTCTAAGTTTTTCGGAATTTATGTGCGAAATATAATTTGTAAATTTACCATAAACTTTTCGGTGAAGGAAAACATCGTGAGGAAACCTGGGGGCTTATTGCCTAACGCACTCGCGATCGCGATCGACTTGAAAGTGACACAATTGCTTTCATTTTGTAGGCAGATTTGACTTCAATTGTCAAATATGAAAGCGATCGCGAACGCGAGTGCGTTAGGCAATAAGCCCTCTGCACACACCTGCAAAGCAATTTGACGGTGTGTGCGAAGTTCCCAATCCGCACTGGGCCCGCGTGGGAACTATAGCCCAAACCCTCTCATTGAGAGTGGAGGCCTGTGCCCAGCAGTGGGACGTATATAGGCTGGATTATTATTATTATAGAATCATGTAAAATTATTTTTATGAATGTCCATTCTAAAACACCTTTTATATTTCACCTCAATAGAAAGACTGTAAATATTATCTAAAAAGCTTTGCAAGATATTTTTCAAATCAAATTTCATTTGTTTTATCTTCTTACTACTTTCAAACTTTAACTCCATGCATAAATAAATAAACCATGTACCATTCATAATGACAAACTATCTTAAGATTTTAACCTAAAACTAAAGATACATCTTTCCACCTCTTAATCCTCGAAACGGTTTAAAGAATGTCAATGTTTGTTTGATTTACTTTAATTAATTAATTAAATAAATAAATAATAAACACCACCCTTTACTCAACAGAAAGGTTAAACCGACGCAGATGGTCTGGATGGATGGAATAAACGAGACGCATGCGGAAAAGTTATGATACTTATTACTGGGGGCGAAGAAACACTCAAACTAATAAAGATATAATTAATGTTGACGGGAATAGCGGTTGCCCCACAAATATAAGAATAATAATACATTTATTGAGTAAATAAAAAAAGGTTTACATAATGCGATTTATCCAGTGAACCCCAAGCTACGATAAGACTGTATCTTGGGACGCTGAATATTTTGATAATGTCGTCTAAGTAAGTAAGCAATTACATTTTTAAATCTTTTTTTTTCAGTTTTTTTGTCTAAAAAGTCCCTTTTTTATGAGAACAAATTATATAAAAATGTCATTGGCACATACTATTAAGTATAAACACGAACAGAGTTTCTAAAAAAAAAATCACTGCCACATTTTTTTCTTAACACAAAATATTCGATTTAACATCTCGCCGGCATCATAAATCTCCAATCAGAAATCTGTCTGCGGCAAACACAATTTGTAAACCTAAATATTTTATGAAAACATAATTTACGTTACGACTTCCATTTGATTTTTTTTTTCACAATATGTAAATCATACCTCAAATTCCAATATTGGTTTGAATTTTTGTTTATTGATTTACTTGGCTTCGTATACTTTACGTAATTCATTTCTCTGGCAGCCGGGACCCAAGCATAACAGTGTTATCATTCATAAGAGGCTGGAATCAAATTATGAGGTCCACGGGGCAAAGTTGGGGGAACTTGGTTTTGAACAATCCTTTGTTGAAAGTATCTTGTGGTATCTGGGGGGTTAGCCAAGTGACGATAGCGTCAGCGCTTGTAGAAACGCTAATACGCTCATCCTTTTCTTACCTTTACCAGTTAAGCGAGACAGATAGTGTCGTAGCGTTAAAGTTTGCAGATACAAACGCCGCTTGGCTCTGGTCTATTTTATTTGAAGGCTGAAGCACCCTCTGTTCCCACAGTGGGTTAGGATGAAGTTTCGAGAGTTTTCTGTTTATTCTGGAGCGTGGAAACCGCTTTGGTGATTAGTTACTTATGTTTAAGTGTCTTAGTTATATTGTTTGCAGTTGGGATTTAATTGGTTATAATTTGTTAAGATATTTTACCTCGAAGGACACAAAACAGCCTAAATTTAGGACATGTGTTAAAGTAACTTTAACTTTAGTTGAATGACACAAGGAAATTGGACGGGGGCCTTATGAGGGTATGACAGTTTCTTTGACAACATTTTGGAAGGCAAAGTCGAAGGAAAAAGAGGAAGAGGAAGACTTTAGTTACTATGGCCAAATTCGACGTCACAGAATCACCCATGGCAACACTACGCTACAATTGTTTATTGTTTTTTATTTTTTTTTATTTTTATAATTCCTTTCCTTCGTTAAGGTGCAGTTGCACGTGCAACTCTTCTCGGCAAAATTGCTCGAAGGGTTACCCGTGTAGCTGCACCGTTACTGTTTAACTTTGGTATCTGTGTGTGTTGCCATTCTTTTATTATCTGTAATCTTTGTTTTGTTTTTTTTTCTTGTGATCGTGGAATAAATGTTTCTATTTCTATTTATATTTATTTGAGATGTACCTAGTGTTGGAGGCGGATGGAGTGGTTCAGTTGGACCGAGAGAGCAACAAAGACGGAGGTACTGGAAAGAGTAAAAGAGAAGAGACAATTCATGGACAATATAGAGAATAGAAGAGGGAAAATGATAGGTGTGACACTAATGACGGCGGTTGAAACGCCCGGAAGTTTACGGATGAATTTCAAGGCGTTTCAACCGCCGTCATTAGTGTCACCAAATATATTGACGAAATCAACAAGCAACTTCTGATGCTGAATTACATCCCCGGTTCTGCTTCTGTTTACATCAGGAGTTGCTGGTACGTGTCATTGATTTCGTCAATATATTTGGTGACACTAATGACAGCGGTTGAAACGCCCTGAAATTCACCCACCCTTTTATTATTTTGTAAGGGTTATTTAGTTGAAGAACTGGTTTAACTTAAGTCTCTATCACATTATAATATTATAAATGTGAAAGTTAGTGTGTTTGTTACTTCTTTACGCTTACACGGATGGACGGATTTAGATGAAATCTGGGAATACAACATTACAACTAGACCATAAATAGTCTTCTGACATATTGATAAATTAAAATTTTAAGAGTGCGTTCTGTTTTATCTTTTTGACAGGATGCCGTAATGTAAAAAAATGCATAGGTAATAAAATTAATAATAATATTTTAGCAAACTAAGTATTTACAAAATACTGAGATACCAAAAGAATGTATCTAAATACAATATAAAAATGAATATTTAAAAAGGATTTTAGATATACATAAGATGAAAATACGTATTTTGTATCTAGAATCTGTATTTCAAATATTTGTTCTTAGATAAGTCACATCTCTGGTTATTCATAATAAGCAAACCTATCATAGTTATTCGGCCATTCAGACCCCTCCATGTCATCAAAAATAAGTACGGCAAATACCCTCTACCCTGCTTCGGTGCTTACCTAATACTTGACCCCTGAGGTGAAATTTGGTATATATTAACCTGATGACAATGGAATGTTAATATTCAAATTCGACAAGCAGACTAAGTTTCTTGCGACGCTTCTTCTCAGTTTGCCTAACGTAATTTTCCGAAGCGTTGGTAGCATAAAATCGATTGTTTTTTAAAACTATCTCCCCTAGCGTTTTAAGTCCGAGGTTGGCTCAATAGAAGCGCCCTTAGGCATGCTACTGAAAACCCAATTTTTGCGCTGAGCTCCCCTCAGGAGCTGGCCCTCTCTCCGGTGAAGTAGTCAAAGCCGTCAGAGGCTAACTACGTAGGTCCTTAAAAAAAGGAATGTTTATGGTGCCTTAAAGCTGATAAGATGATGAAATCCCAGGATCTCCGCTGTACTTGACTTGTCTGATTGGCCTCCAAGCAGTCGACGACTGCAACAAAGCTTCTCTTATACAATACATCGTCAGCTGACTAGCCAAAATGTATGGGAGGGTCGATTTTTTTTTCGCAATTTCAGGGCTGGTCTCATAGTCAAAGTTGGTCAGTACTTACTGATTTAATCTCCAAATTTTTTATTTTTTTTAGCCTGTTTTAATGTCCCACTGCTGGGCAAAGGCCTCCCCTCTTTTCCGCCATTCGTCCCTATTGAGCGCATGCGCCCGCCACTCGCTCCGAAACGCCTCCAAGTCATCCCGCCATCTCCTTTTTGGTCTGCCTCTGCTCCTTTTTTCTTACTGAATATTATTTAACCCTGTATTTTATACAAACCTACAGTAAAACCAGAGTATTCATTAGTACTTGGTTATCTATCACCATTACACTCTCTCTGGCATCTTTCAGTGTATTAGTTAGCCAGAGAGTGTGGCAGCGATAGGCAGCCGAGTACAGTCAGCATCAAATAGATAGGAGCAGCGAAAGTGACCAAATATATCGCAACACATCTTTATTACTATAGGAATAACAACGTATTGCGATATATTTGGCCATTTTGACTGCTCTTATCTATTTGATGCTGACTGTACATTTAATCCTTTGGCTTTACTATACTTACCCTAAACGTACGTCTGTAAAAAAATCCAACGTACAGCCAACTTCGATATCACAAAATGTTGTTTCTGTTTCTCAAATCTCAGAAAGAGATGGTCGTAAGGAAATACTGCACAATATGGTACTGAGGTAAGTACGAAATTTTATTTAAGTAAGGTATTTAGGTAAGATATTATTTTTCTCATCAATTTAAGTTTGAATTTTTTACCGCTTCTCCAGCTAAGCGTACCTAATGGAACAACTTTTTGCTCGTCGTAATAAATATCAATTACCCAATTAAATGATAAAACTTGCATTTATTACAGGACCTCTTAAAAGAAAAGTGAAAAAGAGCGTTTCATACTTTGTGAATTGCAATTTTTATGCCTGTTATGTAAAGTCTAATGTACGTTGCCTATCCTATGTTGAATACGCGCACAAATACGAGTAAGCGCACCTTCGAACAACACATTAGGGGCCATTCAAGAAAGCACCGAAGGGGGAGGAGGTGCTTTGTTTATTGATGACATGGGGGAAGAGGGGTCTGAATGGCCATTACGTGGCGTGACGACCGCTGGAGCATGAAGGTAATGGAGTGGGGACCAAGACCCGGGACCAGGTGTGTTGGCCGTCAGAAGGCCCGATGGGCGGATGACATAGGTAATGAAAGTGTCCCCTTGTATTGCAGACACTGATTTCATCAAATGTGTCGTTTCACCGAATTTCATTTTATCGAAAGCTAATTTCTGCTGTAACCTTATTGTCTTCTGCTGTAAACTTGTTGTTCTTATTGTCTTTTCTTGTTGGCGGAAGGTAAGCGGAAGCATAGCGGTCAGCACCTGCGCTTTAAGGACGTGCTCACACGACATCTGTATGCTTGCGCCATCAATCCTACGTGTTGGGAGGAGCTTGCTGCAAACAGGTCATCTTGGCGATCTACCATCTTTGACCGTGTCCAATCGTTTGAGGAAAACCGTCTCACAACATTAGACGTCATACGCCAGCTACGCAGAGAAAGACCCAAGCCCTCCTACACGTATACTTACAATACCACTGGCCAACTCTGCTGCCACACGTGTGTGAGGGTTTTCAAAAAATAAATTTGGCTTCGCTAGGGATCCCTTTGTTACCCATAAAGTTGTTGTATCGAATTTTGAAAGTCAGAAATTGATTGTCATACTATTTATGCTCATAACTATCGATAGTCATAAAAATTGTAAAGCATAACGCTTGATAATGCTAAAGTGAATAGTCCATAATGTTAAGGATTATAATTTTCATGAGTCATAAAAATTATATCTATAACATTCAAAGGCATATTGATGATTAAACATAAATATTTTAAAGCATATATTTTAAACTACTAATTATTATTATTCATACCGTTTCATTGTCTTAGTACATAAATATGTAATTTTTATGACTCCAAATGTTCTTTCTTTTTTAATTTCAAATTGATATTATGAATATGATGTAGATATATAAGGAAGGTCTCCATTAGGTACGACGACGAGCGAAGCGAGGAGGAGTGTTAGGTAGAACTGCGACCCTACAGCACGCGAGCCGAGCGAGCGAAGCGAGCGTGCCGCGGCAGCGGCCGGCGAAGCGCCAGAACCGAACATATTTTTTAAGTAATACTTGCATATAGTAGGCAAAACTTACATTTTGTGTATTTTACTTTTATGATAAACAAGTTTGGACCTTATAATCACTATGTCAAGCAATATTATTACCTTTAACATTATGAGGTGTAATACATTATGATGTAAAAAATTATGAATAAAATTTTTATGACTTTCGACAAATATGACCAGGAAAAATCGGAAATACAAATTATACCCTCAAATATTATGACAATGAATATTATGACTAACAATATTTATGACTAAAAACGTTATGGAATCTTAAAAACGGAACTAAAACTTTATGGAAGACAATATAGACCCGGCTTCGCTAGCCATTTTCGAGCCCATAATAGGCAAAGTCCATTTTAGTCCATAGTTTCTGGCAAAGGGTCGCCGTCATCGAAATCGATGAGGAGGACTATATATTGTCTTCAGGTTAACTTAAGCACGAGTTACTCGTACGTAGGCTACAATAGGTTAGACCTGTGACCACCAAAAAATTGTAACTCCTGCACGTGGAAATGCCTGTCGATGAAATTCAGCGAAGTAAAATATTCTATGAAATGATTGTCGGTGATGTCCACCCATATTGAAACTACACTGGAAAAACTGGATGAAGATAGCACAAAATTGGGGAGAGTGGCGTGCAAATGAGGCCTACTCTCACCATAGACTGAAGAAGAGAAGAGATTGTTTCGAGCTACACTTTGATTGTGTTGCAAATGTGATTACGCCTACACTCAGCCGGCGCACACAGAATACTCAGGAGGCCGCAATTAGTTACTTTACCATAAACAGAACTATAACAGTATGATCTTTTTTATAGTATTAAAATGCATTATTTAGTTTAACGTGGTAAAACTTCCTTTGTCTATACAGGGTCATACACAGTTACTGAAACGGAAGCTGTCTCTCCTGTTCCAGAAAGTTAAGGATTTTGAAACCTAATTTTTGGTTCAAGATGTAGTTTCAGTTGGTTTCTATCGAAATTATGTGAGTTAAAAATCTCCCACGTCGTTAACTACTCGTATTAGAAACAGAAGGGACAATGTTGAACCTGAATCTGAGTATGACCCACTTATACCTGAATTTTTATTCCCACGGAAAAAACGTAAACAAAGTTACGTCACTGTCAAAGAGACGTTTGGGGATCTCAAAGAATGGGCCAGCAAGAAATATAGTATAAAGTTATCATTTCGCTCGAACCGTGATAATCAAAATAAATTTGAGATAAAATTTAAATCAAAATCGCACAAATTTATGAAATGAAACAGCATTATGATTTTTAATAATAATAATAATAATGTATAACATTATTATTATCACTAATGAAGCGAGTTTCACACGTTAAGCGGCCCGCAATTTAATGACCCGGGTGTATTGATACAGTGATACCAGTGCAATAAATAAAGTATTCGTATGCATAATAATATATATCTGCAATTCAGGAATACGCATTCTACTGTACCAAACATTTACTGTGACCTATTATGAACGCTACATTGGACAATTTATTACGTTTATTTTGTTTTACCTTTGAAAGGAAACCCTTAAGTTATCTTTAAATATTTGTTTGTATATCGGTACACATTTCATTGGATAAATAAAAGAAACATAAATATTCTATGAAACATCCTCGTTTAGTATCTGACTCCGTTGCTTAAGCGGCGTTCTCACGAAGCGATTTTAGTTGGTCAACTTAAATCGGTTTACGAATTGAATGACAATCGATCACGTGAACATGTTTTTGTTATAAGTTGATTAACTTTTATTGAACAACAAAAAGTTGATTCCTTTTTAACTTTTAATCGAACGACGAAAATCGCCTCGTGAGAACCTTCCATTAGTGTCACATAAATATTACCTAATTTATCGTTCAGTTTAACCGCTTTCAGTCATCTTAATTTCAATCTTGTCAAAAGGCGAACAGATATCAAACTCACAAATCACGTCAATCCAACATAAGTTCTTTAGAAATTACTGATTCAATTAAAATTAATACTGATTGAATTCAACAGGTATTTTGGTCCTTTCGTTATCTGAATCGTAATTGTATCCCGAGGGAGTAATTAAGCACGCTGCCGGAATACTAGTGCGTTAAATAAATCCTGGTGTTCGGGGGGCGGAAACCTTTGTGTTTCTGCCCGCTGTGAAATTGAAATGTATTCATTATTGACTGGTAGACCTAATGGGATTGGGTTTTAATTTGATTTTTATTTGTACGCTTAATAACACGTTTTAACGATATTAATCCGAATACGCGAGTGTAAAGTGATGACGAAGAGTTATACATTATGTGCATGAATTTATTTATTTATTTTATTTAGGAAACCAAACAGTTATAGCATCAGCTTAAAAAAAGTATATGAAACATAAAACTAATTATAGGATTTCACGTATAACAACTAAGTAACAATATCAAGTTAAATTAAACTCTTAAGTACCACGACGTACGCAAAAAAGACAAAACAAAATTATGCTAAAATAACAATAGCTTACTCGCAATAGACAAATAGAATGCTCAACTAAAATATTTTGACGTCAGACTTCGCCTCACAGAAGGGATTTTACAATTAATTATGTAATTATGTATTGTATGTGATAAGAAATGAGATTGTTATTTATCATCATCCTACACTAGGTAGGGTCGGCACAACATGTTGTTTTCGTCCACTCTAACTCCTAAATTATTGGACCGATTTTAATAAATAAAGTGTGAATGTAGGCTGTACGAATTATGAGGGCGCGTCATACACAACTCGCCGGATTTTATTTTTGAACTTTTGTATTATTTCTGATGTAAGAACTTCATAAATAACACTATATAAATAGAATATGTTTTGACTTCGTATTTGACTTATTATCATCATAATTGGAATTCGCTAATTTTAACACTCCTAAACTCAGCATCAAATAGATAGGAGCGGCGAAAGTGGCTAAATATATCGCAAGACATCTTTATTACTATAGGGATAAGGATGTGTTGCGATATATTTGTCAATTTTGGCTATTAAGAAAGTAATTATTATTCGTTATCATAATAAACAACCAGCAATGAAAAAATGTCAGAGACCTTTGAAATAAATATTCCATAACCTTTCCTAAAAGGATGTCATCACAGGGCGGCAAGGGCTTTATTTCTACGTAGTTAGGTCGTCAAACCGAGCATGAACGGAATCAAGGCTGAACAATACCGAAGAGCTGCCGTTGACGAAAACCCAAAGGGGGGTGGTTTACGTTTGCTAAATTTTAGATAATGACTTCCGTCCTTCAATGCCGGCATTACGCTGAGTTGGGACCATCTCGCGAGTACATTCTTCTGTGTGTATCTGTGTTTTTTTTTTTTTTTAATTTATTATTTCAAAGCGTACATAACAAGTAATCATGCCAAGTTAACCCGCCAAACTGACAAGACAGTTTGTTGGCGAGATCGCGCTCACATTACATTCTGCTATGCATTCACCCAAATTACAAATTAACTAAGTAAGTATACATTTTAATATTATTATTTGTTATATTAATATTTATTTCATATTAATATTTAATGTATTTTCTTAATATTATTGAAGAAGAGGGAGAAAGAATACTTTTGGAAAGTTTACCTACGGCAACCAATTGAGACGGCGTTCGTGTGTTCATGTTTGAACTTTTTTCGAAGATTTTTCGGTAGAACAGTAGTCGGTAACATAATCGATAAGTTCGAACATGAAGCAGGATCGGTCTATATTACAAAGTTAGGGAGGACAATTTAGGTCTCTGGTCTCGGCAAACTGCAAGTTGCGTCTCTAGTGAGGTCTAAGCCACAAATGAGATGGTATTTGTATGTTTGCTTGTCGTTGTTGTTGTTGCAAATATTGTCACAATATAATGTAATTCCTCAGTTTAAATTAGAATTGTTACGCCCTACCAGGGCCCATATGGATCTAAATGTACTGAACTTTAAGACCTGTACAACTATGGTTTACAATAAATGCTATGACTATGACGATAAATTTAGTATTGTTGATCCAATCTTTATGAGATTTGGTAAAAAAATCATTAACCTGAACACTATTTTTCAGTTTGTTTGTGTGTGTGTGTGGGGAGGGGGGGGGGGGGGGGGGGGGGAGATGTAAGATCTCGAGCATCGTAGAATCGTAGTCACGTAAAAAACGGCATGTACCTCTAAGTTTCGACTGTGTTGCAACAGCCGTGGTCCCGAGAAGGCTGACAACAATACAATACAACAACAATATAACACAATGTACCTAACTTATCCGGGTTTACAGATTGCTGGCAGCGAGCCACCGCAGCAAAATTCAGGCTGCAATTCACGTATCGGAAGAGAAGAAAGTTTAAAACGGCTTAAATACTGATCATAGCAAACAGCACAATCATTATTATGTATATTAAATTACGAGTTTTAACTGTAAATTTTACTTTTTTACGATAATGGAGGTTGTAAAAATGGTGAACGAGAAGACCCATTATTAAAAACTCCCCCGCACCGAATCATTCTTACAAACCTTGTCCTGAAAATTACGAACAAAAAACAGCCAAATCGGTCGAGCCGTTCTTTTGATCTGTCATTCATGCGGCAAATTATTTTTATTTATATAGACTAAAGGTTGTAGAAGAGGAAAGATGATGGGTCACCTGATATGGCACGACAGTTTCTTTCTAAACATTTTTGAAGACAAAGTCGAAGGAAAACGAGGAAGAAGTTTATTAACCAAATACCTTTCTGCAATATGAACATTCAACAAAACAATTGTATGCCAAGTTATGCCAAGTACGTCTCAGAAAATCAAAACTATGCCAAACTAACGGAACTCTGCTGTATACCTTTCTGGCCGAATCTATGGCCGAAGCTGGGTTCCGTCAGCATGCAGCAAGCAAATATTTGCAAACAATATGGAACTACCTACATATTTGGAGTTATATAATTTAATCATATTCGGGTAATTCTCCGAGCGTTTCAACCGCTCTCATTCCCCTGGTCGCGTTAATGTCGAATTTCCTGTCGATTAGGATAGCATTTTCAGTTATTTTGTAGAAGTCAGGGCACTCTACAAGATAACCCAAAATAGCATCCAAAGCTACAGGAATTTCAACATTAATGCGACCAGGGGAATGAGAGCGGTTGAAACGCTCGGAGAATTACCCATTAATGCACGTGTCAACACAGCTTCGGCTGAAAAAGGGTACGTATATATATAATAAAATAATATATAATTGGCAAATAATGCCAAGTGAAGCACCATAACTTGGGATACGTTGATGTTGAATGGATGGCGTGATGTCGATAGGGTGTTTAATTTTGTGTCAACATTGTTAGTAAGCAGATAACGTATATTTTAATAAATAAATGGTGGATTCCAATATAGTCCTTATATTAAGATCCCTCAAGTATTCATTTCATTATTTGTACTTGTTAAGTGATGATTCTGCTAATTCCTGTATTTAAAGCTTGCCTTTAATTATCATTGCGTACGTTGACTGATTTGATGAACATTTATCTATGAAGCGGCCAAAGTCTTTGTTAAAATTGTCAACATCTCTTTACTGTCTACAGAATTTAATTTATATTACAACTCCAAAGTTTCGTCCAGACATCAGATTGTAGCATCAGATTTCTCACTGCCTTGTAATTTCAAAACGTGTATGTTACGGAGATGAAAGCGTGTTGCTTCTTTAGAAAGCTATTTGTGACATTCTCAATATAAAGGGACCTTATGGAGGCAAGCGGTTACGCCGTTTTTAGAAGTAGTAGTAGTATAGTATTCGTATAGCTACAAGAACAAGAAGAGCGTAACTGCCTTCCTCCATAAGGTCCCTTTATTCTGAGAACGTCACATTTATCATATCCCCGTCTTGTGTTGTGGTAGCACCCCGGGGATACGCCTGTTACTATAAGACAAGATCAAAGAACGAACAATTCGAAACTAAGCAAAAGTGTAGCTGGATAAACGAAAATATGTTCTTAGAAAAGATCATGTTTATGTTGCGTTCTATTTAAGAATATGCTTGTCAATTAAAAACAAATAATAAAATAAATATTTAAATAAAAAGGTTCCGAAACCAGTTCAAAATGCGAGGCAGCTCAATAAAAAATCGATCACTTTGTATACGATATACTTTCTTAAATTAGATTTTTTAACCCGACCGCTCTCTTGGGAAAGTTATTTAATAATAGTTAGTTATAATGATTGGTATAACAACTTTTTATCTATTTGCCATTTGTGTAATTTCAGTTTGTCTAAAACTACTTGTCATAACTGTTTATTCTCTTTGCCTAATCGCTTGAATTGTATAACTTCAGTTAGTCTTATTTTTATTGTGCATAATATTCGTTTACATAATATCCATAATATTGTCTAATCGCTATTATGTAATAATTATATTTCTGAAAACTCTAAATTCTCAAGTTATTCATAAAATGCAAATAATTCGGCTCTGGGTGGTGGTCACAATTGAAGCTAACGCTCCTTCTCGCTATGCTCCTTCTCGCTATACTACAGTTTAAAAAATATTTTGATAAAGTTATGTATTTACAACATTTTATATCAAGTGAACATTATAATAAACAAGCATTAGGTAATTTGATCATTCGGTACAAAAAAATTAGAATAAACAAAAATTATACAAAACGTCAGACTAAATGTATTCCGATCAAAGGATTATTACACCTACTAAATAAAAAATATGAAAAGTGATTTCGTCAAATGGTAAATTATTTGTAACGTTGTTAGGCAAAGAGAAATTAGACAAAAACTAGTTATATCAACCGAGGGAATACCTTATCTATTAGATGGTCCAACAACAATTATACAAAACACTTATTATAATCTATAGGTATTAAGAGTGTCATTAAATTTTTAACTAATACCGAAGTAATAAAAGTACTGAAATGCTATAGGTACACATGTTCTGTAAATTGAAACTTTCTTGCAATTTATTATTTACAAATAATAAATTGCAAGAAAGTTTCAATTTACAGAAAATGTGTATAGCATTTCAGTAACATTAGCAAAAATATTGCGTAACATACACACAAAAAAAATATAAAAGTATGCAGTCGAAGAACCTTTTCATTTTTTGACATAGGCATTAAGCGGTGACTAATCCTACAAAACCCGACCTTTCTTATTGGGCCTGGGTATTTTGTGAAGATTTTCCTCCCGGAAACAAAAGGAAAGGTTCTTTTTTATATGAGGAACCTTGATTATAATGTTTTAACTGATTACACTTGCTTTTAGTTACACCATGATCTTTAATCTTCGTTGAGGGAGACCCTAGCGCGGTCATGAAACAAGCAAGCTTGCTATATCAAAGTTTTGCCAATTATCACAATTATATTGAAAAATCATGCATGATCCATAGTGACCAAAGGAGATTAAGAAATGTTCTTTGAAGATCTATAATCAATATCTCGCTGTATAGATCTAGTAGACCAAAGAAATGGATCTATTGAGAAAAAGCGTTTCCAGGATTGATCGAAATCATAATTAAGGGGGTGAAAAAACTCGAACAAACAAGACCCGTGATTAATTGATTTTATTTTTAATAATAATTATTATATAATAATAATTGTATTGATAATTATTTTTCAAATAACATTAAAACTCTTCTTCACTTTTTTTTCTCAGGGACAATCTCACACAAATTGACCTAGTCCCAAACTAAGCTCTAGGCTTGTACTATGGGTACCAGGCAACGATATACATACTTATACAGAGAAATACATACTTCAAATATATAGAAAACATCCATGAGTCAGGAACAAATCGCACTCATCACACAAATATTTGCCCATACCAGGATTCGAACCCTGGACCGCTGGCTTCATAGGCAGGCTTACCGCGTCGCCTTAATAAATCTTAAAAGTAAAATAAAAATAGTTTAACAAAGAGCAAGCAACAAAGAAAGCTTTTCATATAAAAATAATTTACTCTTCATCTAAAAATATAAGCCCTTTCATGTTTCGAACGCCGTAAACACTTATTTTTATTGTAAACAAGTATAGTTAGGTATTGCTTTGAGCAGCTGTTCATTGAATAGACTTGCTGTTTTTTACCAAACTATAAAAAAAATAGGTATTGTTTTTTGTACTTAATGTATAAGTCTTCTTTGTTACTACTTACAGACTAAAATCAAAGTACAGACAAGTAACTTAACACCAGCCCTTTAGGAAATCGAGTTAAATACGTATCTATGTAGGTATATCAATGTACAAGTTGCAGAACATTCCTAAAACGTGGAAACATTCTTGAGAATGTTTGAGAACATTCTTGCAACATGAAACTTATTGTTTAATAAAAGAAAATGTTCTTACAATAAAGTTTTAATTGGGCATAATAAATACAACATAGTATTTATGTACATGTTTTAGTTTGATAAGTTAATAATTTTGTTGATAAGTGATAAGTTACCAATAAATTACTTAAATTCTCATTAAATTTCTGAGAACGTTTCAAAGAAAGTTGCAACCGGATATATTTCCAGCACCAGTAAATACTTCTTCGACAGCATCTGTCGTTCTGTCTGTTGATAAAATGATAATGATAACGATAATGATAATGGTAATGATAATGATATAAATAAATAAATAAGCACACGTCCGGAGATAAATTCTCGTTCTCGACAACATTCTCAGAAGTTACCGAGAAATTCTCACGTTGAAAGTTTCGCAACTTTGGGAACTTCTCGTCGGTGCATTGCTATGTAGGTACACATACGCAGACGCCGTAGCGTCGACTAAATTCATGATTATCACTTTTTATTACACCTTATTTTTACTGTAATCCTTTTTAGGGTTCCGTACCTCAAAAGGAAAAAGGAACGCTTATAGGAACACTTCGTTGTCCGTCCGTCTGTCTGTCAAGACCCCTTTTCTCAGGAAAGCGTTAACGTATCAAGTTAAAATTCATATCAAATACTCAAGTCTGCTATGTTATTCTGTTAACGCATCGTCGTTCAGTTCTACTCAGTCGATGAATAGAACTCGACTGAGATCGACTGAGTAGAACTGGACGACGATGTGTTAACAGAATAACATAGCTGAAATCCATTGGAAGCTGTGAAAAAACCAAACTTCAAAGTCAACGCACCGCAACGCGACGCAATTAAGAGATTTGGCCGTTTATGCAGCATATTCAAGGGAATCTCAAGGGAATCGAAACCTATAGGGTACTTGCCGTTGAGTTAGAATCTTGAAATTTGGCAAACAGCATTGTCTTAAAGCACAAGTAAAGGACAAAATCCGAAAGCCGTTAATTGGAAGTAGTTTAGGGAAAAGGATCCAATTCAACCATTTCACACTTGGACGTAGCTTAGGGAAAAGGATCCAACCCACAAAGGAAATGTATTCAAATTTGAATTCTATTGCTGTCAATATTATGTCAAATTCTACAAGTGTGAAATGGTTGGATTGGATCCTTTTCCCTAAGCTACTTACGTCCACTTGTAGAATTTGACATAATATTGACAGCAATAAAGTTCAAATTTAAATACACGTCCAATTTGTAGTTACATCACATAAAATAACAAAGTCCAGTATAAACTGACACTCACTAAGTACGCGAGTGTATACTTAGTGCGTGTCAGTTTGTACTGGACTTCTATTTACATACCTACAAGTTTTTGCGGAACCCTCGGTGCGCGAGTCTGACTCGCACTTGACCGGCGTTTTTTCTTTAATTTTAATGCCGGCGCAAAAAAAAAAAACTGAAGTTGTAGGTACGTACACTTCTTAACTGCGAAAGCTTAATCGTATCTCAAAAAGACTAATCGATAATAAACCAATTTAATAT
The DNA here is from genome assembly GCA_963241965.1 of Tortrix viridana. Classification (NCBI taxonomy): domain Eukaryota; kingdom Metazoa; phylum Arthropoda; class Insecta; order Lepidoptera; family Tortricidae; genus Tortrix; species Tortrix viridana. Next base: position 13,826,131 of record OY725182.1, read on the forward strand.
CCTTAGTTATGGCGTTACGAAAATCAACTATACAAAACGCCATTTATCGAGATTAAAATACGAATTAAGTTCACCTCTATTTTTGAAGTGATAAGCTTCATAATTGCTCGATATTGTTTGCTGCACGGCAGGAAGTGGTTACATTGCGGCCCTGGGTAAGGTCACGTCTTACACGGAAACCGAATTATTTGATCGTATCGCATTACTGGTCAAGTAAAAGTTGGGCAATAAATAAAATGTTTAAAAAGCAATGAACAGACTCGTTTGATTCGTATAAATCTCCAAACAAACTTTAATGGATTTGATACTTCATAAAAAAAAAACTGATTTGACCTGTCAGTCTTTATAATTAAATGTAAAACACTGAACAGAACTGATGCACGGATCCCGTGACTTAATTTAAATGAAACCACCCTTGAGATATAACGTATACAATAGATTAATAATTATTAAAATCGGCCCACAATTGGCGAAGCTGTTGCATTCTTATTGAAAACGAAGGTTCAAACGTTCCAACTTTTTGAACCTTGCCCAAACTTCCTCCGGTTTTGAAGAATGTTAGAAAGGGATCTGAATTCTTCTGATATCAAGTTATTTCATAAAGAATAAAATATTGTTGCTTAATTAATTGCCTTATTTTACTTCACGTTATTAAACTCAAAATCATAATAACCTGCGTTTCGTCCCTATTAAATGTGTGTTCCCCGCTACTAATTGTAAGCATAACTTAGTAATTTACATAAAAATATAAAATAGAATAGAATAATTTTGTTGCATAATGTTTTTTTTTAATACTTACCGTAGTTCTTTATATTTTCTATAAATATCAAATATTGCCAAAATGACACTACAAAAACTTTATTCCCCCAAAGGCAAATAATAATTATAAAGACAAAAATTTCTATCATAACCGAAATAAATTAGGTACAAAATTAAAAAGGTTACATAAATGTTTTTATCGTCAAATTGATCCCTAAAACATTTGAAAGAAAAGAATAAAAAGCTAATTGAGTGTTTCAAGTTGTTGATAGGATCTTAATTCGTTGTAAAAGGTTGCTAATTACAGCTACGGGGTGTTTTTGGAATTGCTCTTAATTTGCAAAAAATAAATGCTTCTAATTTGTACAAAACGTACCTACAGTTAGAAACATGTTTTTTAAATAACCTCATTATTTGTTAGAATGTCTATTTGAAGATCAAAAGATTTTTCTTTTGGAAGTCGCTGTTTTATTGTAACAGTAACATAAAAAACAGATAGCTATCAAAAAGAAACAGATTTTTTACGAATGCTTGGAAAGGAAAGATTCAGATTGTATTTAATTTAGCACTTTAATACCTAAACTTAAAATAGCTTTTAAGTATACAAAAATTTGCATTCACAAGAAAACAATATACAAAAAGAACAGAACACACAATACAATACGATTGGTATATTTTATAGCAGATTTCGAACATTTGCTATTTCGGGCTTAAAATTTACTACTAAGTAACATCAAATCGTTGATACACAAAACACTACGCTAGTCATAAAACTGAAAACAAATTTATCGTTGACGAACAAAAATACACTTGTTTTATTTTGCATCCCATGTATTTACATCGTGTTTTTTCATTAAGCTTGTGAATCTGTCTGCAAATACTTGAAAAAAGTGTTCCGTATTTCTGGGGTCCTAGTGAAGAAGGGTATAAGTCAACTTAACTCTTAATAAAAACGGCTAAATCATATACAGAGTACACTAGACTTATATCCTTTTTCACTTAAAGTTTAGAAGACCTTTTTCACTAAGACCCCAGATTTGTATTTCACGTTTTTGCTCCAAAATTTAAATAGGATCACTGAATTATTTATTATAAGGACTATTATTTAAACTGCTGTTTGATATACGTGAAAATCTATTTTATTGCTTAAAATCGCGTCTTGTCTAGATTTTTTCCTTGAATACAACCCACGCAAAACGATATCGTTTTTATGGCCAAGTCGATCAATAAATTTACCAACGAAGATTTAGATTGCATTTACAAAGACCCAATACCACTTGACACAGTTTCTTTCTGTTATTTAACCTTTTCCTGTGCTTATTTTGTTATATTAAATAAAACAGCATCATACAGAATTCTTGTTTTCCACTCACCTTCCTAAATGCGACCCTGAAGTTCTCCGACAGGAAGGCATACAGAACGGGGTTGACGCAGCTGTTCATGTAGGCCAGCACGTGGGACACTATCTGCGCCGTCACAGTGTACACGTTGATGCTGAACGCGTCCAGCGCCTTCACCAGCAGGATTATCTGAAGCAAAAGAAATATGTGTGTATTCATCACCATCGTTTTCTTCATCATCCACATCATCATCCGCGTCACCATCATCAATGTGCAGGACGCTCATCCTTTTTTGAGCAATTTATGGTTTTATCTTTTTATTGTTTGATAACTTTGTATGTTACTAACCGACTTCAAAAAAAAACCGGTTTACCAGTTTATACAAACTCACATACACTTGGTTCTGGAGTAAATCTTTTGGGTATCCTTAGTCTTACGAAATGAAATGCTAAAGTATTAGTTTTTATGATTTTAAAGTATAACTTAATAATTTGTGCTTCACTGTACTATTGTTCGTTTAAGTTCACTCTGTAAACCTTTTCTGTAAACCGGCTCACAGGGCTCCAAGATACAGGCGCCGCCTAGTTTGGAGTCCAAGGGACATTTTCTGTATGTATTCTTGTGCTTGGTCTATCAATAAACTTTCTTTATCTTTATCTTTATTTGCTTGTCCCCGCCTGCAATACCTTTTCTGACACTTAAGTTATATTCTTTAGATTTTAGGGCTTGTTTTTAGATTTTCAGTTGATATTTTTAAAGCAGTCGGGTTTTTTTATTTTCTTTAGGGTTTGTTCTATAATCATTACCGCTGTAGTGTACCGTTTTTATGTATTACCGTTTACCGTTTATATGTTTACGATAGAACAAATACAAATAAACGTTAAAAAACCGTTTATTGTGTGGGGGACTTCCCTTATTATTTTTCTTTTTGAATGTTTTATTATTTGTTAGGAAATCTGCCGTTATACCTATTACATATTCAGCATAAAAATCAACGAGCGATCTTTTACGGTTCAAAATATATATTTTTTTTAATTTGCATCGTTTTGTACAGTCGCACACCACGGGATTGTTGGATCACCATAGAACGCTGTCATAATGACAACGCCAAATCACGCAAAATAAATTACGTCAAAATTTACCGTCGACTTTCTGTGAGAGGGTTCTACAGTGGCTCAACGTTGTGACTGTACCTACTTCATAATATTCTGTACCTACTTCATAATATTCATGGAATAAGATACCATTAAAAGATACTTACGAAACAATTTGAGCTAACAAACGCGGAGATTCAGTACAGTAATCCGACATCAAATTCGTATTTGGTAGCGATCGTAAATACTGGATTTATCATTAAGATTAAAGGGACTTACCTACTTAGTAATCGGAAGCCGAGCATTCTTCTCGTCTTCTTTTCAGGACAGTTAAAATAGATTGAATGCTCCGGATTTTCGCGATACTATTTTAATTCAACTTCCGTGGACCGTCAATACAAGCGTGATTTTTAATTTGTTCGAGCAATTTTTAATATACGTCTCGCAATAAAGCTGTGGGTCAGCTGTTTACTGTTCCACCAAAATAAACCGGTAAATAAGAACTAGCGAATTTATGTCGTCGTTTCACCGATTAATCCATTGTTGCCAGTTGCAATCTGTCTATAAAATAATTGTGTCCGTGTTACGTGACAGGAATAAGGACCAGTATTATGATTATATTGTGTCTGCTCATTAGCTATGTCCACACCAGTGCACTTTCATGTTCATCTCGCGTCTTCAACTTTCTGTTCGACTTGCGTCAAGCGTATGCAATATTGATTGCCTTGACGCGAGCAGCTTATCGTTTACACCTGTGTGTCACATGGACAAAATGGACGCGAAACTAGTAGCTATCAGCACGGCTAGCACATGTGCCCAAGCGACATAGCTCGCGGCGCGAGAAACCCTTGTCGCGGCTGTCAATTCTTTCTCTCCGCTGTCAGTTTTCTCGATTTCGGTAGCACAACTTGACGTATCGAGATATTCCCTTCAAGCGAGAAAGCTATCTCGCGGGCGGGACGTATGTGTTGCCTTCTATGAAGAATATATTCTACTAATGCTATATTCTTTTATGGCAACACTGAATCGGTAATAAAAATGTGCTTTTCCCTTCGTTTTTTGAGTGAACGGCAAGCCTTACGCGGGTCGCTAGGGGAGGTGCCCAACGTCATGTGTCAAATTTCGCGAAATGTCATGTGTCAAACTGATTATCAACAATATCAACATGGATGCTGAGCGTAGTGTAAGTATTTCGATTATTACTTTAGTGGCTTCTGACTTTACGCAAAAGTTATTTCCTTTTATTTTGGCGAAATATTTTAAATAACTGTATTACTGGTATAAACATTCATGCTTTTCTCACCGGTTCTGTGATAAATTGAACATCGTTCCAGATGTTGTATTCTTTTCAAATAATTTTTGTATAAATGTTATTTCAGAGTAAGAAGCACGCCACGCATGAGCGTTTGCCGCGGGGGAATGTACCACACCTACCTACTAAATTGTAATGTAAAAAATTAAATATGAAATTTAAAGGTAATGGGATAGTATTTAGAGGTTGCACAAATTGAGCACTTTGGCGATGGCAAGTTTACAATGTTGATTTTTTTGTAAACAACAAACAACTAACTTTTCTGTAGACTTATGTTAAACACTAATGCTTTCGACCATCATCACTGGTTTTTCGTTATGTTAAGGCTTCGGTGAATTGCATAAATATGAAAACAGATTTAAAAAGTTGTCAAAATCATTGATTGAAATTTTGAACAATGTTCTTTTAGATAAGTAGGACCAAGGATACGAGCAGTCATTAGAAAATACAAAGTTTGGAAAATGAAACACCCTAAACTATGTTCCTAGCTTACAACAATAGTCCAAGGTTTATCATTCATTCATTATAAAAGTAACCAGTTATAAGTATTACAATATGTTAAACAGTACTTACACATATCAATAGGTGGTCAGAAAACCATCATACTTTCAGATAATGTATAAAAACTATTGTTGGATTGGACTATTTTCATTCCAAATTTTATCAATTTTATCAAAGTTCAGTGGTTTAGCTGTGAAGGGCAAGAAAAGTAATAGACAAACATACTTTTGCAATTTAAAATATTAGCAGGGATGTTGTATTAGATTAAATTTTTAGCACTTCCAGCTCGCTAGCGCTGGCATCTATGTAACACAGTGGACGCCTTTACATTACTATATTGAATAATTTCATATAAAATTTATTTCAGGTATATGCAGCAGAGAGAAGTGCCATGAATCGCCTCTTAGAACACTTGTAAACTTGGAGTTTGCAAGTTGTGTTCACGGATTTCGAATGTACACAATAACTGTGAATTTTTTATAGTTCCATATTGTCATGGTAAATAGTCTTTCGTTTACAGTTTAGCTGTATCTATTTAAAGAAACCAATACATTCGCTTTGTTCAAATACGTTTATATGTGTATATGTTTGTTGTGTAATATTTTCTCCTTATGTGGATGCGCTGCTGTGGTAATCAATAAATTCTAGGGCCAACTGATAGGCCACTGAACTGATTCTAAGCCAAGTGATGTAGACATATCAGTGTTAACTGCCTGTCTAATATAAAATAATAATAATAATAACTTTATCTCAAATTATTGTGATATGTATAATTGGCCAAAAAAGTTGAATTTTGAGGTAAGAAAGTTGTTAACATAATAAGACAAGTTGATTGGTACAGACTATATTTAATTATAATTGCAGGTGGACGATTTATTGTACAATTGAATAAATAATTTAAAGTCTAGATACATTTAATATTGTATTAAGTATATATTTTTTACATCAAAGTCACTTTTTCTGTTAAGTTAATTACACAAAAATTAGTTCCTTTGCTATGCTAATTATAGCCTATAAATTGTGTAGGTACCTATTCAGTACAAGTACAACATTCCGTTCAATTCAATAAACTACTCTTGTTTAGTTTATTAGAAAACAATAATGGTACTGGAAGTGCCACTGGATGGTCAGCATACACTCGGTGTAGATTTAAGCAGATTATTTTGTTAAATATCCTAATAAATATACTTTGTTCTTAATTAAAATGTCTCTGTATTATTTGGTCCCGACACGTGCCACTGCAGCTCGCAACAGCGTCGGCGCGTCGGACGACGAGCTCTCTCCGACTTTTTCTTCATTGCCTAAGATCTCCCGCAGCTCCCCTCTGCAAACCAATATTAATATTATCTACATATAAATGAAAGTCCCCAGAATGTCTGTCAGAATAATCTCAGAAAGTACTGTGTGGATTTTCATACGGTTTTCACCAATAGAAAGGGAGTATCTAGGAAGGTTATCCTACTAATATAATAAATGTGAAAGTTTGGATGTATGGATAGATGGATGGTGTTTGTTACTCAATCATGCCAGAACGGCTGAACGGATCTGGATGAAATTTAGCACAGAGATTATAGTCTGGAATAGCGCATAGGCTACTTATGACCCCGAAAAAATTTACAGTTCCCGAGGGTGCAGCGATAAACCACTTCTACACGGACAAAGTCGCGGGCAAAATCTGCTACCTATACCTATATACATAGTATGCTATAATATATCAATAATAAACTTACAGAGCTTAGTTTAGGACTAGGTCACTTCGTCTAAGATTGGCCCGTGATACTTATTAATTTTTTTTAATGAAAAAATGTTGTTTATGCCCTATGCCTGTTATTGTAGTTGTGTATATGGATACATCTTATCATCCATCCCCATATCATTGTTAAGTCAAGAGCAAAAATAAATATCCACACAAAGTTGCAAAAATATGTTAACATAAACTTAGTTACCATAGTAATAAGGGTTATATACATATTTTTTGAGACTGTATACATATTGGTACCCAATTGACTATCAAAGGTACATTCCCATATCTTTATTGATGCGGTACAGGTGTTGAAACTCCTTGTCTAGCAGCTCGAAGGGGTTGTTGGCATCCCTTGACCTCCTCCTTTGGATTTTCCTCTGTCGGAGCTTCTCGTCCCGAAAAAGGAAAAATCTTAGAGAAAAATGCCATCCTGAAAAATTACAAACCTTGTCACTACTCACATGTAAAACTACGTTAAAATAACGGATGATACAAATAGCATTTAAGCAAATTTATAATTGTGAACAAATAAACTTACATTGACTATTTAAATGGGGTAAGATTAACCAAAACGTTTATTAAAACTCCGAGATGCGACTAGAGCGAGATATATCTCGCGCGCTTGAAAGCTCGAAGACAATCTGTCGCCTTTTGACGTTGGTAAGCGAGATATTATGTCGCCTTATGAACACTTGTGCTACGAGTTGCGAGAGTATGTCGCCCTTAACTGTCAAGCGACAAAGATTTGTCACTTTGACGTTTGACCGCGAGTCACCAAATTATGTCGCGCGTGTTATGCTACCGATTCGCGAGATAGCTCTATGTCGCGCTTTTTCTCGCTTGTCGCGCAAGTCGCGGGCAGATGTGCTAGCCGTGCAGTGCGGCATGTTAAGTGCAAGGAAAAAAAGGAGAATCTGGACCGTTTGTAAATCATAATTATGTTTATGGCTCAGAGAATTCAACGCGTCGTTTCGTTTTATTTTATTTGGGTAATCTTTGTGCTTGTGGTCTCAGAATACTTGATATATTCGATAATATTCAATAAAATCCAATGTTTTAATCCTTTATCTTCCGCCATTTTATTTGTTAAAAGGCTAAAAATGTTGCACGCCAATCCAACGGTGACGGATCATGCTACGGGCATGCCATGGTGTCAAACCAGTTTGAGCGCATGCGTTATGGTTGCAGAGGCATGCCTCAGAGGAAGACGCAAGATGAACATGAAAGCGCCCTGGTGTGAACTTAGCTAATAAAAGTTTTTCTATTCTATTCTAATTATTTATTAATTACCTTTGGGGTGTACGTGGAGAGCCACATAAAATTGTTTTAATTTAATTTAAAATAAGAAGGGCAAAGATAAATTATAATTTTACCTACTTGAATTTATCTAACGATATTAAATACTTAAGCATTCCCTTTGTTGCGATCTCTGCTAAGTAGTCATTTAATCTTCAAGTAAGGTTCTTAATTGTATATAAATGTTTAGATTAGTTTTGTAATAAAAGAATAAACACTCATTATTACGTAATTTCAAGCTAATTTAGACTGTTGTAAAAATATTATAATCCTAAATAATTAATATTGCGACCTGCCCCAGTCTCGAAGAGTTCCGTTAACATCGTACATTTAATTTTATATTTTATTATTTGTTGAGCAGCAATACAAACACCCTGTGAAAATTTCAACTTATTACGGTTCATGAGATACAGCCTGCTGACAGACGGACGAACAGACAGCGGAGGCTTAGTAATAGGGAGTTGGCACCTTTTGGGTACGAAACCCTTATAACATTCCTAGATTATACCTCTTTCTATTGGTGAAAACCGTATGAAAATCCGTACAGTAGTTTCTGAGATTAACCGGAATGTTCCGGTTAAAAAAATAAAAACAGAAACTCAGTGAGGCGGGGGTATAAATAAGGTAAGTGTGTTTGCTTGTTTGTTAGTTTGGTCCTCGCGATCCGACGCCTAAACCAGTCAACGTGAAGTACAAAAGTACTAGTACAAAATTGTGACTGAATAGTTATTGAGAAAAAGTGGCTGTAATATACAGAAACTAAAAGTGTTCTTAGTTAGACTAATGTAGCGTAAAAGATAATTCTTTTCATTTTACAAGATTTCAAAAATCTTAAGAATATAGGCAAAGAAGAAATGCGACGTCATTCGATACCAGTCTATCTCGTTTACCAAACAAAGTGGGCCTTATGGTTACTTTGGTACTGAAATAAGTGAAGGGAGAAAATGTTCTATCTTATCCTGTTAAAAAGGGCTTATTGTTAAAACTTTTTTTGTACAAAAGCAACCTTCTTGCAAGTTGAAAGGTTACGTTTTGCTATGGCTGTGAAAATTCAAATGGCCTTCGAAACTTATGGAGGAAGCGTAGCCTGTCTTGAATTTAATTTTGGTAATTTAAGTGATGAAATGTCGGCTAAGCCGCAAGGGTTTGAGTAGATAAGAAATATTTCGAAATATCCAAGTTAAGTTTCATCTCTTTTATTACCCTTTTGTAGGCACAGAGATAAAAAACCCCCGACAAAATCGGGACCTCTACAAAGGTCATAACCCTTAAATGGCTTAACAGATTTTCATCAAACCAAGCTGACATTCTCGATTAAGTCACCTTTCGAACAAAAATTTAAATCTAAATCAGTATATCTGTTTAGGAGCTAAAATGCCACAGGTACACACAAATACACACGCTAAACTTATAACACCCCTCTTTTTGCGTCGGGGGTTAAAAAAGACCGTAAGTAGACCATCGGCGGTTTACATGAGATCTCACTACTTTGTACGGTGGAAGCATTGCGCGACTTGAAATTTTTGTACATTTTATGTTTTTGATGGGATCTCATTTCTTTTTGTAGGTAGTCCAGCTTCCTGGCAGATTGTTTACATCTCTCTGTGGCTTACTATACCCTGTACCTACCTATATCCAATACCTAGTCTTACAAATACGATTACAAAGGTACTTGTGCAGTTCGTAACATTATTCGTCATAAACTTTTATGTGGAGACGTGAATTTACCAACTGCTTAGAAAACGGGACTGAAATTTCAGGATGTTTCAGTTTTTTCTTTCTATATTATTATGAAATTTGTGTGTCTGCTAGAGTACCTTAGAATTTTGATGATCGGTGAGTCAGTAAGTGACAAAATTAAGGAACTTTAACTTGCAATAATTCTTAAACTACTCGTACTTGTTTAAATTTAATGTAATTTGGAAATATATCTAGCTATGTAATGCCCTCTTGGTCACTGAAAATTTAGGCTTCTAGTTTATTCCACATCGAAATTACAGGGGGGTCGAAATTGGCCCGAATGGCTTCGGGAAAATGATGGTATGGCCGTGCCTTTTTACCCGACTTGATGCTGTAATATCGTGTAATAACATTGAGCAAATCTAAATTCTAAATCTGATTCTTCCAATCCACAGATAAACATATCTGACAATATAAGTTATCACTTCCCTTTTCTTTATGATACGACAGATAAAGACTGAGCTTTAATTTATCTGACAAATAGGGTTATCTAACATCGGCCCTAAAGCAGTAAAAGAAAATGATCCAACTCACCTGTATAGGACACCAGCACACAGCGAACACCACAACCACCACCACGACCATCCTGGTCACCTTCTTCCTCCCCCTCCTGCTCTCCGCCGACACCCTCCCCCCCGGAGCACTCTTCCACAGCCTTATCAGCATGCACATATACAAAAAACTTATCAACGCCAGGGGTATGACGTACGAAGACAAGAAGAAAGACATCTGGAACCCCAATTTGCTGTATCCTTGCTCTTCTAAAAACACGCAAGAGGAATGATTCCTGTAATAATATGAGTATTCCCGCTCTCCATGGCATATGCCTACAGGAATAGCTGTAGTTAATATCACCACCCATATGCAAGCTATTGCTAGGAGTGCGTTCTTTTCTGTTCTGATTGACATTGAAGCTATAGGGTGTACTACTGCCATGAATCTGTCCAGAGACATGAGAACTAGGGTGTATACAGACGCGTGTGCTGTTACAACTATAAAGTATTGAACGACTTTGCACCACCAGTCGCCGAAGGGCCATCTTGGCATGACGTAGTCGGTTGCTGTGAACGGAACGCAGAAGATGACGAAGAGAAGATCAGCGACAGCCAAGTTTATGATGAGGAGGTTCGTTGTTGATCGCATTCCAGGATTAGCAGCCACAACCAGCACCACCAGCGCATTGCCAACTAATCCAACGATACCGATAAACCCGAAGAAGATTGGTACAACTTTGGAAACGACTTTTTCTAGTAACTCGCCATGGTCGAATTCATTGCTGTAATTACAGCCTATGCTAGACAAGTCTTCGTCGGTAACGTTCAAGCATAAGTTGTAGAGTTCTTCGTCGGAATTCATCTTGGTTGTTGTTTCAGTGCCTCATATTTTCGAAATGATGGGTTGTTGGTTACCTGTAACAAAAACAGGGTGTTTTTTAAAAAGAATAGAATCAAAAAATCGTGTTTTTTTAAAATAAGCTTAAGAAATATTTTTTTTTTTTTGGCGATCAGGTAGAATGGACACGTATTTTTTCTTTTTTTTAATTGATAATGGGTTTGCTCTTGACTAACTCTTGCCCTTGGAGGATGAAGATTCAGTCTACGATGTAACGAGCTCACCCAGAAGATTCTTAATTCACCCAAGCTTTAAATACGTTCAGATTGTATGCACTCGGAAATACAGACGCCGGAAGCGCATTCCACCCTTTTGCAGATCAATTTGATGATTATAATTTTTATTATTATTTTTCACATAATCAAAAAATTACGGAGATATGCAGACTTGAAATATCGCATGACGTCACTCAATACAATTTTTACACAGAAGTGACGTCAGGAGTTTATATCGAGACCAAAGTAACGAGTCAAAACTCGGTGGTACTACGGTTTTGAAATTAACAAAAGTAAGTTATAAATAAAATCTTGTAAAAAGATAAAGTTTACTCCATTGAATGCGCATGAAATATAAATCAATTATGAGTCATATTATGCCATCAAACCCCACCCACGCCATTTCACTTTACGTATGTTAACTAACACGTGAATCTACTCTATGTAGAGTGCTCACAAGTACATGATTAGAATTTAAGAAACGCAAAAAAATACATCTAAAATGCCTGCATTTGCTAAGAGTGATTATTCCTTACCAAGTAAAATGTTAATACATAATTAATTTGCATTAAATTCAAAGCTTGTTTTTCCGGCTGACCCTTCTATAATATTTACCCATCTGCGCGTAGCCAAAAAAAGGTTTTTAAGAAAATAAAAATTTAAAAAGGTGCCCGAAAAATGTAAAATAAAACTAAACACCTAATTTGCCAACAAAAGCATCCCAAAAAAGTTAAAAAGCAAAAATTGTCTGTTGTAATGTAAACAACCTTACAAACATCTTATATCTTATAACAAATCCTGTATAATCAGCGATTGCTTATTCAGTATTTGACCTAAAACAGGAGTATACTTGATTAAATCCAAGTTTTCTAGCTCAGTAGTTCTGGGGGATTAGTGCGAGTGTGATGCCAATGGTACCATTAACATAATCCGACACGATTCAAAGAGTTTCACGCCAGCAAACATTTATGAATAACTTGAGATTTAAATTTAACATTAATGGTTTGTTGTCATATTATGTACGAGTAGGTATGCATGAGCGGCGTTCAACCAGTAATAAAACAGAGACGTTTGTTTCATTAATTCCCTACACATCATTTGTGCTTCCGTGATTTTCATTTTTAATCATGTTATAATCTCTCGGTGTTCCAGGTAGGTACTACAGCTGGGAGACGGAGCGTCGTCGCGCGGGTCGAAACCGAAAAAAAAGAAACAAATAAAAAACGGACCCCTAGCTAGGGTTCGAATCCGCAGTCTTTGCATAGTAGGCCAACGCTCTAGCCTTTAGTCTATTCAGACGGCGGCGGCCGCCCCAAAATTACGAACCATGTCGCGCGGAAATCTTTTTGCGTGAAAATACGGGAAAATGAATTTTTAAAGATATGAGACCTAGCTAGATCGAATTTTCGCCCCCGTTAACCTTCATATCTAAAATTTCATCGAAATCGTTAGAGCCGTTTTCGAGAACGTGAGTACAAATATATATACTAGTGATACTAAGATACTAGTGACCCATCCTTGCTTCGCTCCGGGTACTATTATACGCGTAAACCTTAAAACCGCATCGAAATCCGTTGCGTTGCGTGGTTTAGGAGTAAGCGGACATACAGACAGACGCGAAAAGCGAATTTAAATTATATTTGTTAAGGATCAGGATTTAGCTAACGTATTTCAAAGTAAAATCTCTTTAAAAACCTAGTTGGGTAACAACCCAACCCTATAATGAACAGCCTCTTACCATACATTGTAGGTGCCACCTACCAGCCTACCACGCCGTCAAATTTTACCGCCCGTGAGTACTTAGAGTAAGATTCGGGTTTGTATTAGAAGAAAGAAGAAGAAGAAGAAAATCGTTTATTTGGTGCAAAGTAAAATAGTTCAACACAAATTTGATTCCTAAACAGTAAACTAACTTAGAAACTAACTTAATACTATTTCCTAATGCACCAAAATGGGTGCCACTCAGCATATGTCCGGCAGAAGTGCCGTGACGCTGGTTTTCAGGGCAACCAAACGGGAAGAAAGCGCTGCTGGTCCTTTCATGTGTATATGAGCGTGTAATTGTAATGTGTGTATCATATCATGTATAAGTAAAAGAGAAGATAAACTTACTCACTTACTTATTACTCTTTCATTCGCTCTCTACGCTTTTATGTTCAAACGAGAAACATTTGTTTATATATATATAGCTCTAGGTAGGCAGGAAAATACCTAGAATAAATAGTGAGACCTAGTTCACTGGGAAAATTCGATTTCCCCGTATTTTCACGCAAAATTATCCCGCGCAATATGATTCGTAATTTCGATGCAATCGTCGTCTCAATAGACTGATGGTTAGTGTTGGACTACTACGCAAACACTGCGGGTTCGAACCCCAGGTATAGCTCGGTTTTTTTTTTTGTTTTTTTTTTTGTATAGAAGTCGATGAAAATTCGGTCTCCCAGGTACCATCATGGACTTTAATTGATTAGCCACCATAGAACCCTGTCATAATGACCGCGATGAGTGACAAGAAGGAAATTCGACGTGATTTCATTCTTGTGATTTATCTCTATCATTATGACAGGGTTCTATGGCGGCTGATCATTTAAAGTCCGTGATGGTACTACGCTCCTATGCGATTCTAGCCAACTACCTGAACCAGAATCCTATTCTAAATGCTCACGCGCGGTATTATTCAGGATGTTCGAAATTAGTATCCAAGGACAAAAAACAGGATGTAACCTTCTCTCTAATTAATAAAGGTACTCTTAGAGCGTACTTATTACGACAAAAGACGATCATCTCCGAAAAGCCGATACCTGTAGGGATTGGTATCTCAAAGGAATTTCCCGTTTTTGTTACGGCAATGCCGTGTTTTCGTCATCTGGTTCGGTAATAACTTTCATATTTCATTCATATTTTACGACAAAAGGCACGTCTATTATTTTCCACGACCTCAACCCCTTTATGAATCGGGGCTTTCTGAACAAGGAAGTCATGAATATCAAACAGTTATTATAGATATTTTTAGGCGGTCCGTAATAAAAGTGTTGACAGGTCAACTGACCGGAACATTTATACAGAATGATTATTTTAGTTTTCCTAAAAGACACAATGTTGTTAAAGTATGTTCACAATGTGTTTATGTTAAGCTTCTCTTTTTTTTACAGTTTTAAATAGGCGATGGCCACCATTTTCCGCCAATGTTTTGTGATTGATTTAATTTTCTAGCCTTTACTTTAGAAAGAAGAAGAAGAAATTCTGCCTATATACGTCCCACTGCTGGGCACAGGCCTCCACTCACGATGAGAGGGTTTGGGCTACAGTTCCCACGCGGGCCCAGTGCGGATTGGGAACTTCGCACACGCCGTCAAATTGCTTTGCAGGTGTGTGCAGGTTTCCTCACGATGTTTTCCTTCACCGAAAAGCTCATGGTAAAACAAATTGTATTTCGCACATAAATTCCGAGAAACTTAGAGGTGCGAGCCCGGGTTCGAACCCACGATCCTCTGCTTAAGAGTCGGCAGGTCAAACCATTAGGCTACCATGGCTTTTTTTTTACTTTACTTCTTACTAAAACAGTAATAAATCAGCGTAAAAGTCAAAACACACACACATTTGTGTGAGAATAGAAACAGAGCACCTGCAAAGTATTAATCAGACTTGCGCACCGAGACATCGGAATCTGTAGGTACAGTCGACTTCATAAATATGTGTACATTTCAGTACCTTATCTCTTTAATGTCATGTTTAAACTGCCATATACGAATTGTCACAGCGATTAAAGTGACAAGGTAGTAACCGTGTAGGTACACATATTTATAAACTCGACTGTAGGTACTTATATAAAAATTGTCCTAGGCAGAATCCTATCCTAATACATATTACAATAATACTTTGCAGGTATGAATTTTTGTATGTTAAGTTTGCGTTTAAATCTGGCCTAAAGATTGGAATGTAATTTTCCTGGATTAACACACAGGATACTTTTCACCCCGTAAAAATTAATAGTTCTTCACAGACAGAGCCGCGGGCAAACGCTAGTTGATCACATTTTATACGCAATAATAAATTATAACTTCTCCAATTTCAAACACAACATCAAATTAGCGTATAAATTGTAGAATGTTATAATGTTTTCATCTGAAACTCATTAGTAATCGTGGGCAGGATGGACTATTTCTGCCATTCCAACAGATTTATTAGCCTGAGTAAACATTTCATGAAAGCACTTGATTGGCAATGTTTGTAGGAGTTACTGAAGATTCAGAGAAGACTAGAAGTGCTACCTGTAGCTGTACGATTGGCTGAAAAAGCAAGCTTCTTTAACACCGAAAGCACTCTAAAATAATAGAAATTAGTCACCCGCCTTACCAGAGCCCTTAGCCAAGATGCCCATCGCTAACCAGCGTTTCAATTCGTTTAGTTTTTAAACCAATCGCGTCATTGGTAGATCACGTTATACAGATAGTCACGTGATCTACCAGTGACGCAATTGGTTTAAAAATGAAACGAATAGAAACGCTAGTTAGCGATGGGCATCTTGGCTAAGGGCTCCGATCGGTTTCGTTATGACATTATTACGCTACTAACAATAAAATGAAGCCAAAAGATACGGTGGTTTTTATAATAAACTAGCGACCCGCCCTCGCTTCGCTTCGGTTCTCCTCCCATACCCCCCCCCCCCCCCCCCCCCCTTCTCCTGATAATAACAAACACAACAAAAAAAAAGAATTAGCGAAATCGGTCCAGCCGTCAACGCGTGATGCCGTGACCAGAGGAAATAGGGATTCATTTTTATATACCTATATGGATAGTTGTTGTTACGAGTATTATGCGGTTTTTTGCTAGATGTATGTTTTTGGTTAGTCATTTTAAAATAATTATCCATTAATATTAATAAGAATTTATCGTATAAATGATAACGACCTAACTTTGTACCGAACCCTCACGTTTCGCGTGTATTTGTCTCGATAAGCTCTCTCTGTCTATCAAATTAGATTTTATCTGACTGATTTTATCTGACTGATTTTATCTGACTGATTTTATCTGACTGATTTTATCTGACTGATTTTATCCCTCACCTATCAGCTCCAAATTCCAAACCAACTTACCAGTAAATACGTCTATAAAATTTTATAGCACACTATTGTAGAAACCCGAAATCTAGGGGATCTGTTAAAACGATTCCGACGAATTGAGAATTACTTCTTTTTGTGAAGACTATGAACCAGCAACCGCCCGCCGCCGCCACCGCCATTTATTAACTTTTAAAATTCTATTTTCTATCCGTAGATAAGTATAAGATAATTAAAACAAACCCACGCACTGTGTTTAAAAACACTTTTTTGCTCTTTTTGATTTTGTAAAATTGACAGCATTAAAAAATCGCTGACGGCTGAAATGTAATTTCGTGCGTTTATTTTAATCCTAGGAAAATGAGTCACTTCGCCTCTTCGTTTTCCGAGCATGTTTGAAACAAATAGTCTCTTCCAGAGCAGTTGTAGTAATGGCGGACCACCCACCATCAGCGAGTAATGTAAACTATGATGAGTAATATAGTTTACGCAAATTGCTGGAAGTGCTAAGTGACTGGGATTTAGGTATTTGAAAAGACAATGTTTAAGTTAAGAATGTTTAAGGTAAAATTAGGCGCGTCATTAAAGAACTTTGCTTTTGCAAATTCTTTGAAGAAATTCAGAACTTTCATTTTACCCGCTTTAAAGAAGTCATTTATCGCCTTTTCCTTGCGATATATATATTAAATAAAACAATAAGTATCCTAATCCATTCGGTCGTTCAGAAATGATTGAAACAGACGTCTATACAAACTAAAAACTTTGCTGAAAACGGCTGATTTTCATTAGCTCTTTTAATGAAGTCTGACGTCTATTTAATATTCCGGCTACTAAATAATACTAATTTAAAAGTAAAATGTCTTTCATAAAGAAATCTGTCAAGACCAAAAAAAATTACCTCTATTTAATAAATAAAATTACAAAGTTTATAGAAGAATACCTTGTTTCAATTTATTATTATAATAATAGAATTATGAATAAGACTCAAGGTGAAATCATCCCTAGGTATTTAATATTATAAATTAAAGTCCCCTGCCGCGCTGAGTCTGTGTTTGTTCGGGCTTATCTCGTAAACTACTGTACGGATTTTAATACGGTGCGTATCTGTGAATCTATGTATATCTGTGTGTATGTCTGTGTCATCGTAGCTCCCAAACGGATGAACTGATTTTTATTTAGTTTTTTTTGTTTGAAAGGTGACTTGATCGAAAATGTTCTTAGCTAAAGTAAGATCAACGGAACGAGATAAAGAATGTAAACAAGATTTCAGGTGTTCAAAACATTTTTATTTAAAGAAATTATATACAAATTTATACTTCCTATTCTATTTATGACAAAACTATCTATTGTACATCATGTTGTCAATTTTGCTATAAATATTGTTCACTATAACACACAATTTCGCCATTTGTTAGCACTTTGGATTCCTTTCTTCTTGTAGCAATTTTTTACATATTCAAATTTACATGAGGTATTCAAATTCAAAATTCAAATTCCTTTATTTCGTCAACATAGGTAACAAGTGGGTGACAAAGGTATATTATGTTGTACAACCATGCTGAGCCGTTTAGGCGTACGAAGTCTTGTTTAAGGCAATAATCTTTAAACAAAAATAAAAGAGGAAAAATAAAATAAAAAATATGTAAAAACTTATATCTATAGTAGAGTTAAATAATGAAATAGTCCAAACGCATATGTATACAGTTAATCCAATATTATTGCGAGCTACGTGTAATAACAACAACAAAATAATACGGAAACGAAAAAAATCGTGTCACTTCGAACGCAATCCAAACAGGAATGAACTTCACAAAATGGCGGCCCTAATGTTGACAATTTCTGTACTGACAGCTT
The DNA here is from genome assembly GCA_963241965.1 of Tortrix viridana. Lineage (NCBI taxonomy): Eukaryota > Metazoa > Arthropoda > Insecta > Lepidoptera > Tortricidae > Tortrix > Tortrix viridana. The sequence continues at coordinate 13,844,438 of OY725182.1, forward strand.
TCCTGTACCATGAATCACGCAACGACAGCCATTATCGACCAACTGAAGAATATTATTGCGTACGAGAAATAAGGACAGATATAATAATCGCTCATTATCGCAATATAACTCAGTAACGGTCAGTTTATTTACATTCCTTATCTCGCCTCATTGACTGTACTTTATATAAGTTGGGTGATAATCCGTTGCGTCATTTATGAGTTACGAGCTCTCAAAGTAAGAGTCCCTATGGTCCAAGGTTTTTATCTATTTCATAGTTATTTTATTATCCAAAACACTATTTTACTTTATAAACAAACAACATCGTATCTTAAAGCCGTAACGTATCTAAGGACACTGCTCTCAGAAAAGATATAAAAGCAACCGGATAGAGTTTACGAGTTTTTGTGGTGTACAAAGTGGTAGCTCTTTTATACTGTGATTTGATGGCCACTTATCAAGGTTTATTACTGAACCACAATTCGTGCTGGGAAATTGTACAATTGTTGCTTGCATTGTTTGCCAGTGGATATTGGCTTTATATGGATTTAAAGAGGTGTGTTTTTTGTAGGATCTTTGTGTGATGGAGAATGCAGACGAGCAGGTCTCTAAGAGGCTAGACGAGATGCAATACGCTTACTTATTTTATTAAAAAGATAAAATATATTTATTTAGTACGTAGGCCGCACGGGCACTTTTACACGTCAAAACCTACCAGCGCTTCCCAAAAAGAGATCACTGCTGAGAAGAAGCCCCGCAAGAAACTCAACAGTTAGTCAGTTAGTTATTCAAAAAGTATAGCCTCCTAAGGGCCCTTGTACAATAGAATGTTCGTAATACGGCCATTGGAATAAAGATCCATTGGAATAAAGATCCTTTGGAATAAAGATCCATCGAAATAAAGATCCATTGCAAAGGGGAGTGGAATTTCTTTTGTTTTTATGACTGACAATTAAATTAAAAAACAGACTCTGTTCTATTCAAAATAGCTTCATATTCCATTGGCAAATTTCTTTGTACGGTGGGTCTCAGTAGGACAGGATTGTCGTAAGTCGTCGGCCGTTTATGTTCTAGCTACATAAATAAAAATGCCTAAATGTGTTGCTAAGCGCAAAACTCGAGCACAGTTGGACCGATTCGGCTATATATTTTGGGGGGAAATGGGGGGGGGGGGGACTTTAACTGAAGCGAAGCGGTCGTTAGTAATAAATAAATTTCAAAAGACCTACACCCAAACTAAGCTCTAGGCTTGTGTTATTGGTGCTAGAAATCGATAAATACAAGGTGGGCCAAAAGAAGTCATCCGATGTTGTTTGACTCTCTTTTTTTGAATTGTTACGCAAAAAAATAGACACGATTATTCCGCGTTCTTGGGGAGTGTATCGCTCCATGGCTTGTTCACTTGTATTTTGCATCTGTCAAGTCCACAAATGTCAAAACAGATTTGACATTGGCGACTTTGCAAAAATGAGAGCATCTTCCAATAGGGTGATTTCTTTTGGCCCACCTTGTATGTATACTTATATAGAGAGACATATTAAATACATAGAAAACATCCAAAGAACGGGAACAAGCGCGCTCATCACACAATCATTTGCCCATACACGGAATCGAAACCGGGACCGCTAGCTTCGTAGGGTTCAACCAATTAGGCTAACTGCGTTGCAATGTTATGTCAACTCCATATATTCATATATTTTGTGTGACCACGACGGATGTAATAGTTATTACGTGATTAAGGGCCGTGTTAATAACCTCATCTCAACTGTGATCCCAGTCTCAAGATACGTCAAAGTAAACGTCATTCCATAGAAAACTGTAATTTTCGACACATCTTGTGACGGGTATGTCAGCCAAGATCAGTTTAATAATACGGCTCCGTTTTCACAGTGTTAGTACCTACCTGTGTTAAACCGTGTTAGTTTGAAACAATCTTTTAGTTTGTTGCAAACTGTGCTACATTGTGGAGGAGTAACGAACGAGAATGGATTAAATGGAAGTTGTGAAAGGATTAAAAAGCTTTTACCAAAACAACCGAATAATAAACCGACGGGCTTATTTTAGCATCCACACCTGAGCATCCTTTTTGGATTAATAAGTTTTGTGGCGTACTACTGTTTTATGGGAAAGATTTAAATTTATCCTTCTGAGCCCCAACGTGCTACATATAAGACAATTGTCAAAATGACTTTTAACTTTGGTTGACTGACATAAGATTCTGTTTCGAACTAGCGAAATTTTGACGTAGGCCTCATGAGGTTAAAGATTATTCGGTATTTTACAAGGTAGGTATATGGACATTTGCAAATCGGTGCAGTAGTTTTCGAGATAATCGCGAAAATACAAACATAATATATACGTACGAGTCAAACACAGAACCGTCTTTTTTTAAAGTCAGTTAAAAAATAACATTAATCTGCCAAAGACCACTCTTCCATCGACAATGCTGTTTACTTTTCGCAAGCCATAGAGTTATGAGGCGAAGAAACGTCTTACGTCAGTTTACTTGCGTTTGTCTATGCCCACTAAAATAGAACGCGATGATGTGTGATACTCTATTTGTGTTAAATCACGTAGGTCGAGAGCCAGCAGCTTAAAACTTAACCTCGTTCATCGTGGAAACGAAAACATTTTTACGATGTTATTCAAAATAAATCGTTAATGATCCTGAAGAAAATCTTAGGACTCTTCGGCTTATACTAAAACATTTCACGCAGACGGCTAGTTAATACGAATGGTGAGCGATTTTGGTAATTTCAACTCACAGACCGAACTTAGAAGAGAGACAAACACACCAAACTGTTAACTTATATTAATATAAGCTTTGGCCTGCGACTATGTTCGCGTAGATATAAATCGCTTTTCCATAAGGAACTGTAAAATCTTCCGTAATAAATAGTACTAACCCTTTTACCCTATTACCCCATGTGAACTTTCTAAGTGTTATTCATCTAAATCCGTTCAGCCGTTTACGATTGATTGAAATTCTTACTTTCTCAGTTTCTCATTTATAATATTAAGTAGGATAAGACAAGATAGGAAGTTGGATAGAATATGCTATCGCTCTGCTTACGTTTCGTCATCTAGTTTAATTCCGATAGCATTATGACGTTACGTGAAGAACGGCTGGCCCTCAGACTTTTTGTATTGAGGTTTTCCTCGAAACTGTGACGCTAATGGTAAGAATATAGCCACGGTTTTGTGTTGAAATGAATAGCGAGTATTAGAAAAAACGTTATTTTTCCAACGTTGATGGATAGTTGATGAAGATCAAATACGATGTGAATTGCGAACGAATTCAACTTAAAGAATCTATTTTTATGTACTCGCGGCACTCGAAATGCTCTTTTCAACCTCCCACGCAAAAAGAGGGGTGTTATAAAATGAACGTGTGTATCTATGTATGTCTGTGGCGGGATCCCTTCTTTTGTCATAATTTTATTTCCCACGATCGTTTCATTTGTCATTTTAACTTCCTAAAGCCCTCGTCAAATTTCGCTAGTTCAAATCAGAATCTTATGTCAGTCAACAAAAGTTAAAAGTCATTTTGACAACGTCGGATCCCAGGAGGTTATAATTTTAATTTTCTTGAAGATTTTGTTTCTACAAACTTAAACATTTCAAGATTATTTAAAAGATCATTGCGTGGAAGTGGAAATGGTTAGGTCAGGTTAGGTTTAAAAAAAAAAAAGAAAAAAAAAAAAGGTTAGGTTAGGTTAGTAGTTAGTTTTACAACACTCCTGAAAATTATACGGTTTCAGAAAAAAAAAGCTTTCATGTCAAATGATGATTATGGCAAATGATATATCATGGCACATTAATTTATGACAAACAATAGAGACCCGTCGGTGGCACTGTGGCATCATAGCTCCTAAACGGATGGGCCGATTTCAACTCAACTCAAAATCAAACTCAAGTCAAAATGTCATCTCTCGGTTCATATGCGGGTTGTAGCATTAAGTAGGAAACCTGCCTAAGAAAATAGCAGACTCGGGTACAGTCAACATCAAATAGATAGGAGCAGCGAAAGTGGCCAAATATATCGCAACACATCTTTATTACTATAGGAATAATCGAACGTGTTGTGATATATTTGGCAATTTGGCTGCTTCTATTTGACACTGACTGTACACTCAAAAAAATGCGACCCAAAAAAGAAAGATTTTCACTTAGCTGACATAGATAAAATAAACAGATTATTAGTTACATCAACCAAAGCTGGTATAGTCACAACAGCAAGGTCTTTGTGATTAAAAACTAGTTGCTGTATCTAAGGGCTTGTTTACGGAGACGCGGGGCGTGCGGCGGGGCGTCGTTTTTTGCGTGCACACTGGTCGCTGACCTAGTGGAAGTATAGAAGTCTTTCATAGTCAGCGACCAGTGTGCACGCAAACAACGACACCCCGCCGCACGCCCCGCGTCTCCGTAAACAAGCCCTAACGTCTTGTCAGCTTCGAATGGAATCAAGACGCATATTTACAACAAACGGAATCTTGTTAGAAGTAACCGATTATTTTTTTCAGTGTACGATCTAGGTAATGTCTAATATTTATATTATAAGCACGAGTATTTGTTCCTGAGTCTTATATGGTTTTCTATGTATTTAAGTATGTATTTCTCTATAAGTATGTTTATTATCCAGTACCGATTATCATAGTTATTTTCATAGTGTTATGTCATACGGTATTCTGGTTTGGGGAAAAGCAGCTGACATACAAACTATATTTGTGTTACAAAAAGGGCCATTCGCTCTATAATATAACTTAAATTCCCGTGATTCATTACGAGAACTTTTTAAACAAATTAATATTTTAACAGTAGCATCCCAATATATTTATGAAAATATTATGTATGTTTCGTTAAAAATTCTGATATACATAATATAAATACTAAGAATAAAAATAAAATTGCCATAAAAAAGTTTCGTGTCCGCAAAGTATATAAATCATTTGTAGGTCAATGCATTAATTTTTATAATAAATTACCCGACGTAGTTTTAGAGTTACCCCTTCCAGCAGTTAAAAATTACTTGAAAAAGTCGTTGATGTCAAAAGCGTACTATAGGGTCGAGGACTATCTAACGGACAAAAATGCTTGGCCTAAACCAGAAAATTAACTAATGTTTAATAGCTTACTACTCGTACATACCTCATAAAAATCATGTAAACGCTGTATCTTGTCTAGGGGACACAGTTTATGTAGGAAGACATGTCAAAACTATTTTATGTGGTATATATATTTTATTTTTTTTCTCGTAATCGTTCTGACATGTTTTCCTGCAAAACTACGCAGATATTTAATGTAATTTTGCTAGAATAAGTAGTGACATTGTTATATTTTCATTTAAAAAATGACTAACTGTTGAGTTTCTTGCGGCGCTTCTTCTCAGCAGTGGTCTCCTCTTGGGAAGCGCTGGTAGATTTTGACGTGTAAAAGTGCCCGTGCGGCCTACTTATTGAATAAATATCTTTTATCTTTATCTTTATCGATAGTAAAAGTCTACAGCGTAGTTTAGAACTCGGTGGTTGTGTGAGATTGTCCCGTAATATATTATTAATAGCGACAGGTTTCGCTTGCAATGAAATAAGTTAAAATATGACCTAATAATGTAGTTTTCCAAATGGTGAAATAATTTGAAAATAGGTTCCGTATTTTCAGAGTTTATTTATTATCATCAAATCTTTTCTCTTTATTATAGAAGTATACGAGCTAAATGTCAAGGAAAGAGATGATTTTCTGGTTAAAATGCTTATATATTCATTGTTATGTAAAAAACATTGTCAAAGTCAAAGTCAAATATTTATTCAGTAAATTGGCCACATACTGTAAACTCATAACTAGAGTAACTCATGTAATAAAGAACAGGCAATATAATTAAGCTAATGAACGATGAAAGCTTTTTATAATTATCCCATGGACTTCTGATTTCCTAAAATAGATAGTAAGTTAACCTCTAATTTTACAAAGAGGAAAATTTGTCGGAACCTTCTCAAGTGTCCAACTTTTGCAAAATGTTTGTTGGTTAAACAAATTAAAAACTTTCATTAACTTTGGTTACTTTCGGAAGTCTTAGCAAATATAATACTTAAAAAATAAGTGCTTTTAATAAGCGCTATTAACCGGTATAAACCGGTTTACTTCTGAACGGACATTCTGACGTCATAGTTATTGGAATAGCTGATGTTGTCCTCGCCGGCCGCAGACTAGTTTTAAATTGTTATGAACACGTGTTTCGCCATTAGAAAATAGACAAAATTTTAGATTATAAAACGGTCACAACCAACCTTTACTTTAAAAAGTTTTTTAAGGTTTAAAATATAAGTGTCTCGTCCAGACTTTTATTACCTTTTATTAATAAGCGATTTTATCCGGTATTGTTATAGTGAAATAAATCGTTCAAATCTATTAAGAACCTTTGCACACTAGCGTTTTTGACCAATGGTGTAAAGGCTAAAAACGCTAGGTGTGCACAGGCTCTAAGCTAAGCATGATATTTAGTTACTCTAGCAACTTTTTATTCGTGCTGTCACTTTATTCTGGTGATGCATGTTAGGCTCGCAGTTGGGTTAAAATGGGTGCTATGAGTACCTATAACCTATAACATACGTCAGACTCTGTCTGATCACTTGACAGGATTACCTAAACTGTTATAAATATTTGCTATTACAACTTACCCCCTTACTAATAAACGTTGAGTAACGGCTGAGTAGTTATACAATGCTTTGTCCTTATCTGTCGAATTCAAATGTCACAATGACAGATAAGGACAAAGCATTGTATAACTACTCAGCCGTTACTCAACGTTTATTAAATAAAATAAAATAAATAAATAAATATCAGGGGACAATCTCACACAAATTGACCTAGTCCCAAACTAAGCTCTAGGCTTGTACTATGGGTACTAGACAACGATAAACATACTTATATAGAGAAATACATACTTAAATATATAGAAAACATCCATGACTCAGAAACAAATACTCGCGCTCATCACACAAATATTTGTTCATACCGGGATTCGAACCCGGGACCGCTAGCTTCGTAGGCAGGGTCACTACCAACTAGGCTAACCGCGTCGTCAATTAGTAAGGGGGTAAATATATTAGTTTATACAAGTTTTCCCAAAATAACAGTATTCGTGGTAAATTAGCACTGCGCCAGCTGCATTTGAAATAAATTAAGCTGAACAAACACAACTGTAATGCATTATTTGCAACAGAGATGACACACTGCGTATTGTTTTCACTGTACAGTCAGCATCAAATAGATAGGAGCAGTAAAATGGCCAAATATATCGCAAGACATTCTTATTTCTATAGTAATAAAGATGTGTTGCGATATATTTGATCACTTTAGCTGCTCCTATCTATTTGATGCTGACTGTACACCTATTTTTTTTTAAATAAAATAACGGGGGAAAATCTCATACAAATTAACATAGTCTCAAACTAAGCTCTAGGCTTGTATTATGGGTACTAGACAAAGATAAACTTACTTATATGGAGTAATACATACTTAAATACATAGGAACAATAACTCGCGCTCATCAAACAAATATTTACACATACCGGAATTCGAACCCGGGACCTTCAGCTTCGTAGGCAGGGTCACTACCAACTAGGCTATCTATTTAACACTCAGTTCTGGATTAGCCATTAAACAAAGTAAACAGCTGCTTAGGACATCACGGGTCAGGGGACGTCCATAGCGGGGCACCAAAATCACTGATCAAATTTGACACAGCAAACAAGCTTACAAATTGGTACGTCACATCGACACCGGAGGTAGACCAGCCTAATAAGACACACCGAACCAGCCTAAAATGACCTCAGTAAAAGTCACATGGTTTTCATGATTCGCCAGTTTAAATTAAGTTTTTTGTCCGAAACTTTTAACTGGAAATATCTTTAAAACCATTTTTACTCAGGTTATGTTGGGCTGGCTCGGTGGGATTCTGGACGCAATTTCCACTCCGTCAAAAAACCTGCCGACGGTATCAATGTGACGTACCAGATTTGGGACAACCTGTACAACTGTATTGTCATAACTTATATATCTCGTGCTTTACTTAAAAAATTACTAACTGTTGAGTTTCTTGCGGCGTTTCTTCTCAGCAGTGGTCTCCTATTGGGAAGCGCTGGTAGATTTTGACCGTGTAAAAGTGCCCGTGCGGCCTACTTACTGAATCTTTGTGATTGTGAATTAGGATACCCTTATTGTTTTAAATATCAACGGGTTTACAAAATTGTAATCCAAATGTCAGGTCATTCAACGGGAACTAGTATAGAACTTACTTGAAAGATTTGACCTGAACGTAGTGACAAACAAACGAACAGGAAGTTAAATAAAAGCCGGTAAAACGCATTCAGCCGTCAAATTTACTTAAGGAATGGTTAACGCAATCAAATAAAACGATCCAATTCTCTTTTCTCTCAATGCTCTTTTGATATCTGCAAATATTTATATAAGAAGATACTATAACTTTGTTTACTCAAAATCAAATGCTCCGTTAAATACAATTTCCAAGGTTTTCTGGTGTTCTCGTTTTCATAGCTTTTTTTCGAATTATACCTATTTCTCTTAGCAACAATTCAAAAAGGAATAAAGTTAAAAAAATAAAACCCGACTACAAAAAAATTGCCGATAACCACCGCACAATAAAGACGAATGGATAGACACGCTCATTTGTGAAAATCGGTTCATTAGGAACAACGCTAGAGTGGAACATACAACAAATAAATATCAGGCGACACTGACACAAATTGACCTAGACCCAAACTAAGCTAGGCTTGTACTACGGGTACTAAACAACGATATACACACTTTATATACAGATATACATACTTAAATACATAGAAAACATCAATGACTCACGAAAAAATTCTCGTGCTCATCACTCTTCGAGCGTTTCAACCGCTGTCATTCCCGTGACCGGTCGAAATTCTTGTAGTTTTGGAAGCATTTTCAGTTAAATGTTGTAGAAGTCAGGGCACTCTACAAGCTAACCGAAAATGACATCCAAAGCTACAGGCATTTCGATGTTAATGCGGCCACGGGAATGACGGCGGTTGAAACGCTCGAAGAATTACCCACAAATATTTTGCCCATACCGAGATTTGAACCCAAGACCGCTGGCTTACTACCAATTAGGCTAACTGCGTCGTCTACATTTCCGTACTGCGTCGCCGTAGTCGAGTAAAAAGGGCTCAGCAATTTGTAAACAAATCGGAAATGTAACTGAGTGCCGAACAGAACAAACAAAAAAAAGGTTTGACGTTATAATTGATGATTTCTTTTCAAGAAAATATCCAAAAAAATAACACTAGGGGTTTCGAGTTTTTTCGCCGACTTACTTATTGACTTCGTTCTATATTTGCATTTATCTTTGCGTTCTATTTTTGACTTGTTACTTTATAAATAATTCCACGGCAAATTGGGTCGGAAATAGCATCATCTCTGTCTGATGATTGTGTCCATCCTGCAACAATGGCGGACGATAATATTGTTACGGCCACAGCGCTGAACCTTGGCAGCAGGTAAGAGGTAAATGTCGGCTCACTTAATAGCCAATTGCATCGCTACCACCGTCTCACTAGCTAACCTAAGTGTCCGTGTTGTGTTCCATATACCTAGAGTCCAGCCCTTGGAATCTCCAATTGAAAATTTCGACTTTGTTTTTTTTTTTTTATTGATAATGGGTTTGCTCTTGACCAACTCCTGCCCTTGGAGGACGAAGATTTTTTAGGATCTGGTCATTTAGTCGAAATATGAGTTGTTTTAAACTTGTTGGGGACTGAGTCTTCTGTAGAGACTGGAGTCCTTTGTAGATACTTGAGTCCTTTGTAGAGACTTTATTGTTTTGTTGTAATCAGTCTTGTAAATTAATTCTAGCAAAGACTTATGTTTTAGTTTAATAACACCTACTAAATAATTGTGCCTTATAAATAAATAAATTATTGTTGGTATTAACTAAATTCCAAATAATATACGCGAAATAATAACTGAAACATTTTTAACACACCCGTAGCCAATTTAAATAACGTCAGTCGACTGTTACAACTCGATTTAAAGTTAGTTATTCCAAATTCTACAACACAAAGCAGTACACACTAGAAAAATCCAGTTATCCGCTTCGTGTAAAACAGTTTTACGTTTTCGAAGGTATCAAATAAAATACTAGCAGCGTTGTCGAAACAGACCAATCGTATACTGTTTTTAATTCACCGTATTGCTTCGGATCTATGTTGTCAGTGTCATGCAGTAATTGGATTTTGCGGATTGCCTTTCATTCTTTGATTGTGCGGTACACAGCTGTTAATTCGATATCGATACCGGAATTTGTTATTAGATGCCAATAATCAATTAGCATTTTTGTAGTTTTGTACCTAAATAGAAGAAAGGCAACCGCCTATCTAGGTATAACGGTTGAAAAGATATATCTGAATTTAGGACGGCCGGAAGGACGGACGGATGGACAGCGTAGGCTTAGCAATAGCGTTCCTTAGGGCACGGTGACCTAAAACCATATTTTAAAAAGGAAAGGGAATATAAATGGTAGATAATTATGTAATATCTTCAGTACGTCTAACGAAGAGATTGAATATTGGAAGTCTCCGTCAGCCAGCTGCCATTACCAACTTTACAAACAATCTGTTATAGAAGCGGAATAAGAAAATAATTTACTTTTGAACTGAATGGAAAGTTAATACTGCTTTACGCAACGTTTTTTGTTATGAATAATACTTTTGTATAGTTAGTTTCTTATCCTACAAAAATGAATCATAATGAATCAAGAATTTGAAAGAATATGAAATAACGAATCGTATTATCTTACGAACTATTAAGAAATCTGTGTTGACATAAAAGCCGCAGAACATTTGAATTTTGTTCAAATTATTAATATTTAAGACATTATTCTTAAAGGTAATTATACGGTAGAATTCATTAAAACGCCATTTAATACATTTAACACTGTACAAACAATATTTTGAATTTGATTTTTTTTCTTTTACAATAATCAGTATTTTGAGTCACAAATTTCAAACACCTACTAACCCCTTCAGGGTTGGACAGGGACTGAAATGCCCGTGCAGCAATTTTTTTCTCGGGTTGGGTGTAAAGGGCCCATGTGGCATTTTTTTTCTCTTAGCTAGAAATAACTATTTTACATGTAAATTCGACGTTGCGCCATTTGCGTAGATATCTTCTTCAATTACATGTCTGTATACACTTTGTAACTAGCTTTGAACCTACAGCTAATAAACGGGCACGATCCTTATTATTACTGATATTATAAATGTGGAAGTATGATTGTTTGATTGATTGTTCTATATTAACGCCTCAACTGATAGACGTGAAATTGATACAGATATAGTTAACCCGAAGACTAAAGTTAACCCGAAGACTAAAACAACATATTCTAAATAAATAAATAAAATTATTATGTCTATTAAATACAATAAAATATAGGACACGTAAGAAGCATAATTATTATAATAATAATACAATAAATATTTTATAAGTAAATAAATAACATAAAACGTGTGCTTATTTACAAGGTGCAAATTAAACTAAGTCATCCATCTTTTACGGTTTTCTCTAAACGTTAACATAATATTTATAAACGTAACATGTACAGGTACTTAAGTTAATAATAAGGATTATGGCATAGATAGTTAAACCGCTCGTGTGAAACCGACAGTTAACTGATGTAATATAAAAAACTTAGTTTAACCGGCCTGTAAAACTAGTAGCTAAATAATTGTTGCTTAGACTCATTTATCGCCGACTACCCGCTTATGATTTTCTATATTTACGTAGCATTTGGTTTACCGTTTTTACATGCTACCCTCTCTTACCTAGTTTTAAGTTAAATAACATTGTTTCTCAGTAAGTGATTTATGTAAATCTTATGAGAAATAAATTATCTTAAACCTTAAACCTTAAGACAGATATAGGGTACAGTTTCGCGAGCAAAAGCTAGTGACTTTATATTCCCGTGGCTCATGAGGATCGTGAATCTAAAACAACACGGCTACATGTATATATATAGTCAAGATTCTTAAATAATCCGTGACCGGCAAACAAAGATATAAATCATTTGTTGAAAACATTCATAACTCATTTTTTCATCCATCCATCAACACTGGAGGCTTATGAAACTGAGAGAATGGGGTGATGCACACTGCTTGTTTTGCACACTGATTTCATCGAATGTCTCGTTTCACCAATTTCATTTAAGGTCGGTAGGGGCTATTTCGACTGAGGGGTAATTAAAACTAATGCTAATAACTTTTATACTATTTGCCTTGTTCAATGTCATCTATATGCAGAACGGTGACATACTTGTTTCGTCACCAAATCATATATGGCGTTGCTCATACGTATATGCTTTACCGACAGGTCTTTTTTTGCCAGTTGCCTATACCGCTCGTCAAATATGTGACAAAAAAAATTAGAGTGCTTGTTTTCACAATATTATACAGCAAGCGGTGAAAATATAAACCGTAAGTTGTTTTCTGCAAATTTGTTTCTTACAAATATAAGTTTTAGGAGAGATATTTCGTTAGTTTTAATAGCCCCATGAAAGTATTGAAGGCGGATAATTTCAACTAGCCTAAAGTTGCAATTACCCCGCTTAATTTGGTATGGCGTTCTACGACACTAGTGTTGTCCAATTTATCGATACTCTCTGCTTGTAAAAAACCTTAGCATATCCGAAAAACTTGGTTAATTAAACAAAAATCATAAAAGACATCAAGCCATAGTTAGCTTTGTAATATTTTAATAAAAAATAAATACGAATTCATATACTGCAGTGTAATTTACCTACCTACTGAAAGCCAATTAAAACATTTGAAAGTAATCTGAAGCACAGCTATTTTAATTTATTTTTCAATCAGTTTGGGATATAAGTTTATACCTAAGCATATATAAACCTATTTAAATTAGTGTAGAAGAACCACATTTTATTTTTTACACAGGATTAGTTTTATTAATTTGATTCGATTTATCGACTATGTTGGCCGACATGCATCGGGCACTATTACCTAAGGAAAAATTTGAACGGCAACGTATAGTTGTCATATATAATACAATAAAATCAAGTAGAATTTACAATATTCTGTTAAAGGAAACTAGATTTTTTTCTCCGTGTAGGAATAAGGATGTGTTGCAATATATTTGGCCATTTTGATTGCTCTTATCTATTTGACGCTGACTGTACTATAGCAGTGTCGAGCACTTATAGATTTGATCAGATCAGTAAACCATGTTATGCCTGAAACGAATAATAGCAAAAGCATTTAAATTTAATTTCAATCCTAACAGATTGGCTTTGATTCATCGCCTCATTGGACATCATAAAGACAAACGAGCATGCAAAGCGGACAATTTTGCGCTCCAAAAGAGCGACGAACGCAATTTAGTGAATAAAATGAAAAGAATTTCGATACTGCAATGTTTCATTGAAGATTCATTGTGGAGGTATGTTTGTAATTTGAATTAAAAAAATACATGAAGGCACAATCTTACACAAAGTTACCTAGTCTCAAACTAAGCTTTAGGCTTGTTTTATGGGTACTAGGCAACGATTTACATACTTATATAGAGAAATACATACTTAATTATATAGAAAACATCCATGACCAAGGAACAAATACCTGCGCTCATCACAAAATATTTGTCCATACCAGGATTCAAACCCGGGACCGCTAGCTTCGTAGTCATTTCCCGTGACTATGTGCTATTTCAGACTATAATCTATCTCTGTGCCAAATTTCATCCAGATCCATTCATCCGTTCTGGCGTGATTGAGTAACAAACATCCATCTATCCAAACATTCACATTTATAATACTAGCGACTCGCCCTTGCTTTGCTCCGGGTACTATTATATACATAAACCTTCCGTGCAAAAATATCTAACTGATGGTGAAAACCGTATGAAAATCCGTTGCGTAGTTTGAAAGATCTAAGCGTACAACCGCACCTTCAGAATGCAAGTGACCTAATCCGAAATGTTTAGATTATGAATTAGAGGTCTCTATAACAATAATGTTATGACTCGAAGTAGAAAACTTAACATTTTGTATTAGGTCACTTTAATTTTAATTAAAAATCCGTGGTAGCCTAATGGTTTGACCTGCCGACTCTTAAGCAGAGGGTCGTGGGTTCGAACCCGGGCTCGCACCTCTAAGTTTTTCGGAATTTATGTGCAAAATATAATTTGTAAATTTACCATGTGCTTTTCGGTGAAGGAAAACATCGTGAGGAAGCCTGCACACACCTGCAAAGCAATTTGACGGTGTGTGCGAAGTTCCCAATCCGCACCGGGCCCGCGTGGGAACTATAGCCCAAGACCTCTCATTGTGAGTGGAGGCCTGTGCCCAGCAGTGGGACGTATATAGACTGGATTATTATTTTATATTATTTATTATAATTCTAAAGGTGCTATACATTAATTCAGAGGGACATACGGCGGGAAGCGTTTTATACTATGTATAGATTAAAGATAAACATATAGGTATCAAATTCACTGAAAAAATTCTCGGTAACGTTTCGGTTGCACGTACTGAGTCCCTGTCAAACGTAAGTATCGCTACCCCTTCTTATTTAGTGTTTCTAATAAATTGCTCCCGTCTCTATCATTTCTAGAGGCAGCGACAGGTGATCGATCATCGCGCACGAAATGTACAAAACCCCTAGGGGCCTTGTAAATGAAAGAGATAGATCATGAAATAATATTGCTACTGCTTTCTTTTTGTGACAGAAGTCTAGGTGATTGAAAGTTTGTTGTTTATTTGCGGCAAGATATAAATGATCACTGAAAATCTAAAATAATTATTAATGTCGTGAAATTGTCTGACGAAATAACTTTTGAAGCATCTAAAAGATATTTAGGTTTTAAGGCGTCAAGAAAATTATTAAGCAGACACTTTTCTTGGAATATATTTTATTGGATACTCAATACTAAATGCTTCAATTAATTTCATTTCATTTCAAATAATAAATAGGTAAGTTTATAAATAACAGGGGACAATCTCGTATATACTAGGCAACGTTAAACATACTTTATATATAGGGTGGCCCACGAGTTGAAGATAAAAAAGAAAATCGTGTTGCCTCAGGCCAAGGCCTACATGAAACATCCATGTATGTTCAGCGATATTCATTTGTTTCTGTGTTACGGAAATTTTGTGAAATTTCAGGAAAAAACCGGTTTTTTACTTATTTTCGCATGTACCAACACAATTTTGTCTACGACCGTGATTTTTTTCTAGAAGGTGCTAGAAATAAGTACCCTAATTAGTGAGTCTTTCTTATTGCATTGTCATTTTTAATTTTATTATCGCACAAACTAAAATGAAAATAATACAATGCATTTTTAAACTACTAGTCTTAAGTGTCTCAATCAACTAGCAACTAGGCTAACCAGGTTGTATGGAAATAAATTACCTACTTGCTCTTTAAAGACAGTTTCTAGGGGACCTAGCGGACGTCAAGTCTAAATAGATAAGGATGAGCGTTTCTTCATTTACTGATATCGTGTCGGCGCGACGGGACGCAGTTATGGGTTGGAGCGAGCTCAATGGTACTTCTATAGTAACCAGTTATTCTCTAGTGACCATAGGTATGTGATAATCAGTGATCAGAATAGGTAGAGCTAATTTACCTAAACTTGATGCATGTTCATTCAATAATGTGTTCCCATCTCACTCACGCATGAATGAAAATGCGTCAAATTTAGGTAAATTAGCTCTACCTATTCCGATCACTGGTGATAATATTATGTTTACTATATTAAGTACATACATAGGTTGTGAGTGAAGCGGTATCATTCGTGCTACATATAAACCTCTCACAGGTTAATTATTATCATAAATAAATTCAAAATAATCTTAATGTAACCCATCTGCGTCCCGGCGCAACAACACGACATTAATAAATAAAGGCAAGCTCTATCTCTATTAGACGAGATATTATCAAGACGATTTTTGGACCCAAAAATTAAATAAAAAATTCATTTAATAACGTTATTAACAATAAAAAATTGCTCGTTTAATCTTACAAAATTTTCAGCCATTTAAATGCTATGTAGATTAACTTAAATTCCCCTAGTCTCTGATTGATCCTTTACAGCATATACCCATTTTGAATTAAATAGGCTCAAATCAAGATCATAAATTCCAGAGGCTATTAAATTTTAGATCAAGCTAATTGTGATACTGACTGAGAATTGAAATTGCGGACATCTATCGTCAAAGTTCCCTTTAATCTCCTTTGAAAGATGTCGTTTCGTTGGAATCTCGAGAATTTAGAGAGGGTTATAAAAGAACGGAAAGTTAGGTTATAAAAGTTCTTTTAAGTTTTTATTGCGTACTTGATGGCTGAAGTTGCGAAGCGATAGTAACTTGGATTCAAGCTTGTAAAAAAGATACGTTTTCGGTGATTATTCGAAAAGTCGAATGACTTTAGTGTAGACAAGATGACCCGGTGAACTTCGTCTTTTTCGATTTTTCGGCGGTTCCTTACGGATTTTCCTAATTTTTTTCTAAACCTAATACTGGGGGTAAGCCTAATACTATTGAGACGATCAAAACAAAAAAATAATATTCAAATCTGTCAAAACATACTCGAGTTTCTCCGAGACTAACGCATGGCAATTAAAAAGTCGTTCATGTAACAAACAGTAGAGAAATTTTTTTTTCGAATAACTATAAAAATAACCAAGATATGAGCCATTAAAGATATTTGTTTCTCTCTTTCTAGCAAAACAGACGGTTTGCTAAATGATAACTTAGTCGTGATGATTAGAGTAGCATCATTTAGAAGGGCATCTAAGGGCCGTATTAATAGACTCATCTCAACCCCATCGTTGATACGCTCTTTTACGAGACCGACTCAATACGTGATCCTAGGATTAGGATTGCCGCTTATTAATAAACTAATATCACCTGAGTCGGACTCGAGAAACGCATCCCAACCTTGATCCTTGATTTTTTTAAATTATTATTTTGAGCTTTGGCTTCTAGGCCATTAGCTTAAGCAGATGACATTTTTTACGAATGGGCAACAGATGATCATGAACGAAACGGTGTAACGTTTTGATTCTGCAAGAAAATGTTTTTGCGTTTAGACTTGACACAGATTATGAACCATCAAAAATGAATATTTCGATGTAAAGTGGAAATGCAAGTCATTATTTTTAGATCATTTATTTAAAATTGTTTTACTAGCTTTTATTATAAGGTCATTATGTAAATATAACACATTTTCAAAAACCCTGTGAAATCGTAAAAACGAAACGCGCATACTGGGAGCCGGGAATGGAATTCCTATAGGTACAGTACAGGTTATAAGTTCTTTTCGCCGTCTTTGTTCATAAAGTGAAATACATGAGGTTTTTATCTATTGATAAAGGTGAAAAAGTGCAGCGTCTCGAATCCACAACAGCGCTGACGTAACTGGATTTGATTAAATCAATGAAACGAGTCCTGAAGAAAGACGGACTTCTACCAGGGAGCTGCAGTTCCATCTGCTTGAGATGAAAAATAACAAAATAGACTGACGTAGTCTGCAGCAGTTTCTACGGAAAATTTCCATATAGAGGTCCTGTAGACAGGACACTACGGGTTAAAGAAGGTAAAATGTAGTGTTAATTTATTTATTTAAACATAAGAAGGTACCTAGTTAGCTAGGATAATCACACCAGGTAAACTCGTAGAACTATGCGCCTTGCTTGCAAGAGTAGGTAGTCCAATTTTCCTACTAACACATTATCAATACATGTAATTTTATTAATAGTTTGATATAATGTAATAGAAAAGTAAAAACTAATGTTCATAACTGAATATTTTTTTCAATAAATGTATGAAGAAACTTGGACTAATATTGCAAGCTAGGAATATAGTTGTATGAGTTTAAGGTAATACTAGTATAATATAAATCAGTCCTCTTGTCTCAGACAGTCTTGGTTAAACATAATATATAAGGCTATTAGGGTTGTAATGGGCCAATCCTTATTTAAATAATGTTATCAGAGATACTTTTAACACAGCCAGGCAATTTACATGAGGAGTAATATTATTATTATAGATTTATGCATGTTTAGTGAATGTTCATTAAAAGATTAAACTACCTAACACAATTATGAAACCAAACTGTATTTAACAGGTTGGTGTATATTATAATATACTTGTTGTTTTTTTATTTTCAGATGATCATCTCGTACTGCCACCCTGGAAGATAGGAGTAAAACATGTTTTCATTATCCATGTTAAATAATTGTTTTTCTATTAAAATTCAGCTGTAATTTACCTTAATGTTTTATTATAACAGTATGGTTAACACAAGTTGTATTTTCTTACTTGTCACTCAGTGGATCCCTGTCCCTCTGATAGGTATTTATCTCTTGAATTTAAACTTAGGTAGAGAGGAGCTACCAAGCGACAAAGAAGTCATGGGCAACTTGTGCTATTGATCCTGCAAATTTAACCATATTTCTGTCATTGCACCTACTATGCACACTATCAACAGCATTTCATCCATGTTCCACTAATATCCCATAAGAACAACTGTCACTTTTTAATTTGCTAAGGTACACTATAAAGTGACAACAAGGAACTTGAGGTAACACTAAATTTAATGAATGTTTATGCCACATGGC
This sequence comes from Tortrix viridana, assembly GCA_963241965.1. Taxonomy (NCBI): domain Eukaryota; kingdom Metazoa; phylum Arthropoda; class Insecta; order Lepidoptera; family Tortricidae; genus Tortrix; species Tortrix viridana. The sequence continues at coordinate 13,863,083 of OY725182.1, forward strand.
ATGGTTTATTGGCATATACCTATATGTAATTAAACAAGCAACCTAATTATTTAATCGTATGGTGCATTTACATAAACATTTCAAATATACATAACTAAAAAGATAACTATAGATCCACATTCAAGGTCCCGAGCCAGGCCAGGTGTTTGTTTAGCAATCTAATAAAGATAGTTTAATAAAGTTTCACCTACAAATCTAATGTTTTATTGAACTTGCATATTTATTACACAATGTAGGTACAAATGGCAGACTTAATGCCTTTATTGTTCCCATTAAGATTTTTATTTATTTCATAATATAGCATGCCCGCGACTCCGCATGACTCCGTCCGCGTAAAAGTCCGGGATAAAAGTATCCCATGTGTTAATCCAGGTGATAAACAATGTTGGCCAAATTTAATCCACATCGGTTAAGTCGTTTCTGAGATTAGCGCGCACAAACTCACAAAAATTCTAAAAATCATTGTTTTGGGTTCTATTGCGTTAATAAAGACTTCCAATAATAGATTTTCTCAAATATCGAGTGGCGAGCGACAATAAAAACTACCTACATAGGTAGAAATGAAGAAAGTATGGCACACGACTCGTCCTGATAGGAAATATAGTTTCGTATAGGTTACTGTATAGACTAGCATTTGTGGACTACGAGAAAGCTTTCAATTCGATCGAGACATAGGCTGTGCTGCAGTCTCTACAACGGTGCCAAATCGACTACAGGTACATCGAGGTGTTAAAGTGTTTGTACGAAAATGCCACCATGTCAGTCCGACTTCAGGACCGGGACTCGGAGCGTATTCCGCTGCAGCGGGGAGTCAGACAAGGAGATGTAATCTCTCTGAAGCTGTTCACCGCTGCGCTGGAAGATGTGATCAAGATTCTGGACTGGGAAGGACGTGTACAAACGGCGAGTACATCACCCACCTTCGGTTTGCCGATGACATAGTAGTCATGGGTGAGACCATGGCAGACCTAAACGCAATGCTCGATGACCTCAGCAGAGCCTCTGATCAAGTTGGTCTGAGGATGAACATGGACAAGACAAAGATCATGTCGAACACCCATGTAATACCAACTCCCGTGGTAATCTGAGGCTCGGCACTCGAAGTTGTTGACGATTATGTTTACCTGGGACATACTGTCCAGTTAGGTAGGTCCAACTTCGAGAAAGAGGTTAATGGTCGAATCCGACTCGGTTGGGCAGCTTTCGGGAAGCAACGCGATATCTTCTCGTCTAATATACCTACCGCAATGTCTCAAGTCGAAAGTCTTCGACCAGTGTGTGTTGCCAGTGATGACTTACGGTACTGAGACGTGGGCGCTGGTGATGGGCGTCATAAGAAAGCTCAAGGTCACTCAAAGGGCAATGGAGAGGGCTCTCGGAATAGGTATCTCTGCGTGATCGAATCAGGAATGAGGAGATCCGCACGAGAACCAAAGTCACCAACATAGCCCTAAGAATTGCTAGATTTAAGTGGCAGTGGGCGGGGCACATCGCTCGCAGAACAGATGGCCGTTGGGGCCGAAGAGTTCTCGAGTGGCGTCCGCGTACAGGAAGACGCAGCGTGGGCAGACTTCCAACAAGGTGGACAGTCGACGTGCTTAAAATTGCAGGAAACCGATGGATGCAAACGGCGCAAGACCGGTCCTTTTGGCAAACCTTGAGGGAGGCCTATGTCCAGCAGTGGACGTCTTTCGGCTGAAATGATGATGATGATGAGTGTATAAAACCTTATGCTCGAGTTTCTTGCGACGCTTCTTCTCAGCAATCAAATGTTGGTCTTGTCCGAAGCGCCTGTAAAACCGACAGTAAAACAGCCTGATGTGACCAAATTACTGAATAAATTATTTGAATTTGTAAGGAGAGCATTGAAATTAGCGGCGGTGATATAGAAACAAAATAATAAGGCTAAATGCGGAGGGCTATAAGCAGTGGCGGCGTAGCTATCGGAGGGCTAGGTAGGCGGTGCCGTGCACCGGGGCCCTCAAAACACAGGGGGCCCTCGGAGACCGAGGGCCCCCGACCCGGACCAGCATGCCTCTATAGTGATGGCTGATAAGTAGATGTGTAGAAGAATAAAACCATGCTGCGCCGACCCTAAATTATATAAAGGCAATGGGAAGATATGATGGTTTAACAAGGTTTCCGATCATAATTATTTATTACTGTTGCTATAAGACAATCTGAAACAATGTTGTTCAGGCAATGTCGAGACTTTCGGCGGCACTCAGAGACGCGTCAATTAACTTTTAAGTTTCATTTAAAGTTGTGTCTGTCACTTTCTTTGCTATGGCAATAGAATAAGACGCAGCAACTTTAATCAAACTTAAAAATTAATTAACTTCTCTGAGTGCGGCAGATAGCCCCCAAATACTTTGCTGCACTGCGGGCTCGCTTTCAAACGGAGGCCTCTGCTAGCCCATTACTAGGTACCTACCCTGGAACACGGCACGGGCTTTCCAACTCGGATGGAGCAAGTTCCTCTAATCTTAATGCGTATTTAGTGGGAGCAGAACAAATGAGGCTAGATCTTCACGCGAACTCGTTATAACTGCATAAAGGTGTCGGTTGGTAGTAGACAGCACGTGCCGCCGCGGCACTACTGGTCTGCAGTCGGGCGAAGTTGTCGGTTGATAGCCGACTGCACGCAGCAGCAGCAGACAGCACGTGCCGCCGCGGCACTACTGATCTTTACGCCCGACTGCAGATCAGTAGTGCCGCGGCGGCACGTGCTGTCTGCTGCTGCTGCTTGCAGTCGGCTACCAACCGACACCTTAAGGCGTCGTCAGAACGCGAATGTGCGATCATCGCAAGTTCGCGCATTCGCGTTCTATTAGGACGTGTTCCTAAGAATAGGAACACCTACTTATATCACCAACGGTCATCAGTCATTGCTGTTCGTTCGTATGCCGCGTATCACGCGGTAACCTTAGGCGGCTTAGGCGGATACAAACGCGGCACCATTAACGACTTTGCCCACAACGCTTTAATATTTAAGTGTGTGATCACTGAGTTGTCATTTAATTAATTCAATAATGTGTTTGGGATCATAGCCTATTAAAGCATCACCGAAGGAGCCACCCTCTAGTCTCTACGGATAGATCCTGAACTAATAACTACCAACCGAAACTGTCATCCAATAAGAATGCGTATAAATGACGTGATATCGTGTACTGAGTGTCGTAGGTACAGTCAAGGTCATAAATATGTATACACTTCAGTACCTTGTCACTTTAATCGCTGTGACATCCATATATGGCAGTTTAAGGTCGGAGTTCACCAACAGTTAAACAAGCGATTAGAGATCTGACGGCTGTCAAAATGTATTGACTAACAGCCGATTAGGATTTAAAAGCCCGTTAAATTGGTTATTGAACTCCGACCTAAACATGACATTAAAGAGACAAGGCACTAAAGTGTATACATATTTATGACCTTGACTGTACTGTTCGCTGAATGGCTCATTGTTCATTGGCCCTTTCCCTTTTTATGTATGAACTTTTTTGGCATTTAATTTCACTTTTTCGCTAATACTGCTGGCTAATACATCGTGTTTAATTTACATCAATCCTTTCGTCTCTGGCTGATTACTATAAAAAAACACAGTAGATGTTGAACCACGCCGCCGTTACAATGTTTTGCGTCGATTTGTGTAAAGACACATATTTATTTGAAATAAACTATTTTCATTTGTATGAAAAAAACGAAAACTTAACGCTTGTATGTTGAACCGTTTTTACGATACAACAAAAATAAAAATACATTGAAAAAGAAACGTTTCTTGTATGGGGTAAACGTTGATTATTTCAATTTATTATTATTTTTTTATTTTTCAGTAAATCCGCCGTAATAACACATATTCAGAATAAAAAAATCAACCCGCTATCTATTACGGTTCAAAAGTTGCAGCTCTTTATAGTTAGGTCAGACAGACCGACAGGCAGACAGACAGACAGACAGATGGACGGACGGACGGACAGCGTAGGCATATTAATAGGGTCCCGTTGGGCACCCTTCGGGAACGGAACCCTAAAAAAGAAAGGCATACGAGTTCCATAATCAATCCATTCAATAAAAAACAATTAGTATCTAGGTCTATAAGGGGAAAACCTAACGGAAACTTCATGTCAAAGTATTAACGTTTAAAAGTTATCATTATTATATGTATACAATATAAGCACTGAATCACCAAGAGCCAATACAACTTCAACAGTAGCTTGATGGTTTTGTGTCTATTTAATTCATTACTATGAGAACCACACTACATTGTTTTATTGTACCTACTAAGACATTCAGTGAAGGCTCTCTAAAGTCAAGAGATTAGTAGACTTTTATTTCATTTCCTCCTCTCTTAATATGCCTCTTAATATGCCTCTCAAATTCTGAATGATTAGGACCAACCTAATTAATTACTTTCATCACACTAACCACCTGTTTCACAATTGTCAAGAAAATCAAGATATCCAACAGGTAGATTTAGCCCTTTCCCCTTCATACACTTGAAAATAAACAAAGAGAGGGCTAACTTTAACTGGCAGATAAATTTACTTGTCAATAGTGGAACAGGAACTAAGTTAAATATTATATTTAAAACTTCAAAACAATAAATAAAATAAAACTTTATAACAGACCCTGAATATGTCTTCACCAATAAATAAAACTACTATTAAGAATGCGGTCAGTTTATTATATAAAAGAAAAATACTTAATTTTTACACATTCATATGTTTTAAAATCAAAATATACTTCAGATTATTTTTAACTGATTCACAGCTAGCCTAGGTATCTAACTATTAACCAACCTGACCGGAATACTCACCTGTTTCAAAGATGTAAAAGGTATAATTATATAAATAAATTTAGATTAAATAAGGGCCTGTTTCACAATCTACAAGTAAATTCATCTGTCAAATAAAGATTGCACTCTCCTTGTCCAGTTTCAAGTGTAAGAAAGGGAAAGGGCTTAATTTATGTGACAGATATGCTGTATTTGACGATTGTGAAACAGGCGGTAAGTGAAATAAATATCATAATTTCAGCCCACATCGATGCACTGCAGGCTGCAGGTTAAAGGCCTCTTAATTTTCACCCTACCTTGCCCAGTCTTGTACTAAGGTCATCCATTTTTTCCCAACTATTCTATTTCTATAAAATACCTAATGATTTTTTTAACCTGTCACTTGGTAATAAATAAAGGCAGTGAGAGTATAAGTAAGTAGGTAACATTGGTAGCTTGAAATAAATACTTACCTATATTGTATTTCCTACAAGCAGTATTTTAAACATTTAACTAATATTCTATGACGACACAGTTAGCCTAGTTGGTAGTGACCCTGCCTAAGAAGCTAGCGCTCCTGGGTTTGAATCCCGGTATAGGCAAATATTTGTGTGATAAGCATATTTGTTCCTGAGTAATGGATGTTTTCTATATATTTTAGCATGTATTTCTCTATATAAGTATGTATATTGTTGCCTGGTACCCTTAGTACAAGCCTAGAGCTTAGTTTGGGACTAGGTCAATTTGTGTGAGATTGTCCATGATATGTAGGTATGTATGTATGTATGTATTCTTTAAATCTGTCTTTATCTTGTTTTATCTACTCTATGAATTATGTATCACTTGATGATACAATACAAACAAAATTTTAATTAAATATTGAACAGATGAAACTGTAAAACTTCCTGCATCAGCGCTCTCTGAAAAGCTAATACTAAAATTAGTCAAATGTTTTTTATATTTTATGTGCAGTACCATAGAACTAATTAACACTGATCTTTACAACTCCTATACTTACCTCTTTTAATTAGAAATAGATATTTCTAACCTATAATAATCTTACATGATATTATCTTTTAAATAATGCAGTTGACAAACATTGGGTACCCTAGCGCCTGAGTTACATCTAAAGTTAGGTATTTTATTTAAAAACAATATAAGTTAATTGTTTTATCTTGAAAGGTCATGTAATAGGTACATTATAAACTGAATTTACCTGGCCTGGAACTTGATCATCATTGTAAAAAAGCCCTTTTATTTTTATTTAGACAAGTAAAATTCATGTTTATTTGTCAATTGGCAAACGATTAGCCATTGTCGTCAACTGCTTGCTGTCGGCGTTGAAGTTTGTGAACACTGTCTCCTCCAAATATATGATGTACCTTTTTTGGAGTCCTAATTGTTTCCGGCCAACCTTGCCTGTTATCCAAGTTTTCCATTATTGCACTGACGACAACCTACAAAACGAATTTAAGTTAAACACAATATCTAAGCACTATAAATGATAGAAAATGCAGATTCTTTGGTTTCGTTCATTTCACACATAGGTACCTACACTTTTTACACCACATTTATGTTAGGACACGAAACTGTATATATCTCACAGTTATTACTAGTTGATTGTTGCAACAGTTAGTACAAGTTTTCAAACAAATCAGGCACTTTTTATTTATCAAACAATAATAAAGTAGATGTACGCATCGGCATGCGTTCATGTTTATGTCAAGTCAATACGTATTGTCAAATCCCTCTCCTCTACTTATAGCGACCCGTTTTACGTTTACGTTTAGAAACATTATAATAGGTAGGAACCTACACAATTAATTAACAAAATAGCTAATAAGATTTTGTTGGTTTTCTAAACACCAGTATAATAAAACATAGGTACCTATTGATTGAGGTATCGATGCATATCGGGTTGGATGAGTAACCTACCAATAAAACGTCGCATAATTTTTACTTTAAAAGTAAATATTTAACATAACTAATAAATGTAAGCATTGGCCTAGTATTTGGCTGTTATTATGATATAATGCTATTTATATTACGGATCAGTAATAAGTATAAAAAGTAAATTGTATGTAGGTACTTACTTGAAATTGAATTGAATGAAATTAGTTTCGCGCCTTTAGGGCCAACCCGGCGCACGGAAGCATTGGTTTGTTATAGGTACACATGGGTATGAGCTATTATTTGGCCGTCGCTTGGTCGATACCTCGTACTTTTACTATTAATAGAAAAGTATCTAGCTCTCATTATAATTTCACATAAACACGACACAAAGCACACCATTTTTAGGCAGTTGTATGCAGCGGCAAAAGTACAATTTAGGTAATGTTCTTATTTAAATACGATTGAGATATTATTTTTTGCTTAATACACGATGCAAAATAGGATTTTCTTATTTTCTGAACCGATTTATTTGTGAAAACGCACCCAGATGATCGATTTATGGCAGTGCATCCGCCATTTTTTAAAAGGTGAGTCGGACTCAAGTCACCAAATAACCATAATCAATGGAGATGAGATTCTCGTATCAAGTGAAACGAGGATCAGGATTATGGGGTTGAGATTGGTTTATTAATCAAAGCTCAGTCTTGTGACCCATCTTGTAAAGGGTGTATCACCCAAGACGAGTCTATTAATACGGCCCTTAGTGTCAGTTAGTAGTTTCCGAATTGGGAATATGCATAAGCATTTCTTCGCACTTCTTAACAAAATATGAAAATACCGTAAAAGAGATGGCAAAAAGTGAAATTTAAATTTATATCAGCCAAAAATACGAATAATATAAGCATTTAAAACTACTAATTAGACAGAGATCCGACATGTACTGTGACGTCAGCGGACACTACGGCCATTTAAACTCCATATTAAATTCTGTTTTGCTGACTTATATCTTGGTTATTTTTATAGTTGTTCGAAAAATATTTTTTCTCTGCTGTTTTTTACATGAATGACTTTTTAATAAAGCAAAAGAAACAAACATTTTCCCTATTGTCAAAGGAAATATAGATTCAAATTCTACCCACTTGATTAGATTTTGATTAGTAAATTACACTACAGTAACATTATTAACCCTACATAACAATAATAATCGGAACAGGCTTCTCTTTCGATGTGAAGGCGCATAATTAATAATAATAATAATTTATTCGAAGCAAAATCGACGATAGTTTAAATTGATGTTGCTAAAATTCTGTAAGTCAACTTAGATCTAAATAGAAAACAGGTCAAGTGCGAGTCAGTCTCACGCACCGAGTGTTCCGTACACATTTAGCCTGTTTTTAGTAATTATGTTATTTTTCTATAGAGTTTGTTGTATAATCATACCAAATTTGAAGTTGTATGTATTATCGTTTTTACGGTAGAACAAGTACAAAAAAACCGTTTCTTTTGTATTTGTATTTTACTTTTTGACTTTTTTTATTATTTGTTAGGAAACCCGCAGTTATATCACATATTCTGCAAAATAATTAACGGGCTATCTTTTGCGGTTCAAAAGATACCGCTCTTTAAAGTTAGGGAAGACATACGGACGGACGGACAGCGTAGGCTCAGTAATAGGGTCCCGCTAGGCACCCTTCGGGTACGGAACCCTTAAAAGGGCATAAATCATACACAGAGTATACTGACCTATTTCTTCATTTGAACTTGACTTATTCCGTTTTACACATGGATATACAGATTGTATACTGGTGCAGCACTGCGCATACCTCCCCTAGCCACGTCAATCAAACTCGACCAGTCGCCAGCCAATTCATTAATCACTGCCTCCATTTTATTCGGTTTAATATGCGCTAGATTTAAACTATTGTACAGTCACGAACTTTAATTTGGGACCCACTTTAGTTCCAAAGTCAATCTGATATTCTACAACAATAAGGTGGAGTTTCCTGTAAGTTACAAATGACTTGACATCTCTAATGACATTGACCACTTCAAGCAATATTATTTTGAAATGGATCCCAAATTAACGTTTGTGACTGTACCTATAGAGATGTGTTTGACTATTTGGATATAACCTATCATATGAATTAGGTACTACCTCAAGAAGCGTCACACTCGTATGAGTTCGGCCTTAAAAATATGGCCACGGTATTTACAAAATGAAAGACACTTGATAGAGGTTCCTTTTTTTTTTTTTATTTATATTACGGCCTTTACACAAACGCGTATATCGGCCCAACCTCCACAACACTAATATTTAAAAACAACAATAAAAACCCCTTTAGAAAAGTAAAAAAGAAAATACACTACACTAGGTTCTGTTCACGTCAGCCAATCTTTATAGCGCTAATGCCCAATCTGATGTGGGGTCGGACAGGATCCCCATGAACACCCCGGTATCATACGGGTTCAGATTAGCTGCCGCAAATAAAGACTCCCTTTCAGAGCGATTCCGGCCACATTCCATCAACAAGTGTTGTACATCTTAGAGGTTCCTTGTCGTGGTGTAATTTCCACAACGTTTATACATAGGACGCCATGTTTTACGATTCATTTGTTTTTGCGAGACGGAACGCGTGCGTTCGTCACGAGTGATCGGTTGGCACTAAAGCCAAAGACGGTAAATACCTTCTTAGTATATTCATGACTAGGGAGAGGTGTAACGCATCTATAGTAATATATCATAAGTTTTACCGGCTGTTTGACAATCGTCAGGTAAAGCATATCTGTCAAACAAATTTAGCCCTACCCTTTCTTGCACTTGAAGACAGACAAGGACACGGTTATATTTATTTGACAGATGAATTTACTTGTCGATTGTCAAACAGGCCCTTAAGATTTTATATATGTTAGTTTCATCTTGCAAGTCAGTTTTGAACCTAGGTTTACCAAGAACCCTTACTTAACCGTTGACGATTTTCGATATATTTTTCCTATATATTTGATTTCGAAAATTGTTAAGTTGACATTATCAAAATATGCACAACATTTAACTTATTACCAATTGTGCCACGATACTATGGTGCAGGTGTATTGAAATCCAACGGGCCAGGAATTACCAAACCGAATTGCCAATTAGTTGAACAATATAATGCGTACAGTGTTTCAGGTAACATACGTTAGCTATACATAACATCACTATCACGAATGTTCTCCTGGGATGCGGTTGCATTCAACTCATGCACTATATTTGATTGAACGTCAGACCGTGGAGAATATATTCATTTCGTAAAGGTATACATATTATATTTTTATATTAAAAGAACTGTGTATGTTAGTTTTTTTTAATGAATTGACAAATTTTTACTGTTGTTTTAATGTTTATTTTAGAAACTAAGGGCCGTATTAATAGACTCGTCTTGGGTGATACACCCTTTACAAGATGGGTCACAAGACTGAGCTTTGATTAATAAACCAATCTCAACCCCATAATCCTGATCCTCGTTTCACTTGATACGAGAATCTCATCTCCATTGATTATGGTTATTTGGTGACTTGAGTCCGACTCACCTTTTAAAAAATGGCGGATGCACTGCCATAAATCGATCATCTGGGTGCGTTTTCGCAAATAAATCGGTTAAAAAAATAAGAATATCCTAATTTGCAACGTGTATTAGGATAAAAATAATATCTCAATCGTATTTAAATAAGAACATTACCTAAATTGTACTTTTGCCGCTGAATACAAGTGCCTAAAAATGGTGTGCTTTGTGTCGTGTTTATGTGAAATTATAATGAGTGCTAGATAATTTCCTATTAATAGTAAAAATACGAGGTATCGACCAAGCGATGGCAAAATAATAGCTCATGCCCATGTGTACCTATAACGGCTATATATACCAAAACAATGCTTCTGTGCGCGATGACCCTAAAGGCGCGAAAAATTCAACTTCACACAGGCAAATTTCAAGTAAGTACCTACCTACAATTTATATTTTATACTTATTCCTGATCCGTAATATAAATAGCATTATATCATAATAACAGCCAGATACTAGGCCAATGTATATATATATAATAGTTATTTTAAATATTTACTTAAGTAAAAATCTACCAACATTTTATTTTGGTAGGTTACTCATCCAACCCGATATGAATCGATACCTCAATAAGTTGGTACCTATGTTTTATGAAAGCTTATTAGCTATTTTATTAATTAATTTTGTACCTACCTACCTATTATAAAGTAAAGCAATAATTTATTATTATTTTAACCAAAACGTAAACGTAAAACGGGTCGCTATATAAAGTAGAGATGAGAGGGATTTGACAATTTTGACATAAGCATGAACGCATTGTCGTTGCATAGGTAGTGTTTTATTATTGTTTGATTAATAAAAAGTGCCTGATTTGTTTGAAAACTTGTACTAATTTTTACAACAATCAACTAGTAATAACAGTCAGATGTATAAAGTTTCGTGTCCTGACAAATGTGGTGTAAAAAGTGTATATGTGTGAAAAGTAATTTCAAACCATAGAACCTGCTGCATCTTCTGTCATTTATAGTGTTTAGATATTGTGTTTAACTTAAATTCGTTTTGTAGGTTGTCGTCAGTCCAATAATGGAAAACTTGGATAACAGGCAAGGTTCGCCGGAAACAATCAGGATTCTAAAAAAGGTACATAAGATATGTATTTGGAGATGTCAGTGTTCAGGAATTTCAACACCGACAGCAAGCAGTTGACGACAATGGCTAATCGTTTGTCAATTGACAAATAAACATAAATTTTGCTTATGTCTAAATAAAAGGGCTTTTCTTTACAATGATGATCAATTTCAAGGCCAGGTAAATTCAGTTTGTAATGTACCTATTAAGTGACCTTTCAAGATGAAACAATTAAGTTATATTGTTTTTAAATAAAATACCTAACTTTAGATATAACTCAGGCGATAGGGTACCCAATTTTTGTCAACGGCATTAACTATTTAAATATAATAATATCATGTAAGATTATAGGTTAGACATATGTTTACAATATGATAGGCCTGCTAAAGATGTCTTGTCTATTTCTAATTTCTTAAAAGCAGTAAGTATAGAGTTGTAAAGATAAGTGTGTTAATTAGTTCTATGGTACTACACATAAAATATAAAAAAACATTTGACTTGTTTTAGTATTACCTAGTTTTTCAGAGAGCGCTGATGCAGTTAGTTTTTCAATTACATCTGTTCAATATTTAATTAAAAGGTTGTTTGTATTGTATCATCAAGTGATATATAATTCATAGAGTAGATAAAACAAGATAAAGATAGCTTGTAATTTAAGAATACATACATACCTAAATATCACGGACAATCTCACACAAATTGACCTAGTCCCAAACTAAGCTCTAGGCTTGTACTAAGGGTACCAGGCAACAGTATACATACTTATATAGAGAACTACATACTTAAATATATAGAAAACATCCATTACTCAGGAACAAATACTTACACTTATCACACAAATATTTGCCTATACCGGGATTCAAACCCAAGGCCGCTAGCTTCGTAGGCGGAGTCACTACCAACTAGGCTAACTGCATCGTCATACAATATTAGTTAAATGTTTAAAATACTGCTTGTAGGAAATATAATATAGGTAAGTATTTAGTTCAAGTTACCAAATAACAGGTTTATAAAGTCTGGAGTTATTAGAAAATTAGTGTTATAGAAACTAAGCATGATATTTTCATTATAATGTTACCTACTTACTTATACTATCACTGCCTTTATTACCATGAGACAGGTTAAAAATATAATTAGGTATTTCATAGAAATAGAATAGTTGGGAAAAAATTGATGACCTTAGTACAAGACTGGGCAAGGTGGGGTGAAAATGAAGAGGCTTTTAACCTGCAGCCTGCAGTGCATCGAGGTGGACTGATATTATGATATTTATTTCACTTATTTTATATAAATTTATTTATATAATTATACCTTTTACATCTTTGAAACAGGTCAGTATTTGGGTCAGGTTGGTTAATAGTTAGATACCTAGGCTAGCTGTAAATCAGTTAAAAATAATCTCAAGTAGGTATGTTTTGATTTTAAAATTTGTGAATGTAATATATAAATTTAGTGTTTTTCTTTTATAAAATAAACTGACCACATTCTAATAGTAGTTTTATTTATTGGTGAAGAGATATTCAGGGTCTGTTATAAAGTTTTATTTTATTGTTTTGATAAATATAATATTTAACTTAGGTCCTGTTCCACTATTGACATGTAAGTTTAAAGTTTAAAGTTAAAGTTAGCCCTCTACTTGTTTATTTTCAAGTGTATGAAAGGGAAAGGGCTAAATCTATCTGTTGGATATTTGCTTGACTATTGTGAAACAGGTGGTTAGTGTGATGAATGTGATTAATTAGGTTGGTCCTAATGATTCAGAATTTCAGAGCCACATTAAGATGCTCTCTGAACTCCATTGAAAAATAAAAGTTACTAATCTCTTGACTTTAGAGAGCCTTCACTGAATGTCTTAGTAGGTACAATAAAACAATGTAGTGTGGTTCTCATAGTTATGAATTAAATAGACACAAAACCATCAAGCTACTGTTGAAATTGTATTGGCTCTTGGTGATTCAGTGCTTATAATGTATACATATAATAATGATAACTTTTAAACGTTAATACTTTGACATGAAGTTTTCGTTAGGTTTTCCCCTTATAGACCCAGCTACTAATTGTTTTTTTTGGAATGGATTGATTATGGAACTCATATGCCTTTCTTTTTTAGGGTTCCGTACCCGAAGGGTGCCCAACGGGACTCTATTAATATGCCTACGCTGTCCGTCCGTCCGTCCATCTGTCTGTCCGTCTGTCCTAACTATAAAGAGCTGTATCTTTTGAACCGTAATAGATTTTTTTTTCAGAATATGTGTTATTACGGCGGATTTACTAACAACTAAAAAAAAAAGTGAAATTATAAACGTTTACCCCATACAAGAAACGTTTTTTTTTCAACGTATTTTTATTTTTGTTGTATCGTAAAAACGGTACAAGATACAAGCGTCAAATTTGGTATGATTATAAAACAAAACCTATAGAATAACAACAAATACTAAAAACCAGCCAAATTTGTACGGAACCCTCAGTGCACGGGTCCGACTCGCACTTGCCCGGTTTTTCGTAGATACTTTCATTTTTATTCTATACACCTGAATGCAGTTATATAACGAGTTTGCGTGAAGATCTAGCCTCATTTGTTCTGCTCCCACTAAATATGCATCAAGATTAAAGGAACTTGCTCCATCCGAGTTGGAAAGCCCCTGCCGTGTTCCTGGGTACCTACCAATGGGCTAGCAGAGGCCTCCGTTTAAGAGCGAGCCCACAGTGCAGCTAAGTATTTGGGGGCTATCTGCCGCACTCGGAGACGTTCATTAATTTTTAGCAAAGAAAGAGACAGACACAACTTTAAATGAAACAACAACAACATTGTTGTCTTATAACAGCAGTAATAGGTAAGTAGGTAATATGACCGGAAACCTCGTTAAACCTATCATCTTCCCATTGCCTTTATATAATCTTCGGGTCGGCGCAGCATGTTTTCTTCTTCCACACATCCACTTATCAGCCGTCACTATAGTATGTACCTATTCCGTTTTACCTCATACCTATTTATTATAAGTATGTACAGTCGAACTCATAAGTAGCTTACATTTTAGTACCATGTCACAATTACGTATTATAAGTGTCAATAGCTTGAATTTAGTATGTCAATACTGCGACAAGGTACTAAAATGTACAGCTACTTATGAGTTCGACTGTACTTCACAGAGTTTATATATGTATTGATCTAACTCTTTTTAGGTCTTATAGCCAGTGGCGTAGCTATACAGGTCACTAAAGGCCCTGGTGCAAAAAAAAATAATGGGGCCCTATTATCTAGATCACTTTGAGGTTGAGGTTTGCTGGTCAGGGTCCGAGCCTCGGACCCTCGGGGGGGCCTGCTTATAGCCCTCCGCATTTAGTCTTATTATTTAGTTTCTTTATCACCGCCGCTAATTTCAATCCTCTCCTTAGAAATTCAAATAATTTATTCAGTAATCAGGCTCTTTTACAGGCGCTTCGGACAAGACCAACATTTGATTGCTGAGAAGAAGCGTCGCAAGAAACTCGAGCATAAGGTTCACTCATCATCATCATCATTTCAGCCGAAAGACGTCCACTGCTGGACATAGGCCTCACTCAAGGTTTGCCAAAAGGAGCGGTCCTGCGCCGTTTGCATCCATCGGTTTCCTGCAATTTTAAGCACGTCGACTGTCCACCTTGTTGGAAGTTTGCCCACGCTGCGTCTTCCTGTACGCGGACGCCACTCGAGAACTCTTCGGCCCCAACGGCCATCTGTTCTGCGAGCGATGTGCCCCGCCCACTGCCACTTAAATCTAGCAATTCTTAGGGCTATGTTGGTGACTTTGATTCTCGTGCGGATCTCCTCATTCCTGATTCGATCACGCAGAGATACCTATTCCGAGAGCCCTCTCCATTGCCCTTTGAGTGACCTTGAGCTTTCTTATGACGCCCATCGCCAGCGCCCACGTCTCAGTACCGTAAGTCATCACTGGCAACACACACTGGTCGAAGACTTTCGACTTGAGACATTGCGGTAGGTATATTAGACGAGAAGATATCGCGTTGCTTCCCGAAAGCTGCCCAACCGAGTCGGATTCGACCATTAACCTCTTTCTCGAAGTTGGACCTACCTAACTGGACAGTATGTCCCAGGTAAACATAATCGTCAACAACTTCGAGTGCCGAGCCTCAGATTACCACGGGAGTTGGTATTAAATGGGTGTTCGACATGATCTTTGTCTTGTCCATGTTCATCCTCAGACCAACTTGTTCAGAGGCTCTGCTGAGGTCATCGAGCATTGCGTTTAGGTCTGCCATGGTCTCAGCCATGACTACTATGTCATCGGCAAACCGAAGGTGTGTGATGTACTCGCCGTTTGTACACGTCCTTCCCAGTCCAGAATCTTGATCACATCTTCCAGCGCAGCGGAATACGCTCAGAGTCCCGGTCCTGAAGTCGGACTGACATAGTGGCATTTTCGTACAAACACTTTAACACCTCGATGTACCTGTAGTCGATTTGGCACCGTTGTAGAGACTGCAGCACAGCCCATGTCTCGATCGAATTGAAAGCTTTCTCGTAGTCCACAAATGCTAGTCTATACACTAACCTATACGAAACTATATTTCCTATCAGGACGAGTCGTGTGCCATACTTTCTTCATTTCTACCTATGTAGGTAGTTTTTATTGTCGCTCGCCACTCGATATTTGAGAAAATCTATTATTGGAGGTCCTTATTAACGCAATAAAACCCAAAACAATGATTTGTGTGAGTTTGTGCGCGCAAATCTCAGAAACGACTTAACCGATTTGGATTAAATTTGGCCCACAGATTGTTTATCACCTGGATTTTAACACATGGGATACTTTTATCCCGGACTTTTACGCGGACGGAGTCATGCGGAGTCGTGGGCATGCTATATTATGAAATAAATAAAAATCTTAATGGGAACAATAAAGGCATTAAGTCTGCCTTTTGTACCTACATTGTGTAATAAATATGCAAGTTCAATAAAACATTAGATTTGTAGGTGAAACTTTATTAAACTATCTTTATTAGATTGCTAAACAAACACCTGGCCTGGCTCGGGACCTTGAATGTGGATCTATAGTTATCTTTTTAGTAATGTATATTTGAAATGTTTATGTAAATGCACCATACGATTAAATAATTAGGTTGCTTGTTTAATTACATATAGGTATATGCCAATAAACCATGCCATGTCGCATAAACATTCATTAAATTTAGTGTTACCTCAAGTTCCTTGTTGTCACTTTATAGTGTACCTTAGCAAATTAAAAAGTGACAGTTGTTCTTATGGGATATTAGTGGAACATTGATGAAATGCTGTTGATAGTGTGCATAGTAGGTGCAATGACAGAAATATGGTTAAATTTGCAGGATCAATAGCACAAGTTGCCCATGACTTGTTTGTCGCTTGGTAGCTCCTCTTTACCTAAGTTTAAAATCAAGAGATAAATACCTATCAGAGGGACAGGGATCCACTGAGTGACAAGTAAGAAAATACAACTTGTGTTAACCATACTGTTATAATAAAACATTAAGGTAAATTACACCTGAATTTTAATAGAAAAATAATTATTTAACATGGATATCCTACTATCCTATCTTCCAGGGTGGCAGGACAAGATGATCATCTGAAAATAAAAAAACAACAAGTATATTATAATATACACCAACCTGTTTAATACAGTTTGGTTTCATAATTGTGTTAGGTAGTTTAATCTTTTAATGAACATTCACTAAACATGCATAAATCTATAATAATAATATTACTCCTCATGTAAATTACCTGGCTGTGTTAAAAGTATCTCTGATAACATTATTTAAATAAGGATTGGCCCATTACAACCCTAATAGCCTTATAGATTCTGTTTAACCAAGACTGTCTGAGACAAGAGGACTGATTTATATTATACTAGTATTACCTTAAACTCATACAACTATATTCCTAGCTTGCAACATTAGTCCAAGTTTCTTCATACATTTATTGAAAAAAATATTCAGTTATGAACATTAGTTTTTACTTTTCTATTACATTATATCAAACTATTAATAAAATTACATGTATTGATAATGTGTTAGTAGGAAAATTGGACTACCTACTCTTGCAAGCAAGGCGCATAGTTCTACGAGTTTACCTGGTGTGATTATCCTAGCTAACTAGGTACCATCTTGTTTGTGAATTAATAAATAAATTAACACTACATTTTACCTTCTTTAACCCGTAGTGTCCTGTCTACAGGACCTCTATATAGAAATTTTCCGTAGAAACTGCTGCAGACTACGTCAGTCTATTTTGTTATTTTTCATCTCAAGCAGAAGGAACTCCAGCTCCCTGGTAGAAGTCCGTCTTTCTTCAGGACTCGTTTCATTGATTTAATCAAATCCGGTTAGGACAGCGCTGTTGTGGATTCGAGTCGCTGCACTTTTTCACCTTTATTAATAGATAAAAACCTCATGTATTTCACTTTATCAACAAAGACGGCGAGAAGAACTTATAACCTGTACAGCCTGTACTGTACCTATAGGAATTCCATTCCCGGCCGGCTCCCAGTATGCGCGTTTTGTTTTTACGATTTCACAGGGTTTTTGAAAATGTGTTATATTTACATAATGACCTTATAATAAAAGCTAGTAAAACAATTTTAAATAAATGATCTAAAAATAATGACTTGCATTTCCACTTTACATCGAAATATTCATTTTTGATGGTTCATAATCTGTGTCAAGTCTAAACGCAAAAACATTTTCTTGCAGAATCAAAACGTTACACCGTTTCGTTCATAATCATCTGTTGCCCATTCGTAAAAAATGTCATCTGCTTAAGCTAATGGCCTAGAAGCCAAAGCTCAAAATAATAATTTAAAAAAATCAAGGATCAAGGTTGGGATGCGTTTCTCGAGTCCGACTCAGGTGATATTAGTTTATTAATAAGCGGCAATCCTAATCCTAGGATCACGTATTGAGTCGGTCTCGTAAAAGAGCGTATCAACGATGGGGTTGAGATGAGTCTATTAATACGGCCCTAAAATCTTGCAAATGCTGCGTCTCCACCAGAGCTGTGCGAAGCAACTAAGTGGTGTGTCTGACGCTGGTAAAATAACAGTAACCTATATACCAATTTTCACGTTTCTAACTTCAAAAATGAATGACTTTTATACAATATTCCACCCCCCTTTTAACCACTTGGGGGTAGAATATAAAAAAAAAAACCTTTGTTATTCCTCATCTACGTCTTATAAACAACACCTTTGAAAAATTTCAGCTTTCTAGGTCCAAGGGTTTAGGCTGGGCGTTTATGAGTCACCCAGTCAGGCCTTCTCTTTTTATATATATAGAAAGCCGCGAGTAACAGCTAACGGCATGATTAAAAAGAAATATTTTTTAGTTTATGACTTTATATCTTACAGAGGGCGCTATATTCAATTTAATGTGACGTCACATAGCCTATAACCAGCGGACTATCAAAACGCTTCCAACGATACCCGATTTATCAGAATATGATAAGTAGTTTAGAAGTTATGAGGAAACAGATGAACATACATACATACCGGTCAAAATCATAACCCTCCTTTTTGCTTCGCCGTAGTCGGGTAAAAAGTGATCCTATTGGTTTTACCTCGCACACCGCTTATCTGCCTCACACAGCTCTGGTGGAAACGCAGCCTAAAAGTGTACAATGTACCTACAATGTACATACAATGTACTACAATGTACATACAATGTACCTACCCTAAATTTTCAGGATAATTCGAGACGCATCAGAGAAAATTTTTAAAAGAAAATCAATACCTAACGGATCGATACTGTTCGCATTAGATAAATCTTTCCACTCAAAAAACAGCCTCAGAGTCTGTAAGAACTAAAATATGAAGACCTAACACATTTTCAGAACGAAATTGCGTACTAAATCGCAGCTTAGTGGCACGAAGGCTTTCGGACAAAAGTTTATTTTCTTCACTGAGTCGTAGAAAGCGTTTACTGAAAAGAATTTGGTGGAACATTTTGTGAAAGTGCCTTAAAAATTTTCATCGTGCCCAGATTTAAAGGTCTCTACAAAAAGACCTGATATTTAAAATTTCATCAACATTTAAAGAAAAGAAGTTAATGACATTGAGGAGAATGTAATTAGAATATCCTTTCACACGGTACTTGAATTAATTAAAGGAGTTTGAGTTTAATTTGAAGAGCATTTATTTCTGATTTCAGATTCAATTGTGAAAAACATTTAGAAGCAGAGTAATAATTGTATTACGGCTTATGTTTAACTGATCAGCAGATTTTATAATAAATAAAAATATCACGGACAATCTCACACAAATTGACCTAGTCCCAAAGTAAGCTCTAGGCTTGTACTATGGATACTAGGCAACTATATACATACTTAAATAGGGAAATACATACTTAAATAATATAGACAACATTCATGACTCAGGAACAAATACTCGCGCTCAACACACAAATATTTGCCCATACCGGGATTCGAACCCGGGACCGCTAGCTTCATAGGCAGGGTCACTACCAACTAGGCTAATCACGTCGTCAAAATAAATAAATTATTCCAATGTACGAATGACACTTAGCTAACATATCGTCTCGTTTTCGATAATCTATACAAATGCGCAACACTCGAAATAAATCCCTGCTTTGATTTTTTTTTATATTCTAATATAATCAAAGATCGTTGTAACATTAGGTGATTTCTGGGTGCAACAGGTTATATAATAACAAATAAATAATAATGTTAGTCAAAAAAACACTACAAGAAACAACAAGGATAGCGCAGCGCTTAAATATGTATCACATACGAGTACATAACAACCTTAACATGACAGGAGACAATCTCACACTGTAACCTAGTCTCAAACTAAGCTCTAAGCTCGGCTTAAATATCATAAAAACTATAAAAAATCATATTAACATATTATAATATTAGCGCTGACTCTTTCTGTGTGTATGTTTCTGTCCTTTGCTGATATTTGTCACGAATAAATGTTTTGCTTCTTCTTCACTCAATCCTCCTCAGTAAATTATTTATTTGTGAGGCTAATTTAGGTTGTAAGCCAATTTTTTCTTCTCAAAGACAAAAATTACCTAACTTGAAAATATGCCTGAATTTAAGCCCGTTTGGGGCTTTTCAAGAGATTCTTATCTGTGCTGACCCCTAAACGTGTTCACCGATCCCTGCTTAAAAGGAGTTAAATGACACAGGGTTGCTAATTTTATAATTTGTGTTGTAAATTTAGCATTAAATGGTAATTATCCTCAGGGACTTTAGAAAACGTACTTATACATGTTATGAGAATGTTTTGTAATAAAATTTAAATTTATGTTACTAGACGACTATTCACTTAAATTACTTTATTTTTATGCTGTTTAACAGTTAAAATATAACGTTTTCACTAAGTGAAACGGAGGTAAGACTAATAAAATATACCGTTACAATGTCGATATTTTTCACTTTGACGTAAGGTCTGGTTAGTTTTAAATGAATTAAAACCTCTTTTATTTAAATACCTCCTTTTGCCATTTTAAATCCATCTTGAATCCAACTTTGAAGTCTAAAAGTGGAAATAGAGCTAAGCAAATATCCTGTTGGGGTATCTTCAAAGGAAATTCAGTGGTGCCTAGAGACCGTCTTGCTAAAGACGTTTTTCATAAAAGGTGTGCTTGAATTTCACTATTGGTGTTTGCTTCAGACCGCAAACAGCTTTCGGTATTTATCAAAATAAGGTTTGATTTTTAGCATTGAAATACACCTTTAGGTATTTTTTTTACAATAATGTGCTAATGTGGAACTCTTATACTATTTAGATAATAGTGATAATAGTGGTATGTCCAGTCTGTCTGTCCAGATCGCTAATAAAAAAAAACAGGTCAAGTGCGGAGTCGTATTCACGCACCGAGGGTTCCGTATTTAAGTCCGTACTTCAAAAATATATCTTTTTATGTACTTTAATTCAAATGCAATAAGGTCTTTTTTGAGGTAATTGAGTTGCCAAAATTTAACACAAATTTTCAAAAGTTTTTAGTTATTTCTCAAAAACTGTAAATTTTAAACACTTCATTTTATTATTCCCGTAAACTATAAATAATTAACTATACGTCAGCAATTTTCCAGATTATTTTCTTCATAAAGTTTGGAAATAAGGGGGGGTAACTTTTTGTAAATTTTTGGCTATTAATCAAAAAGTACATCATGGAAAATTATAAAATAAAATGTTTTGAAATGTGCAGTTTAAGCCGCGCAGCGCAGTAAGCGCAGTGCAGTCAAATCACTCAAATCACTTTCATTTTTCAACCCCCCATTCTAGACACCTTTTCAATTATTTATAAAATTAATTTAATTGTTTTACTAAAAACAGATGCGGGCAAGCAAGTTATACAACTGTGCCAAATTTCAAGTTGATAGCATCGGTGGTTGCAAAAAAAAAATTGCTGTGACATACAGACGGACGGACGGACGGACGGACAAATCTTTGATCTTTGAGCTATTTACATACAAGTTTGTACGGAACCGGTGTATAATAATAATAAATAATAATCCAGCCTACAACGTTCCACTGCTGGGCACAGGCCTCCACTCACAATGAGAGGGTTTGGGCTATAGTTCCCACGCGAGCCCGGTGCGGATTGGGAACTTCGCACACACCGTCAAATTGCTTTGCAGGTGTGTGCAGGTTTCCTCACGATGTTTTCCTTCACCGAAAAGCTCATGGTAAATTTACAAATTGTATTTCGCACATAAATTCCGAATAACTTAGAGGTGCGAGTCCGTGTTCGAACCCACGACCCTACCGGTGTATTTTTCCCTAAAACTGCTTAAAGCTGAGGTAATTTCATCTTATTGCTTCAAAAAGGAGCAAACATTTTTATTAATTCATCATCAAAGAGAGAAGTGACAGTTCTTCAACGGTATCTCTTACCTGTCTCATTTCATTCAAATGAGAATCTTTGCTGACGTGATTAACAAAGTTTAAAGTTTAACAAAATAACAGACAGGCATTTAATAATGTCAGTATTTATTACATTTTCATATACATCATTCATTTTATTTAAGAGCTGGGCTCTTGGCGGTGGAGTAATTACTACTTTTCTCTGTTCTGCGAAAATGTATTGACCTCCTGATACGTCGCGACATCGGCCTTCTGACTTATTTATGGTGATTTCGGGCGTATTTTGCTGAAACCTACAGGTACATGAAGTAATTTAATGTCAGAAACAACAACATTTTGGTACCTAACATTGGATTCTATACAATTCTTGATAAAACATTTTTTTTAATGTCATCATGCTTTTTCAAACTGCTTATTTTTTAAATCGGGAGAAGTGAATGATTTGGACCAAGCACATACCCGCGGATCAAGCGTAGCAATGTGTAAGTTGCTGATCATTCCCAGGCGTTTGGAAATATTATCAAAAATTGCTAAGAAAAATCTCAGAAACAATTGGAGCATTAAGAATATTCTTTCTCCATATTAAAATTAATAATATTCTTAAAAATTACCGAGAATTCTTCCATTAACATGCTTATGGTCGAGCTTAAAAATTGTATTTGTTTCAACTATTCTACTAGTAATTTTCATAAAGATCGGATTAACGATACACAAGTTTAGTCAAACAAACAAACGAATGCCCAACTGTTGACTGTAAAACAGTTATTCCGGGTAATGACACAACAAAAAAAAAATATAACCTCCAAGAAGATGAATATTTACAAGTAAACGAATAATTAATACTAAAACTAAAACTCGAATAAGATTTTTTTTTTATCAGCTAGCAGTAGAGTATTTCAGCTACATTTTTAATTTAAAAATCACATCTTATCAAAATCTATGCTAACAGCTTCCAGAAGAGTTCGTCACCGCTAATAATCATGCTTTACAAATGGTGGAGAATAAACGGTTTTGATAATTGGATCAATCAACTTTTTGGTGTACCTCGTTGACATGGTTACGTCTCCTGGGTCACTCTTTAAAACTATAAATTTAAAGGATATAAATCTACATTACATGATTTTTTGTAGCAATTACAAACCCATTCCTTTACGGGCTTTCTTCTAAGCCTTTTAGTATTTAGTATATATTATACACATCATTCTAAGGGCCTGTTGCACAATCGACAAGTAAATTAATCTGTCAAATAAAGATAGCGCTCTCATTGTCTATTTTCAATTGTACGAAAGGGTAAGGGTTAAATTTATTTGACACATATACTATCAGACATCACTATCACTGTTGTCTCTTGGCTTATGTGACAGAATAACAAAAAGAAAAAGTTGATCGACCCAATTACAAGAGAGGGACCACTTAAATTCGCCGGTTAATATCACCGTCCAAGTAGCACAAAAGCTGTATAACAGCTTATACAGCCATTATAACTCTAATTTCAGCATTTCAAGGGTTGTATAAGCTCTTATACAGCTTGTGTGCTACTTGGGGTCCATCACCCAGAATGTTCAAGAGAATCACTAAGTTGGTAAAATATTCATCCCAACCACAAAATGGCCTTCATTGGAAAGCCGGACTAACTAAACTCAAACCATTAACTTTTACGACAAACTTTACGCCACTATCGTCCTTGAGATCCCAATTAGTGGACATAATGGCCCATCAATCAATTTACTGTCCACTCGCTAACTCAATGAACTTCAACTAAGCTATAACAAACTTTAACGTGATGGATTAAAGATAGGTTTGGCAACACGGAATTTTATTGGAGCGACCAGGCATTGTATTTAATTTGTAAAAATGGAACGCGGATAAGTTATTGAATTATCGATGTATAGTCGCGGTATGAAAAGTTTCGTCACTTTTGGACCTTAACAGCATCAAAATAGAGTTGAAAACTGACAAAGGTTTTCGTACCGCGACTTGCAATTTTCATTTTTCTGATGAATCTTGGCACTTGATACTGAAAAGTGACAGTGATGAGTAGAGATCGGATATTTTACCTTAAGCGGGCTTAACATATATGGACGAGATAAAATTTGACAGGTGCTAGGAAAATTAATATCTATTCCATGTTCTGACGTAAGGCTTAAAGTTTAAAATAAGGGCCAGAGGGGTGTTATACGTTTAACGTATGTTCTGTTCACTGTGTATCTGTGTATCTGTCTGTGGCATCGTAGCTCCTAAAAGGATACACCGATTTTCATTTGTTTTTTTTTTTAATTGACTTGATTGGGAGTGTCCTTAGTTAAGTTTGGTGAAAGGCCGTTGGGCTATTTAGGGTTACGAGTTCAGAAAGTAGAAGCCTCAAAATTTGGTCGGGGGCTTTTATCTTTTTAATCTTTTGAACGCTATTAACCTATAGCCGTCATGGTTGACAGCGTAAAACAGACCTAAGTGTATTGGAGGAAGGTTGACATTAGCTATGGTATGGTGTCTTATATATCAGACTACGGCGGTCAAAAGGTTAATATCTATTAATTATAGTAGTTTATGTGACTGGTGTATAATGAGAGGCATTAAAATACGAGTGTGTGTTCGACCCAGTTACATACACTATTTTATCTACATATTATAAGCTCTCTATGATGTGTTCAGGAACCGCGTGTTACGACCGGCATAGCGGCATTGATAAATTATTAGAACGTCAAAAATGGCAGCAACCGTAGTTTTTTTTTAAATTCAGAGACAATCTAGAGTCGACCTCTACTATCATATCGTTCGATATCAAGTAAGATGCGAGATTTGTCAAAATTGTATGCAATTGACATTTCATTTCGAATTAAATGTCATCTCGAGTAATATTAGAATTGAGGTCAAATAAAATTGTTTTGTTTTTCAAAGATGTTCGAAATTTGAATGTAATAATGATATCGAATTTGATATTATTATGAAGCAATAATAACATTTCCACAGATAAGAAATTTGTTCTAGCAAAACAGTTTATCATAATTTGCGGTTTCTGAACGCATTATAGAGGGTTTATGATATGTGTGTAGATAAACAACGTTACGCTACTGGTCCTTAGGCCCTTTTATTAGGTATGTATAATAAAAGTAATCGTACCTACTAATATTATAAAATGTTGAAAGTTTGGATGGATGGATGTTTGTTACTCAATCACGCCAGAACGGCTGAACGGATCTGTATGAAATCTGGCACAGAGATAGATTATAGTCTGAAATAGCACATAGGCTACTTTTTATCCCGATGAAATGGACAGCTTTCGAGGGAGCAGCGATAAACGACTTCTATGCGGACGGAGTCAATATATTTTGTATGTTTGACATTTTCATAAAACCCTTGACCCTTGAAAAGAACGAACGCAGCCGAAGTTAAGTGCCGAACCCTCGCCTCTTGAGCACTTATTGATATCTCAATAACAGCCGATGGAAGTAGGTACCAAAGAAGTTATTGAAAACGATGTTACATTGAAACTTCTTGAGACAACGTTTTTAGTGTGATTGAATTGCCGTAGTTACCTTTTGACGTAAATAATGATAAATAACGTAAAATTGTCCTTAAATGTTACTACATTACTAGTTACGAGTATTTGCAACGGATATCTTTACTATTAAACGAAGAACATTTGTATATTTCTCGATTAACAGTATAATAAACGAGAAACGAGAAACATTTGGGCGACAATTCGATCTCGCTAGGTTTTCCGTTCGCTTTCCCCGTATTTTCACGCAAAAAGATTCCCCGCGCAATATGGTTCGTAGTTTTTGGACGGCTGCCGCCGTTTGAATAGACTGATGGTTAGAGCGTTGGGCTACTACGCAAAGACTGCGGGTTCGAATCCCAGCTATGTATCGTTTTTTTTTTGTTTTTATATAGAAAATCGATGAAAATTCGGTTTTGACCCGAGCCACGAGACGCTCGTTCTCCCAGGTACTTATGATATGATATTATGTAATAACAGGATACTACTAAATACTAAGTACTTACTTATTGAATAAATAATTTAAAAAAAAATTGTGATGGTGTTATAATACGCTCAAAAAAAAAATTTTACGTCAAATCAAATTCATTAGTAATAGTAGTTAGCCGTATCGTTGTTAAAACATATAAAGATGAGATTCTGCCGAAGTTTATTTTCAAGTATTTTTACCAAGCTGTTTTTTTTTTATTGGTATCAACAGACACAACCAGACGGCATACCGGATGGGAAGTGGGTAGAGGCGTCACCAATGTGTTGCCGGTCTCGAACAAGTTTAATGACACCCTTAAAAAGCCATACTGGTAGCGCATTGGAAAGATCTCAGCAGCAAGTTCATTCCAAAGTCTATTCATACAGAATTAATGGCATTGCGTCTTCCTAAGAGGCCAGTCATAAAGCGTTTGCCCAACTTCTCAAAGTTCCTACTCTGTTGATACGACATCAGTATTGAGACCACAACGTCCCCTATTTCCCCGTACAATGGAACCGAAATCAAATTACCGTTCCTGCACTGGCGTGATTGCTCCGGCCTTCGTGATTTCTATCACAATCAGGGCCCTTTCAGGACTCAATGGGGCCCAATGAGAGCCCAGTGAGGGCCCGAAGAGGGCGCAAGGGCTCTCGGGTATTGTCAGGTGCTTAAGAATAAGATATATTTAGGTACAGGAAAATACAGTATACGTCTTATTAAATGAAGTATTTTTAATGATGTGATGGCATAAAGTGACGATTTGTTTAGTGACGGTTTAAAAAAATGTAATAAGCAACGACATGGTTCGCTAAAGGTTTACCAAAACACTTTTGGCTAGTTATTACTTTCTACCAACGTTTTATAATTATAAAACATTCATTTCACAACCTTAATATTTCGCAATTTTTTTAATACGTTTCATTTGATAAACACATTTAGCAAATGAAGTATTTTATATTTGTCTTGAATGTTAAAGTATTGTTTTTAGGGTTCCGTAGTCAAACTAGGAACCCTTATAATTTCGCCATGTCCTTTCTTTTATTTTTGTAAAAATGGCGACGGAACCTTACATTGAGCATGGTCCGACATGCTCTTGCCCAGTTTTTTGTATTTTTTATTTCACCCAACGATTTTTTCGACAAATTTATTTAAACAGCTTTCTAAAAAAAAAAATTAAATTATATTGCCTTGAGTATGTCCATTTTATACGTGATATAAATTAACTCAATTTCGCTTCAATAATCAAGAAAAACGTAACTAAATCAATTATTTCCCGGCAGATGTTTCCACACAAATGTAAATTACCCCAGAAATTATTTATGTAAACAAACGGATCCAATTTAACAAACAAATAATTGTTGCCGTCAGCAGCTCCTTGAAACAAAACATGACAAACACAGCGTCGCAGCTGACAAGGGTCTGCAGACGACTCGAAGAAAGTGATACTTTAAAAACAATAACATAAACAAAGGAGGCCGTGACGCTGGAAATGAAATGACGGTGAAGTGGTGGTGTTTTGTTTTTCTTAGGGTTCCGCACCAGAAGGGTGCCCAGGAATGTCTGTAAAAATGTGCATTATATCCTTATTCTATTCTCATCAGTAGTAATTTTATTTGGTTAGTCTCGCTTGCTTGCTTTAGCTAAAATAACAGTTTAATACCTTGATTATTTTTACATTTTCGTGAAAGAATCAGAAACAAAATCGAAGGCTGATATTAAGCATCCAATGTTTTATTTTTTATTTATTTATTTATTCAAAGAAATTACAAAGCATTACAGTAATACTAAGGCACTGTGAATTTTAGAATTTTAGGAGAAAATATAACAATAGTATAGACAGCGTGACAAAACAGTAAACAATAAAAATAATATAACTTTAATAAATGATTTAGGAGACAGTTGAAGGCCGCGTATCCATCTTCACACAAAACCTCAGACATTCATCACGTACCATCGCCCATCTACTCGCAAGCACATCGACATTAGGAGTCACATCCAGAAACACATTCAGGAGTTGCAGAGCACGGACCAGCGGCGACTTGCGGCGGAACACGGTGCGCGCGGCCGGCACCGCCAGCAAAGGGTACTTGCGTTCCCGAAAGGCATATTTCGTCACAGGCGGAACTTGCAGACGCACCAGTTGGGATGTTCTTAGGTCCTGCCACTACTCAACCTAGAAGTATAACAAATCCCTCGTGGGGGCCACTGTTGTTAGCTTAGCCTGCACCCTTTGGTATAGACGACGCGGTTAGCCTAGTTGGTAGTGACCCTGCCTACGAAGCTAGCGGTCCCGGGTTCGAATCCCGGTATGGACAAGTATTTGTGTGATGAGCGCGAGTATTTGTTTCTGAGTCATGGATGTTTTCTATGTATTTAAGTATGTATTTCTCTATATAAGTATGTTTATCGTTGTCTAGTACCCATAGTACAAGTCTAGAGCTTAGTTTGGGACTAGGTCCATTTGTGTGAGATTGTCCCCTGATATTTATTTATTATTTATAGATAGCTACAGGCGAAGCCTAGTGCGGGGACCCCTGGAAATTTTTTGTAACCTTTCTTTGAGTAATAAACGAATTTTATTTTTATTTTATTTATTTATTATATGATAATAGAACAAACCCTATTGAATAACAACAAATACCAGCCAGATGTGTACGGACCCTCAGTGCGAGAGTCCGACTCGCACTTGCTCAGTTTTTTATACTTAAATCTATTTGACCCGAGCGACGCTCGATCCCTGGCGCCCTAGTATTAAAGCACGAGATAAAATTTGACGGGTGCTATGGAAATTATACATCTATTCCATATTCTAACCTAAGACTTAACGCTTAAGATTTAAAATAAAAGTGTCCCGTCTTGAACGCTATAAAAATGTGAAATCAGGACGATACACTTTTATTTTAAACCTTAAGCGTTAAGTCTTACGTTAGAATGTGGAATAGATGTATTCATTTCTCTAGCACTTGTCAAATTTAGCCCGCTGGTACGTATTATTGTACACTAAGCGGGTTATAAAACCCGCGTAAAACCGGGACCTCAATTTTCAGAGCTCTTAAATGGCCCGGTGTAACGGATTTTGATTAAATCAAGCTACTTCAATACACTCGATTAAGTCACGTTTGTAACAAAAAAAACTAAATCGAAATCGGTCCATCCGTTTAGGAGCTACAGACAGATACACAGACACATGTCTTATACTCCCTTATAACACCGTTTTACGTCGGGGGTTAGTAAAAATAAAATAAATAAATGCTAAAACGTTCCAATTTCATTATAACTAATTACACGATGAACAACACGAAATTAATCACTGGCCTTCCCACTTCTTTCATAATCAGGATAGCGTCATATGCTCTATATATATATCTTAAGCACTTATATGTTCGTTCGTGTTGAGACCTCATCAATCACGCGAAGCATAATATAAATTGCTTGGGATCTCAAAGATAAATTAACGCTCGTTTACTGGAGTACACCGAATAGCAGTGAACACGGATCATTTTGTACGTAAGTTTGTATCTACACTAATCCTTTTTAGGGTTCCGTACCCGAGGGGTGCCAAACGGGACCATATTACTAAGCCTCCGCTGTCCGTCCGTCTGTCTGTCGCCGGGCTGTATCTCATGAACCGAAATAGGTAGACAGCTGAAATTTTTACAGAATGTGTATGTCTATTGCCGCTATAGCAACAAATAATAAAAATTAAATTAAATTTAAAATTAAAGAGAAGCCACAAGAAACGTGATTTTTTTGTTAAATCCGGCGGTATCTCATGAACCGCAACAGGTACTTAGACAGTTGAAATTTTCAGTGTTTATTTTAATTGCCGCTATAACAGCAAATAATAAAAATTAAATAAAATTTAAAACGAAAGGGGGCTTCCATACAAAAAGCGTGATTTTATTTACTTTTGTCACTCCGCGGGCTGTATCTCATGAACCGTAATAGATAGACTGTTGAACTTTGCACAGAGTGTGTATCTCCGTTGCCACTATGACAACAAATAATAAAAAGTACATAGTATTAAATCTTGTACGATTGTACGGAACCCTTCGTGTGCGAGTCAGACTCACACTTGGCCGGTTTTTATTGCTTATGAGTGGTCTGAAAGATAGGTAATTAATTTATCCATAATGTTTACAAATTACTTGTTTATTTTTATATAATAAAGAGCGATTATTAATTCAAACGCAAGGCAGATTTATGTGAATCAGTTTGCGATTGCAGAATATTTTTCAATAAGTAAATAAGTTTAGGATGGACATTTTAATATGAGGCAGGCATTGATTTGACAACAGAATTTTTTCTATGTCCGCAAATTGAGCATTACAACAATATAAAGATCGTCTAAGAAGCCTACATTCATCCAAGTGGTGGATATTTTTCTACCCGACACTGCAAAACGTATGTGACTAAAAATCGTATGTACAGTCGCCATCATATATATTGCAGCAAACAAGGTGCTCACAAATATCTGAACACGACTCTATTGTCAAGGCGTTAGAGTGCATGTTCAGATATTTTTGACCACTCTGATATGTACAGATATATTTGATGGCGAACTGTGCACCTCTAGCTCCTAAACTATTCTAAGCTAGAGTCATCGATATAACCAAAATTGCGGGAGCTCGGAATGGTATTTATGAAGTACTATTGTACACTGAAAAAAAAACCTACACTGTGATTGCAGTAAATAAGCATCTTGATGCCATTCAAGCCTGACAAGACGTTAGATACAGCAACTAAGAAGTATATTGAATCACAATAGACCTTGCTGTTGGTTGGTGTAACTAATATTATGTATATATTTATTTTAATTTATGTCGACTAAGTGAAAATGATTGGCTTGTATTTTTTTCAGTGTAAGTTAAGTATAATAAGAATTATAAATTCGAATCTTTATTTTGGTTTACACTTAAATCACCGACACTCATTTCATACAATGTTTTATTTCGCCGAATTTTCATTTCATTAACAAGCATTTCCACGT
Source organism: Tortrix viridana (assembly GCA_963241965.1). Taxonomy (NCBI): domain Eukaryota; kingdom Metazoa; phylum Arthropoda; class Insecta; order Lepidoptera; family Tortricidae; genus Tortrix; species Tortrix viridana. The sequence continues at coordinate 13,894,240 of OY725182.1, forward strand.
GCAGGAGTTATATTTTTTTAGTGGTCACAGGTCTAATCTAACCTAACGTAACCTATGCTTAAGATAACCTGAAAACAATAAGGTTTCAGCAGAAATTATCATCATCATCATTATCAGCAGCAAGACGTCCACTGCTGGACAAAGGCCTTCCCCAAGGTTTTCCACAACGATCGGTCCCCTGCTGCTGTCACCCAGCGGTTTCCCGCGACCTTTATCAGATCGTCGGTCCACCTTGTGGAAGGCCTGCCGACACTTCGTCTCCCGGTTCGCGGTCGCCACAGCAGAAATTAAGCTTTCGACTAAATGAAATTCGGTGAAACGACACTTCGATGAAATGAGTCTGCAAAACAAGGGGACACGGTATTTTAGTTAATATTGTGTATTCAATCGATTCTACAATCCGTGCATCACCCTATTTAAGCCTCCAGTTTTGACGGATGGATGAAAAAAATGAGTTATGAATGTTTTCAACAAATGATTTATATCTTTGTTTGCCGGTCACGGATTATTTAAGAATTATAACTAGGATATCAGCCGTGTTGTTTTAGATTAACGAACCTTTATATTACTTGTACTACCAAAACTAACTAAACTGATAAAAATGTTTAATATATAAAGTAAAAGAAAGCATTATCTTGTTTCTAGCTTATAGCTACGAAATTATTTTCATACATATTTTATTCCTCATTATTATCGTGTAATTTTATGCACCTAACTATAACTAACTTTAATTGTAAACGTAATACAGGGTGTTCCTTGAAATAGCGAGTTGGAAACTGTAGAGTTAGAAACCTTACGTGTGTGTTTTGTTAAGGTTTACGTCTAGCAAGTTTTGGCTTCACAAGTTGATTAATGTTGGCGCGACAACAGAACTACGAAGTGCTCGAGGATTAAACAAGCTGCAATTCTATTTGAAATACAACAGTTTAGACTCCAATTGTGGCTTGGTTGTAGCTAGTTTTTGAAATAAAGCTTTTACAAAACTAGCTGACACGATTCTTTAATCATACATTGTCGAAACAACTAGTTTACATTCTAAACGTGGTGAAAACCCGTTTTATTAATGATAATTTTGTAAGATTATTTTATGACAGTTTTAACAATATTATTAATCCTGTTAATTATTTTTTTAAACGTAACCCTATACACACTGTACATATATTGATTCCATTTGATAAACAGCAATTCAAATTTAATTTATGACTTCATTTTGTTTTTACTATCTGAAGATAGCTTCAATATTAATATTGGTCTGTATTATTAGTTAAATAGTTAAAGATTCAGTGAAATGCACCAAAATGATAAAACAATAAAATTAAGAAATTCGCAAAGTAATAATTTTTAAAGTTATGCATGAAGCATTATAAAGTTTGACAATCGCTTTAGTATGCGTGGAAAGCGATTTGTAACCAATGCACCCCAAACTTTGGAGCAAGACTGTGGCATTAAGGCGTCATTAAAATATGGTTCAGTTAGTTAGGAGTCATTAATTTTGTGACCATTATGAATGGGGCTGTTTTAGTGGTGATGACGAGATCCTAAGTAATAACTAAGTTTCTTAAGCTTTATACCTCCAGCGGGCTTAGCATGCGCGAGATATAATTTGACAGGTGCTAGGGAAACGAATACAACTGTTCCATATTCTAACGTAAGACTTAATGCTTTAGGTTTAAAATAAGTGTGTTTCGTCGATACTTCTTGAGGTGCGGAGCGTATAGGGCCTTACTTGGCCCGGCACAAAGGCGATTTTCCAACTTTCCTTTGCAGGAACCGAAGAAAGACTGATCGCCCTAGTCAGAGCATCCGTTTATATACCCTGGTGATCTAGCTTTTATAAATTATTAATTCTAAATTCATAAAATACTAAATTACACGTGCCAGGTAGTAATTCTATAGAAAAACAATCATATTAACTCCATGGTACACTCAGCATCAAATATATTGTAACAGCCAAAGTGACTAAATAATTAATATCACCATATATTTTATATGAGCTATGATGAGCTATTTGGATTTGGCCACTTTGGCTGATATGGTATATTATATTACATGCTGACTGTACAGTATGAATCCTAAGATATTGTCTCTACCCGCTGTCTTGATAACGAAAACAACAATATTGTCAGATGTATAAAAGTAAGCAAAAAGTGCAAAATATCAGTTGCGAATGACGTAATACTGATAAAAATAACAAGAATCCAAAGGGAAAAAATACGTAAGTAATCGAGAAGCCTGCCTCTTCGCGGAGTTTTATTTGTTAAAGGAAATACACGTCCCCAATGTCAGTCGGTCAAACTAAATTTACCAAATTAAATAATGTAAACACCTAATTCTAGGAATAATTCGACTACGAAATGAGTCCAAATAACAGACAGTAACAAAAATCATGGGCGGCCGCAAGATGATCAGGAATGCGCAATAAGCTACGAATACAAAGTAACGGAATACGGAACCAAGTGTCGCAGGTGGGCGATTCTTCGGCGTTTCAACCGCCGTCATTGTCGTCTTCGCATATATTGACGAAAATAACGATTACTATCAACAATTTCCGATGTAAATAGAAGAAGCATCGGGAGTAGTTCTCATTTCACTCAAAATTAAATTAAACTTGTTAGTTTTATTTGGAATAATAAGTATGCGAAGACGACAATGACGGCGGCTAAAACGCCGAAGAATCGCCCAGGTACAATATTACATTCCTGACTCTGACCTATTTTTTCCTTCTTTTCCTACTCTTCAATTACCTCTATAGTTTTTTAACGTCTGATACCTGGTGTTCCGAGTAGTGCTTCCAATCCCCAGCCTATCATCAACCTCGATATCGCGGGACTAAACATTTTCAATCCCGCGGGATCCCGGTAATTGCGGGGTCCCGCAAAGAAATTGATACTATTGATATAAAGATTATAAGGTGTATGAAAAAAATAAAAATAAAGAACATACACATGTTCACTTTTATAAAGTTTATTTATGTACTATTAAGAGATCAATTTATCTTGAACTATTTCCTATTAAGAGAGTTTATTTAAATACATTTTAGTTAGTTTTTTCAACATTCTGTTGATTTAATTAAAGCAAATTGCACTTTTATTGAGATCAAAAATAATAGAAAAAATAACAAAAAAAAAAACTTGGAAAATTTTCAACAGAATGTTGAAAAACTAAAACTTAAATAAGTTTGGTTTGGTTTCATTCATTGGCATTCATTTGAAAATGTTTTCGTAGAAAACACAGCATATTTAAGGTGTCATCTGCCAAACTACTCCGTATTTTAGAGGCTATATAGCCGCGAACGGTCGAGTCCACGCCTCTCAGCAGTCCCGCAAATCCCGCGGATCCCGCGCTCGTAATCCCGCAGCAAGCGGGACTGGAAAATAGCGCGTGATCTCGGAATACCGGGATCCCGGTATACCGGGATTGGAAGCCCTAGTTCCGAGCCTTCGGGAGATCATGACACGACAAGGTTTCAGCTGAAATTGAATAGTCAAACGAACTTACCTGTAAAAAAAAAACACTGAGAATAAATGCTGTGTAGCGTCGCGTCGTGATGACATAAAAACTAATGAAGCTAGTTACAGGTGGTGTTGGCAGCACTGTGCGGGTTATTTTTTCTTTAAAATTATGTGGCGCCAGTGAGTGAATGAAGCCGTAACTACACTTGTAATCATCATCTTCGCACGAGACAACTTCGCATAATTAGCTTTCGATGAAATGAAATTCGGTGAAACGACACATTCGATGAAATGAGTGAAACGCTTTTGCGCATGGATCAAATTGACTCAGATAACCCAAGTCCTGGATAAGTAAAATTTTTTTTCTAGGGCTGTATTTCCCGAAGAAAAAACGATTAAGGATTGCTATCCGGACGAAAACGCGAGCAACGACTAGTTTACATTCACATGGATTTCTAGAGCGCGCCCTAAACATACATAAAGGGTCTATTGCATGGAAATTGGGAAGCTCGGGGGTGCTTAATGTATTAATGTTATTATGGAACTGCGCTTGTCGATCTGTTTGTTTTAAACAATGTTTACAGCACTTTATGTAAATTTCATATCAAACCAAATATTGTAATATCGATGGTTTCTCGACAAACGTGGTGTTGTAAACGCAACCTTGTTTCAAGCTGAATAATGTTTAAATCGATTGGTAATTTAAACGCGACATACTGAAAGTGCTTAGCCGATATGCTACCGTAATATAATATTATATTAGGGTTCTCAAAGTTAAAGCATCTCAGTGAAGAGAGATTATGAAGAGATTTTGATAAGCGCGTTTAAGTATCTAACATAAAATTATGATTAAATTACATCATACTGCTATGTTATTCTGTTAATGCATCGTCGTTCAGTTCTAGTCGCTGGTTTCACAGACGACCAGCTGTTAAACCAGCGACAAAATGAATGTACAGGCAGTTGAATGTCATTTACCCACCTTGACGGACGACGTAAGTTCGCCGGCTACTCATCGACTGAGTAGAACTGAACGACGATGCGTTAACAGAATAACATAGCTGTACATTAAAATTTGTCGCGGGAATTAAAAATTAGTTATGTGTTTAAATTATTTCAGCAAGCTAGTATTATTTAATATTTTATTGCACAATAGGTACAGTCTAGGTAATAAATACATTTTAGTACGTTGTCAATTTATTGTCATATTTAAACAGGCGTATATGAATGTCACAGCGTATAAAACTGACATGGTACTAAACGTGTACACATATTTATGACCTTGACTATATAAATACATACATATGCCTGTAGCGAGTACTATCCAACGTATTCCGTTTTACCATTACCGTCAGTATCATAATTTAATTTTAAAAAGCAATTTTTTTTTATTTGTAATGAGTTTGCTCTTGACTAACTCATGCCCTTGGAGGACGAAGATTCAGTCTACAATGAAGCGAGCTCACCCAGAAGATACTTATTCACTCTAGCTTTGAATAGATTCAGATTGTATGCACTCGGAAATACAAACGCCGGAAGCGCATTCCACTCTTTTGCAGGACGCATTATGAAAGATGATGCAAAGCGCTTCGTTCGAAAAGGCGAAATTTGAACCAGGTACGTCCGATGGTAGAAAGGAGACGGCGGTATTAGCTCGTGGAGCTCCTGTGCACACTCCCCGAAGTACAGTCTGTAGAACACCGACAAGCAGGCAACTTTACGGCAGTGAGCTAGGCTGTGAAGCTTAGCTTTTACAAGAATAATAACTAATGCTTAGCTAATGCTTAAAACTACATGCGAGCGATAGAAAATAAATCATGAATCTGCGGAAAAATGTCACAACCAACCGCTAAGCTTACTATTTTAATTTTCGAATCAAACCTTCGACGAAAAGTGTTCGATTTTCAAAAATCGACCCGACGGTCACTTATGTGGACTCGTTTGCCAAAAAAAATACATCGTTTACGTAACACAAAAAATATAAAAGTTAGTTTAACTTTTGCAGAAATCTTAAGCTTAGCATCGATGATATTATCATCCTTGAATCTAGGCAGAATGCCGTAAGATCATCAAGCGTCAGAAGATTAATACTGACAGTTAAGTCAACAACTTTGGCATCTGCCTAAGCCAAGTCTTGAGCCTCGGCTTAGGGGTCAGGGCGTCTAGACCTCGAGCTTGAGAGGTATTTAGAAATAAATATGTTGCCTGGGGAGCTTCTAAATTACGGTATGAAGAATTTTCAAATTATAATAGCGTTGTACTTCAATCTACTAATAGTAGGTACTATTAGTAGTTTGAGGTACAATGCTATTGTTATTTGAAAAAAATTAAATCACCCCGTAGCTAGAGTATGTTTTGTATTACAGGGTGCATATTTTTTTTGTTATCTCTGTTATTTTAGGTTATTTCTACTCTGGATCAGAAAAACAGCATTTTACTAAATAGTAGGGGGGAGGCTGTTTTCATTCCAAATTCCATCCAAATTGACCCATTTCAGCGTGAAGAAGTAATAAACATACTGACACATGAACTTTCGCATTTATAATATTACAAGCTTTTGCCCGCGATTTTGTCCGCGTAGAAATCGTTTATCACTGCTCCTGCATATTTTCAGAGATAAAAAGTATTTTTTGTCCTTCCCCGGTATTAAAACTATCTGCATACAAAATTTCATCGAAATCGGTTCATCGGTTTAGCTATAAAAGCGTAACTAATAAACAAACACACTTTTGCATTTATAATAATTATTTTAAGTAAGTAAGTAAGGATAGTGTGAAGTGTAAAAGATAAAGATAAACATAAAATATATTTATTTAGTAAGTACCTAGGCCGCACGGGCACTTTTACACGTCAAAATCTACCAGCGCTTCCCAAGAGGAGACCACTGCTGAGAAGAAGCGCCGCAAGAAACTCAGCAGTTAGTCATTTTTTAATAGAATTTACTTATGACAATGATACTACTTATTCTAGCATTATATAAAGCTGTAAAATAATATGAAATATGCGTAGTTCTTCTTGATCCTTTAGCGTAAATATAATTATGTACAATTTAACAAATTGATGGCACTTCGGGGACTTTAAAGCTCGTTAGTGAACGTGCCTTGGGGCTATTTCGTAAATAAATGTTAAGTAAATTCGTTGTTATTTTTTTTATAAATATATCTTTTATTATATTAGCAAACGAAAATGCCCTTAAGGCATGTTCGGTGCCTTGTTGTTTTTGTTAAACATGACAATTGTACCCACTCATAAATTTATTTATTTGTAAGAAAAATATTAAACCAAGTTTTTATACTATATAATTGGTAGTGTTCCTGCTGTGATTTTTTACAGTATTAAATATTAAAAAAATGATTGCGTCGACATAAGAACCTCCTTATTTTTTTAAGTCGTTTAAAATAATGTACCTAGAGGTATGACATCATAATTTGACGCGCGGATTTAGCAATAATAGACCATATTAATTATTGTGCCCGGTACGCGGACGCCACATGTATAAGTAACTAAAAGAATCCTTACATAAATAACTATTAACACCTTGTAAAATAAAATGTATCTACCTACGTAACCAAGCCGTAATTTAAAAAAAAATCTGTAAAATAAAAATATTTTTCCAATTTTAAAATTGAATAAAGTGAAGATCGCATTTTAGAACGACAAACAGTACAGCGCAGCTAATGATGGCTCTCTGTCATTTGGGCGCAATATTTTGGGCTATTACCAGTTTTCCGCACCCCTTTGTCCACACTGCGGACAAGTGGGATTTTTTTCCCAGTGGTCCGTAGTGTGGACAAAAGGGTGCGGATTTACCATTTCCAAATACATATTTACGTAAAAGGTAATCCACCACAAGTTTACATTTTGTTCATTTACTCGTAGTTATAGGTACAGTCGAGGACAGAAAGATGTTAACACTTTTTCACCTTATTCTATTGTAATAAGGTCCAAAAGTGTATACATCTTTCTGTCCTCGACTGTACACCAAGTCTCACCTGACGTAGCTGATATAGTAAGCGGTTTTTTTTTAGTGTCCTAAAATAAAAATACAAATAGCGTTTTAGGAAATATAAAGTTAAGAAATAATACATTCAAATTTGACCCAAAATTATCGCCCAAAGGGCAGGCTCCGAGTAAATGTTATATTATAAGTATCTTTCAGATAAATATAAAAAGTATTAAATTCAATTGACTAAACGAATACCTTACAAACGAAATCCAAACAAATGGTAATTTAATATTGAAATACCTTATTCTGGCCATCCCGACCCCTTTATCAATTACGAGTAATGAAATTGTCGAATATCTCTGAAATGCCTAGATGGGATTATTCAATTAAAGATGTCAAATTTATTCAACATAGAATTTGTAATACCTGACTTTGAAGTCTTTTATCAATCGCCGTATGCAAATGGCTACGACGGTGTCGACGGAGATAAATAACTACTAATTAATTTATAAAGGAAGTATTTTTTGGTTTGCAGTTTTTCTATTTAATCAGCATCAAAAAAAGCAGTAAAATCAATTGATCAGCATATAATATTTTGGTCCGCAAATAAATGAAATTTTATCGGCAAATTAATCACGTGTAATCGTGTGTAAACTTAAAATATGATGTGTCCACTAAATAAATAATCGCGATACAAAATAATTATTTGATCTGCAAAATGATTAATTGTTCAGCAAGATTACACAACTGGTAAGCAGTAAAATTTAAGAGGTAAGCAGAAATATCAAATTTGCTAAATAAGGTCAATTTCAACTTGATAGGTTAGATAACGTTAGAGCCGTGTCAAGGCGCGAAGCGCTTTAACTACCCGGGATGGAAAAAAGAAAGAAAGAAAAGAAAGAAAGAAAATCATTTATTCACAACAACAACACACTAAAATAATAATTAAAAATGACACCAAAAGGAAAGAGATTGAAGAGATAGTGGCAAATTGTTGCGAAACGGACCCAGCTCAGCATGTGCTGGCTGTGAAGCCAACGCCCAGCGGAGCTCAGTCGACTTTGTCGTACATTTCTGCTTAATAAACAAGCATTATAATATCCGTACTTTAGCGACCCAAAATTTAATTAAATGTGTCTCACAAAATGCAGTAAATATGAACGCCCTTACTAATAAACGTTGAGTAACCTCAATATGATATTAATTGCTGATCAAATTTTGATATTTTTGCTGACCATTAAGTTGCTGTCCAAATACATTTTTCTGCTGACCAAAACGTCAATATTCTGCCAACCGTTTAAATCATACCTATTCTAAATGGCAATAACAGAAATCGTAGCGGATTTCCTAAAAGCCGCTATGTGCTACGATTAATCTACTACGCACCTGGTAGTTCTACGAGTTCGAGTTCTATGCTACACGATTACTTATAATAATAACCTCCAGTCTATCGTCAAGTAAGGCATATCTGTCACATAAATTTGAGCCCTTTCTTTTTCGTACACTTGTACGTGGCATTGTAGCTCCTAAACAGATAAAACCTTTGCTTTTTAAGGTGACTTAATTGAGAGTGTTCTTAAATAGCTAAGTATATAAAAAAAAACCGTCCATTTAAGAGTTGTGAGCTCTGAAAGTAGGGGTCCCCATTTTTTTGGGGGTTTTCCTAAAGGTCGCTTAAATTCAATCGACGACGGGCTCCAGCGAAAAGGACCAACGTACTTGATTCGAGTTACTTCCAATTCCATGATCCAAGGATCAAGTTATGTTGGTCATGTATATGACAAAATAGAGAATATGCATGATTTTGTTTGCTTTAATAAAAAGTAATTAATGACTATTGTAACAAACAGTAGATAAAAATTATTTTTCGAATAACAAGTATAAAAATAACCAAGATATACGGCATTAAAGATTTGTTTCTATCTCTTTCTAGCAAAAAACAGAATTTAACATGGAGTTTATATGGCCGCTGCACGCTGACGTCACAGTTCATGTCGAGGATAATATAAGCATTTATAATCTTCTAATTAAACAGAGAGATCCGAATTAGAATGTTTTAACACTTTGGCGTGCACTACCGTGATTAGTGATCAATTAGCCATACAACTTGACGTCTATAGACGTCACCGCCGCTCAGTGTGTTAAATGCTTATATTATCCGTATTTTTCGCCAGATTATAATTTTCATTTCACTTTTTGCCATCTCATGTAAGGTATTTTCATACTTCGTTAAGAAATACGATAAAAAAAATCAAGATTTAAGGATCAAGTTAGGTTGGTCATGTATATGACGAAGTTGCCGTTGTGTCTAGTAATACTACTATAACTTATTAGTTATTACCTCCTTATTATTTTCAATTACCAGCACCCTAAGACCTTACTAGTTGCTTGGGTATAATGGGGTGCTTGCGGCTTCTCGCGATAAGCAACGAAGTGGTTCATTTCCTAAGAAAATGTCTCATTTAAGGTGTTAACAGTCGCATGGTTAACGTGTATGTGACGTAACTATGAGTGCAAACTTTACCTTTGCATTATGATGCTCACCAACCTAGATAAGATTAAATATTTGTGTGATGGGCGCAGGGCCGGATTTAGGGGCGGTCAACCGGGGCTACAGCCCGGGGCCTCCACAAATGGGGGGCCCCCACAATGAGTATTTCAAAAAAAAAAGAAAAATATCCAAGTTGAAAAAATCGTTAAATCTATTAGGAAAATAATTGGGGCCTCCGCTTCTTTGTTTTCCCAGGGACTCCAGACCTCTAAATCCGGCCCTGGATGGGCGTGGACATTTTGTCACTTCACCAGCTCGGAAAGGCTTTCATTGTCGGTCAAAATCTGCGCGCAAAAGTCCACTTTAACCGCTAGCGTGGAAAATGATGCGGTTCGCGGAGGGGGCGCTGCGCGAGCACAACCACAACTGATGTGACGCTCGTGTAATTATTTTTCAAACATCAAGTGTTTTCTTCGCTACGGTGAGGTGAAAAGTTGTGTTTCGCTCGGCAGCAAAGTTATTTGGGTCTCGAGAGCTTTAATCCCTCGTAACGCTCAGGATTCTATTTTTGAATTTTAGAATCCCGAGCGTTACGAGGGATTAAATTACTCTCACCGGTCTACCACCGGTGTCACTGTGACGTGCGACTTATGGCACATCCTGTAGAAACAATTTACTCAGTAACAAATACTCGCGCTCGTCATACATATACATACATATATTTTGCCCATAGGAACTATTATTATTGTCACATTACGTAGCAAAGCAGAGCGTAATATGGCTCTTTAATATGTATGTCTCCACTGAGTCGATATTCGAGTAGCCTAAACCAGCCGGTGTCGCAATTGGACGAACAGGCTTGAATAAATCATCGTTACTAACAATAAATCCACAATGAAGTAGAGCCATTGAATAATGAATGACCATTTCATCTTCATTATGTTCGTCCGTTTCTTTAAGGTAGATGGCGCTCCTGCAGCCTAAATACCTTTAGAGTTGCGCGCAAAATAAAAAAAATATTAGATGACAATAAATTCTCACACATTGACCTAGTCCCAAACTTATTAGCTCTGCTTGTAGTATGGATACTAGGAAACGATAAACATACTTATATATAAAGAAATCTTATACTATTAAACAAGAAACATTTGTACATTTGTATACCATATATGTATTTATACCTATACTCACGTTCTCGAAAACGGCTCTAACGATTTCGATGATAATTGCGACACAGCGGTTTACGGGGGCGAAAATTCGATCTAGCTAGGTCTCATACCTGGGAAAATTCAATTTCCCCGCATTTTCACGCAAAATGATTTCCCGCGCAATATGGTTTGTAATTTCGGGGCGGCTGCCACCGTCTGAATAGACTGATGGTTAGAGCGCTGGCCTACTACGCAAAGTCTGCGGGGATTCGAACCCCAGTTATGGATCGGTTTTTTTTTTAAATTTTTGTATAGGAAAATTCGGTTTCGACCCGAGAGACGACGCTCGGGGTCCCAGGTACATAGTTACATAGACAACATCAATGACTCAGGAAGAAATACTCGCGCTCATCACACAAATATTTTCCCATACCGGGATTCGAACCCGAGACGCTGGCTTCGTAGGCAGGGTCACTACCAACTAGACCAACCACGTAGAACAATTGTGAACAATTGCATATAGGTACATGAACGGTTATTTGACATTGCATCTCATTGGGGGCTACTATATCAAGGAAAGTAAGCCCCATCGCATAACCCGGTTCACCACACCAATCCACCGCTACTCTCCTGCCCAATATGTTGGGGATTCGATTTCCGATGCGCTACGTTCGGCATTACGACAGAAGCATTAATTGACTGACTACATCTGTCACTTTCTAACCAGTAAGTGCGAGCGTGTAGACTGCTTTATTCATATTTTGTCCACCGCTTAATCCATATTATTTATTATAATCCATATATCCCCCTTATTCATAAACGCAAAACAAACCTAGTTTAGCAAAAGTGTGCTTTGTCACTTTCTGTCAGATTCAATGTCACAATGAAAGAGAAGGACAAACCATACTTCAACCATACTTTAGTTATGTGCGATTATAAATAAGAGGGTTTAACTACAGAGTAATAAGAATAATTTATTCACATCTAACAACATAAACTTCCCTTTGCTTGGTATTTACCTGTATTTCACTAAGTGTCTTCTCCCTTTATCTTTTTGTTAGTTTTATACCTGTATATGCATGTCCCCTTCTTTTGCAGACACTAATTTTATCGAGTGTGTCGTTTCACCGAATTCCATTTCATCGAAAGCTAACTTTTGCTGAAACCTTATTGTTTATTTTATTAAGCATGGGTTACGGTTAGGTTAGGTTGGACCTTAAAATTGTCGATGACTTAGAATTGTCGAAACCTGTCGATGAAATGAAAAGTGAGTGTCGGTGATTCAACTTATTCAATATATGACTTACAATAAAAGAAATACGAAAATATGAAAAATAACAACATCGATAGAGATAACAGTGTAGATGTGTGGTTAAACTAAACAGTCCCAAAACTTTTTTTAAAGCGGGCTGGTTTTCGCAAGTCGACGTCTATTGCGCCTATTTTTCAAGTGGAACAACGACGTTACACACTTAGAGGCTGCTTTTCTGCTGCATAAATGCTCCTCTTTCAAGACCAGTCTATCATAATGTAATAATAATAAAGTTCATGTTTTCGCTACAAAGGGCCGTCACTCAATCTAAACTATACATTTTCTCTATTTTCGCCTCTATTGAATCTCGCGGAACTTCGCTCGGTTCTATACGAACCACTAACTAAGTTTTTATCGCGAGGGGAAACTAACTACAGTAAAACTGGTGGAAACAGTATGACAACTTATTACTTTTTAATACGCGGTTAGTCTAGTTGGTACGCCTACGAAGCTAGCGGACTCAGGTTCGTTAAGGGAGAATATTATGTACGACGAACGCGAGTTTTTGTTCCAATCTCGGATGTTTTCTATATATTAAAGTTATATTTTTTTAATATAATAATAATAAATAAATAAAATAACAAAGGACAACATACAAATTTGCCTAGTACCTAAGTACATATAATTTAAAGATAAATATATACTTAAATACAATAGAAAATATCCATGACTCAGGGAAAAATACCGCGCTCATCACACAGTTTTGCTTATACCAGGATTCGAACCCGGGACCACTAGCTTCATAGGCCGGGTCACTACTGACTAGGCTAACCACCTATTGTATAAGTGTGTTTGTCGTTGCTTAGTAGGTACTTCTAGCACAAGTCATACATTTTATGTAAAAAATGACTAACTGTTGAATTTCTTGCGGCGCTTCTCGGCAGTGGTCTCCTCTTGGGAAGCGCAGGTAGATTTTGACGTGTAAAAGTGACTTACTGAATAAATATCTTATCTATAATCTTTTTTATCTTTACCTTTATCTAAGTTTAAGGCTAGACCACCTAGCCCTACACTTAGCTTATACTATCTATGGCTAGGCAATTAATCAATTAGTGTGAGATTGTCAACGGCTATCTATTGATATTTGCAAGCAAGTGTAAAAACGTTTCTATTCTGTGTGCTATGACTACTAGAGGAAGCATATCGTTCTACTATCGCTACCGAGAAGTTGAGTAAAATTGAAAATGTTTCATGAAAACAAAGCGGGATAGATTTTTTTAACTGAAACTCTTGACGTCTTTTAATTGATTTTGAAATCGATTAAAAACGCTAGTTCTGTTGTGACTGCTAGAGTTTTTTATTATTTGTCTACATTTTGTACGTCGTTTAAACATTTTTGAGTTTTGAAGAGTATATTTAAAAAAAATACGTAGAGAATTATTAAATGTCATGTAAATTCATGTCAGTTAAAGATAGCCCTCTAGTGTATTTCCAGGTGTAAGAAAGGGAAAGGGCGAAATTTATCCGACAGATATGCTTTATTGTGAAACAGGCGGTTAATAATAAATTGAATCCGTTATATTTTAGGGAAAAAACACTTTGTCCATTTACGAAACTAAAATTAATTATTAACGGAGCCAGGATTCTAGTCGGCTGCAAGCATTTTTAACAAGATTTTTTTACTTATATCGACAAAATTATAGAAACTACGAGCTTTGCAAGTTATTTTTTTCACCTCACCAGCTCTGAAAGGCTTTCTTTTTCGTTCAAAATCTGCGCGCAAAAGTCAATTCTATTCGCTAGCGTGGCAAATTAACGTTGTAGCTGATGTGGCGCTCGTGGAATTGTTTTTCTAGCACCTAGTGTTTCATTCCTACGGCGTGGTGAAAATTTATGTTTCGCACGGCGCGGCAGCAAAGTTATTTGGATCCCGATACCTTGAATCCTTTGCAGCCTTGCATAACAAATAACTATGTTTGCTTGATAAATTTTCATTTGTTCATGATATTTTTTATGGCATGGAGTTAACAAAAGTCGCACAGGCCAATGGTAAGTGCGAGACCCATAGACATTTGCGATCAAAGACGTTATCTAGTCATGAGAAGGTAGAGAAAATGTCTGATTAGGTTTACTACTCCACTACTATCGTTTGTAACTCATTTTTATTTATGAGTTTATTTAATATTTATTGCACACAAACCTTATTCATAAATGCACAACAAACCTATTTTATTAAATGTATGCTTTGTCACTTTCTGTCATATTCAAATGTCACAATGAAAGATAAGGCCACAGCATATTAATTGTTGTGCGATTATGTTATGAATAAGAGGGTAAGTATGTACCTTCAGAAATTAGATCCGTCCGAACCGAAGTTACTTAAAGTTGAGAATGTTTTTGAGATGGTTATAAATTACAATATATATGTAGTCTGAGTTATGGCATTTATATTTAAAAAGAACTATGCTCCCTACAAATTTATAATAATCAGTGAGATTCAAAAATCGACTCTTATGCCCTTACTAATAAACTTTGAGTAACCGCTGAGTAGCTATACCATGCTTTGTCCGTATCTGTCATTGTGACATTTGAATTCGACAGATAAGGACAAAGCATGGTATAACTACTCAGCGGTTACTCAACGTTTATTAGTAAGGGCATTAGATTATGTTAGTCGTGTGTAAATCCAGGATATATCCAATAAATCGATCAAATGGACAGTGATTTATATTATCGAAGCGAATTCTCTGAAAAACTCCATCTCTGGTATAAAATGCAAATGAAGCGAAGCAGCAAACGGTGAACCGATAGTGCTGAATAAAATTAGCATAACAGAGTTATAGAGGACCGCGTCATAAGCGCCAGCGGTAACGATTAGCGGCGCGAAAATAATCAATTTAAGTTTTCTATTTTCACAGGGGAAATTTAAAAATATAAACTTCAAGAAATCAGTGAAAATCTGCCATTTTTGTGAGCTGTCACCGTATTAGAAAAAATTCTACCGCTAACTGGCAGCTCAAGGGCCACTTGCAGCAAAAATGTAAATCTAGTATAGATTTAACCTTTTATAATATTCATAATCGCACAATTACAAAAGTATGATTGAAGTATGTGGTGGCCTTATCTTTCATCGTGACATTTGAATATGACAGAAAGTGACAAAGCATACTTTTACAAAAATAGGTTTGTTGTGCGGTTATAAATATGGCGGTTAGGTTAAAGCTCAGTTTAGTGTCAAAATGTATGTAAATCTAGATTTACAACTTAAACTCGATTTAACTTTTTCCTGCAAGTGGCCCTAACTGACACATCCATCACGATTGTAAGTACAATTAAGGTACTACAAGCAATATCAAAATAGGTAGTTCTGTGGAACCATTTACCGCACATCACGACGCTGTCAGCTCAGTTCGTCTACAAAATTAGCCGGGTTCAATTTCCTATAAGAAAACATTTGTGTAATGAGCACGAGTATGTTTCTTGAGGCTTGGATATTTTCTTCGTATTTAACTATGTATTTACATCTCCATGTTTATTATTATTATGTTTATTATTGTGCGAACTGCATTTACAAATTTAAATTTACTTCTTTTCTATGCTCATCCGCTAGTCGCTTGTGCCAGAAACCAGAGACTAAAGAAAGCTGGTGACTTCAATTTGAGTTAAAGATTTTTAAAGCCAACGAAAAAAGATGCTGTTGAGCTTCGAGGAAGGATCTTTGATTTCCTGCGAGGAAAGGGTATTAAGAACAATTTTTAATGAAATATATACGAGTTACGAGTTACCGCCAAAGTGATAAGTACTGCTAATGTAAATCACACTTTCTTACCATGGTTAAATTATACATATTATATATACAGGGCAGTATTTTACACAAAACTACTGTAATAATTGCAACCTAATTACTGGGTAATAAGGTTGCAATTGCTACAGTAGTTTTGTGTAACATACTGCCTTTTAACTTAGCAGGGCAGAATACTTATTGACTTCCCGATATTGCGATAATATTGCAATCGTCATGATCACGGGATAATTGAAATTCGTTCGATAATCGATATATTGGGAACTCGCCAAGTATTAACCGTAATAAGAACCTGGTTATATTAACTTTAGTTATTAATAATAACGGCGTTAGTTTAAAGAAGTGTGAATTGATAATTTATGAAAATAAAAATCATACTTTCAAAATTCATAATTTTCTATGTAGAATCTTAGTAACTAGTACTTAAAAATTAAAAGTTAGTGCACATAATTAAAAAAAATAGATGAGAAGTTGGACATGATTGGGATTGTTCATAAAAAAAACTCATTGTTTTTACATTCAAATTCGAAAGAATAGGCAATTGTAAGAGACCAATTTAATTAGTTTTGTATTTGACCCAATAGTTTTGTTTTAATATCTTTATTTATTTAGCAGACATTTTATGGATGACATTATTTTAAATTATTTTAAATTTGGGATCGCATTTTCTAAGAAATTACAACAATTAAATGATATCTAATGATAAAAAGTGATTGTAATAGTGTATAAACATAATATTTCAAGCGGTTTTCGCCTAACCCTTAAGATACACCTAGGAGAGCTTCAAGCCGAACACGAAAGTCAAAGGTTAAATATACTTGTATCGAAATATCCGAAATAGATAAATATTTCAAAAACTTAATAATGCAGAACGGATTTAAAACCCATTCCTCGAAATGGTTTCGAATTAGAGTAATTGTAAAAATATGAACAATCCCAATTAGCCACTCGCGGTCATTCTCCGAGCGTTTCAACCGCCCGTCGTACTTCTAATTAACGCGTCACCTAATAATTGGCTATACAGGGTGTTTTTTTATTCATCTAAAATTTTTTGGGGGTTAAATCA
Organism: Tortrix viridana; assembly: GCA_963241965.1. Taxonomy (NCBI): domain Eukaryota; kingdom Metazoa; phylum Arthropoda; class Insecta; order Lepidoptera; family Tortricidae; genus Tortrix; species Tortrix viridana. The sequence goes on from OY725182.1 coordinate 13,911,397, forward strand.
GTAAGTCATACTGACCAACTGTTACTTTGGCACCAACGCCGAAATCGCGAAAAAAAAATTAACCATCCCATACATTTTGGCTAGTCGGCTGACGATGTTTTGTATGGGAGGGTCAAATTTTTTTCGCGATTTCGGGGTTGGTCCCATAGTGAAAGTTTGTCAATATGACTTACTGATTTAAACCCCAAAATTTTTTAGACGAATAAAAAAACACCCAGTATAGACAACTAACGTCAATTTTAAAACTTATTCCCAGCACAGGCCTGTATTATCTATGGTTTAGCATTTGGTTCTATATGAAATTTTGTGATGTAGGTAACAATTTCGATGACTCGTTAATTAGAAGGACGACGGGCGGTTGAAACGTTCGGAGAATGACCGCTCAATGCCTCAAGGGCATTCGAGGCGTCCAGACATCTTCAGGATACTAATTGATATGCAAAATTACTTAATTTGTAGCCTCCTATAGCAATTTCATCTTGAATATAAATAAATAAATAACAGGGGACTCAAATTGACCTTGTCCCAAACTAAGCTCGAGTCTTGCGCTATGGGTACTAGGCAACGATAAAACTACTTCCCTTACACATACCGTAACAATAACTTTTTTATATTTTTTGTTGAAAAATACTTAAATACATAGAAAACACGCATTACTCAGGAACAAATCGCGTTTATCAAACAAATATTTGTCCATACCAAGATTCAAACCCAGGACCGCTGGCTTCATTGGCAGGGGACTACCAGAGCCCTTAGCCAAGATGCCCATCGCTAACTAGCGTTTCTATTCGTGTAGTTTTTAAACCAATCGCGTCACTGGTAGATCACGTGACTCTTCGTATCACGTGATCTACCAATGACACGATTGGTTTAAAAACTAAACGAATAGAAACGCTAGTTAGTGTACCTAATGCATCTTGGCTAAGGGCTCAGGTAGGCTAACCGCGTCGTCAGCTCCACCCTTACTTGAAGTAAAGTAGCTGAAGATTGTAATCAGACAGAATATTACCATCATAATTACTATTGCAATGTAAAATCATTTTGATGTCAAATTTGCAAACCGCGACTCGTAAAACCAACACTTTGTGAATTCCATTTTGATAATGAATGTTTTGGTGCTTTAGTAATAATTCGTGTGTCGTTTATCATTTAAATGAATGGGTAATGAATAGCAATATTAACTAATTTAATATTAAATTTCTATTATATAATACATGTGACTTGTTGATGTATAATTTCATGTTATACATGAAACATCACACAACACATTATCTGTTTTATTATATAAAAAAATATGACGAGACAATATCTGCAGATTTTCGAAAATCGACAAAACCTATGGAATTGGCTATTTGACTGACTGGTCAAATCAGCAACTTTTATTGAAACGTCAAAACGATCTGGTAGTATGAAGTTAGTATGAAAATAGTAAAATGTGACGTCGCAATTTTCAGTGTTCCTTTATAAAGTTCTTGTTGAATTAAAAATCGTTTAAATTCCAAAAACAAACGATACCTAGGTTTTTCCGTGTTATTTTAGAAAGCTTGATTTAGTGGTAGTGTAAAATTGTGGTAGTGTAATGATCTTGGCTAAGTCCCCAGCCCTAGCTTGCATGCAGGAGATAAAATTTTACACGTGCTAGGGAAATGAATAAATCTATTCCATATTCTAAAGTAAGACTTCACGCTTATGGTTTAAAATAAAAGTGTCCCGTTTTGATAGAATCGCTATAAAAAAGTGAAAATCGCAATAGTCGCTTAGTAATGAAAGTTAATAAAAGTCTGGATGAGACACTTTTAAATTAAACCTCAAGCGTTAAGTCACGTTTGAATATGGAATAGATGTATTCATTTCCCTAGCACTTGTCAAATTTTATTTCGTAGCATGTTAAGCCCGCCTGGCTTTTGAAAAAAGAATATGCTCGCTCTCTTGAATATACATAACTTTTGAGTTATAACTAAAGATATTCAAATTCTCCTCGCGCAAGACCGCGATTTTAAATGTAAATTTTCTCTTCAACGTTGACTACGAGTATAAACCAAGATATTTTGAATAATATCAACGGTTATTGCAAATTAAGATACTCTGTTTACTTATTTGTGGAGACTATTCTGAAAGGAGATTTTAATTTAAGAGAAAGAAATGAAAATAATATATGTAGTTGGTTTGTGGATGTGGATGATTGTTTTTGGGCTTTAATGTGTGGTCAAGTTTTACGTACGATCCTATTTTATCCCGTTTAGGTTTGATTTATCTTAACTCCAGATAAAAAATATCTGTCAGATGTGTCCTCAATTTTGTTTGTCTTAAAAATTGTAACCGTTTTTTACAAGCTTTTTATTAACTTGCTATAACTACATAATATGTGACGGTTTCAATATAAAGGGACCTTATGGAGGCAGGCAGTTACGCTCTTCTTATTCCTGTAACTATACGAATACTATAGTAACAGTTCTAAAAACGGCATAACCGCCTGCCTCCATAGGGTCCCTTTGTATTGAGAACGTCACATATATCCTACGTGGTATACATCACGCAGTGGAGACAAAGAACCGTGTAACCAAAACAAAGAAACACTTTCGCATTACACTAATAGTATAAATGAGGAAGTTGGTGTGTATGTTAGTTCGTTTGTAACTCCGTCACGCTGCAGCAGCTGTACGGATTTAATTTAAATTTTGAATGGAGATACCTTATACCCTGAATTAACACATTGGTTAACTTCTATTCCGAATCCACTCACTGTGGGATGGTCAAATTATTAATTCCACTCGGACAGAGTCAGGGCAAAACTAGTAGTAGTGTGTGTATGAGAGTGTTGTATGTGTGAATGAAGTAAAGGTCACTTCAAAAGTAAATATTTGGAGAGCACATCAACCCCGCATTTGTGTCCATTATGAACGTAATGGCTTAGGGATATCAAGTAACTGTTTTGAACTCCTGAAGTGCTTAAAAGGTTTCCCTCGGTTTGAAAATATTTATTTTACTCTTAAAGAAAATCGATTTAAATATAATAGCAAAAAGAATCCTATTTGAAACTGTTGTGTCGTAATTTATTTAGATATTTATAATTTATTCAAATATATAATTTTGTAAAACAAACTCGATTCATGTCAAACAAGAATAGAGTTTGTTGCATATAATATTTCCTTTTGTCTAAACTTGGACTGAAGCATGAATTAAGAAACGTTCTAAATTATAACCTAATAACCATAATATTTATATTTTTTAGCACTTATAGAGGTCGTTTTATTTTGTAGCCTAGTTTTAGTTTAAATACTTTTTTTTTATTTTAGTGTTGAAAAAAATATAGGTATATAAACAATGATATTTCTCTATCAGCGAACTACCTACTCGTAAAACCAAAATATTAATAACACAAATTGGATCACCATTTAGGTATGCTGGAACTATACTATAAATATGAGCGATAGAAAATTTAAAAACGAGTGACCCACACCATTCGTTTACATTTCTATCATTAGAAATTTGTTTTGTCATTTGTCTGTCAAATCAATCAAAACGTCCTTATTATATTCTCCTTGAACAGAAGTTGACGGAACAAACCTCAAATATCATAACTAAACATAAGACAAAGAACCATCGAAACGTTTCATTTTTAAAGTATTAAAAAACGGTAATCATGGACTTTCTATGCGTACAACGAAACACGTGAATATGAATCACTATCTTTCGAGTGAAGGCTTTCAAAAATACGGATAATAGGTTCATGTGAGAATAATCGTGACATATTTTCGTGTATTATTATTTTCTATCACTAGTCTTTGAAGTCAAAAATCGCCCCCCTGTATGACAGTGCGAGGATGAGAGATGCTTTATCTACATTTATCTACTGCAATAAAGGCGATAATAATACGGGGGCTGATCGTGGCATATCTCAGAGAGGCTTTTCATACACCGATGGATTGTGGTAAACAGAATTCAGCCTTCCGTAGTAAAAAGGTGGTATGTGCAACATGTGCCCCTTACTCTTATACTGCCTTTCTTCTGGACGACAGAATGTAAAATTCTAGATTTGTCCGAAGTCGTTTGTCAACGTGATTTATAACGTGACACTTTTGCGTTGAAAATATTCCCAGACAAAGATTGAAAGTAAGGCTGCCTTGCCTTTGGTGGAGACGAGCGGAGCGGTGCGGAAAGGACCAATCAGATTCCTCTAGTGTCAGTGTGCTATGCGTTAGTGTGGGTACTGTACGCCTCATTGGAAAGGCAGATGCTCATGAATTAGTTTTATCAAGATATGGGTATGGTTGGCTTGGTAGTGACAATGCCTTGGTCCCTGGTTCAAATCCTGGTAAGAGCAAATATTTGTTCCTGAATCTTGGATGTTTTCTATGTATTTAATTATGCATTTCTCTATGTATGTATGTTTATCTTTACCTTGTACCCAAGCACAGTCGAACTCATAAGTAGATTTACATTTTAGTACCATGTCGCAGTTACGTACCTATTATATAAGTTATAAATGTCAATAGTTTGAATTTAGTATGTCAATACTGCGACAAGGTACTAAAATGTACAGCTACTTATGAGTTCCACTGTACAAGCCTGGAGTATGTTTGGGGCTGGGTAATTTGTGTAAGATTTTCCGTGGTATTTAATAATCGTTGACTTCCTACTATAAGATTTTGTGATGGCCATCTTAGCTAGCGGTTGCAGTAGGACGCTGTTGACGCACGGATGAGGTTGTGAGTGATCGCGCCTGTCACGTTCACATCAAGAGCGGGGCACGTCGAGTCTCAATCGATGAATTATTGAGCTCATACACGAAATAAAAGTGTGTTGCAAAGGATACAAGCTATTTTTACCCCTGTGTCCAAGAAGAAGGGTAATGTTTTTTTTACCTGTCTGTATGTATGTAGAAATGTATGTAAAGTTTTGTGTTCTTTTATAAAAGCTAAACGGTTGGCCCGATTTTGACAAACAAGGTGTCATTCGACTCGTCCCAGCGCCGCAAGTGTCACAAGGTAGTTTAATTGAAGAATATGCTAAAATGGCAGATTTAATAACATATAATGGATGTAAAATTATTTAAATACTAGAAAGCCGCCCTCGCTTTGCTCCGGGTTCTATTGTATATATAAAACTTCCGTGAAAAATGATCTAACTGATGGTGAAAACCGCATTAAAATCCGTTGCGTAGTTTGAAAGATCTAAGCATAAATACATACAAAGGGACACGGCGGGAAGCGACTTTGTTTTATACTGTGTAGTGAAGTTTAAACTTTAACCCCCTTACTAATAAACGTTGAGTAACCGCTGAGTAGTTATACCATGCTTTGTCCTTATCTGTCATCGTGACATTTGAATTCGACAGATAAGGACAAAGCATGGTATAACTACTCAGCGGTTACTCAACGTTTATTAGTAAGGGCATAAATCACTAAAATAAAAACTACTTATTAACACATTGAGCGGCGGTGACGTCTGTAGACGTCAAGTAGTATGGCTAATTGATCACTAATCACGGTAGCGCACGCCAAAGTGTTACCAAACTAAAATTCCAGTGCACAAAATTTTCCAACCCCCAAAATATAATTTTAATACAAAAATTTCCTTTCCATTTATTTCATGACAAAACTGCAGTTGCAATAATTCTGTTGCATCTCTACTCCGATAAATAATAACTTGATTTCTCTGTCGCAATGCAGGCACGAAAATGCAGTGGCGTAAAAGCATCTTTTATCATTGCAGCTTTAAGGAGTTCTTTATTAACTTTCATTCCATTTGATTTCAAAGACGGCAAAGTCTGAAATAAACGGCAAATTAAAATAGTTTTTGCAAGGCTTTACTAAATTAAAATTAATTTAGAAGTGCTTTCTTTTATCTTTGGAAAGCTTACCACAAATACTTAGATGTAGTTTTTAATAAATGGCCGTAAAGAACATTATATTTCATTTAAAAGTTTTCAAATGTGTTTGTTTGCAAAACATTCTAATTTAAATATTTTAATATTAGCTACAGTTAGCTATGAACGCCGTTAAACACAATAATTTCAATTTTGAGCCGTATTTATGTACTTAATAAGTTATATATCGTAATAAGCAAATTACTTTAAGTTCTTTGAGTTCCTTGCGGCGCTTCTTTTCAGCATTAGTCAACGTTTCCATCAGAGCTGTGCGAAGCTAAAGCGATATGCGAGGAAAAATCCACTTATAGTAGTTTACTGTGAGAGGCTAGTAAAATAGATTAATATTATTTTTATTTTTTATTTTTATTGACGACTCGCCCTCGCTTCGCTTCGGTTACATAAATTAAAATATAGCCTATAGAACCCGGAGTAAAGGTTCTATTACATACATACCTGGGTGGATCAAATATTACCCATGTGATGACAGGTGGCGTTACTTAGGAAAGTTGGCATTACCGTCGTGTAGTATTGACCTTATAAAAAAAAATTATGAAATCTGTCAATTGTCTATGGTTCAATTTTTTTCTGACGGCATATTTTGTAAGACTTGTTTTGTTTTTTGTACAAAATAGAGAAAGAGCAATATCGTTCCGTAATTCGCTTCTTATTTTTGGATGGAAAAACATGCGAACAAATAAAAGTTAAGTTAGACGCTATCTACGGAAGTCTTTCGCCGTCTATGACAACCGTGAAATATTAAACTTTCCGTGAAGAATTATCTAACTGATGGTGAAAACCGCATCAAAATCCGTTGCGTAGTTTTAAAGATCTAAGCATACGTAGGGACAGACAGACGCGGAGGGCGACATCATTTTATACTATGTATTGATTGATTGATAGGTATATAATGGGTTTGTTTTATCTCGCACACCGCTTACCTTCTTCGCACAGCTCTAGTGGGCACGCAGCCTAAGTCTTTGTGTGAATAGGTACTGCGGGGAAACTTTTAATCAGTGGAGCCATCAAGGAACCGTGCCGCTTATAGATGTGCCGTTGTCGGAAAGTTTCCTCATTTCGTATGGGAAATTTTCCCGGTCGAGAATGTTCTCCAGTGCCGCTAAATATACATTTCTGATGCGTCACTGAATCAATCACAGGTGATTCCTAATGGATAGATTAGCCGTACGTAACTACGTCACTTATCTGATAGCAGACACCTGGTAATAATTACAGAGATAATGCTAATGGACTTATTTCGACGGACACATGTCATGATTATCGGTGCCTAGGATGTCACGCACAGCTTCTGTCCAAAGATGCTACATATAATATTAATAAAATAAAAAAAAAGCAACATACAGTCGAATTGAGAACCTCCTCCTTTTTTGAAGTCGGTTAATAAAAATAAATAAATATCAGGAGACAATCTCATAAATTGACCTAGTCCCAAACTAAGCTAGGCTTGTACTATGGGTACTAGACAACGATAAACATACTTATATAGAGAAATACATACTTCAATACATAGAAAACATGCACGACTCAGGAACAAATACTGGCGCTCATCACACAACTATTTGCCCATACCAGGATTCGAACCCGGGACCGCTAGCTTTGTAGGCAGGGTCACTACCAACTAGGCTAACTGCGTCGTCAATAGTATACATGTCAATATCGGATAGAAACAATTGGGATAGATCTGAAAAAATACTATAAATTTTTACATTTTTATTTAAATTATTTGGCAATTCGTCCATTTTACATTTCATCCAAGAGCTTTTTAGTAACTTTATTTTATCGTCGAGTAGTGTACGGATGACCGCATTAAAATACATTTTAATCTGCTAATGTTACACGAAAATTGACCGATTGGGAACATCACTATTTCCGAACTTCACCCATTGCGTTTGTCATATAAGAATTTATTCCTCTCGCTTGATGTTTGCGCGGGCTTCTGTACTCTTTACATTATAAATTGATATTTTTCCTAATAAATAGTATTTTAAAGCATTTTGTGTGCATTAATAGTAAGTAATGTATAATACCTATTCACATTAATCTTATCATATCCATTATTAATCCTTGGATTCCAATAAATTACCTTCCAATTTAATTCGAGTGCTTATAATGTAACTTGATCTCTTAAACCATCTCAACCGCGAAATTCGATTTCACAACATAATTTCGTGCAAATAAAACGAACCTTTCCAAACGATAAATTGTTTTTACATTCATTCCCATTCAAATCATACATGTGAAGTCAGTGGAAAATTATCTTTTCTGTGTGTGGTAGAGATAGCAACACAGAGCACACGAGACAGATGGATCACTAATAATAGTGTGCTAGTTGGTCATTAAAGTCGAGGCGGGATTTTAGCCCGAGCTGTAAGCGAGGGCGTAAGTGAGCCGAGAGTAAGTGAGCAGAGATAATAAAATCTCATATAAACACTTGACTTGTCCATGGAACATGGCCACACATGACATGACATTTTGTTTTTCTGTACGCCGTACTTTTGATGTTTCGATTATGCGTGCTCTGGTGGAAATAAGACGAGTCCGCCAAACAGCCAAATATTAAAAATAAGATTAACTTAATGTTTACGTATTTATAACGAATACTTGTATTAATTTGTTGGTAAAATAAATAAGTTAATAGAAAAAAGATCATTTATTATAGATATTTTAACTGAGACAGTTAATTAATTCGCAAAAAGTTTTTAAGACGTCACAACTCTTTGCTGAGATTAAAAAAACTGTAACGTAAAAAACACTAGTGTGATAATGTAAAGTAAAAAGCACGCGTGTTTAATATGCTGCATTATGAACCTAAATACGCTGGAATAAGGGCCACTTTATGAGCAAGTGTTTTTTAAAAAACTTTATATAACTCAAAAGGACTGTGACACAGATGGATTAGTTTATAAGAGAAACTTTTAGATCTTAAAGTTCGTAAGTTGGTAGCCTTGGGTCTTATTTGTACAAGAAAGGAAAGTTTTCTAAAGAAAAACATGAGGAACATTAGGAATTGAAAAATTTAAGTCATAGTACTTTAACTGGGTACATTGACTGAAAGTTCCTAGTTTTTACTAGCGTTCTTAGTATTTCACGTACATAGAATATGTATGCTTCAGTATTTAATCAAATAAAACTTTAAAAATATGCAAATTAAGAGATTAAAGTTAAAAATTGTTGTTTTACAAAATAATTATGTATTTAACCTGAAGCGCTAGTAAATCCGCTGTTTTAATCAAATAAAACTGAATAAAATGGTTAAATTTATATATTGAGAAAACTTATACTGTTTAGAAAGTCAATCATAATTAAAACAGTTTTTGTACAAAAGTTCGTGATACTTCGTAAATACTTTATCTTGGATTACAAAGGCATTCGATCGAGTGAACGATTTTCTTTATTAGTTTTTGTGCGCGGTACAAATATCTGTAAGCATTTCGACTCTACCCCTACCCCTAAAAAGAGTAACCCTAAAAAGAGTACCCCTAGAAAGAGTATTTTGACCCACGAAATTGTTTTTTGATAGATATAGCAATTAAAAAATTACCCCTCCTATAAAGAGATTTTCATAAATTTGTCCCCGAAAAATTGTTTTTGACGAATAGCAATAAAAAAAAATCTGCAAAGTAGCCACGAGTAAGAGTCAGTAGCAAAATAAGGAAACTCATAGAATTCATTTTCATAGACGGACCTAAAAACAAAAGACGGTAGAACAAAAGAAACAACAAAAGGCAAGTCAGCAACAAAACTGTATTTTCTCAAAAGGCCCTTTTTATTTACTTTTAGAAAATGGCTATATGTTTGGTCGTGTTCGTTTTTGAATCCGCCATTTATTCGTTTTTAGGGTTTGCGGGGCTCTGAAGGTTGCAATGATACCAGCGTCGTAGTCTAATGTTTTTCTAATCTATTTATTTACAAAGCCCTACTTATATACAATTTCAATAAATTAAATACGATATTCGACGGGTGGGTCGAATTATTGAAGCTAACATCTACCCGCAGCCTTTCGGAAGAGTGGTGTGATAGAGACGACGTGAATCCCCCGTCTCGTTCTCTCACTGACATAAATATGCCTGCGCGTCGGTAGCGTAGCTCACCCTCCGGTGAAGTAGTCAAAGCCGTCAGAGGCTAACTACTTACGTAGGTCCCATCAAAAAAATAAATAAATTGCGTAGCTCAGTAGACTCCGGCGGCCGACGAGTGCGCATGTCCCATAGGTTCCTTAACCAAAATGGCAAAAACGGAACCCAAAAAAGTCATGTATGGATTGCCCCCCCTAGAAATATTTATTTTTGTTGTTTAACTACCAAACTAAGTAGCGGCTTATACAAGACACCTATAGTCCAAATTTCCTCAATATACATCCTGTAGTTTTTGAGTAAAAAGCCTGTGACACACGGACGGACGGCCGGACGGCCATGACGAAACTGTAGGGTTCCGTTTTTCCCATTTTGGCTACGGAACCCTAAAAAGAGATCTACATGGACGAAATTGGAAACCAACAACCAACCTACTAGTATTATAAATGTGCAAGTATGTATGTTTGGACGTTCGTCTTTCAACCACGTCAGAACGACTAAATGGTACACAGATAATCTTGATTGACACAGGATACTTGTTATTCCAGAATATTTGATAATGCCTGAGGGATGCGGTAAACGACTTCTACGCGAACGAAGTCGCGGGCAAGAGCTAGTTATAAATATTTAATAAAATAATCGTTATCATATGAATCATATTTTCTTACCTCGATACTTAATCTGAGAATCGAACTTTAATCGGGCTTTTCGCGATCCGAAAACACAATACGATTTGTTGTGTATAAACATCCTTTTTATTGCCATGTATTTTATCGGTACTTTCGACACAATCTCAATAAAATGCGAGATAACTACATCTACAGCTGTAAAGCAGGGGCAGCTAAACTTTTTTCATTAGGGGCCAGAAAACGGTATGAAATGTCAGGGGTGCCAAAACATTTTATTTTATATTAGGCCACTTAAGAGTCATTCCCCCAGCCACCAGAGGGTCGTGGGTTCAAACCCGGGCTCGCACCTCTAAGTTTTTCGGAATTTATGTGCGAAATATAATTTGTAAATTTACCATGAGCTTTTCGGTGAAGGAAAACATCGTGAGGAAACCTCCACACACCTGTAAAGCAATTTGACGGTGTGTGCGAAGTTCCCAATCCGCACTGGGCCCGCGTGGGAACTATAGCCCAAACCCTCTCATTGTGAGTGGAGGCCTGTGCCCAACAGTGGGACGTATAGGCTGGATTATTATTATTATTATATTAAGAGTCATTAGCTTTAAAAGCTTAGCATTAGCTCTAACTGTTGAGTTTCTTGCGGCGCTTCTTCTCAGCAGTGGTCTCCTCTTGGGAAGCGCTGGTATATTTTGACGTGTAAAAGTGCCCGTGCGGCCTACTTACTGAATAAATATCTTTTATCTTTATCTTTTAAAGTAAGGGTTCCAATTTTGTCGGGGGTTATCTTATCTTACGGTAAAGAACGAGTTAACGTACAGTCAAGGTTATAAACATTGATACGTCCAAAGCCTCAAAAATATGAACCACGATCTTATGTCGCCGTAATAAGGTCGTGATTACTATGTAAAAACGAGGTTAAGAATTATTCGAGGACCTTCAAGCAAGTTTGCTTAACTGCTAAGGCAAATTTCCTTAGTTTAAAACTCAAAGCTTCTGACGATAAGGTTAAAACTGTATGGAATATCATAAATCGGAAAACGGGTAAAACTAAAACTCGTGATAATCAAATCATACTAAACACGGGAGACAAACAAATCACGTCAAATACAGACGTAGCCTTAGCTTTCGAAGATTTTTTTTCTAACATAGCAATTAATACTACGAAATGACTTCAATCATCCGCGATTGACGCTCAATCTTTACTTTGTAATAATGTCAGTAAATGTAATATAAACTTTGAATTTAGTCAAGTAGATTCTGTTGCTATTGTAAAGGCATTTAAATCTCACAGTTTAAAAAAAACCGAGGATTTATGGGGAACATCAGTTAAAGTTATCCATCATATTATTATCATAGAGGTAATTGCACCCCACTTAGCATTAATTTACAATAATTGCATATCTGAAGTGGTATTTTTGACACCCTGAACGTATCTATATTTGTAACCTTGACTGCACATACGAACCCTGACGAATAAAGAAGATACGTTTATAACCAAACTCTGTTTTAATGATCTGCGCAGTCGTTGACATGGATCCTAACAGCATCCCGTTCGCCGGCTCAAAGCGATCCGGCGGCAGAAAGTTCTTTCATTTATTCTTTTGAAGCTGAAGGATTGTTGCTAATAACCTCCGGGAGAAGAATTCTCGGCACGATGCGTGCGGAATAAACCTTTCATAGTCACGTGTTGATTCTTATTTGCTAGAGTAGGTTATAGAATTATATTTATACAGAGTAGTTATAACCTCCTAAGTCCCCACGTACTTGTACAAGTACAAATCAACGATAGTAGTTCAGACCTGACATTTTAACTACTTAGCACGAATAACTGATGAATGTACATCATCTTTAGGTTCACTTTTATTGGTAGGTATGTAGTTGGTATAGTACATTAGGTAGTTAGGTCTACTGCTTTTAAAACAGGACTTACGAGGATGAATGCGAAAGTATCTGTTTGTTTGATTGTTTGTTACGTTTTTACGATAAAACGGCTGTGGCAAGGAGATAGATTTTATCCTAGAGGAAGAAATATAAGAAGGAGAAGAAAATCGTTCATTTGATGCATGAAATAAGAGACAACAGGATACTTTATGCCAGAAAATTGTACAGTTCCCGCGTTAACGGCAATAAACGTCTACTCGGATAAAGTCGCAAGCAAATTCTAAATAGTTTTCCAAATGTCTAAGGGCTGGATTAATAAACTCATCTCAACTGTGATCCCCGTTTCAAGATACGTCAAAGTCAACGTCAATATATAGAGAACTGTCATTTTTGACATATCTTGTGACGCAAGTTGTGTTCCGCAAGTGTTTCTTGCTTGTACAGTCGCCATCATATATATTGCAGCAAACAAGGTGCTCACAAATATCTGAACACGACTCTATTGTCAAGTTAGAGTGCATGTTCAGATATTTTTGACCACTCCGATATGTACAGATATATTTGATGGCGAACTGTACTAGAGTTACCTGTGACCCTATTTGCTTATCAATAACAAGCAATATCTTCTCTCATCAGTACACTTACAAATGTAATATTCTCTATTATGTTATCGGTATCATGCTGAAGAGTACGGAGCTTGATTCCAAAGAAAAGTAAAAAAATGGGTTTTTTTTCCAAAATACGAGTAGCGCTCCTAAATAAGGTTTTACTTTTATTGTTCATTGTGACTTGTGACAGACTGTGGCTTCCCAAAACAAAACAAAGTCGCTTCCCGCCATCTGTTCCTTTTTATTACGCTTAGATCTTTCGCTGTCGCCTGTCGCTAGTGTTTGTATAACTCAAAGTATAAAAAATTAGCGGTGGGTCGTGCGTACGGGTAGCATTCATGGTTACAAATTATAGCCTACAACCTTCCTAGATAATTCATCTAAAACATAATGATAATTCATGCAGTAGGTACCTAGTTTTTGTGATTCAAACTAACACAAACTAAGTGCGGCGGAGGACTTTAATCTACTCTTATATTATAAAGAGGAAATACATATTTGTATTTCTGTATGTTTGTAACGAAAAAACTTCTTTCACCAACATTTTAGGGTGGTCATAGACTCACCGCAGACAAAGTTGCGGGCGAAGAGCTAGTGTATAATAATTATGTAGCACGTAATTAACCATATATTTTAGAAAGCGCGCAAATTGCATTTATTTCGGTTGGCAATTCCAGCATTGGGTGTTGATTGCAAAATTCCTTTAAACAGGAATTTCCAATACAAATCTAATCAAACACGAAACGGCCGTCGCGTTCAAATCAACGATACGAGCTTAGAAGTTCAAGCTATTTTAAACTTTATCTACATATTAATGCAGCTTAAAATTATTTCGAGTCCCGATTTCGATGAAAGGGCATACGTCTCTTGAAGTTCAAGTGAAAAATGGCATAAGTCTAGAATCTAGTATATGATTTATATACGTTTTTATTAGGAGTTAAGTCGACCTATGCCTAACATTGGAGCTAGTTTATTGCTACTAGATGTCAACGGTGTGCCGATTCTAAATCCGTTTGAAAGCCGTTCGACAGCCGATGAGACTGTAAATGCGGTGTAAATTTGAAATCTGTAAATGTTTGCTTGGGTGTTTGGTAAATAGTAATCAGATGGATTCAAACTTCCTACTCAATTCTATCGTTATGATATCTATGTATAGAAATCGCTATACTTGCACGCAAGTGTGAGCAAACAAGTAACTGGCAGTAATATACTAACCAACATTGGGCTCAAAAATGACACGTCTTAGGGCCATATTAATAAACTCATCTCGGCAGCTGAGACGCCCGTCTCAAGATACATTTGACGTTTCATCTTGACGTTTACTTTGACGTATTTTGAGATGTCCATCTCAGTCACAATCAGTTTATTAATACGGCCCGTAGGGACATAAAAATGAATGATGAATGGTTGATGTTATAGTGTAAGTACACATGACCGACTACAAAAAAGGAGGGGTTCTCAATTCGTGGGGACCTTTTTTTTTACTTTTTCTCAATGAGTCAAATATTTTTGAGCCCATTGTATCAGCATCAAATAGGAGCAGCGAAAGTGGCCAAATATATCGCAACACATCTTTATTACTATAGGAATAAGGTGTGTTGCGATATATTTGGCCATTTTGGCTGCTCCTATCTATTTGACGCTGACTGTAGGATAAAATATTACTGCTGATGATTGTACCTACGGTTTATCATCCTTAGAACCTTATGTAAATGATTTTATCGTTCTTAGCTACAATTTTAAGTCTGAAAGTCTAAACGTGACTATGATTGAAATGTTCGTGCTCCAGCTATAGAATGCCATCGCCGTGACGGGCGTCGTTAAGCGTAGTGAGAGACAACGCTCTTGGTGACCTGGCAGTCTTCTGGATTTGACAAAGTAATAGGTATATGCCACTTTTCCGACCACAGTCCACAGACTAACCAAACACGACGGGAATAGTTCAACTGCTAGTAAACAGTAAGCGCAAACACATGACATAGATGACGTCACGTACACGTACGAGCGCGTATGAGCAAACAATCGTAACGATCGTCAACAGTGGATCGATAGCCAATAAGGTCTTAAGGATAACACAGACTAAATCTGCTGTCCCAAGTCTTTCAGGCCCTAGCATGCGTGCACGAGATAAAAATTGTCAGGTGCTAGGGAAATTAATATATCTATTCCATATTCTAATGTAAGTAAGACGCTTAAGGTTTAAAATAAGTGTTCCGTTTTGATAAAATCGCTATAAAAATATGAAAATCGCTAAAGTCGCTTAGTGATAAAAGGTAATAAAAGTCAGGACGAGACACTTTTATTTTAAACCTTATGCGATAAGTCTTACGTTAGAATATGGAATAGATGTATTCATTTCCCTAGCACCTGTCAAATTTTATCTCGTCCATGCATGTTAAGCCCGCAGGTAGCCTGCCGGGTTAACTATAAAGAAAATGTATGAAATCGTGAAAGAAACTTATATTCGGGTTCGAATACCGGTATGGACAAATATTTATGTGATGAGCTCGCGAGTATTTGTTCCTGAGTCATGGATGTTGTCTTTATATTTAAGTATGTATTTCTCTATATAAGTGTTTATCTTTGCCGGAGTACAAGCCTAGAGCTTAGTTTGGGACTAGTTCAATTTGTGTGAGATTGTCCCTTTCCTGCATTTTCATTTAGTAGCTTGTAACCGGCGACTAAATGAAAGAGCAAGCAGTGGCATGTCATTTACAGGTAATTCTTCGAGCGTTTCAACCGCTCTCATTCTCCTGGTCGCATTAATTTCGAGATTCCTGTAGCTTTGGATGCCATTTCCGGTTATCTCGTAGAGTGCCTTGACTTCTACAAAATAACCGAAAATGCTATTCTAATCTACAGGAAATTCGACATTAATGCGACCAGGAGAATGAGAGCGGTTGAAACGCTCGAAGAATTACCCTTACACACCTTGACGGACGACGTAAATTCTCCGGTTTTCTTTTCTCAGTCGATGTGAAGGATGATGCGTTAACATAATAACATAGCTGATATTTATTTTAAGGCTATGCTTAACCAGAAGAGGAACCTATCGATATCACTTAGTTATTCAGCAAACGTTACGTATTCCGGGTACTTCCGATTTCCGGTTACGTTGGCATTCCGGAAATCGTCGCAGTGAAACTGTAGTTCTATCTCAGTATGTTATTTCCCAGGAGAAGCAGACATATACGAGGAATTCAACTAATGCATTAGAAACCTGATATGATAGTTATTATAATGTACGTGCAGTCTCAGCGTGGGTAGGATTTTTTCAGTATCTTAAACAGATCTTGATACGAAGTAGGTACCTAGTTAGTAAAATTGATAATAAAATAAGTAAGCAAACAAAGAACATAAGTAGTTAAGAGATATTTACTATGCCAAAAACTACCAGATATGTACTTAAGTTAATTTTAGTTAAAACACTTGTGATATTTAAGTAATTTAAATTTATTCAGTATCATGGTCAACGATCTCAAATCGGTTCTTCGATCAGCTCAGTGTCTCTTGTATGCTGATGACCTGAAGTTGATATATGGAGTAGAGCAAAGAGCTGATTGCGAGACGTTACAAGGGGACATCGACATGGTGTTTCGGTGGAGCAGGGAGAACAAACTGCATTTTAATCCCGCCAAGTGTTGTGTGTGTACATTTACCCGCTCTCGTACCCCCATATATGCTCAATATATGCTAGGGCCTGCGCCGATAAATCGTGTCTTCTCCGTCAAGGATTTGGGCGTAGACATGCGGCTCACCTTTCACGAGCATATTTCTTCTCTTGCCATGAGTTGCTTCCGAAGACTGGGTTTCGTAATCCGAAACCTCCGTAACTTTCATGACCCGGTGGCCATAAAAATTGTGTATAATGCCTTAGTAAGGAGTAAGCTGGAGACTTCGTCGATCGTATGGAATCCTTACGAATCGGCGTACGTCTTGCTTCTTGAGAAGGTACAAAAAGCTTTTTTAAGGTTTCTCTATAAAAAAATATTCGGATTCTACCCGCATCTGTACCCAACGAAGTATCTTCTCGGCTCCCTTGGGTACAACTCCTTGGAGGTCAGGAGGAATTACCAACTTATGGTCACGGCATGTCGAGCCTTGCGTGGTGAGTCGGACTGCCCCGAAATAGTAGAGCGTCTCTTGCGACTGTTTGTCCCGGATGTCCAGAGGATAGCCCTCAGACCGCGACGGCGCGAGCTGTTGGCCGTGCCGCCGGCGCGCACCGTGTCGTGCAGGAACTCGCCGCTGCCCCGCGCTCTCTCACAGCTAAATGCGCTCCTGGCATCGGCACCTGAGTGCGACTTGTTTGCGTGGCGATGGGCGGCAGTGTGTAGAGAATGCTTGAGATTCTGTGAGGCGACGGATGCTAGGTCATCAACAGTTCCATTATAATTTGTTTATTTTCTATTATTGTGATATTTATATTTAATAGTTAAGTAGTCTAAGTTTAATGACGCATTGGTTATACTGTAAGGTCATGTAAACGCTTTTATCAATAAATAAATAAATAAAATAAATAAATAAATAATACAAATTGTTGACGGGATAAATATGAGACGAAAATCTCACACAAATTGACCTAGTCCCAAACTAAGCTCTAGGCTTGTACTATGGGTACCAGGCAACGTACAGGCCGGTACTTTGGTTTTCTATCTACAAATTTATGGAAAGTAAAAGACATTATCTTTAATATGTCCAGAGTATTCGCGATTTTTGCGGACCTTTGTATTTTGGGACATCTATCCCACATTGCGGATAGTTGCCTAATTCATATAAAATACGTATGGGATAGATGCCTCGCCGAGAAACAGGACGTCTATCCCTCAAAAACTTTACTCGCATTTTGCCTTCCCATGCAATCGCACAGAGACATGCGACACGATCAACTTAGTGGTAGTTGGAGAGTCTTTCGATAGAAAATAAAATAGCAAACGATTCGTCCGCGAATCTAGAGTAATTACAATCGGGGCAACTATACCTATTATGGTTTTACTACTTATATAGAGAAATATATACTTAAATATATAGAAAACATCCAGGAACAAATACTCGCGCTCATCACACAAATGTTTTCCCATACCGGGATTCGAACCCGGGACCGCTAGCTTCGTAGGCAGGGTCGCTACCAATTAGGCTAACCGCGTCGTCAAAATTAAATGTATTATGTAACCTTAACGCACATTTTTAATAATTATAATTAAATGTTAAAATTTTAAAATTGTAAAGTCAAACTCCCCATACTAACTAAATAAGCTGTAATTAAGCAATAAAGGCGCTTAATTACGAAAACTGCTTATTTTAAACCGTATACACACACACACACACTTTCATCCAATCCGATTCAATCATTATTATTGGTCCTATTAACCCGGTCTCGTTTGAAAACAATCGGTTGAGATTCAAAAATAGAACCAATTACTTGCGCATACACATTTAGATTATGTGTTCACGTTTGGTCTAGACTCTAGGTCGTATGGCTGGAACGACTGATTAATCAATTGAAACCTAACTAGCGACTGACCTACTTATTTGGATGATATTTCGGCCTTAAATATTCAATTGGGTTGAGCAAAACAAAACAATTATGTAGGAGGCACTTTTATTTCACAAAATAATAATAATAATAATCAATATCAGGGACAATCTCACACAAATTGACCTAGTCCCAAACTAAGCTCTAGGCTTGTACTATGGGTACTAGACAACGATAAACATTACTTATATAGAGAAATACATACTTAAATAAATAGAAAACATCCATGACTCAGGTACAAATACTCGCGCTCATAACACAAATGGGTCAATTTCCCAAGCAATAATTTAAGGTGGCGGAGCTGAAAACGTGGGTGAGCAAAGTTTAAATATTAAACTGCTATTTTTTTCTGAAAACTTCACGCAATAGCCTAGTTCGGGCAATAATTAGAATTAAAATATCAATATTTATAATAATTAAAAAAAAAATATTAAGACCTCATTTCTCATCACGGTGGGCTGTCCGCAACCCCGTTTTGATTGCAAAACATGGAATAAATTGAATACTATTTATGATTATGAAAAACGTTTACCTTAATTTAAATACTATATAGTCAATGTACAAAAAGAAGCCCTTACTTTTTTTTATCTATTACACATACCGTCTGGTACGAGTAAATACGTTTGTCCGGAGAAACGTTCTCATTACCACCGACAAATATTCTGTGCGTTATATCTGCTAAGCTTCAATATATACGCAACCCATCTCCCGCGCACTCCTAGAGTTAGTCACACACAAGAGTTTGGTACGAGCAGTTGTACTGTGCGCATTTATGTCGATCAGATATAAAGGTGAGTATTTGGTTTCGGTGGGTGGGGACAAAAAAAAACACATTCCGACGTTCGATTTATTATTGGTGTTTTTTATTTGTTTTATTTAAGATTAATATACAACACGTACGTCATGTTTCTTCCTTCTGGAGTAACGTTAGTTTAAGAAAAGAGGACTCCGTTTTTTTTTTAATAATATTTTTGTTCAGTTTTTCTCATTCCCATGTTCTCATTCCGATGTTTGCGGTGTATGAATAACCCACTGGAATGATAAGCAACACCGGAATGATACAAAAGTAGCTTCACTTGGATTATTAACTTTTTCATTCCGGTGGATAAGATCTCATTTCTGTGGGTCTTTTTCTATCATTCCAGTGGGTATTTATCACTTCGGTGGGTACATTTTATCATTTCGGTGTATATTAATAATTCCGGTGTGTCATAAAATATTCTATCTCGTATATCTCATAAACTATTCATGATATTGCGTGCCCCTTAACATTACGTCTAGAATATATTTCAATGCGTAATTTACAATGAAAAACGTTCAGAAATATACAAAACTTAAAAATTACACCGAAATGAGACGAAAATCACAAATGTTGAAATGACCCAAATATTTGCCCATACCGGGATTCAAACCCGGGACCGCTAGCTTCGTAGGCAGGGTCACTACCAACTAGGCTAAACGCGTCGTCAAATCCCAAGAAATGACAACTACCAGAATAAATTAAAACTAAAAAAACCGGGCATGATTTTTTAAGAGCTACCCAATACCTCACTCGATGTTATAATGTAAAGAATTAAAATTTTAGCCAATTTGGCAAAAACGGAACCCTTATAGTTTCGTTATGTCCGTTCGTCCGTGTGTCACAGGCATTTTACTCAAAACTTGGATTTGAGGATGAATTTGGAGTACAGGTGTCTTGTATAAGATTGTTTTTTGTATTTGTAGTAATGGCAACGGAACCCCACACTGAGCATGGCCCGACATGCTCTTGCCTGGGTTTTTTTTAACCCCTTACCGCATGGAATAGGTAAAATTAAGTAAAAAAAAATATTCTTCTTAATATTCTTATTTATTTTATGAGTAAATTTCAAAAGTAGAGGGAAAAAAAAATTTCAACACGAATTTTTCAAAATCCATATATGGCTTCGTATGCATTCCAGAACCAAATAATAACAAACCATAAATGGCTTGGTATGTATTTAAAAAAAAATCTAAAACGTCGAATTTAACATACATTAACATGACTTGATAGGAGTTGGAAGTTAAAAGAGTGATAGAAGAAGTACAGTGTGTCGCAAAGCGTGTCATTGATAATGTTTTCTTAAGTTATTACTTTGGCATTTAATGAAAAAGCTCATATCTCTCATCAACCTCACAAGCAATGATTTAAAATTCACAATGCATACGAAGCCAAATGTGACTATTATTTTAATATCTCTGATGCATACGAAGCCATATAAAGTTCGTGCAAAAAAGCGCTAAAATTGAGTATGTATGATAATATTATGTATAACAATCGTAATCATACACTTAATTAGGCTTAAAGGTAGCAGTAAAATATGTTTTTAACGTATTAATCATCTTGATTACGCTGAATTCACTTCAAAAACATTCAGATTTATGTCAAGCACTGTTTTTTTGTATCCCGACAGAATCGAGTGCCAGTAAAATTGCAAAGTACCCCACAACAAACAAATAAAAATACGTTTTGTTTAACAGACACTTTAAGCATTATATTAAAATATATTTATTTCAAATACGGTTAATTTTTATAGGTAAAAAAAAAATTATAAACATGAGACACCATATTTGGATTCCTATGCGGCAAAGGGAGGACACTTTGGAGGCATCCAAAAAAAAAAATTCAAGATTTTTTTACAACTTCGTGTGCTGTCAATAATTTTCTACCCACACATCTGTTTTGCTGATTGTGCATAGCACATTAAATTTGACGACTCATGCTTAGTAAAGTCACTGTTTAATTCTTCGAAGAGCAGACAGAGATAAAACATCAAACAGAACTATACGGTCATTATTCCGAATGATCTGTAAACGCATACCCGAGCTAAATGCTATAGTATTCGTTTATTTTCAGGCTTAGAATCGAAACGCATTCAACAAAATGGCCGTAAAATGTTAACAGCGGTAGTTAGGGGCTTTTAGTTCTTATTTTAATGTTAACACGTCTAATAAACAGCAAGATTCGAAAATCTAACTTCTTTTAGGATGCGGATATTGACAAAGGTAGCATCAGCCCCCTATTTCATTCACCAAATTGACATTGACAGGTGACAATTCGCTATATATTGCAACTTCGACGAGTTTCTACATCAATTTCCATAATAATTCGCATTGTCAAATGTCATGTGTCATTGTCAATTTGGTGAAATTGGGGACAGGGCTCAGGACTTACAACTTTGGAATAAAATTGGCTTGAATTTTATTTAAGATGTGGTTTACCCGTATCCAACATCCAAATCCGATCAGCCGAATACTTTCAACTTCTGTCCAAATACTTACAAACTGTCACATTTACAATTACTATTAATACAAATAAATAATCAACAAAATTTTCATTTATGTTTTTTCAGAATCGGACGCCGCAAACCTTTTCAAATTTCCGCATTCAAATTATGAATTCAAGTTTCTCTCCGACATATTCACTTGCTCTTTCAGCACACACTAAAGCTATTTCTCCTATCTCGGAATCACCTGCCATAAAACTCGGCATATTTCACTAGCGATCACAGACCGTAATAAAATCACGCTCTTCGCATAAACCAGACCGCATCTTCTCTTTAACGAAAAAGGTTTATATGTTTTTCAGGGACGCCTTTTTGTTCCGAAAGGGCATCCTCTTTAAGTGAATAGAGTCCATTTTAAAATTGCACTCGTATAGTTTGAAAGGGAAAGTCTTTATAATATATATTATAAAGACTTTCCTTATTATAAAGACATATATATGTCGGGTTTATTTCTGTTTGTGTCTTTATTTAAGAAGCTTATTGACATATCCATAACCGACGGGAGTTTAATCTTTTTATAAGTTGAGCAAAAAAAAACGGCCTGACTACAACTTTTGAGCGGCGGGCGAGTGAGCAAATTCTCTCTTCATTGCTCGGTAGACATGTTTACCGCACAGCGGTTAACTGACGCACGCGATGTATCAGGAAATCGCTCACCGCGCCGCCGGTGGCGCGAAGTCGTGGCCAGGTTCTAAAGGGCAACACACACTAGCCAACCGCCAGCCGAGCCTGTCGTATCGTATTAGGACATAGACTATCAGTTTTTCGTACGATTTCTTACATGCCGGCAGATCGCCGGACAGACTTGAGACTGCCGGCGAACTGTCTCTACTTATTGCCCTTAAGAGTTCATTGCCGGGGCCATGCTTCCACGTTTACACCAGTATCCAGTATTAAACGATGGCGTAAACTCGTCGAGTTGACGTGCGACGTGCACTTTGACAGATCACTTTTCTAGTTTGTTCGCAAAATTGCCAGTCGATATACCAGTCCTAATCTAACGTGTTGTATTTATTATGTTATTCATATGTTTAAATGTTAACTACAAGTTAGTAATATTAGTATCTTTAATAGTAGTAGTAAAAAGGACTGAAGTTTTTGACCTCTAAAATATTTACTATGTGATCATTTAAAATTTTTGTGATTTTTATTTATAAGTTAAAATTATATCAAAAAAATTGCTTTTTTTGAATGATCATAAATGTTTCCAGTAGGTACGTTACTGGTTAATTATATTATTTATTTAATACCCTGCAAAGTAACAAAACTGGACAAAGGTCTCCCTCTTTCCTTGACCCTACCTTGGCCAGTCTCCCACCAGACTTGATCAAACGCATCAAGCTCATCTCGCCAACATCGCCGTGGTCTGCGCCGGATACTATTGCGTGGGACCCCTTTATTTAGGACACACATTAGGACACACATCGATGGCCCCACCGAATAAACGTGCAAAGGTTAATACAGTAAAAATATTTTTTTGCCGATTTGGATTCCCCATGTTGTAATACACCCTCCCTATTTTTTTGAGGGGGCCACGCTTATTATTTTCCGATTTATTAAAGAAAATATTTTTATTCTACGGAAAATATAATCAGCGAGACCACACGAATAGTGTTATTCTCACTTGTTACACAAATTACAGTCCATCGCCTAAACACGAACAAACGTGCGTGAGTCTAAAACATTTTTGTTCAAAACTTTACTAAATTTTATATTTGTGTATTATTCTGATGCACGCTTTTTGGTGTTATGAACGATATGAATTTTGAGAGTATCGCTTCTTGCAGTATGAAATCGCTATAAAAATTATAGTAACAACTGTTTGCTATTTAATAAAATAACACTCACGTTGTGTAATAACGGTTGCAGCATAGAATTTCTCTACGTAATATTGTAATAATTCAAAATACGAATATTCAATGATAATATTCTACGCGTCAAATTTCGTTTGATGAGCTTAGACTTTCTTTGCACCTGTTATTAAAACAGCAATGGCTGCTTAGTTGAAGAAAGAGAGGGACAGGGAGTGGCGCGTGAAGTCAAGACTAGCTAGTAAACGTTTGCAACGCGCACTAGGTGCATTGTCGGCTTAATTCTAAACTATCGAGCGTTCTCGTACATGGTGCCAAATTTAAGAAAGTGAAAGAAAATTTAAGATTATTACGGTGAGGTTATCTTATCCAGACGTTTTGGATCACGCACAATTACCTCTTTGACGCTGTCTGAGACCCGCGGTTGAGAAAAGTAACGAAATGAAATGTTTTCATTGGATCCTTGTTCCGGAGCAACGCCTTCACCAGCCAGCGGTGTGCCGAAGTCTGCGCCAGATGTAGAAGGTATATTCCAATACAGATAGGTGGTGGTGGCGATCGTGCAAACCACGATAAATGCGATGAAGATGTAGTGATGCGTCTGATAGGATGACTTCTTCTTCTTGACTTCGAATGCATTCTGTTGTCCTTTTACCGCCTCAATGCTGACCTTTATTCTGTCTAGAGCTTCTCCATAGTCTTCAATTATAAAGCGGTAGTTTTTCTCCACAGTTATTTATTACGGATTGCTGTATATACATGTCGTTGATTGTGATGTCACTGTGGAAGTTGGTATGAGAATGGATAACATGGTGCTCCCGTTTCTATCGTAATGATTCCTGTGCCCTGTAACAAGAGTGGCGTCACGCCTTTCCTTTTCGAGGTTGACTGCTAAGTATTCCGATGTTACGGCGACTCGCTGAGTGGTGTCCGAGACGATTTGCGGAATTGGAATACAGAATTGACGTAGGGTAGTGATAATTCGCTAGGAAGTTGTCCAGCGATTTATTTAGTCGTTCCTCGAATTGTTCCGGCTTTAGAAGGTTGGCATCATTTATCAAGTCCAGTAGTAGCCTTTGTTGTGGACGCCGCAGGTTGTCCATGTCCATCCCTGGGGCGAGTGCTGTGGCAGTCGTATACTGTTGTCTTGGCGGTCAATCTTGTCTGATTCTGCTAAGTGTTTGTTAATAGTGAGTTTGCGACTTAACCCACGCCGTTAATAAGACCACGTCTTGTTCTTTTAGCGTGTGATCCATTTTCAGTCGATAATTAGGTCGTTATAATGTTCCAATTTTCTCAAGTCATGTTGTAGTTGTGTTGTGTAGTTGTATTAATATAATAGCACCACCGTTGGTGCCCATTTAAACTTGAATACTTGCATGATGGGTGTCCGTAACTCTTCCTAGTAACCATTTCGCCGTAGGTATGTTATCCTCTTTCACTAAGACCATGTCTCCGACTTTCAAGACTCTTTTGACAATGGTCTATTACTCCGGGTCTGTAGTGTTTGCAGTTATTCAGCCAGTTTTCCGGTTAGTTGCCACCATGTTCGAAGGTTACGTGGTTCTGTTTCTGGCGGAAAGGGAGAAATGCCCCGGAGTGAGGTAATCCAAATCACCTATGCCCTCTGTTAGAGGTATACTATTAAAGGTCTGGAGTTGAGACAGTTCTCTATTTATGCCAGGAGGGTGGAGTAAATACTCTTTAAGTGTTAGTTTTTGTTTACCAATCACTTGTCGGAGGTGGTCTTAACTGCAATCTCCCACTCTCCATTATCTGTAGGCTATGAGGGCGCGGTAAAGTTCCATTCAATGTTTGAGCTGGCCCAGTGTATCCATGATCTCGGTGTTGATGTAACGTTTAAGAGCTTTTTTTCCTTTTTCTTGTGCCAGCACCTTTGCCGCAATAATAAAATTGATACCGTTGTCACTGTAGATGTGTAGGGGTAGACTTCGTCTAGCGCCTATTCTTTTAAGAGCTGCCAAAAAACGTTTCGGTGTAAGCACCGAAACGTTTTAGAACTGGTGTCAGATTTAAGAATCTGACACCAGTTCTAAATTTTTTACAAGGTGAGTACCGTAAACACGGGTAACTTTAACTTTAGCCTCTATATTTCCAGCTTTTCTTCGTATATTTTGCAATTTTAAGTAACAAATACTTTCTTTAGAATACGTAGTGAAAGTCCGTATAATCTATTTTGATAAAAATAAAAAAGTAAAGTATTTTTATCGGATGGGCAATGTTACCCCCCAGGGCTAAAGTAACCCGTGTTTACTGTTAGTGTTTACTTTACAAATCCATTTTTAACCAAATTTTTATTAAATTCACAAAAAAAACAAAAGGTATATTAAGTTTAAATAGTAAAAAAGAAGACAGTTTTAGTTACAAAACATTAACAAGAACGCCTTAGTTATTGTTAAGAATATTTGCACAAAATTGTCTTACGCAATCTTGCACAAGTAAGCGTGTTACTGTTTAAAACTGATATTAACAATAGTGTATTTCTTCCTAAAAAAGCATGCGAGAGCTTAGTACCCATCACAGTAGTAGTCTGGATTCTACGCAAAAAATAACGCAACATTGCATTACATTTAAAATAGTCGGACCTTATAACACGAAAAAACGTGTAAACGTTTAAAGCACGTACTATCTGCGCTTATCTACACTAGAATAAAAAAATAACATGCTTTTTCTCAATTTTCTTGAAAACTAGCATTTATACTTAATGTATTATAAAGTTAATAGAAAGATTATTTTAAAATCTATCTATTTTATGTACATATTATTTACCAATTCTGTCCCATTTGCTCGTAATCACAGTTCTAACGTTTTTATTTTTTCCTGTAAAATTAGCTTTTTTCACATGCACGTTTATTCGGTGGGGCCATCGACATTAGGACACACATTAGGACACACATTAGGACACACATTAGGACACACATTAGGACACACATTAGGACACACATTAGGACACACATTAGGACACACATTAGGACACACATTAGGACACACATTAGGACACACATTAGGACACACTTTAGCCTAATTATATTGTTACTAATAACTATTATTTTTACGCAACATCAGCGATCTTGCCATTCATATAAATGGCGTTCAATACATGAAAGGGGTAGAATTCATTACAACTACTTAGCTTAATGAGTTCAATAAAATCACAGACATAAATTACAAAAGCCATTTAATTCGTTTTCAGGGTTCCGTCCCCACGGGGTTCCACCCACATTTTTTTTTTAAACATTGCACAATAAAAAATTAAGTATCAATATCCCAGAGGCTTATTGCCTAACGTACGCGCGATCGCGATCGACTTGAAAGCGGACCAATTGTTTTCATTTTGTAGGCAGACTTGCCTTCAACTGTCAAAAATGAAAGCGATCGCGATCGCGAGTGCGTTAGGCAATAAGCCCTCTGGTCTGAAAATGTTCAGTGAACCTATTCGCGTTATATTACTTAACATATTAAATTTGATATAAAATACTTTTCATCCATTAAACAGACGATGAAGGTCGTGCCCTATTCGGGTCCTCTCATAACATAAGTCGGACATTTAAAGTTCGCTTTTTTGATACGATGCTCCTTATATTAATTTACTAAATCTGGCGTAGATAAAATGCTTTGCTCGTCTCGCTCGTTAGTATCTCCTGTCAATTCTGGGGTGTCAAACCTTCAACCTTTATCCCCTTTGGGGTTTGTGAGCAGATAAAGGTCGAATATAAAGAATACCCTCGAGGCGTTGGATTGACAGAGGGTTAAACCGTTGAACGTAGGCAATTCAAGTAAATAATCGCGGTCAATTCGTTCGTGACTAGATCGAAACAGGAATGTGGAGATCCAGATCCATAGGAGAACTAAAGTAACTGATATAGCTCACCGAATAGCAAACCTTAAGTGGCAGTGGGCGCGGCACATTGCTCGAAGAACCGATGGCCGTTGGAGCGGAAAGGTTCTAGAGTGGCAACCGTGAACGGAGACGAAGTGTCGGCATGATCTGATAAAGGTCGCGGGAAACCGCTAGATGACAGCAGCAGAGGACCGATCGTTGTGGAAAACCTTGGGGAAGGCCTCTTGCGGCTGATGAAGATGACTCAACTGACAAACCCTAAAGCAAGGCCATGTACTAGACGGCAACAGGGCGGCGGTGGCAGTGGTTAGCGAATGTTTAATACATTGCGTGTAACGTCAATTAACCGCTATGCGGTCAGCGTCTCCACTCAGCAATGAATAGATAATTCGTCGCTGCTCGCTGGCATCGAGCAGATACGCGGCCTAAGAAATACGTTGTGGAGAAACGAGCTTTGCCAATCGTTCTAACCATTTGACAGCAAATCAAATCTAGCAGAGGTACCAAACACAAGTAAAATACCCACTAATATCAAGATTCACGAATTATAGACATTAATAACCGTAAAAAACTTCGCAAACACTTATTTGTTTGTCGTGAAATGGCGCGTCTGATCGTAAACAAGTCATGGTGATGTCCGTAAAAATGTTTAATGGCTGAACGGCTCTGTCAAAGTATAATTACTCAATTTCCGCTTGTTCTAATACACTGCGTTCGTTCTCGGAAATGCTAATTTTGTTAGTAAGTTCGGAGATTTTGGCAATTTGCTTGATTATATATATTGGCCCGTGCGTCTATTGAAGACGATTTATGGTGCAATACTGGGGAGGCACTTTTTGGTGGCTGAATAGTTCGATGCGAGAGCCACATGTTCTACCGCAGGCCTGACAAGAGAAGCCTGTAGCGGATGTGACTGCTTGATTATAGGATCAATGTATTATTGTTAAATAAACTGGTCTAGAGTCCCGACGACATCTTGTTCTTAACTATTGTAGAGATAAAAACCCCCGACAAAATCAGGACCTCTACTTTAAGAGCTCATAACTCTTGAATGGCTCAATAGATATTTACTAAATTTAGCTAACAACACTCTCGGTTAAGCTTTCTAACAAAATTAAATTAAAATCGGTCCATCCGTTTGGGAACTAGGATGCCACAGACAAAACACGTTTAACTTACAACACCATTTTTTTTGCGTCTCGGGGTTAAAAAATATAACGGTTTAAAAGCGAGCCAGCTTCGCATGGATGAAATATCTATTTACAGTTTGTATTTTTGAAATACGAGCGATAGATTTAAAAACGAGTGGTCGACACCATTCGTTTTCAATTCTATCACGGAGAAATTTTTTTTTACATCTGTCAAATCAGTCAAATATCATAGACAAAGAACCATCTATTAGTTTCATTTATTAGTTTTCATAATTATGTTGTATGATTAAAAAACTGGTAATCATTGACTTCCTGCGTACAGCGAAATACGTGAAGTCAACCATTAGCTTTAGAGTGAGGGCTTTCAAAAATATGTTTTGGGTTTATGCGGAAATAATCGAGACATACTCGTATTTTCGTGTGCTATTATTTTCTATCACTCAACTTTGGTTTCGAGCACTCGAAAGTCAAAACACGCCCCCCTGAACTTAGATATTTTCATTCTGAGAATTTCAAATCATATCGTAAGGTCACGGGATTTAGAAATAGCGTTTATCATTATTGTTTTGCTCATAATAAATGGTTGTTGTATAAATGTAGGATTTATGACATTTACGGCCGCACTCAGAGAAGTCAATTAGCTTGTAAGTTTGATTAAAATTGCTGTCACTTTCTTTGCTATAGCAATAGAATAAGACAACTTTAATCAAACTTGAAAATTAATTGACGTCTCTGAGTGCGGCAATTAGTCAGTTTCAATGGGGAGTAAGATAGGATGCGAGAGTAAAATAATGAATTGGGTAGGTAAAGTTTTTGGAAGAGGTGTAATTTATATTTTTTTTCGATAGTCGTCATCCTAAAGATCAAGGAACTGCGGCTCTTTTATTTTTATTCCCTCTAATATTTTAGATTTTTTTTTTTAAATTATTAAGTTGACATTTGTAAACTTTAATGACCGACAAGCTTGTTGCCTTCGTACTTAAGGAAAAAGAAAAAAAACTCACTTCTATATCTCTCAAACTTTAATGTATGACAAGTGCTGCCACCTAGAGAGTTGTGGTTGAACTAAAGCTATACTATATATACGTACCTAGGCATGTACAGTTTACCACCGAAACATTATTTTGCGACTCTCCATAGAACCGTTTCATAATAAAGTGACGTCTATTTTGTGCCTCTCAGTATGTCACTTTATTATGACGCGGTTCTATGGTGTCACAATAACAAAGTATTCAGCAATACATTTAATAATGAGAGAACTCAGAGAAACGCATTTCCGCACAGACAACGCTTGACTGACTGACATTGGACGGACACATGTTTGACAGTTGACGTTTTGTATTTTCATCAACACTGCAGAGGTCGCTACCGTCAATGAAAATGGGAACCATTCTAAGTGTGCCCCCTGCCTTGACTTGACAATGACAGATATTATAGAAGTGACCGTTTTTTTTTCTTTTTCATTAAGTACGAAGGCAACAAGCTTGTCGGTCATTAAAGTTTACAAATGTCAACTTAATAACTAAAAAATATATTTTAAAAATATTAGAGGAAATAAAAATAAAAGAGCTGCAGTTTCTTGATCTTAAGGATGACGACTATCGAAAAAAAATATAATTTACACCTCTTCCAAAAACTTTACCTACCCAATTGAAATAGTTGTCTTGTCTTACAAAAAGTGTGCTGGCATCGACGCATATTTTTTTTTCTTGATTTCTTGAAACACGTTAACACGTGACAGGATCACTTTGTAGACCATCGTGTTTGGATTTATTTTCGAAAAAAAATCACACTTACATATTTTTATTGTGTAATATACGACTACAGTCACATCATGACATGACAAAATATGGCATCACACGCGCGCTAAGTATGGCGTTATAACTCTTCTACAGGCTGAGTCTGAATAAAGTGCACAAATTTTGGGGGTTAATTCAGTAAGTCATACTGACCAACTTTCACTCGCGAAATCGCGAAAAAAATATTGAACCTCCCATACATTTTGGCTAGTCAGCTGACAATGTTTTGTATGGGAGGGTCGATTTTTTTTTCGTGATTTCCTGGTTGGTCCCATAGTGAAAGTTGGTCAGTATGACCTACTGATTTAACCCCCAAAATTTGTGCACTTTATACAGACTCACCCTGTATAGGAGAGCGTTACTAGAGTGCTCTTCGAAAGCATGTTATTGCTCTTAGTATCCTATCTATCCAGTAAGTTCTAAAGTGTGCTCGTGTTCGTACTGGGACTGTCCCGATCGCGACCACCATCTTAGCTGCTAACTTGCTGCAAAATAGCGTTATTCGCACTATGTGTGACCAGGGTAACAGCAAGACAGTCGGAAAAATTACTAGAAGAGCCATGCTATAAAAAATCTTTTAATATTCTTATATTTTTATCGTCTTCGGCTGATTATTGGACTACGATTCCGATCTGAAAGTAATAGCCTAAAAACTTGTTTTTCATTGTATTTTATATACCTTTATTTTGTTGTTTAACTATTGTTTTTGTTCCCAAGGGTACAAATATACCTATAAATATTTGGGATAGATAAGTCTTTTATTGCTTGTTTTTTCCTGCGATCGTCTATAAAAATATTTTCAGAAGTAGGAGCTGGGATTTGTAGTCTGGGATAATTGCTAGCTGCCTCGGATTGATAAAGGAAATTAATGATTTATTAAATACTTTGATTCTTTGATTTGATGATTATACATCTATGTCGAATTTTACCAACTACTTTACAGACGATTAGGGTGTCAAAATTTATGAACTAACAGTCGATTAACATTTAACCACGTATGGTGAAATTGAAACTTATTGGTACTAAGCAGCAGTTTTACCATGCTGTTAAATAGTTTATTGTGTCAGCTGTTCATACTCTAATCATCTGTTAAGTGATTGGTGAATTCCGACATTAGTCTTGTTTTATAAAGATCGTATATATTACATAAATAGGTAGGTACATACGTTCCACAGGATACGAGTGGAAATTTAATAGCACATTGTTGCAGAGGCGAGAAAATATACAATTGATTGAGTTATATAAAGGGCCGAATCGTCGTTGTGGCCCTCTAGAGTATACGGATCCACCTCTTGCCCTTTCCACTGAGGCAGACATAGTCTTTTCACAATTTCTTACAAGAAATAAAACAAGACTACTCACGTTAAAAGATCAATAGGTAGGCCATATTGAAACAGTCTTAAATACAGGCCACAAAGAGTATAAGGTCAAATTAAAATAAAACAGACCTTTATATTTTCAAGTAAAAACACGAAATGTTTCGGTAATCACCAAAAATGTTTATCGTTAAAAAGTTAAAGGAAAAAGTTACTCAAATAACAAGCTACGAAATTACTCTATTAAACATAACATGAAACATAAATAGGGGTCTTGCTCTCACAAATTACTTCAGGCTTCAAATTGCTACACGAAAAGTTTCGGATAAAATCATTTTAATAATTATTAGTTTATGTTGTATTTTAAGTAGCTTTTTTAGGGTTCCGTACCCGAAGGGCGCCCAACGGGACCCTATTAATATGCCTACGCTGTCAGTCTGTCTGTCTGTCTTTCTGTCGGTCCTAACTATAAAGAACCGTAATAGATAGCGGGTTGATTTTTTTTCAGAGTATATGTTATTACGGCAGATTTATTTATTTTATTTAACCCAACAGTTATAACATCAGCATGAAAAAAAAGGATATGAAACATAAAACCAATTATAGGATATGGATTTACTAACAAATAAAAAAAGTGTAATAATAAAGGGGGTCCCCACACAAGAAACGTTTTTTTTCAACGTATTATAATATTTGTTAATAACAATAAATACTAAAAACCAGCCAAATGTGTACGGAACCGTCAGTGCGCGAGTCCGTTTCGCACTTGCCCGGTTTTTAAACCCCCAACGCAAAACAGGCGTTATAAGTTTAACGTGTGTATCTGTGTATTTGTCCGTGACGCCGTAGCTCGCAAACGGATGAACCGATCTTGATTTCGTTTTCTTTGTTTGAAAGGTGACTTAATCGTAAATGTTTAAAGCTAATATTGGTGAAAATCAGTTAAGCGATTTAAGAGTTATTAGCTCTGAAATTAGAAATAGAAACATTTATTTGACGATCACAAGAAAAAAAAAACAAAGATCACAGATTATAAAAGAATGGCAACACACAGTAAGTAGGGGTCGCTATTTTAACGGGAGTTTTATTTCTAGTAGTTATTGCGTAAAGCGTTAAGAGCTTCGTTCATATCGTATTTTTAAATTAGTCAATGTTATGTCTTATGGCACGGAGAAGCAGATGAGCACACCACCTGGGTGGGTGAGACCCATAACAATCTCAAGACTACAATCTCAAGGTTTCAATCCCAAGAGCTGTGTTAATTATTATGTTGTCAGAGGTGCCCGTATCAAGACACGTCGGAAATTACAGTTCTAGTTGATATTTACTTTGATGTATCTTGAGGCGGGTAACTCAGCCAAGAACTGTTTATCTTACTTAGTTTACCAAATAGTACCACTAAATAACTTTAAATATATATTTTACTAATTCGCTGTTTCTTCTCAGCAGTGGTGTCCTCTTGGGAAGCGTGCGGGCTTAGCATGCAAGCACGAGATAAAATTTGACAGGTACTAGGGATCTAATCAATTTTCTAACGTAGGACTTACCGCTTAAGATTTAAAACAAAAGTGTCCCGTCATGATAAAATCGCTGTGAAAATCGCTATAGTCGCTTAATAACAAAAAGGTAATAAAAGTCAGGACGAGACACTTATTTTAAACCTTAAACGTTAAGTTTTACGTCAGAATATGGAATGGATGTATTCTTTTCCCTAGCACCTGTCAAATATTACATCTCGTCCATGTAAAAGTGCTATAAGTACCTAAATAGTACCTTATAGTTTTAGGGTTGCGTGCGGGTGCCTAACGGAAACCTATTACTAAGCCTACGCTGTCCGTCCGTCTGTCTGTATGTCCTAACTT
Organism: Tortrix viridana; assembly: GCA_963241965.1. Classification (NCBI taxonomy): domain Eukaryota; kingdom Metazoa; phylum Arthropoda; class Insecta; order Lepidoptera; family Tortricidae; genus Tortrix; species Tortrix viridana. Next base: position 13,945,120 of record OY725182.1, read on the forward strand.
AAAAGAGCAAGATCTTATGAACCGTAAAAGTTTGCCCGTTGATTTTTTGCAGAATATGGATATAACGGCGAATTTCCTAACAAATAATAAAAAAAGTCAAAAATAATAGAGGGAGTATCCATACAAGAAACGCTTTTTTTCAACGTTTTGTTGTATTTGTTCTATCGCAAAAACGGTTATACACACAACCGTCAAATTTGGTATGATTATAGATCAGACACGATAGAAAAAAAAAAAAAAAAATCAGGGACAATATCACACAAATTGACCTAGTCCCCAACTAAGCTATAGGCTGTACTATGGGTACTAGGCAACGATATACATACTTATATAGAGAAATAAATACTTAAATATATACCCCCTTACTAATAAACGTTGAGTAACGGCTGAGTAGTTATACAATGCTTTGTCCTTATCTGTCATTGTGACATTTGAATTCGACAGATAAGGACAAAGCATTGTATAACTACTCAGCCGTTACTCAACGTTTATTAGTAAGGGGGATAGAAAACATCCATGACTCAGGAACAAATACTTGCGCTCATCACGCAAATACTTACAAATACTTACACTTAGTTATACTTAGGCAATAGAAATGAAAATTTGACAATGTAATTAAATTAAACATGACATGTAAAAATTTGCACACCCGCATGCGGGTTGAATACGCACGAACTTTATCATATTACTTAACACCTTGTAACCGTATTGTAGCAAATAAATATATTTTGATTTTTGATTTGAAATATATACTAAAAACCGGCCAAATATGTACAGAACCCTCATTGCGCGAGTCCGACTCGCACTTGACCAGTTTTTTCGTATAATTTATTTTCGTATTTTGTTTTTTTTTTTTTATAATACTAACGGAACCCTACACCGAGAATGTTCCATGATGTTGCCCGGTTTTGTAATAAATCGTTTTTTAATTTCCTTTTTCCCGCCAAGACCGGAACCCCCAACATTTCAATATGAGTTATTACTTTTCCAACGTTATTGGCGGCTTTTTAATTTATTTGCGGGTTTTGTATTGTCGAGGACGGCCTGAATCTCTACTAATATTAACAAGAAAATTAATTTGTCTTTGTGTATGTTACCGGGCAATTCTTCGAGCGTTTCAACCGCCGTCTTTCGGGTGAATTTCAGGGCGTTCCAACCGCCGTCATTAGTGTCACCAATTATATTGACGAAATCAGTGACAGTACAGCAACTTCTGATGCTGATAGAAACTACATCCCCGGTTCTGCTTCTGTTTACATCAGGAGTTGCTGGTAGGTGTCATTGATTTCGTCAATATATTTGGTGACACTAATGACGGGGGTTGAAACGCCCTGAAATTCACCCATTCCCGTGGCCGCATTAATGTCGAAACTCCTGTAGCTTTGGAAGTATTTTCAATTAAATTTTGTAGAAATCAGGGCACTATACAAGATAACCGAAAACAGCAATCAAAGCTACAGGAATTTCGACGTTAATGCGGCCACGGGAATGACGGCGGTTGAAACGCTCGAAGAATTGCCCCCTTACATCCTTACAGGTACAATAACCGACTACGCTGAAAGGACCAGTGGATGTATGATAATGTATTTAATGAGAATCGTCATGGCTTCTCGGCTGATTCCCTCTGGGTTATTTTTAAATGAAATTTAAGGTAAGCTGTCAGTTTTTTATAGCTTCAGTTGACAGTGTCACGATTCGACAACGGCCGCGGCTGCCGTCGTCTGCGGCGCCAGTCACGGCAGCCCCGCGCCTGCTCACAGGCCGACAAACATTACAAATAAGTTAGGTAATAATGTAATAAATATAATTCATCAAAATATACAGGGATTTTCTAGTAAGGAACTAGAAATTGGTTTGTTTATAGATAGTGCTAATATACACGTTTTATGTGTTACTGAGCATTGGCTAAAAGGGCATGAGTGCATGTTTAATTTTAATAATCATGACATTGTTAGCATGTTTGCTAGGCAATCTTGCAGTCGGGGAGGATCCCTGATTATGGTTAAACGCAACATTAAATGTAAGGAGCGCAAAGATATTGTTGCGAAGTCAATTGAACGTCATATTGAACTTGCTTGTGTTGAATTGGAGCAATTTATTATTATTTGCGTATACAGACCCCCTGCGGCGGATTACAGGCTTTTTGAGAGCATTTTAGAAGATGTACTTAGTTGCGTTTTTAATAGTAAAAAGTGCATAATTGTGTGTGGTGATTTTAATGTTAATTTGCTAGAGGAATCACCCACGTCTATTAACTTACTGAGTGCTTTTAAATCCTTTAATTTAGTTAATTTGTTCAATGAGCCTACTAGAATTACAGCAACTAGTGCTACGTGTATTGATAATATATTTAGTAATTTTGACCCTACTCGGAAATCCATAATCAACATTTTAAGTTCGGATCACTGCGGCCAGCAAGCTTCGTTTAAGGGGAAGACTGATATTGCGCCCCACGAGTTTATATTTAGACCAATTTCTAAAAATCGATTAGAATTATTTAATACTAAGGTCACTAAACAACTGAATTATATGAAGTGTACTAGGGAAGATCCGGACAGTTTATGTACTTCGTTATTTAATTGTATTATTAAAGAATTTGATGCCTGCTTTAGTCTGAAAAATGTTAAAGCCAAGCAAGGTACGAAATTTAGTGATTGGGCTACACCAGATATTCATGAGAAGAGGTACAAATTGTATGAGTTATATGCTTTAAGAGCTGTCGATCATAGGCCTGAGTTTCTAGAGTACGTCAAAATTTATTCTAAAGAGTTCAAGCAGCTTTGTGCTGCTGCGAAGTCTGAGTATTTTTCTAATAAGATTTGTAACTCTGACAACAAGATTAAAACCGTCTGGAATGTAATTAACACTGAAACTGGTAAAACTAGAATTAGAGACCCGCACTACAGCCTGCAAGTTGAAGATACTCTAGTAAGCTCGGACCTTGATGTAGCTAAAGAATTTGAGCGGTTTTTTACGAACATACCTTTGGCAACCACTAAATCTTTACTATCATCTCCTGATAAGGCTGAAACATTATTAAGATCCAATGTGAAGGAATGCCCAAATTTGTTTAAATTCCATCATATCACCTCAAAAGACGTGATTAAAACGTTTAGGTCTCTTAATATCAAAAAGACTGAAGATCTTTGGGGCCTCTCTGTTTCAGTACTACACTCCATTATAGAGTCAATTGCGCCTTACCTAGCTACTATGTTTAACAAGTGTGTCGATGTTGGAGTATTTCCTGATCTGATGAAACACAGTAAGATCATTCCCTTGTTTAAGTCAGGAGCAAAATCAGACCCCACAAATTTTAGACCTATTTCGATACTACCAGCATTAAGTAAAGTTTTTGAGAAATTAATTCTTAATCAAATATCCTCACACTTTAATAAATATAAGCTACTTCATAGCAGTCAATACGGATTTACCAAGGGACGGTCTACAACTGATGCCGGTTCTACTTTGGTGAAACATATCTTTGATGCCTGGGAAAAATCACTAGACGTAATCGGAGTTTTCTGTGATCTGTCCAAGGCATTTGATTGTGTTGATCATGTTACGTTAGTGCGTAAGTTAAGCTACTATGGCATCAAAAACATTGCACTAGATCTTATTACATCTTACCTTGCTCACAGAACTCAGCGGGTAGACATTAACAGAACACAATCTTCTGGGTCATCTGTTGCTATGGGAGTGCCTCAAGGCTCTATTCTGGGTCCGTTCTTGTTTTTAATCTATATTAACGATCTCCCATTTGTAGTGCGCGAAAAACACGAAATAGTCTTGTTTGCTGACGATACTTCACTTATATTTAAAGCGGATAGGAAACAGGATAATTTTAATGAAATTAATGATGCGTTATCCACAATTGTTGACTGGTTTACGGCCAATAACTTACTTTTAAATGCCAAAAAAACTAAATGTATTAAATTTTCATTGTCTAATGTGAAGCGAGTGAATGCAGCTAGTATAAGACTGAAGGATGAGACACTGGATTTCGAAGATAGAACAGTATTTCTAGGTGTCACTCTGGACTCAAAACTGCAATGGAGTGCGCATATAGCCACACTTGCAGGTAAACTTAGTTCAGCGGCTTTTGCGGTAAAGCGAATCCGACAACTTACTGACGTCGAGACGGCGAGACTTGTGTACTATAGTTATTTCCACAGTGTTATGAGTTATGGAATTTTGCTGTGGGGAAAAGCGGCTGACATCCAGACCATCTTTGTATTACAGAAGCGGGCTGTACGTGCTATATATCAATTGGGGTCTCGTGTTTCGCTTAGGGATAAATTTAAAGAAATCAATATTCTTACAGTCGCGTCGCAGTATATCTTTGAGAATATCATGTATGTACGCAAACACATACATGAGTTTAGGCATAACCGCGACGTTCATAATTTAAATACTAGAAATAGGGATAAGCTCGCTCTTCCAGGTCACCGTCTCCGTAAGGTAAGCACTTCGTTTGCGGGGAACTGTGTACGTTTCTACAATAAGATACCATCTGATATCGTCAATATGCCGTTCAATAAATTTAAGTCTCACATCAAGCGCTGCTTGATGGGTAGGGCATACTATACTGTAAATGACTTCATTGGTGACCAAGATGTATTTAAGTAGTGTCTAGGCTATTACTTATCTGTCTGTCTGTCTGCAAGGACTTGTTCAGTTAATTATTCTAGGTATGGCTTTTGACGAAGAGACCTCGTCGTGTTGTTCTCCTAGTCATTACATTTAGTGTAACGTATTTGACCTTACATTTGTAATGTTTTCATTTGTGCTAGTTCTAATAATTAATATTTGTTACTTTATTACCTTGTAATGTAACTTACTTTTAAGTATTATTGTATTTTATATTGGAAAAAATGACCTTCTGCTGGAGTTTCTTGCGGCGCTTCTTCTCCGCAATGATGGTCTTGTCCGAAGCGCTGGTAGATTCACTCTATATTACTGACGTGTAAAAGAGCCCGTATGTGGCCAATTTACTGAATAAATATTTGAATTTGAATTTGAATTTGAATTTGAAACAACAACTTAATTTCCATTTATTTTAGAAACTAGTAATTTGCAGTTATTATGCCCATACACAATATTAATAAGATTACAATTTATACCTACTGATGACTCAGATAATTTTATAGTTGCAAATGATAAACAAGTTTTACGTGGTTTTACGTGTTAAATTGTTTGCAAAATAAATGTATTTCTTCATACTCATACTCATTTATTTATAGTATCAAAATATTACATGTCAAATTATTAAAAAAATTTTTTCTTCAAAGTCGCGTGCAACAACTAGTATCTACTTAAGAGCCGCTTAACAAAAGTAACGTCGCGCTACTTCATTTTTCTCGATTATCGCACAGAAGTTATTGGAAATTCCTTCAATACAATAATCAAGATATAAAAGAAAAATGCGACCAGCTCAGATGTTGAAAGAAGCCTGTTAAAATTGGATATTGATAAATTTCGATAAGTCGTTTTTCTCGTAATATTATCAGAATGACACAGACGTGGAGGCTAATTGAATGAATGTCAGTTTATTTCTAAGACGATTGACAGTTATTTTACAGAAACGTTCGTTTTCAAAAGCTATATATATATAGTAGATTCGTTTCGTTACACATTTATCTAAATAATAAATAAATAAATGATGCCTACGATAAAAACGGGACTCATAACTCGACTCTTAAATGGCTTAACAGATTTTCATCAAACTAAGTTAAGAACACTTTCGATTAAGTCACCTTTATAACGAAAAAACAAAATCAAAATTGGTCCATCCATTTAGGAGCTACAATGCCACATACAGATAATAATAATAATAATAATAATAATATCGATCCTGACCGATTCGGCCACAGCAACTGGGATAGCCGATTTTTGCGTTAAATGTTCGACCACATTCAATGTAAGTCAGCAACCCTCCGATATAATTGTATTTTTTTTTGTTACATACTGCTATGTTATTCTGTTAACACATCGTCGTTCAGTTCTACTCAGTGCTACTCAGCTGTGAAACCAGCTAAATGAATGCGCAGGCAGTTGAATGTCATTTACCCACCTTGACGGACGACGTAAATTCACCGGCTATTCATCGACTGAGTAGAACTGAACGACGATGTGTCAACAGAATAACATAGCAGATACACAGATACACAAACACTAGATAGACAGATTAAACTAATCACACCCCTTCAGCGTCAGGAGTTAAAAAGAAGTATCCCTGCGACGGCGTTACGTTACCTAGAACATGATCCGTGTTTTTCATGTAATTGGGCCAATAGCATGTAATGAAAGTTACATTAATGTAACTTTTATTGACATAATAGCTTAAAATTCTTTAAATTGTTTTTGGTATGTCTTATAAATTTAATAATATTACAATTTTTCCAGATATGAAACCTAGGTAGATCGAATTTTCACCCCCGTAAACCCCTATAGGTACCTGCTGCAAATTTCATCGAAATCGTTAGAGCCGTTTTCGAGAACATGAGTACAAATATATATATATATATATATATATATATACAAATGTTTAAAAGTACCTAGGACACCGAGCGAATTTTCATCGATTTTCTATACAAAAAAAACGATCCATAGCTGGGGTTCAAACCCGCAGTCTTTGCGTAGTAGGCCAACGCTCTAACCATCAGTCTATTCAGACGGCGGCAGCCGACCCGAAATCACGAACGATATTGAAAATATGTTTCCGTGAAAATACGGGGAAAACGAATTTTCTTAGATTATGAGACCTAGATATATCATTCGCCCCCGTAAACCCATATACAGCAAATTTCATCGAAAACTTTAAAGCCAAATATATATAGGTACATATTATACAAATATTTCTCGTTTAATAAGTAGGATTTAATATCCAATTACTCAACCGTTTTTGATAAAACGACATCATCTTTTAGGTTTATCACGTCACGCCGAGAGACATAACTACGTATCTTGATATTTTATCACCCCATTTCAAAGCGGCTCGAATTTAGGTATAATGTGTACTAAAAAGGAATATAAAAAACCGGGCAGGTGTGAGTCGGACTCGCGCACTGAGGGTTCCGTATATGTTCTATGATAATCATACCAAATTTGACGCTTGTATGTTTTAGTTTTTATGATACAAAAAAAATAAAAATACGTTGAAAAAAAAACGTTTCTTGTATAGGGACCCCTTTTATTTTTTAACTTTTTTATTTTTTCATTTGTTAGGAAATCACCCGGAATAATAACACGTTCTCAAAAAAAAAACAACCAGCTATGTATTACGGTTTTAGTAACAGGGTCCCTTTTGTCGCCCTTTGGGTACGGAACCCTAAAAATAATTTGCTCAAAGATACATTTAAGATAATTCAATGGAGGTTTATGGTTTCTAATATCGTAAAATATTATTTTCTTGCGATACGCATCCAAATATGAATAAATCAGTTTGCAAAAGGGATGGAAAACTACTCTGGCCCCCTCGCACGCAAGCACGAGATAAAATTTGACAGGTACTAGGGAAATTATTTCGGTGAAGCAAAACATCGTGAGGAAACCTGTACACACCTGCAAAGCAATTTGACGGTGTGTGCGAAGTTCCCAATCCGCACTGGGCCCGCGTGGGAACTAATGCCCAAACCCTCTCATTGTGAGTGGAGGCCTGTGCCCAGCAGTGGGACGCATATAGGCTGCATTATTATTATTAGGGAAATTATTACATCTATTCCATATTCTAATGTAAGACTTAAGGCTGCCTTTCCATAGAAGCGGAGATGAGCGGTGCGGAGAGGAGCCGTGTAGGAATCGACCAATCACAATGGTTGTAATCCACATCTCGTCTCCGCTCCGCTTCAATGGAAACAGTCAAGCGGAGACGAGATGTGGATTCGTCGCTTCTATGAAAAGGCAGCCTAACGCTTAAGGTTTAAAATAAGTGTCCCGTCTTGATAAAATCGCTATAAAAATGTGAAAATCAGTTGCTTGGTAATAAAAAGTAATAATTCAGGACGTTTTATTTTAAACCTTAAGCGTTAGAATATGTAACAGATTTAATTTCCCTAGCACCAGTCGAATTTTATCTCGTGTATAATTTATAATTGGTTTACTAATGATTCGCAACCGCACGTTTCGCTAACTGTTTCATTGCGCAACCATTTCATTTGGCCAAACGCTTTTTTTTCTGCAACTAAATATTTCAGGATTTTTATAAAACTAACCTAACCTAACCTATAGGGTTCTACACGATGGTCCTGAGATAAATCCTGAAATATTAACAATTCGGAAAAAAAGCGTTTGGCCAAATGAAACGGTTGCGAAATGAAACAGTTTGCCAAACATTTTTCGCCCAAATGAAAGGACACCTTTATAAGATAATTATGTAGAGATGACTGCCAACTGACGATGCAATCAACTCAATTGTTTGCATATTATATCCAAAGTCGCACACAAGCTGTATAAGAGCTTATACAGCCCTTAAAATACTATTGCCCACTAATAAACGTTGAGTAACCGCTGAGTAGTTATACCATGCTTTGTCCTTATCTGTCGAATTCAAATGTCACAATGACAGATAAGGACAAAACATGGTATAACTATTCAGCGGTTACTCAATGTTTATTAGTAAGGGCATTAAACTAGAGTTACAATATGTGCTAATCACAGACAATTTCATCCATATCTTGCAATACTTTATCTGTACAGGTCGGCATCACCACCATGAACTGGCCAGCTCTCAGCCTTGACCTTAATCCCATTGAACACAATGACATGTGGGACTACCTGTAAAGAAAGGTTCGGAGCCGGGATCCAGCTCTATCAAATGTGGCTGAACTAAAAACAGCGTAATAGGAGTGGAATGCCATCCTTCAGGAGTATGTCAAGAAGCTGGTGAGTGAGGATTATATGAAGAACCGATTAAACTGCATGGTTAGGGCTAGGGGTGGCAACAACAAGTAAATAAGCGAAGTACATTTTTTTCTACCTTAACACTTTGGCGTGCACTACCGTGATTAGTGATCAATTAGCCATACTACTTAACGTCTATAGACGTCACCGCCGCTCAATGTGTTAAATTGTCTTTCATTTCTTTTTTTCATAAAGAGAAACAAAGCATTTTTTGTATTATTGGAATATTATACATACGCAGCATTTTTCATCAATGATAAATTCAAATTCAAATGATACCGCAAAAAATATATATTATTAATTACGTTACATGATCAATTTTCATTAGATACCACATTTTTCAGTATCTCATAAATAGGTAAAAAGGTATTGGGTGGAAAAGCCGACCATGCAGGTTAAGTCGATTTTTGTGCTCTCAAGTGGATTCTTACGCCACTAAATTACGAATTTTTATTTAGTGCTTAATCGCTCTAATTAAGACTACATTTTTTTTTGTTTTAAATGTGGCTACAACATTCTCGGACTGTGTTTTCTCGGATCTGTAAGCACCGTGGTGCGAGACATCCTTAAGAAAGTTATTAAGTACGATTTTGTACGATAAGTTGAGAAACTTTGTATGGACATAAAATCCAACAATTTACGTCAAGGCAGTTTTCTCGCAGGAGAAATTAACGCAACAAACTTTAGGCATGAATAAGATTATTTTTTTGTTTCTCAAGCCTGTTGAAAACTGTTTACGACGCAATTTGTTACGGATTCCTTTTAAATAAATTACTTATTTTTAAGCTTAGCGTTGCCACTGAGGAAATAACTTTATTAAAAAGTCTTGAAGTGCCACGTAAAATAAAAAAGTTAACGCTGTCTCTAAAATAACGGACGAGTTTTATCGTTTTGGTTTTACACCGAAACCATAAACTATGTCCGTTATTTTACTTATATTGTACTCGTATTTTCTTTACCAAGGTAAATTAATAAAACTTACCGACTACGATAATGCTGTAATCATCTTTCACAAAGTAAATAATGCCACATTTTCATTTTCAAATATTTTTTTCTAAATCTACCCTTTAACAACTTTCATTTGAAATCAAACTCGATCTGTTTGAAACAAAGAAAATAATTTCTCTAATTATTTTACTAATGTCAAATCCGCCATGTTGGATTTGATATGACGTCACATAGCCTGACACGCGGAACACTAAGAAAAAGCCAACGACAACTAATTGTCAAAATAAAATCTTTAGTACAGAAACTACGAGAAGACAGATAAATAAAAAATAATAATCCAGCCTATATACGTCCCGCCGCTGGGCACAGGCCTTCACTCACAATGAGAGGGTTTGGGCTATAGTTCCCACGCGGGCCCAGTGCGGATTGAGAACTTCGCACACGCCGTCAAATTGCTTTGCAGGTTTCCTCACGATGTTTTTTGTGTGTGAGAAGACAGATACCTAAATATAAATAAAATATCAGAGGACAATCACTCGACCTAGTCCCAAACTAAGCTCTAGACTTGTACTATGTGTACTAGACAACGATATACATACTAATATAGAGTAATACATACTTAAATACATAGAAAACATCCATGACTCAGGAACAAATACTCGCGCTCACACACAAATACTTGCCCAAACCGGGATTCGAACCCGGGACCGCTAGCTTCGTAGGCAGGGTCACTACGAACTAGGCTAACCGCGTCGCCAAAATGAACGTACTAACATACTAAGGTCGGAGTTCACCAACAGTTAAACAGGCGATTAGAGATCTGACGGCTGTCAAAATGGATTGACTAACAGCCGATTAGGATTTAACAGTCCGTTAAATTGGTTGGTGAACTCCGAACTAACAAACCTAGACTGCTAAAACCTTAACCCTCCCTCTTGTTCCGCCGTAGTCGGGGAAAAGCGTGCCGTTACGTCGTCTTTCGCAAACCTCCAAATGAAAAGTACAAAATGCTGTCCCATTAATACAGTATTTTCACATATTTTAGTCTGTTTAATTTTGTTCCGAAATAATTAATATATCATCTGCACGACGTCAACCAGAAATCGGGGTTAATTGAAAATTATATTTTAATTAACTTCATCTGGTATTCTCCAAAATCTAATTATATATATATAATATATGTATATTTTAATTGGTTGAAGAACTTTCATATTTGTTTCAACCTTTCGTTTAGACATAATTTCTATTATTAAATTAAGGAAATTTTTTTAAATATATCCATGTACAGTCACCACACGGGATTGTTGAGCCACCATAGAACCCTGTCATAATGACAACGTCAAGTCACTCAAAAGAAATTACGTCAAAATTTTCCGTCGACTTTCTGTGAGAGGGTTCTAATAGTGGCTCAACAATCCCGTGTGGTGACTGTACATCACCGTAAATATGTGTATGAAAGTCTACCGAAAACTTAAGCTGTAAATAAATTAAGACTTTTACTTCCTCGGATCGTAAAGTTGAAATGTTGTGTTTTCATTTTTGCCCGGCATTGTAATGTTCTCGAATCCTGTCGCGCGGGAGCAGTATATCAGATACATTATTGGTTGTTTCGCGTAACATTTTTCCAGATTTTTTTTACATAATAAACTTCAGTACTTATATTATTATACGTACTTTTAGAACGAAAACGGAAATTGTGGTTCCTCGCGAAAAATCTATCCGTTTTCAGTTCTTAATATTAGTCTCAGGCCCCCTAGCATGCATGCACGAGATAAAATTTGACAGGTGCTAGGGAAATGAATACATCTATTCCATATTCTAACTTAAGACACGCTTACGGTTTAAATTAGATGTTCTGTCTTGATAAAATCGCTATAAAAATGTAAAATCGCAATAGTCGCTTAGTAATAAAAGTCAGGAAGAGACACTTTTATTTTAAACCTTAAGCGTTAAGCGTTACGTTAGAATATGGAATAGATGTATTCATTTCCCTAGCACCTGTCAAATTTTATCTCGTGCATGCATGTTAAGCCCGCAGTGTCATTTTTTTTAGTACCTACACCAACCCTAATGTATAATCTTAACCATAACAAAATACTAAAATAACTCCGCTTGAACGAGTTGAATGTAACAGCATATGACTGCATTCTCCACTTTTATTAGCATTTTTATCTAACACTCGGAGCAGTTCTCAAAGTCTCCTATAAACGGAATGTTATTAAAATCGAGTCCCCAACGTTTGCATTTTAAACCCTAACATTATGAAGATATGTTCATATAAAATGCACAGATTCTAAAAATATATCTTTCTCTGTGGAGGTTTGAGCGAATAAAAAAATCGTTTTTCCGTTGTGGACTTTTAATCTTTTTAGATTAGATTATAATGTTTCAAATTTTGTGTGTGTTATAAGTTTAAAAGCCGTGGTAGCCTAATGGTTTGACCTGTCGACTCTTAAGCAGAGGGTCGTGGGTTCGAACCCGGGCTCGCACCTCTAAGTTTTTCGGAATTTATGTGCGAAACATAACTTGTAAATTTACCATGAGCTTTTCGGTGAAGGAAAACATCGTGAGGAAACCTGCACACACCTGCAAAGCAATTGGACGGTGTGTGCGAAGTTCCCAATCCGCACTGGGCCCGCGTGGGAACTATAGCCCAAACCCTCTCATTGTGAGTGGAGGCCTGTGCCCAGCAGTGGGACGCATATAGGCTGCATTATTATTATTATTATTATTATAAGTTTAACGTGTGTATCTGTCTGTGGCACCATAGCTCGCAAACGGATGAACCGATTTTGATTTTAGAAAGGTGACTTCACCGAGTGTCTTTAGTTAAGATCCTGGTAGATTTTGACGTGTAAAAGTGCCCGTGAGGCCTACTTACTGAATAAATATCTTTTATCTTTTTAACTTTTAAGTTTGGTGAAAATCCGTTATGTCATTTAAAAGTAATAAGCTCTGAAAGTAGCGGTCCCAATTTTTCGTTTTTTTTTAATGTATTTAATAGTTATCTATTAAATATATCTAACTATAATAATAACCAAGATGTTAGCTTCAAAATTTTGTTTCTGTCTCTTTCTAGCAAAACAGAAATTAACATGGAGTTTATATGGCCGTAGTGCACGCTGACGTCACAGTTCATGTCGGATCTCTGTCTAATTATTAAATGCTTATATCATCCGTATTTTTTGGCCGATTTTAATTTTGATTTCATTTTTTGTCATCTCTTTTACGGTATTTTCATATTCTGTTAAGAAATGCGATAAAAATCCGTATTATTCAACGTTAAGTATCACATTGCCAAAGAAGGGGTAATATATGTACACATTTTCTTTATTGCATTATTGTAGCAACATCGGAAAATAACCAACAACTCATCCCGACAGTTAAGGTTTCCCTTCACCAATAATTAAATGTAAGAGTGCTGCGAACTTGAACAGAATACACGAGGAAAGTGCTTGGACGTTTACTACATTGTAATAAAAACAAAATTCCGATACATTTAAAAACATATGAAAAAGGTAACGATCATAGTTCCCGTGCAACATTCAAACAATTATTTGGATTGAAGTGTTCTTAGCGTGTTTTATATGCTGTTGTGGTGTCTGTGACAAACCTCATGCTTTATCTGTGGGGTGTTCTGTCATGTTGTCAGTTCTGCAACCAGCCAGTAAACGGTTACTATGTTATCCTGGAGTTTTATTATAAACATATAACATATATAACAGTTGTATAGGTAGTTCCACGAGAGTTGAGGCCACGCACACACCCACAAGTCATGTAAAGACAGCGGGATTTATGAAACACAGGTACAAAAAAAGAACACTAATTTCAAAATGCCGCTGTCATTACATGACTTGTTGTTGTGCGCGTGGCCTCAACTCTCGTGGAACTACCTGAGCCCTTAGCCAAGATGCCCATCGCTAATTAGCGTTTCTATTCGTTTCGTTTTTAAACCAATCGCGTCACTGGTAGATCACGTCATACCAAGAGTCACGTGATCTACCAGTGACGCGATTGGTTTAAAAATGAAACGAATAGAAACGCTAGTTAGCGATGGGCATCTTGGCTAAGGGCTCTGGTACCTACTATGATCATAGCCCCTAAAAATGTTTACAAACGTAAAAAGGGATGATGACTCATTTCTTCTTTGTCGATCAGGTAAATTATCAAAAAGTAGTGGACATGTATTTTTTCCTTAAACACATAATCAAAAAATTACGGAGATAATAGGTATTGAGTTGAAATGTCGCATGACGTCACGTCTTGGTATTTCGTACAATTTTTACACCGAGCCCCCACTCCCGAAATTTGACGCGCCTTATCTTTATTATTTTTGTTTGATTAAGAAAAAATACGTGTCCAATATTTTTTGATAATCTAACTAACGGACTAAATAGAAATTCGTTTTCTTTACAATGTCATTATCCCTATTAAATTCAATTAATATTATTTCCTCGTTCACTACTGCGTCGCCAGCTGTAAGTAGCAAGTTGCAGATAAATAAATAAAAAATAATCCAGCCTATATACGTCCCACTGCTGGGCACAGGCCTCCACTCACAATGAGAGGGTTCGGGCTATATCGCACGCGGGCCCAGTGCGGATTGGGAACTCCGCACACACCATCAAATTGCTTTGCAGGTGTGTGCAGGTTTCATCACGATGTTTTCCTTCACCGAAAAGCTCATGGTACATTTACAAATTGTATTTCGCACATAAATTCCGAAAAACTTAGAGGTGCGAGCCCGGGTTCGAACCCACGACCCTCAAGTTGCAGAACATTGCCGAAGTTTTAGAAATCTCAAGAAATCATGTAATGAGAACATTCTCGAAAACATTTGGAAACTGTATCGTTTTACATATTTTCATTTCGCAAATAGGTACTTTCTACTACAGGTTTTTTTTTTTAAGTGGTTACAAGTCTAACCTAACCTAACATATGTACTAACCCTATGTAAGTTATTTTAAAGCTTAGCGGTTTAATAATTTAAATACGTTCTTGCGAAGTTTTTAAAATGAAACGCACAATTTTCCAAACGCACTTTTGGCCAAATAAAGGATACCATATCTTCAACACACTGATACGACACGACGCCTTTTAACTGTTTTTTCTTTATTTTTTCCTTCAAATATCGTAAAATAACTGCCACATTACAGCTATTCATATTTCCATTTAATTTTCTACCTTACATAATTTTCGTGAATTTAAGAACAAATTTACAAACATTTTGAAAAAAAATTTGGACGTATTTTTCCGTTTTTAATTGGGACCCTTTTTAGGGTTCCGTATCAAAATGGTAAAAAAGGAACCCTTATGGTGAAAATTCGTTGTCTGTCTATCCGTCCGTTCGTCTGTATGTCACAGTAGTATTTCTCAGAACTAAAGATGCTATAAACTTGAAATTTGGCATAGTTGTATAACTTGCTTGCCCGCATCTGTTTTTGTAAAAAAAATGGAATTATTGTGTAAATAATTGAAAAGGAGTTAAAAATTAAAGTGATTCGATTATAGCAAATTGGGTGTCATATGAAATGGCTTAATCTGCTCATTTAAAAAAATCTGACAAATTCTTGGCGTATAGCTTATTGTTTTTGTTTTACGTTTTTGAGAAATAACGAAAAAACTTTGAACATTTTTGCTAAATTTAGGCAACTCAAAATAATACCTTATTGCATACGAATTTAGAAAAGGCAAATTTATAATTTACCTACCATATTATCTTAAATACGGAACCCTCGGTGCACGAGTCCGATTCGCACTTCACCGGTTTTCTTATTACGTAAACAAAAAAGCTTCTCAGTGAAAATGACATGTCTTTTGCTAAAATATTGAGAAAAAGACTTCTTTAAATTTTTCAAATGTCCCATACATTGCAATCTTATTTTCTTGAGCTATAAAACCATCTTCAAAAACCCACTAAACAGCATGAGATAATTAATGGTATCTTTGGAATTGTCTATTTGGTACCTGCATCTAATATTTCGTATACATATCAGGGACCCATAATTGTTTTTTTTTTCTGGAAAATTAACCCCTGAAGTGGAAAGTGCCTATGAACCCAAACATTTCAGCAAATAAATATTATCATACATTCATTCATTCAAAGGGTGGTGGAAGAATGCCGCCATTTTCGACGTTAGAAACCTGAAAGAAAGTGCTATCTGAGTTTGGTAAAATTTATCCCTTCATTATATAAGTACTTAATAAAACTTTATCTGTACTTTTTAACAACAGAGTCAGCTCTCCGAAGACGAAGTCGCAGGCGAAAAGCTATTTTCTATACTTATTATACTTAATATTGTAGAGAGAAAAGATTCGTTTGTTTTTAATCGATAAACTCTTAAACTACTGAACTGATTTTAATAATATTTTCGCCATTAGACATTATACAGAAATATAATAAATAATAATAATAATCCAGCCTATATACGTCCCACTGCTGGACACAGGCCTCCACTCACAATGAGAGGGTTTGGGCTATATCGCACGCGGGCCCAGTGCGGATTGGGAACTTCGCACACACCGTCAAATTGCTTTGCAGGTGTGTGCAGGTTTCCTCACGATGTTTTCCTTCACCGAAAAGCGCATGGTAAATTTACCAATTATATTTCCGACGCAAAATCGTCGTATTTAAGTAAACGTTAATTGAGGTTTTTGACGAGGCGACCGGATAAAAATGCGGTTGTTTTGAAGTTTATACCCTATTTAAATAAATATTTTTTTGCCATCCGAAACACGCGGGCCGTTTTGCACTAGTGAATTTAAAAATATTTTTTTTATAATTAATGAAATAAAGTAAAGAAACTCATAAATAAACACTTATTTTTATTTTAGGTAACTGGCACGTAAACTTATTATTTTGTAATTAACATATATAAATTTTCACTTTTTTAGAATATAATCATCTTTTTCCGTCTTAGGAAAGTGTTCCTTAAAACTTATAGAGTTAATTTTCAGTTAATGAACTGAAACAAGTGCAGTTTATTATTTACTTTCAAAGTTTTCAGTCTAGTCTCCCTTTCCACTAAAAAATGCATTATAAAATACTTACATTACGCCGTGTTGCAATGGCTCAAAGGCCAAAAAACCGTTGGAAAAATTAGTAATTTCTCGTGTCGCACTTTTTTGCACTTAGTTCAAAGTAATTTAAAAACGGAACAAACTACAAATCCAATACTTTTAAAATAAAAAGCAGAATTTATGTAACTGGCACATAATAAAACAGAATCTATTTTTTCTAAAAGGGAAGGCGGTTCGATTGAAAATAAATCAAACTTCACTTTCGAATTTGGAATGGGTGCGGCGGGGTGCCACGCACGCTCTCAACGGAATCCAGACAGCGACTGAGTAAGGAGCGCTTGGAATGGCAGGATAGTTGATATTCCCATCTTGCGGGATTGATAACAGCTTGTACAGGTTAGTTTAACCGATTGATTTACTTGTAGCTTAAACTTATGGGTAATAATTACATTGCCTATACAATATCGCGAAATGTTATTTTAACTTTATTGACGGCTTGGCTGTAAAACTAATAAAAGTTACTATGTCGTAACTTTATTTGCGATATCGTTTAGTCCAATATAGAAGGACCCTGAATTGATGATAGTCACGATATTGCAATAAAATGTATGAGTAATGTTTGAGGTGACTTGCAAGGAATATCAAACCACAAGGGGCTGGGAGTTTGTGTCAAATTTGAAAAACTTATTTTGGCATCCTTTTTAAGGTTCCGTACCAAAATGGTAAAAAAGGAACCCTTAAGCTGGCCATACACACTAGGGTATGCCTGCGCAGTTTTGCCTGTGCAGTTGAACAGCACAGGTAAACTCGAGCTGAGTAGAGGACATACCTGCACAGTTGTGTCACATACACGCTCCGGTTTACCTGTAAAGTTGAACTGTACAGGCAAACCTGTCAGGTACACCCTAGTGTGTATGGCCAGCTTTATGGTGAGACTTCGCTGTCTGTCTGTATGTATGTCACAGCAGTTATCTCAGCAACTACACAAGCTATCAACTTGAAATTTAGCATAGTTGTATAACTTGCTTGTCCGCATCTGTTTTTAAATATGAAATTAATTTTATAAATAATTGAAAAGGGGTCTAGAATGGGTGTTGAAAAATGTAAGCGATTTGAAAATGATGTAATTTGAGTGTGGTGTCATATAAAAGGACTCAATCTGCACCTTTTAAAACTATTTTTTTCATAATTTTCCGTCACGTATTTTTTGATTTATAACCAAAAATGTTCAAAAATGACCGTTCTCCCTTTATCTCCAAATATAAAATAAACCGAAAAATCTGAAACATTCCTGACTTATACGTATTTACTTATATTTTACGGAAAAAATAAAACGAAGTGTTCAAGTATTTGAGAAATTTACAAAAAACTTTAAAGGTACTACTATTAGGTACTAAAATGTAGGCAAGTCAAAATGGACCTGTATGCAATAGCATACAATTAAATTACCTACATTAAAAAGGTATATTTTTGAAGTACGGAACCGTATACGGAACCCTCGGTGCGCGAGTCCGACTTTGTTTTTAATTTGAAAATGGTTACGAAATTCTGTAACATTGCCGATATAATTTTAGTCGTAATTTTGCTAAAAAGTTATCACGTCATTTGTCAACCTCAGTTCAGTATGTTAAACTTTAGATGGGGAGAAGTTTTATTTACCAAATTTCAACTCCGCGTGTTCACGTTTACTATGTAACTCGTTTTGAATCGCTACATCTTGGCTATAATGTTACTATGTCGCACCTTTAGAATTAAAGTGACTTAATAAAAAATGTTAAGTTTTCTACTTTGAGCCGTAAAATTATCATTATAGAGACCTAAATAAAAATCTAAAAATTTGTATATGTGCGATATATTCTGGTATTCCTCGTACGGTCGGTATGATGAAACAAAGTAAATTAAATTTTAGGAACTTTGCTGCAGTCGTATCAACAACGACGCGGTTAGCCTAGTTGGTAGTGACCCTGCCTACGAAGCAAGCGGTCCCGGGTTCGAATCCCAGTATGGGCAAATATTTGTGTGATATGTGCGAGTATTTTTTCCTGAGTCATGGATGTTTTCTGTAAATTCAAGTATGTATTTGTAAGTTTGTATTTGTATTTGTGTATGTTTGTATGTATTTCTCTATATAAGTATGTACATATATCGTCGTCTGGTACCCATAGTACAAGCCTAGAGATTTTAGCCTAGCAATGTACGCGTGCGGCAGTGCGTGCGTGCGTGCGGCAGTGCGTAGTTTGTTACTCTTTTAACATTTAGGATACTTTGTATCCCGGAAAATTTGGTAGTTCCCAAGGGAAAACTGATAAACGACTTCTACGCGGACAGAGTCGCGGGCAACAGCTAGTAGCCTAGTAATGTAATAAAATGCGATAGAATATCATGACTAACTTGGAATTACTAGAGAAAAGTTTTAAAATACATTTGAAAATCTACTTAAAGCAACTCAGCACTAACTTTAGCACCAGTTCTAAAGATGGAAATAAAACGGCAAATTACTTTTTATTTTCTCGAACGCTTTTTCAACTTAAGGCGCGTCACACACGGAGCTATAATATATATTAATTTATATATTATAGCTGCGTGTGTGGAGTCTGTCAACTAGTAAGGAAAATATACTTAAACTATACGAAAATAATATATCGTAAGATGCCTTGCTATAATACATATATTAATATACCAAAATATATATTATAGCTCCGTGTGTGACGCGCTCAAAGCGCGGAATACGAGTTCGCTTGCGATTCAACCCAAATGCTATTTGGTTAATATGAATATTTAAAATTACAAACTTGAACTGATCCTTTTTTCTTTGTAGAATAATTTTTCTCTTAGCACGTTGTGAACAAAATTAAAAGGAGTGTTAAGTTTTTTAAACGCTGATTTGTCAGTACTTT
This sequence comes from Tortrix viridana, assembly GCA_963241965.1. NCBI lineage: Eukaryota > Metazoa > Arthropoda > Insecta > Lepidoptera > Tortricidae > Tortrix > Tortrix viridana. The sequence goes on from OY725182.1 coordinate 13,964,883, forward strand.
CTCGCTTGTCGCTCAGTGTGTCTTTGTCGTTACAGAGAAGCTAGAAAGGAAGATCCGAGCGACAAACAAGTCGCGGACCTCTTGTGCTGGCCGTCCAGATAACACTGTCAGATACTTCCGCTCTAGCTCCTAAACCGGCCGATTATAATACATGGGATGTCACATTTCACTTCTCATGATTTAAACGTAATGTATGTGCATATGTCTGGAGTCGTAGCTCCCAAATTAAATAATCAATTTATAATAAAAAAAATTGTGACTTGATCGAGTTCTTAGCTAAGTTTGGTGAAAATCACTTGGGATATTTAATACTAATACTTTTAAAGAGGGGGAGGGGGGGGGGGGGGGGGGGGAATAATCATTATATTAATGTTACTTAAATTATACATTTAAAATGTTTGTTTGTTTGTGCTGAAGCGATGAACGACTTGTACGCGAATAAAAGCTAGTAAACGGACTAAAGTATAACATTTCAGTGTTTGCTCACGTTTAACCGTTTCAACATAGTTGACGGATATATCCGTACCGCTAGTTCAACGCCAACGACGGATATTTCCGTCACGGTTGCCAGCGCAAAATTGACCTGAGTGTCTATAAGTTAAGGTTGACATTAGCTCTAGTTTTTAGCTATCATTGGCGTGAGTAACTCCTTTTGTATTTTGTTGTATTTAATATGTCGTTGCAAAGGTTAAGTAAACCAATTAAAAAAGTAAACTATCTGAAATAACAATAACACTAACAACACAACAATTTGTTATTATGACTATAATTATTACGTTTAGGTACCACTAACGAGAAAACTCGTTGGAGATTCACTTTTTAACTGTTAACTTTATTTATTTTAAATTAAAGATGGCGTCGCGTAGATTTTGGTTGTAATAAATCCATCCGGCATTACACAGAAGCGTGTCAGAGTTCCAAACCAAATTAAAATTAATCCACGAAGATGTTTAGTTAAATGAAACGATAATTTAGGTTCTTGTACGGGTTTTATGTTCTTATAATTTCGTCCCGGGGGTGTATAATTAAAAACTAGCAAAAACTCGTTCTACGCTTTTGTAGGGTTCCGCAGTGACTAGAAACCCTTGTAGTTTCACGTCCATTTAGCTGTCTATCTGTAGTCATAGTTACTTTATCTCAAAAACTTTCAAATCATTTTGTATCCATATATCGCGCATAAGGTCCAATCAAATTCCTGTTTATATTTTGATGATACCGTTTGCTTGGGCGTTATCGGGTTTAACAACTTTTTATGTTAGTTATTTATTGCCATGCGTGCGAGCGTGGCAAACAGAAAATATGTGTAAAAGGGTGGTATACAACAAGTTAATTAAAAAAACACATGACTATAAATTATAACGGTTTTCAATGTCATTTACTTTTATGTTTATAAAGTTACATTAAAACATCAGTAGAGAAATTACAAAAACAATTTTATATACGAGTGACAAAGTCACTAAAACAAAACACACACACAGCATATCGAGTTCTGATCAGCCAGGATTAACCGGTTTAAATAAAACCTCCTACACGCCCTCTTCATCCTTGATGACCAGTTCCAACAATTTATTTGTAAAAGAACTGTTTACAATTTGGCAAAGCTTTGGCATATATCTTAATTAAATCACCTTATTATAAACAGCCTCACGAACATAGTGATATCTTATATCAACATGCTTTGTACGCTTGTGAAAGACAGGATTGCTTGCGAGTTTGGCAGCTGACTGGTTATCACTATACAAAATTACTATGTCTGAAAATCCAGTTAGCTCTGCAAATATTGCACGAACGTACACCGCTTCTTTGGTCGCTTCAGACAAAGCTATAACAAAACACACACAGCATATCGAATTCTGAGCCCTTAGCCAAGATGCCCATCGCTAACTAGCGTTTCTATTCGTTTAGTTTTTAAACCAATCGCGTCATTGGTAGATCACGTCATACGGAGAGTCACGTGATCTACCAGTGACGCGATTGGTTTAAAAACGAAACGAATAGAAACGCTAGTTATCGATGGGCATCTTGGCTAAGGGCTCTGATCAGCCAGGATTAACCGGTTTAAATAAAACCTCCAACATTTGCTACCTTTATTTTTAAGACTACTTAGGAGTAATCTTTTGGGGTGAAGCTAGGCTACTTTCAAAACAAATAAATTAAAAAAAAAAAATAACACGGCATTTTCGCTTGTGTCTAAACAAGCCAGCACCGAACGGCAATAAGGGTCGTATTAATAAACTGATTTTGGCTGAGATGCACGTCACAAGATGCGTCAGAAATGACAGTTTTCTATGGGGTGACGTTTACTTTGACGTATCTTGAGACGGGGATCACAGTCGAGATCAGTTTATTATTAATCTTCTGGGTTGAAGCTAAATAACCGGTTTAAACCGGTAATTGTTGCCGCAAAACAAATAAACTAGAGGCTAGACTGTCAGATACGTGGCATGTTAAAAGTTTTATAGTTTTGCGTGAGCAGTGCACGTTTTGCGATTCCGGGTCGCGGCGGCGTTAACGTTCATTTCCCAGAGCGGTGAGTTTACTGCTTGCTCTTTCTAATATTGGATAGGAGTTTACGAGTTTTTTATGTTTTGTTATCTATTCAACATCAATGTAAATGGCTTCATTTGCTAAGTATTAGTTTAGGGAAACTCACCAATGTGATTCATTATTTTGGTTGTTAACGTCATTCCTACAATCCGCGTAAATTTTAATTTTAGTTTTGAAAATAAACCATTTTGATTAAAAAAAAACAAGTGTCTTATATATAAAAGCTCATCACTTGAGAACCGCTCGACCGATTTGGCTATTTTTATTTGTAGCGTTCGTAACTGTCAGGATAAGGACAGTATTTTTTTTTAAACCGGGGCCGGTCGCTAGTCTTCAATAAATAGTAAGTAACCTAACATCGCTTTCAATTGAAAACGCTACAATCGCCAAATTAGTAAGTTACTACGTTGATTAGATAATTATTAGTGACGTTCTTAATATAAAGGGACCTTTATGGAGGCAGGCGGTTACGCCGTTTTTAGAAATGTTACCATAGTATTCGTATAGTTACCAGAACAAGTTGAGCGTATCTGCCTTCCTCCATAAGGTCACTTTATACTGAGATGAGAACGTCACATTTTAGATATTGTGTAATTTTATTTCAGGTCCCAGCTTGACAGAATCGCTCGCTCGGATCGCTCGAAAGCTCGGAACCGGTTTAAAAAATAGTGGTTAATACCGGTGTTTATTTCGGTTTTACTTCGAACTTTTCTAGGGAATGCGAACATTTTGATAACTTAATTTTAACCTAAATTAACCGGTTTAATCCACGAGCGGCGGGTCGCCCGAGGTCAGTCGGTAAACAAACGCGTTGCAATTTTTTTTGACTTGTGATGTGAACGCTTCTTCATCGTGCGTCAGGATTAACCGGTTTTGCTGAAAACCGGTTAATTAGAAAATAACGTTAAAGGTTCCTCCAAAAACCGGTTTAAAAACCGGTTTATGCAAACGAAACCGATATGAAAAGGTTTTGCGCCTAGTACATGATAACCGATATCCGAGGCTTGATCATAAGAAACGAATCGCTCTTAAGTAAATGTAATTTCACTTTCCCCTTAAAGTGGTAAAAGGGTTCATGCACGGGATTGACAGTTACTGAACCCTCATCAGAAAGTGTTTGTTGCCGTACCATCACTTTTGGTAGCGAAGGAGAAATTTTGTTTACCTTGCGGTGAGAGCCGACTCGACTCCCGGTAACAGTAATTCTCATTTCAACACCATAAAAATAGTAAATATTGTTACGCCGGTGGATTAAGGTATTTTTTAGGGTTCCGTACCTCAAAGAAAAAAACGGAACCCTTCTATAAGGGTTCCGTTTTTTTCTAGTGATCCTATGATCACTTTGTTGTCCGTCTGTCTGTGTGTCTGTCAAGACCCTTTTTCTCAGGTACGCGTGGAGGTATCAAGTTGAAATTAATATCAAATACATAAGTCTGCAATCCCTTGGATCAGTGAAAAAATCAAACATCTAAGTCAACGCAATCAAAAGATACGGCCGCTTATACCACATATTGAAGGGAATCTCAAGGGAATCAAAACCTATAGGGTACTTCCCGTTGACTTAGAATCATGAAATTTAGCAAGAAGCTATGTTTTATAGCACAAGTAAAGAAAAAATCCGAAAACCGTTAATTTGTAGTTACATCACATAAAAAAAAAGGTGCCCAGTATAAGCTGACCCTCACTAAGTACTAAAGTGCATACTTATTGAGTGTCAGTTTATACTGGACATTGTTTATATTGTATTCCCGTGATTTACGAACTATTTACACGCCTACAAGTTTGTGCGGAACCCTCGGTGCACGAGTCCGACTCGCACTTGACCGGCTTTTTTTATATAAGAGAGGGAGGCAAACAGCGGGCTGAAATATCGTTTCAGTCAGTTTCAGAGCTGTATCACATACCAGATTATCAAAATTTCGACCGTTGCCGTTGTTTTCAGGCGCCTGAAACGTATTTTCAGTCCGTTTCAGGCCACCCTCTACCAGATTATGCCATGACCTGGCATATCTAGGAAACCATGCGACTTTTACTGAGATCATGTTAGGCTGGTTCGGTCCGTCTTAGGCTGGTCTATCTCCAGTGTCAATGCGGCCTACTGATATTGGGACATCCTGTATTATCTCATACCTCATACCGGTAACTTTTCATGGATGTAATTCTCCAAAAATAGGCTTTCATGCAAACCTTGTCCTGACTAATTCCGAACACAACAAAATCATCCAAACCGGTCAAGCCGTTCGGTCGGATATTTGCGGGCTACGTTTGACAGCTTGTAGAGAGAGATCACTACTTTTAAACCGACTTCATAAAAGGAGGAGGTTCTATGTTCGGCTTCGACAACGCGGTTAGCCTAGTTGGTAGTGACCCTGCCTACGAAGCTAGCGGTCCCGGGTTCGAATCCCGGTATGGACAAATATTTGTGAGATGAGCGCGAATATTTGTTCCTGAGTCATGGATGTTTTCTATGTATTTCTTTATATAAGTACGTATATCGTTGTCTAGTACCCATAGTACAAGCCTAGAGCTTAGTTTGGGACTAGGTCAATTTGTGTGAGATTGTCCCTGATATTTATTATTATTTATTATTTTATTATTCTCTCAGGTTATATTAAGGTTTCCGCAATTGTTACTTATTTAAATAAAGCAATTTAAATGGATTAAATTTCCCGATGTTTCGAACTTCTTTCAACATTGAACGCTGAAACGAGTTCTTAGCGTCGGGAAGTTTGAGTCAATGGTCAAGATTAAATTAAATTAATTAATTGATTAATTTCACTTTTCTTGTTGGCATGTATTGTTTCTGTTATATGTAATAATTTATTGTGTAAGTGTGTTGGTGTTATTGTATGCTGTAAACTTGCGTTGTATTTATATTAATAAATGAAATATGGAACTTTAAGATATCAATTTGAAAGGTTTTATAATGGCACTTTTTTTTAAATGTCGATAGCATCGATAAGAGTAGTGCTCTCTCCCTACAAGCTGTCAAACCCAGCCCGCAAATATCCGACCCCTAAATCACCTGTCACACAGGCGACAATTGATTTTAATTTATATAGATAGATAGATCATTATCATAACAGCGGGTTTAACATGCAAGCACGAAATAAAATTTGACAGGTGCTAAGGAATTGATACATTCCTTATCCTAACGTAAGACTTAACGCTTAAGGTTTAAAATAAAAGTGTCTCATCCTGATTTTTATTACGTTTTATTACTAAGCGACTATTGCGATTTTCACATTTTATAGCGATTTTATCAAGACGGGACACTTTTATTTTAAACCTTAAGCGTTAAGTCTTGCGTTAGAATATGGAATAGATGTATTCATATCCCCAGCACTTGTCTTTTATCTCGTGCTTGCATGTAAGGGGGGCAGCAGAAAAACATCCACTGCCTGATAAAAGCTATTTTATCATTTAGTGTAATTTACTTCATATTTATCAATTGTGACTAAAATTTCACTGATATCATATTCATCTTAGCACAAATCTTAAATGGTTTCTATTTGACCTTTTAGGCCCCGCGCATACTATCGACTATTTAGTCGGCCGATTGTGTTTTGTCTCCACAAACTTTGTAAAACTGGATAAGGACAACCGTATAATAGGCCGATAGAAAGTCATAGTATGCATACACACTACCGACATTTATACCTACTCTACATATTGTGTAAAAATATTTCAAAAATAAATATAAACTTTTGATGGTAAGTAACTTTACTGTCTCGCAAAAAAGAGGCTCGATTTACAAATACCGTAAATATCCCAAAAATCGTTCAAGTGCAAAACGATTTACAAAATGTCGCTCAACATTTTCTCCCTGAATTTTATTTATTTGAAACTGTTCCGGAACACATTAAAGCTGTATCCAACATATTCTGATTATGCAACTTTGATGACGTCATTCCAGAGTTTAAAACTTTTCGGAAATTCCGAACCGGAACGAATTCGGTCGCGGAATAATACACTTTTCGCGGCAGCTGCGGAAATGTCTTTTTCGCTGTTTAATTAAAATATTGCTTTAGTTAATTAAATTTTATTTTATACTTTGTTAGCGTAGAACTTTATTAAGGTCTGCTCAATTTTAAGTGTTTAAAAACATTATTTAACTCCTTATTTATTTTTTTACTTAGTTCAAATAGGCACGTCTCTCTAGAGTTAAACAATTTATTTTTATTAATCGTTTTGTGTTATGTTGTTGAAACATCTTATAAATTAATTAATTAATTGCTATTACACATGGAAAACAAGAAAACAAGCCGTGGTAGCCTAATGGTTTGACCTGTCGACTCTTAAGCAGAGAGTCATGGGTTCGAACCTGGGCTCGCACCTCTAAGTTTTTCGGAATTTATGTGCGAAATATAATTTGTAAATTTATCATGAGCTTTTCGGTGAAGGAAAACATCGTGAGGAAACCTGTACACACATGCAAAGCAATTTGACGGTGTGTGCGAAGTTCCCAATCCGCACTGGGCCCGCGTGGGAACTATAGCCCAAACCCTCTTATTGTGAGTGGAGGCCTGTGCCCAGCAGTGGAACGTATATAGGCTGGATTATTATTATTATTATTTACACATGGAAAGAACGCATTTTAATTCATATTATATTGAAGTTAAAAATTACGTCTAAACGTGATAATAACTTAAAGAGATATAACTACCTCGTTATCCGTTATCTCTTTTTAGTTTTTATGGCGTTAAAACCAGATTTTAACTGTAATTTGTGTTGTTCTGAAGTTAATGCATAAAAACATACATTTCACTTAAGTTAGAAGCAAAGGCTGGTAAAGTTATGTCTGAAATGCAATTGTCTTAAAAGCTCCTATGCCATGAATCTGCCAAGCTTGGACAGGAGGCTTTGCGAGCGAGCTTATCTTCAGAGCTTACATTGGGTGTGCATGAGATAGGGAATACACCTATGCATTTTCCCAACTTTCTGCTTTAATAAAAAATCATCAAATACAAATATCTTTATTTTGCAACTAAATTCACGTAACAAACAGAAGAAAAAATACTTTTCGAAAAACTATAAAAATAACCAAGATATAAGCAATGAAAGTTGAGCTCTTTCTAGCAAAACAAAATTTAACATGGAGTTGTTATTATTATGGCCGTAGTGCACGCTGACGTCACAGTTCATGTCGGATCCCTCTGTCTAATGAATAGTCTGTAAATGCTTACCTAAGTATACATAACTTTCCTAATTTTTTGGCCGATTTAAATTTAAATTTAATTTTTTGCCATCTCTTTTAAGGTATTTTCATATTTTGTTAAGAAATGCGATTAAAAAAAATCATGCATATTCCCTATTGAACTTTCAGAAGAGTTCTTTATTACTTCTTTTTATATTTGAAGTTATTTTATTTTTATCAACGATCAGAAATATCGTTATTTATTGTTATTATTCCAGAATTTTTATTAATGTAACCTGACCTAACTAATCCAAATGATGTATGTTTATTAAATTCTGTAATTTCATTCTGAAAGGGTGTATGACTAAAAAAAATTATGACTAACATTACATTATGACAAATAATATGTATGCCACTAGACCCGCTCCCAGTAATTTTACATCTAACCGAAATAACCTGAAAATAGACCAAAAGCAAGAAATCCCCTTCTATTTTAACGTTACGCTCGTTTTTAAACTAAACGTGCTCGTTGTATTCAAAATAACAGTATTTTCGCAAATAACTCGTGTACGAGATACGATACTCCCTCGAATGTTTCGCTTTAATATCGCTACTCATAAGGAAAATATATTTTCCAAAGCAAAGGAAATTGTTTATTACATAGAGAACAAACGGGCGGTTAGACAGCGGCGTTTTTTAAACCTCTAAGTATAGAAAAAGAAAGAAAAACATTTATTCGTGACAGATATAAAAAAGGGACAGAGAAATACACACAAAATGATTAGAGGTCACGAAATGGTACCAACTCAGCGCAATGCTGGTTAATGTCAGCGCTGGTCTTCCGTTTAGATATACTCTTGTATAGTACGTTTTACTGGCGGTTACCTATTGCACGAGTTAGGGCCCATAAGTTCATTAAATTAATTAATAATAATAATAATCCAGCCTATATACGTCCTCTTGGGCACAGGCCTCCACTCACAATGAGAGGGTTTCGGCTATAGTTCCTACGCGGGCCCAGTGCGGATTGGGAACTTTGCACACACCGTCAAATTGCTTTGCAGATGAGTGCAGGTTTCCTCACGATGTTTTCCTTCACCGAAAAGCTCATGGTAAATTTACAAATTATATTTCGTACATAAATTCCGAAAAACTTAGAGGTGCGAGCCCGGGTTCGAACCCACGACCCTCTGCTTAAGAGTCGGCAGGTCAAACCATTAGGCTACCACTATATATGTAATCTATATATGTAAAAGTGCCACAGGGCCTACTTACAGAATAAATAATTTCTTTTCGTGTTCATTTTCAAAGATGTTACTAATTGCTGTCTAGTATCTATAATAAAAGCTGAGAACTTAGTGTAGGACTAAGTCATTTCAAGCAAGTTCTTTTTTATCTTTTTAATCTTTATTCAAAGATTTGTTCACTATGGTTACCATGTCGCTCTGTTTAAGGTTCCATAGGAAACTTATCTTCTACTTAAGCCTATTGCAGCTACTTTATACATTGTGCAAAAACATAATTACAACCCCCTATTTGACCAATAATATTTATATATTTTATTAGATCTGTACGTGTATTAAGCTTATCACTTGTCATAATAATTTATAATAAACTTTACAATACAACATGACAATTTAAATTCCAAGGCGATTAAAAAACCGCTAGTGTGTGTACTTACACTAACCACAAAAAGCTTGTTAACGTGTGTTAAAATTTGAATAACATTTTAATAATACGTGTAATATTGCTATCTTAATATTAAATTAAGAGACTTTCAAAGTTTCGTCTGTTATTCAAATCTGAGTTCTAAAATTCGTCAAATATAATATAAAATGTTATTAGTTACCATAAAATATTAATCTTCATTCGTAATTATGTCATTATATTAATATAAGATGTTAAGTTTACACACAAAAAACATGCAGAAGGTTTTTTGAAATTTATTTGATGTCAGTTGACGTTATAAGAACTCTTACTACAAATAATTAAAATATTACGAACATTTGTTATGATAATGATGTGATGATGACGTAAACCATCCCCGTGACTCATTATAGCAACCATTCACCAAATTCAATGTATCGGCCAGTAGTTTCAGTGGCTGAGTGGTCTAGCGTACGATGGCCGTGTCAGAGGGCGCCGGTTCAAGCCTACACGCGGGCACATTTTTTTGTATTTTATAAAGGTTATAGAATGTTAAGTTAAAATTTAAACGTGTGTATGGGGAGATAATTCCAGCTCGTGCTTCGAAAGGATGCACACCCGCGCCTCATGTGATGTGGTCGTGTTAAAGTACCCTCTTGATGAAGTATTCATGATTATGTGAGATTGTTAAATAAGGATATTTCTGCAAGTTATAGTTATTGTTTTAAAACCTTTATTATTGTGTTTATCGTGTTACGGCGAAGGGGTAAGTGTTAGTTACTAACAGATAGAGGCTAATAAGGTATTTAATATCACCATCAATGTATATGACCGACGGCCTCTTTGTTCTAGCCTGCGGATATGCCCTTCGGAAATTAGAGAACAATTATTATTTACTCGCTATACTCCTCTTATAATATCGTCGCTTGCCGGTGGCACACAGGGTTGGCAGGGGACCCGTTTAACATTGAACCCTCCTGGCTCTCAACATTAGTTAAGAATTAGTTAAGTTAGTTTAGTTAGTTATAAAACTAGAAAAGCTAGTTTTTGTTTATTACACTGTTGCCTGATATAGTCTCGCTATTTAATTGATGCAGAACCCTTAACACATTAATAAAACATATTACTACAAAGTACATACATTATATCACTACATAGTACAAAACAAAGTCGCTTACCGTCGTCTGTCCCTCTGTATGTACGCTTAGATCTTTCAAACTACGCAACGAATTTTAATGCAGTTTTCACCATCAGTTAAATAATTTTTCACGGAAGGTTTATCTGTAAAATAGTACCCCGAACGAACCGAGGGCGGGTCGCTAGTACCAGGGCTTGATTTAACGTTAAAAAGTTGCTAACGTTACCCGTTGATCGACAGTTAACGTTAGCAAAATATATCACTAAAATTTTGTTAATATATTTTAGTGTTATTTTTACCTGTAAATTGAGGTAACGTTAAAAGCAAAGTAATTTTAATATTAACGTTATTTTACGAACGTTATCCGCGTCCGTCATCCGCTTGATTTAACGGTATTATTTTTAACGGTATTTAGCTTTAATTTAATGGTAGTTAACGGTATTTTTACGAAATCGTTAAGTAACATTATTTATTATGTTATCATGTATTAATTAACAAGCCTCGGGCTATTGTTAAAATCAACGGTAAAATTAACGTTAGTAAGTTAACATCACCATCACCATTATCATCAGCAGCAAGACATCCACTGCTGGACAAAGACCTTCCCCAAGATTTTCCACAACGATCGGTCCTCAGCTGCTGGCATTAAGTTAACATTATAATAAAATTACTGTACCAAATAACCGTTACCAAGGTATTTTTTTATGAAATAACCGTTATGTAACGTTATTTATTATGTAATCTAGTAACGTTAACAAGCCCTGGCTAGTACATAGATATTAATACGGGTTCGGGACACAATTCCACGTTTTTGTACGATACAGCTGATTCACCGTCAACTGAATAGGTAGGTATGAAATAAATGCCTACCTACCTACCTAAGGTAGGCATTTATTTCATATTGATAATTACATTATTCTATGTCGCATAATAACAATGAATTCACAATAAGATCGTCAGTATAAAAAATAATAAATAATAATAACACAAATAAAATAAAATAATAGAAAAATTGGCAATGTCAAAATGTAAAAAGTCTATGTCAAAAATGATAATAATAATTAAACAAAGAAACATTAAAAATAAAATAAAAATATAGATAAGAACCACTATAACGAAAATAGATAAAAACCGCGACAAAATTGAACTCCCTCCTTTAAGAGCTATGAGCTCTTAAATGCCCCAACTGATTTCACCATACTTAAAAACGCTCGGTTAATCCATTTGGGAGGTACGATATTAAACAGACAGATACGCACGTATTTTTTTTTTAATTATCATGGGACAATGTCACACAAATTGACCTAGTCCCAAAATGAGCTCTAGGCTTGTACTATGGGTACTAGGCAACGATATACATGCTTATATAACATAGAAAACATTCATGAATCAGTAAAAAAATACTTGCGCTCATCACACAAATATTTGGCAAACCGGGATTCGAACCCGGGACCGCTAGCTTCGTAGGCAGGGTCACTAGGTACCAACTAGGCTAACCGCGTCGTCTTATAATTATGACACCCCTCTGGGTTGCGTCGGGGAATAAAAACCTTATTGATTGTCTAATTTTAACCTTTTTTGTGTACTTCGTAATAAATAAATTAAATTGCATCAGAATCCTATCAGATTGCAGCTGCATTTTCTCACAATAATAAATTACTGGTAAACTTCCAACACATCTTGACCTGTCAAGCTACTTTACTCCCCCTGTTCCAGGGATCAAGTAACGCTGGTCTGAGAACTTATAAACAATATTAATCAAGAACGGCTGCATCGCAAACTTGTCATTGACAAAACTTTGCTCTTAGTTCTGGAATTTATTATGAAACTAGACATGCCTGAGAAATGCGATAATAATTTCCTGCCTGGTTATACGTGGATGAAATGTAATATTTGTCACTTTCTGACCCAGTAAGTGCAAGAGTGACGGATGATTTATCCCCACTTATCCACCGCGATAAAGGCGAGCATAATACGGCACCTGAAGTAAATATATATAATAACAAAAATGGCAAACTAAAACCTGACTGGCAATAAGTATGACGCACCTTTATAATTTTTATATAGCCTAAAACACTCGCACGTTTATGAGAAATCATATGACACTATATTTATAAAAATCGGTCCAATGGTTAAGGAGCTAGAGTGGAACATCCGATGTTTGGTCATCGCCAAATTTCTGCCCTGCTAAGCAAAATGGCGCTATCTCAGACAAAACTCCTGTAGCAATTGCAACCTCATTATTAACAGGGGAGGACTGAATCTGCTGTGGCTATTGTTTTTGAGATACTGCTTTTTAGCTTAGGAGGGCAGATTTGTACAGTCGAGGACAGAAAGATATATACACTTTTGGAACTTATTTGTTAATTGAAAATTAACATGTTTTAAATTTTCCATTGTGTACCGTTTTAATCTTACAGTGTTTGATTGATTGTCATTCAATGTATAAGCGTGTCATTGGTCTATTTCTAACCAATAGAAAGCAGTGAATGTAATAATGTCAAAGTTTATAAGTTCAATCTATCGTTCAACCCCTTCTCATCTTGTCACTCAAAGCGTACGGACGCACCTCTTTTATCAAAGCGCACGATGCGAATTTTTATCATGTCGATGGCTGTAACCTACCCAAGCAGCACGCAAGCTGTATAAGAGCTTATACAGCCCTTATGCAGCTAAAACTAGAGTTATAATGGCTGTATAAGTTCTTATACAGCTTGCGTGCTACTTGGGTAGTGTACATAGTGCAATAAATAAGTGTACTACAGCAGTCAGTGTTCATATTTCAACGCCCTCGAGAGGCACTAAGCCTGCCCGCACATTAGGCCACTAGTGGCCGCCACTAAACGCGACCACTAGTGGCTCGGCTAAGTCACTAGACGCAGCCACCAATCGCGGCTACCGGTGGCTGAGTGGCGGCCACTAGTGGCCTAATGTGCGGGCAGGCTAAGCGACGCTTCGAACCCGCCGTCTGCGGCTCTTGGGAGCTTTCATCAGCCACATCCACCAGCGTGGTGCGAGTAGTCCGGAGCTCAAGAATTACACACATTATTACAATGGAATAAGGTGAAAAAGTGTATACATCTTTCTGTCCTTGACTGTACCGAAAAATATACAGGATTTTGGAAACGAAATGGACCATTCTAAACTACTTTTTTGGGACATTTTGGGAATTATTTTTTATCGTCTAGGTTGATGGTCCCGACCATCCTACCAATTTTTATTAAATTCATCGATTAAAAGCAAAAGGTAGACATTTTGGCGATTGTACTCACCTTTGTACAGACGAAGACAGAAATATGTATTTATATATACACTTTTTCATCTTGTTCCTTTGTAATAAGGTCCAAAAGTGTATACATATTTCTGTCCTCGACTGTACATACAGACTGTGAAAATCATTACCCATCTTTTGGCTTCACTCAGTCAGGTAAAAAGGCAAGCGTTAAGGTGCTTTATTGTTTTCGTTGCAGTGTTAATATACACTCTATGCTTTAGTAATACGGTTCAATATTAACAACAAATATTAATTCAATTCTCGTCTCGCCCACCCGAACTATTTCCACCGCAGCCGAGCGGGAAATTTTTCGCCTCACCTCGCTTCGACTCGCCTCGCCTCGCCGGTGGGTTTTGATATTTTCGTATAACTATTCAAGTTAATACATACATACATTAAAATTACCTTATACCTGTTCGGAATTATGGCAACATGATCCCAGGTTTACTCTAAAATGTGCTAGTTGCCATTAGAAAATATTGTAGTTCCAGCTGTCACCACACGCTTGACTTTTTTGACAGGCTTTACTTTTAACTCCATTGAAAATAAAATGCTTTACTTATTTAAAATAAGTTTGTATTTACTTATTCTCAAAATTAATCAATTCTTATTTATACATCAACAAATTTAAATAAATAATCCAAAACATTTTAAAAATGAGACTAGGGAAAAATAACAGTTTCCCCTCTCCTAAACGCCACAGAATCAATAGGATTCCATTAAATAAGTCATACGCAAACTTGGCAGACTGCCGTTTTCCCCTTGCCCATCAGTGTCTCACCGCACACACCATCGAAACCATGTCTCCATACGAAACTGTTTTCGCTTATTTCGGAGTAAGTTCTAAATTCAAAATTCAAATGTTTCATTTTTAATTTTAAACGCTTGATTTTAGTTTTTTTTATAGAACAAGTGTATCGCGAATTTCTTTTGTTTTTATCACGCATGCGTTGTGTTCTGTTTTTGAAATGGTGATCTCATCGCTAATCAGACAAATTAAGTAGGTCAGTGCTCGTGAGTTGACTTTCTTATTTTGTTGGGTAAAACAAAATAAGAAAGTTGGTGTTTTGATTTTTTGTGTGTAAGTGTTAATAGTGTTTTTGTGTTGTGATAAATAACGTTCTTAAGAAACCAAAGCGGTGTTTTTGAAGTACATTTACGATTCAGTACTCTAATAGAGATTGCTTATCATAATAATCGTGTAAATAACAGTTCAGTTTCCAAAATAATTTATTTAAAAAGTTAGTATGCATTATTATATTAGGGTTAAACATAAACATGTTCCGTTTTTTTAACGTTTCGTTTCTTAGGAAATGACAGCTGTTTATTGTTAAAATGCAAACATGAACGTAGAAAATGTATTGTTTACGCAAATTAATCAGTCAATTCTATAGACAGCTTTTGTTTTTTTACAGGCATTTAACTTCATGTTTTAGTTATCACCACACTTGCACGTCCGGTTTGAACCAGTTTGCAAAATCGAAATTAATCTTTTGGTACATACACATGCGTGAACCTAAATTGATTCGAATCGAAATGCAAATTATGCAACATCAAAGAAAATCAATATAGATGATTTTCACTGAGATTTCTCAAAAATCTAGAATGACTTCACTTTTTCTTGCCTTGTATCTTTTAATGTAGTAGTTGAATAGACCAGCCCCATTTTATTTATTAAAAAAAAAGTTTATTTATAGCGATGACGTCAACAGTCTTCCCACACTTTCAATCTCCACAGTCTGTTCGGTCTAACTTACAAGCTACGGAGTAGGTAGTGCTACGATTTTATGCTACGGCGTAGAGTTGCTACGGAGCTCCACTGCGTGGCTTATTTGCATGCCTTTTTAATTAGGTTTAACATTATTGTGGTCGTCCAAAGCGAAAGGGCCCTTATGGCGGCGGGCGCTTACGCTGCTTTAGTTTTCATTGCTTTATCATTAGTACAACAGCCGTGTGAAAAAAGGCGTAACCGCCTGCCGCGATGAGGTTCCTTTCAATTTGGACGACCACATTATATTTTGAAATGTTTATTTCACAACTTTGCCTTACTATATTTAACATCTCTCATAGTATAGCTTTTACGTAGAAAAATAACACTCTCAGAATAAAATAAGTAATTGTAATGCGTCGCGTAAACAAAATGACACTTTGAATGGGTTAAACCGCAAATTATTTTATTAAAATATGTCTTTTGTAAAAATATACAACTATTATATATCTTACCAATATTTTAAATGTGACAATGTCTGCGTTTGTTCGTTAATTCCGTCTTCCGACTCGACGCCTCAACCGATTGATGTGTTTAGCCAGATTATTTAAAGCCCGGACACGGACATAGGGTAATGTTACCCCAAAATATGGTACAGTTACTGAGGGAATAGCAATAAAAGAATTATACGCAGATGGGACGTTTACTAACAAGTTCACGTAATTATCTAATGCAGCTGTAATTTTTAAATTGTGAGTGTGTGTGTGTTTGTGTGTGTGTGTGTGTGTGTGTGTGTGTGTGTGTGTGTGTGTGTGTGTGTGTGTGTGTGTGTGTGTGTGTGTGTGTGTGTTAGTTTGTTACTCTTGTACGCTGCAACGGCTGGACGGATTTGGATGAAATTTGGAATTTAAATTGAGATAGCTTACACCCTCGATTAACACATAGGCTATAGTTTTCATCCTGAAAAATTTTAAATATCCCGAGAGCAGCGATAAACAACTTATACGCGGACGGAGTCGCAGGCAGAGGTTAGTAAGTAATAATTTAATTGCTACAGTTTTCAGAATCCCACTGAAGTTTGCTCAGTTTAAATTTTAAATGAACGCTGCCCGCGAAGCTCTAACCGCTTCATCAAAACTACCAGCTATTTTAACTGAGAACTACATTGTTTTATTAAGTTTGAAACTGGAAAATAGAATTTGAAAAAATAATTTGAAAAATTGTGAATAGACGACGCAGTGTACCTACCTAGTAAGCAGTAGAGAGAGTATTTACTCAATATTTCCCGTATAGGGTAGTGTTAATACCCAATTTATGAAAAAGAGCTTCAAGAAGACCTTTCATTTCGCAAATTTAGCGATTTTTCTATTCTTTCACATTCATTTGTTTTACGATTATTATTTTTATTTTGACGATCTTATTGTGAATTCATCATAATTATGTGACAGGATAATGTAGTTTCTAATGAAATAAATGCCTACCTACTTAAAAGGCTGGCAACGGACCGACAACTCGAGGAGTTGTCAGTGTTCATGGGCGGTGGTGATTACTTCCCATCAGGTACCCCGCTCATTTGTTAAAAAAAAAAAACAGCTGATTTTTTCATATTAAGAGTTTTAGTTACATAAGGTATATCCACTGCTACCCATCTAATAGTTGGCAGTGACCCTGCCTACGAAGCTAGCGGTCCCGGCTTCGAATCCTGGTAATAGCAAAATATTTGAGTGATGACCGTTTGTTTCGAGTGAATATTTTCTACGTATTTAAGTATGTATTTTTCTATATATTTTTGTGTTTCTATGTTTTTAGTCTTGTAGCTTTCTTAGTTTGGAACTAAGTGAAAGATTTTTTATTGATATTATTAAAAATTATTTTTATTTCTGAAAAAAAAGCCGTGGTAGCCTAATGGTTTGACCTGCCGACTCTTAAGCAGAAGGTCGTGAGTTCGAACCCGGGCTCGCACCTCTAAGTTTTTCGGAATTTATGTGCGAAATATAATTTGTAAATTTACCATGAGCTTTTCGGTGAAGGAAAACATCGTGAGGAAACCTCCACACACCTGCAAAGCAATTTGACGGTGTGTGCGAAGTTCGCAATCCGCACTGGGCCCGCGTGGGAAATATAGCCCAAACCCTCCCGTTGTGAGCGGAGGCCTGTGCCCAGCAGTGGGACGTATATAGGCTGGATTATTATTTTATTTCTGATGAATTTATTTCGTTGCAGATATATTTCCTGTTCATGTTGGGGTTTTTCGTACTCATCTGCCTTATGTGCGGACTAATACTACTTTACTATCAGAAAAAACATGGTTTTGATGTGACGTCATCGACAGAACCGCGGGAAGACACACCCATACCTGTAAGAAAATCGTGCGTCAAAGAGTTTTAGCAATAAAAAGTGTCAAAAACCCCCGACATCAGCGCCTAAAAACCTCTGAGCAATTAGCAAAAACTTCAACGGGCAAAGAACACGTATATTTCCACTGGAGGGACTTCGTCATTTGAAGATTTCAAGTATTAAAAAACTCCCGACAAAATCGTGATCAGAGCTCATAACTTTTAAACGGATTAACTGATTTTGATCAAACCAAGCTAAGAACACTCGATTAAGTCACCTTTCTATTAAAAAAAACTGAATCAAAATCGGTCTATCCGTTTAGGAGCTACGATGCCACAGACAGATACACACATACACACACTGATACATATGTCAAACTTATAACACCCCTCTTTTTGCGTCAGAAGTTAAAAAAAAAGAATACTGGCTGCTGACACAAAAATAAAGAGAATTAAAAAAGATAGTGGCTGTACTAAAAAAATATATATAAAGAAACGATATAGAGTTTTGTGACTGTGCTTCAATAAACTATTTTTATGAGACAAAGGGGTATGTAATGACATTATTATAAATATATACTAAGAATTATGTATGTACGATTATTTTGATTCTGGATAAGCGTAGGATATTCTTTATGTTAAATTACCTAAGAATATCGTGCCTTGAATTTTTTATGGCTTCTCGTTGTTATTATACATATTATTTTCAGTTCCTGTTGAAATCATTGTAGCGATATGTCACGTAAAAATGCTAGAATATAACAGCGCCTTAAATCTTAGTATGAATTAGCATTACAGTAGACTAACTGCCGCACTCAGAGACGTCAATTCGTTTTTAGGTTTCATTAAAGTTGCTGCGTCTTATTTTATTGCTATAGCAAAGAAAGTGACAGCAGCTACTTTAATGAAACTTAAAAGTTAATTGACGTCTCTGAGTGCGGCCGTAAACCATAGCCTATCTCACTATTTTTTATTTCAATGTAATTTTGAAAATATGTCAAATGCAGCTGTATACGTGTATTTTTAAATATCTTTTTAACAGCGATGTAACTTGACCTTATGTATAAACTACATGTTCATACGTATCACCGATGTTGGTCTCAGCTCTACCAAACTCGTAGAAACGCGAGTAAAAGTTATACAAGTGGTTAAAAATGGCCAACAACATCATGGATGCAATTTGTTGAAAGAATTATATAAATAATAATATAACTTCACCCGCTGAAGATTACATGTCAATGACATGTTTGTAATATTTGATATTTTTGTAATAAATACCAAATCACCAGAGATCTATTGCAGAGTCCCTGCCGGAAACACTTCCCAGAAATCTATTGTTTATTATACCTACTTTTAAAAAGAACCACAGTTATTTATAGAAGTATAATAAACAATAGATTTCCGGGAAGTGTTGTATTGTAATAGGGAATGATGACTAGGCAAAGAAAACGATATTCTATTTAGTCCGTCAGTTAGATTATCAAAAAATATTGGACACGTATTTTTTCTTTTGTCAATAAATCAAAAAAGGACAAAGATAAAACAATTCAAAGTTCAGGAGTGGGGGCTCGTGACGTCACTTCTGTATAAAAATCGTATTGACACGTGACGTCATGCGACATTTCAACTCAATATCTCCGTAATTTTTTGATAATGTGAAAAAAAAAACGTGTCCAATACTTTTTGATAACCTACCTGATCGACAAAAAAAAGAATTAGTCATTATCCCTATTGTATACGAAATATAAATATATAAATATTGTGTTTGACTGTTTATAAATAATATTATATTAATTTTGTCATAAGATTTCAAATAGAGAATATTTTTGATATTCCATCTTGTGTAACTGTAATTATTATTTGATGGTATTATTATGAAAGTTTTTAAACTCTTATATTAAAACTGCGGATAAATCAAGTTACTTTGAGTTAAAGTTTGACATTTGCCTTAAAAAAAAATAACCTGAAGTATCAAAAAAATATACCCGCGATTTAATTATTAATTATCATAGCAAATCCTAAAGTGGAATTTACTTAAACCCTTCTGATTTTAAGGTTTTTAAAAACAAACCAAACCTAACCAAACCTTATTTACCAGTTAGATATTTGAAAAATCCTGAAACAATAACGGTTTCAGTTAAAAATTCTTTAGTACTTGCGATGATTATGAGTAACGATACATTCGGACTAGAAATAACTACTATGTGAACTAGCGCACCACAACGTTACCACTACATACGCCATTCCAAGCTCTCGCTAGTAATTATGTATATGTATACGATATTGTTATTGTATATCTCTATTTGTTCTGTAAGATCATAGATCATATATAACCAGATAAGTCCATCCCATATAATTACGTGATACACGAAAATTCGACTATTTAATTATGTACATGGCATTAGTGCGTCTTCACAATGGTATTTCATCACTTTATCGAAACACCTTTCATAGTACGCATCATTTTATCGAAAGCTAATTTCTGCTGAAACTTTATTGTTTTCAGGTTATCTTAAGCATGGGTTACGTAGGTTAGGTTAGGTTAGACCTGACACCACCAAAAAGTTATAATTCCTGCACGTGGAAATTAGCTTCCGATGAAATGATACGTTCGATGAAAGGAGTTTCGATAAAGTTATAATACATTCAAGCAAAAAATTATTTTTATTAACTTTCCTAAAGCTATTTTCTACATTATTAATGAACAGTTTAAAGTAAATGCAACTGCATCTAAATTAGTCCTCAAAATGCGATAAAAATGATTTTATTTCAAGATTTTGCATTACAGTGCCATCTATTGAAACTGTTACAATGCAAATGTGTTCTATGTGACAGGCTCTCTGTATGTACTTTAAGTAAGATTATTAAAATTGTTAATATAATAACACAACAAATGGCTCTAATAATAAGTTATTGTAAATGCTTGTCGTTTAGAGACAAGATATTTTACAGACATAGAACATACTTTATTACATTGAATTAGAACCCAACTGGTCATTTAAGCCCATATCGCTTTTTAATTATTGTAAGATGAGCAAATTGGTATTGGCCTGTACACTTCGGTCCAGCGAGTTGAGTCAATACGCCGAGCTATGGCTGCAGCGAGTACTTTGTATATTGGCTCAGAATATAATAATACGAGTAGTAGGTACAGTAACACCACGGGATTGTTGAGCCACTTGCTAACATTCATATTTCTGTCGGGTTCTCAAATCGTCAAATTCCAATAGCAACATACCTACCGTGTACGATTTGTCAACCAAACTGAATTAAGAATGTTAGCAAGTTGGTCAACAATCCCGTGGTGTGACGGTACAAGTACAAAAAGCTTTTCCTTAAAACGAACGTGCTTTTGTGCTTTCCTTTCTAACGCATGATTTGTATTCGTTCGCACGCAACCCAGCACAATCAAAACAGACCCAGAGATGCAAGCCGATGTGCAGTCACGTTAATTCAGTCGGATTTTCCAATCGTACAAGTTCCAATAGTAATTATATAAACGCCGTCAATTTAAATCCTAGAGTAAAGTGGATAGAAGTTGGACGGATGAGGAGTTAAAAGATCTCAATAACTTTAATACGCCATATTAAAATCTAAATCTTGCATCTCTTACGTTTAACATACCGAATGTAAGAGATGCAATGTACATATTTGTCAAATAACAGCAAAGTGAAGTACCACCTTAGCATTAGCCCAAGATGATGAACCAACATATACCTACGTATGTGAGTTAAAAAAAATACATAGATAAGGACTAAATTAAAGAACTGTAGTTTTATCCTTTGTGTAACGAAAATGAGTCCTACAATCATATATGGTTATTTTTCGTTACACAACGGAAAACATTTTTTTTTAGTTCGATAATGAAACTTATTGTGCATTTTTATTGTTAGGTCAATCTAGGATGATCCCCAGTGGCTTTTTATAAATATATATTTTTTTTAATTACATTGAGTTTAATAATTAATCACCTATTTATCTATGTCTTAGTAAGTGTTTATGAAATTAGGCTGACGCAGGAATCGTCTCACTTTGATCAAATTCTTCAACAGTTGCCTTGCCAAAAAGTGCCAAAACTATTTTGTCTATTGACTTATTTAAATTGCCTCGAATGTGAAACAATTCGTCCATACCTCGACATTTGACAGTTTTATTGTATACATTCTTGTAACTATGCCTGTATCATTGTGATAACTATACGTAAAAATAAAGACAACATATTTTAAAACTATTTATTTTTATTTTATATTTAATAAAAAAAACTGTATTGTCATGCGTATATTTTTGTGATACTTTTAACTATTAAATGACCAATATTTATGCGGGAAGTATGGAATGATCTACCGAGAACTGAAACCGTATTTTCTGAATGAACTAGAACTCAACAGTTTGGTAGGTAAGTATACCACCGCTTTGCAACCGCTCTGCGAAGCGCAGATTTCAGGCACATTTGGTTGTTTTCAACTTTGCTCCTTATAAAAAAAAAGCAGGTCAAGTGCGAGTCGAACTCGCGCACGGAGGGTTCCGCACAAACTTGTAGGTATGTAAATAGATCATAAATCACGAGAATCGAGTCTCGAAGACTTTTTTCCTTTTTTTCTGAGTATTCCCTTGGCGCTGTAAAAAATCAAACTTTTAAGTCAACGCAATCAAAAGATACCGTTCATGCCGCTGCATATTCATGAGAATCTCAAGGGAATCAGAACTTATAGGATACACGTATATAGGATACCTAGCACAAGTAAAGGGAAAATTACGAAAACCGTTAATTTGACACTGACTACATACATAGATAGTGTGTGTCAGTTTATACTGGACTCTATTTTTTTGAGATATGAATTTCAACTTGATACCCTTTCGCGTTCCTGAGAAAAAGGGTCTTGACAGAGAGACAGACAGACAACCAAGTGATTCTATAAGGGTTCCTTTTTTACTTTTGAGGTACTTAAACACGGGTAACTTTAGCCCTGGGGTTCTTTTTGTATATTTTACAATTTTAAGTAACAATTACTTTCTTTAGAACACGTAGTGAAAGTCTGTATAATCTATTTTGATAAAAATAAAAAAGTAAAGTGTTTTTTTCTGGGTGGGCAATGTTACCCCCTAGGGCTAAAGTAACCCGTGTTTACCGGAACCCTAAAAAACATAATAAATTTTAATCTAATAAATATTCTTTCCACTACTTTTCAGTTTCGTTTCACTATGTTTCAGTTCAGAATAATGGTTTTTAGCAGTGACCATTTCCGGTAAATCAATTCCGTATATGTACCTATGTAGTGAGCTAAAAACGTCAGAAAAACTACACAAAAATCTGAATCAAACATAACTGACGAAACATCAAAGTTCACCCAATCGAAAGCTCTATTGGCACGAGCTTGCAAAAGCTCGAGCTTTATCCCCGGCCACAACCAAAGCGAAATTTCAATCGAAAGCTTTCTAATGACCAAGCTCATTAACGCGGCTGTACTTGACATCAAACAGATGAGAGTGTTATTAAAAAGTATTGATCAATATTGATTGATGATAAACCTGTATCCAACTAAAGGTTTTTTATTTTATGTCCTAATTTAAAAAATGGTTAAGGACTCAGGAATGTCGTATAGACAGGGTTCACTCAGACGGAGATTTAATTATTGAAATTAAATTGATTAGAATTTTTAAATACAATACAATACAAAATCTTTATTGAACACCATAATAAATTACAACAGTGAAAGTAACAACAAAAGAAATGTATCAAAGTGATACAATAGGCGGTTTTATTGCTAAATAGGGATATTTATTTTATTGCTAAATACTAAATCTAAGGTGTATCGTTACAAAGTTTATTTTAGATAATTATTAATTTATAACAAAAGTTTGCTTTTTATTGTTTAAGTTAGGTATTATTTTTTAAAATAATCTTTGAAGAAATTCAATAAATTAGGAAACCTTGCACTAAAAGTCACTCGTGTAAAAGACATAAGTACACGTCGTCATCATAATATTGGCCAACTCTTTAGAAACTAGCAAAAAACACCCAAAACAAGAGCCACAGACAAGTTTAGTATAAACGAGTCTTCGCAAAAACTAACCGCTATAGCCACAATCTGTTCGAGGTCTTACAACCGACGGGTAGAATAAAACAGCGAGTTCACTATAAATTCAAACGCTTATCACAAATCTAAATAGAAGAATCAGTTTTTTAAGCCTTAATGGCTTACCCTCGGATACAAATGTCCCGCGACACGCGTCGGGTGAAGTTAGGCAACGTTGCCGGATTTGACGTCTCGCAACAGTCGCAACACCGTTTTCGCTGCCAACATCTCGCATGATGTCGCCAGATATGTCAAGCGAAATCGCTCAACTTTGCCTGGTTGCCTGGTATAACATTTGTCCCCTGCTTGGCTCAACATGCATGCACGAGATAAAATTTGACAGGTGCCAGGGAAATGAATACGTAGTCTAACGTAAGACTTAACGCTTAAGGTTTAAAACAAAAGTGTCTCGTCCTGACTTTGTGACTAAGCGACTATTGCGATTTTCACATTTTTATAGCGATTTTATCAAGACGGACACTTTTATTTTAAACCTTAAGCGTTAAGTTTTACGTTAGAATATGGAATAGATGTATTCGTTTCCCTAGCACCTATCAAATTTTTAACTCTTTCATGCATGCTAGGGGGCCTGATGAATTCGTCGTTTTAAAGGCAAACAAGCAGAGAGACAACTAATGGAAAACGTCACCGTCGCCCAGTAGATGTCAGCAATGCCAGGGAAACGGTCGAGTCGCTCCTTTACAGTGAATACTCTTTTTCAAATCACGTTTAAAGGAAGAGGAGGCGGAGGGTATTCAAATTGTATACGTTTTTTACGGGCCACCTATGTCAAATTGACGCAATAAGGCCAATCGTAAACAATATTCACAGATTTCATTGTTAACGCCACTTTCACGTGGTCCAGGAATACATTTGGCTTAGTACGCAATGTTTTAACCACAACTTACACCGGAACCTAGTTCACCTTCAATATGAGACTTGACAGCGTTTTTTCGTTAAGTGTCTCCACTGACTTAATCTGTCGAAATACTCTTCCAAACAGCTTATATTTGAGTTTTATGAATTCAAAAACTTTCCCACAATAGAGCCAATCGTTTGGAATACCCCAGCTGGCGCGAAACTTGACAACTTCTGGCGTCGTCTTAAACTGACAAGTTCCAGTGAAAGGGACAGAGATATATGACTCCTATAGGTCTACCCCTTTCACTGTCTAGAGCTTGGCGATCTTAAAAGCTAGTCTAGGCCGCTAGTCTATGTTTTAGTAAGTTCTAGCATTATGTCGACTTGTTTGTTGTTCTTGTATATTTTATTAAGGCAGTGAGATAACAATTGAACTTTTATACTAGATGGCTGAATGTCTATCGATTTTAGACGTAAAAAAAACAAGGTTTTGGTAGTAGGAACTGGGATCGCTCTGAGCACAGTATGCATATGTACTCGTATGCAAATTCCGGAACACCAAAATACTCCTAAATATTTTTTCCGAATATTCATTTGTCCGAATTTTCATTTTTCCGAAATCTATGTTATGCTGGAACTATTTAAAATTAAAAACATATTTGAAATGCTATCCGTAGGTTAGGTTAGGTTTATGTGCGATATCTAAAAATAAAGCCTTCATTAAAAAATTGCATTCGGAATTATGAAAATTCGGGATTTCAATCAATTCGGAATTATGACTCTTCGGAGTTAGATAGTTGCAAATTAACCCGCCAACACTGCGGACAATTTTTTGTCTTGACGCTATTCATTTCATTAGATTTCTTCCCATTACACCGAAACACAACAGTACAGGCTCTGCTTGGGGCAGTTTAGCAGGGTAAGATGTTGGTAACCCAAAAACTACTAAACTACCACAGCTGTATTTAACTACACCATAATTCTATAAGATAACGCTTTCTGTAAAGGTTTAACTATCTCATTTTGTATCATACAATACCCAACAACCTAATACCTGGCTACAATAAATACATTGACAAGGCGCCTCGTCAACCGATCCAGAGTCTAAGTGATTCCATTACCGACCCTCTCGCCTCATTTGCTAACCCTACCCATAAACAAAGGAATACCTAAACAATATTACATATGTAGGTTTTCAGGTGAAAACAACCTTCAAACTTTCACGTTACAGCCCATATTCTATTGCCTATTATTTTGAAAGACTTCAATACACATAAGTCTCCTAAATCAAAATGGCGTATATCCAATTTGGTGTTTAAATCATTTTCAACTTTCCATGTTTCTAAAAGAATCTCATTTACAACGACATTAATATAATACGCGTTTTTTGGTAAGGTATTTCAGCAAAGTTCTAATTCACTTGATTTAATGTTCTAAATTGCTATAGAATCTCATTCAGTTGTTTAGATTTAGTTGAAGCAAAATTAAGCTTTCGTGGTTGAAGGTGGTATGGAAATAATTTTAGTTTACGGTTATGTTTCATTTGAAATTGGCTTCACACGTGTGGAAAGTGTGAATTAAATAAATAAATAAATAAATATCAGGGGACAATCTCACACAAATTGACCTAGTCCCAAACTAAGCTCTAGGCTTGTACTATGGGTACTAGACAACGATATACATACTTATATAGAAATTAAATTAAATTAATTAATTAAATTAGAGGTTAGATTTTATACGCTATTTTTTTGATTTATGATCTTTAGGAAAATAATGCTTTTAGTTCTAGTACGTCTTGTTTGTAAAATAAACATGAAATTAACTCTACACGACGTGACAAAGTTCTAAATATCTGTATTTACCAAGAGTTCTCAAAATAATAATATAAACTTATATGTAAAAGTATATTTGTTGTTTGTTAGTATTCTTTTCGGGTTAAAACGTAATACATAATTTTTTTTTGCCAAAACAATTTTAATGTACATATTGGCTATTTTAATTGTTTAAATAGTAGCATTCCTTAATATTAAAAAAGAGTAACACAATTGACCAAAATGCTTGGAATTTGATTTTTAAAACTACTATGGTATTTTGAACAAAATTACAATACAATACAATACAATAACTCTTTATTGAACACCACATACAGCAAGAACAAGAAATACAACAAGAAAGAGAAGAGAATTACTTATCAAAAATGAAGATTTTTTTTTAATTACGTAAATAAAATCAGCACCTAGGTATTTAGGTAGATAACCCTTGTATCACCCAGTTTTTTAAATGTCACATTACTCATAGACTTGTAATCATTATGGTGGGATGGTTCTAGAATGTTTTTCCTTAGAAATATAGGTTAACACTTTATTGTACAAAACGCATAACGAAAATGCAATGTGGTCCTATAAATCGAAAGGGCCCTTACGGCGGCGGGCGTTTACGCTGTTATAGTTTTCATTGCCTTGTCATTATTATAACACCCGTGTGAAAAAAAGGCGTAAGCACCTGCCTCGACAAGGTCCCTTTCGATTTGGACGACCACATATAGATATTTGTAAACATTGCATTTTCATTATGCGCTTTGTACAATAACGTGTTCACCTACGTATACATACATAGGGGCAAAAGTATTTTCGTATTTTTCGTACAAAGGAAAAACAATTTTTTTAGTTATATTTTTTTATTTATTTATAATATTTACATGCCGTTTTGATCGATGACTTGTTGCCATCTTGTGGGTAGTGCCATGATTCCATTGCTGTAGAAATTCTGAGATTTTTGATTAAAAAATTCTGACAGGTAGTTTTGACAGTGTTCTCTTGATATTAACTTTATGCTTCCTAAAGAATTCTGAAGTGACCGAAACAGGTGGAAATCCGATGGAGCAAGTTCGGGGCTATACGGTGGATGCATCAACACATCCCAGCCAAGCTCTCTCAATTTTTGCTGGGTGGCTATAGATGGGTGCGGTCTGGCGTTATCATGATGAAAGACTACGCCCTTTCTGTTTATTAACTCCGGCCGGTTTTTCTCAACGGCTTCTTTTAATCTCATGAACTCATGGCTGGCAGTAGAGGTCAGAATCGATAGTTTTACCCGGCGGCAAAAGCTCATAGTGGACAATTCCTTTCCAATCCCACCATACACACAGCATCACTTTGTTCCGAGTTAAGCCGGGCTTTGCCACTGTCTGTGGAGCTTGTCCATGCTTCGACCACGATCTTTTTTGGACGTTCTTATCGTAAGTAATCCATTTTTCATCACCCGCAATCAACCGTTTTAGAAATGGTTCGGATTTATTTCGTTTTAACAATAAATCGCAAATTGAAACACGTTGCATTAGGTTTCTTTCAGTGAGATCGTGTGGCACCCAAATATCGAGCTTTTTCTTGTACCCAGACTTTTGTAAATGACGTAACACTGTTTTGTAATCAATATCCAGTTCTTCAGCAATGTCGTAACTACTAATATGTCGATCTTGCTCCACTTTTTCATAGATGGCATTGATTTTATCAGTAACAGGGCGTCCAGAGCGAACCTCATCTGTCACACTAAAATTTCCAGACTTAAAACGCTTAAACCACAATTGTGCTACTCTTATTGATACCGCATTAGGTCCATAAACCGCACAAATTTTATTCGCGGCATTAGTCGCATTTTTGCCTTGTTTGTAATAAAACTTTAAAATGTACCGAATTTCTTCGTCACGTCCATTTTGATAGCTCAAAAACAATTGAAAAATGCCGGGAACCAGTTTTTTTTTAATTTTATTGTATTTCAGAATGTTGACTTTTAATGGTATTAAAACCAGCCAGGTACATTTAGTATAGCCGAAGAGGTTTGATTACAACTTATACGGTCCAAATACGAAAATACTTTTGCCCCGACCTATTACATACACAAAGGATTCACAAGAGCTGGCACGAATGGATCGAACAAGTACTTAAATGAAAGTTTACATGTTTGTAAAATAAATACAGGCTTTCGGTTTGAATTTCGAACAACGTTTAAAGGAACGGCACTCACACAATCATAGATGACATTACATGTAAACGTTGCATCTTGTCTAGGTGACACGGTTTCTGTAGGAAGACATGTCGAAACTCTTTTATGTGGTTACATATGTGTAGATATATGTATAAATGACTACTACGCGGTACGCGGACGGAATCGCGGGGAAAAGCTGGTAATTACCTACGCTCATCACACAAATATTTGCCAATACCAAGAATCGAATCCGGAACCGCTAGCTTCATAGACAGGCTTACTACCAACTAGGCTAACCGCGCCGGCAACTGTTTCGAACGAGGTACAAGTTGTTTAAATTTCAAATTAAAAGAACGCCGATTATAATTTGTAACACTGCAGACTCTCGTAAACTTCTGTCAAATTATTACCCCTCTTGCTCTTCCCCGACTCACCTCAGTCCCGTTGCCATGGCAACTAATTACTACAAATTGATGTAATTAATTTCCTTTGATGTTTTGAAGTGATTGTTTGCCGTTTACGAAGAAGTTTGCCGATAACAATATTAACTAGAACTCAGTTGTAGTATAACAGAGTCGAAGTGAACTGCGACTACTAGTTTACGCTTAATTGGGAGACCAAGCGTTGTCGCTCGGGTTGAAAGCGAATTTACATCGATTTATATACAAAAACAAAAAAGGCGGTCAAATGCGAGTCGGACTCGCGCACCGACGGTTCCGCACAAACTTGTAGGCATGTAAATAGTTCGTAAATCACGGGAACACAATAGAAACAACTTCCAGTATAAACTGACACGCAATAAGTATGCACTTTCGTACTTAGTCAGTGTCAGTTTATACTGGGCTAATTTTTTATGTGATGCAAGTACAAATTAACGGTTTTCGGATTTTTTCCTTTACTTGTGCTATATGACATTGCTTCTTGCCAAATTTCATGATTCTAAGTCAACGGGAAGTACCCTATAGGTTTTGATTCCCTTCAATATGCGGCATAAATAGCCGTATCTTTTGATTGCGTTGACTTAGATGTGTGATTTTTTCACTGATCCAAGGGATTGCAGACCTAAGTATTTGATATGAATTTCAACTTGATACTTTCACGCGTTCCTGAGAAAAAGGGTCTTGACAGACACACAGACAGATAGACAGACAGACAGACAGACAGACGGACGGACAACAAAGTGATCCTATAAGGGTTCCGTTTTTTCTTTTGAGGTACGGAACCCTAAAAAACGAAAGAAGAAGAGTAGCTGGGGTTCGGACCCGTTTTTGCGTAGTAAACCACCAGTCTACCATCAGTCTATTCAGGCAGCGGCAGCAGCCTTGAAATTACGAACCATCGCGGGAAATATTTTTGCGTCAAAATACGGGAAAACGAATATTCCCAGACATGAGATAGGTAGATCGATTATTCGCCCCCGTGAAGCCCCATATTGCAAGTTTCATCGAAATCGATATGTAGCTCCCAAACAGAACCAATTTTGATTTACTTTCTTTGTTTAAGGGGTGACTTAATCGATAGTATTCTTAGCAAAGTTTGGTAATAATCCATTGGGCCAAAGAAAAGGGGGGGTTTTTACCTATTGAATAGTTCCCAAGCAGCACGCAAGCTGTATAAGAGCATATGCAGCCCTTATGCAGCTAAAACTAGAGTTATAATGGCTGTATAAACTCTTATACAGCTTGCGTGCTGCTTGGGTTATATCCTACTGTCGTCTCATCGTGATCGGACGTCATATCGTGACATTGTGTTGACCCTTTGTCTGGTATAAAACAAAACAATAAACAATGTTAAACTTCACAAAGCAATGTTACGTTGGATTAAAAGTATGAAAGGTGATTGATAGGGTTAGCCAATCCAATTCGTTTGGCTAGAGTAGCGTGAAATAAACAAAAGCGCACTTTCACGCGTTGTTGCGCTTCTGATCCTAATTGATATAACAACAAAGATAACTTAACCATTAAGTATAAACAACTAGCTTATCCTTGAGTCTTCATACGCTATTTTGCCACGGGACAGCGAGCTTAGCATGCAAGCACAAGATAAAATTTGACAGGTGCTAGGGAAATTAATACAACTATTCTATATTCTAACGTCAGACTTAACGCTTAAGTTTTAAAACAAAAGTGTCTCGTCCAATCTTTTATTACTTTTTATTACTAAGTGATTTTATACGATATAGCTATAGCTAAAACAGGCTCTAAGCTAAGCATGATATTTAATTACTCTAGCAACTTTTTTATTCGTGCTGTCACTTTATTCTTGTGATGCATGTTAGGCTCGCATGTTAGGCACACTTTTTCACCTTATTCCATTGTTATAAGGTCCAAAGTGTATATATCGTTCTGTCCTCGACGGTACAAATAACGTTAACGCATTTACGAGTATAGCATCATTAGTATTTGAGTTTGTTTCTCCGTCAGGCAAAGAAGAATAGTCCGATTCTTTTATTTGTAAGTTACAAGAATCAGATAGTTATTCGCAACTTTTCCAATCGGCACCAAAACAGTCAGTATTCAAACAGTATAAATATTTAAAATAAACAAATAAATAAATATCAGGGGACAATCTCACATAGTATCAAACTAAGGTCTAGGCTTGTACTATGGGTATTAGGCAACGATATACATACTTATATAGAAATACATACTTAAATATATAGAAAACATCCATGACTCAGGAACAAATATTCGCGCTCGTCACTCAAATGTTTGCCCATACCGGGATTCGAACCCGGGACTGCTAGCTTTGTAGACAGGGTCACTACCAACTACGCTAACCGCGTCGTCAAACTTCTAAAATAAATAAATTAAAAATTTTAAAATAAATTAAATATGCCTGCGGGTTTGTCTTATTGCTAAAATTAACTTTTAGTGGCCTCTTAATTATGTCCATAAAAATTTACAATAAATTACCTGAAAGTCTAAAAGAAGAATAAAAAGAAAATATATTTATTAATTAACTGAAACAAGTGCTAGTCAACAAAGCCTACTATACAATAAATTAATATATCGAAGATAAATTATAATAACTAATAACGTCATGATAATTAATTTAAATCCACGCTTAAACAATAAGCCCTCCTCTCACGTACCGTTGCTGTGCCCTCCAGGGTTCAAAGTATAATACTTATTTCTGTAAATAAGCTATGCCATTGTGAAAAAGCAATAAATAATTAAAATTGAAATTGCTTAATCTAATTATCTTTATGTGCTGGAATAAATTAATTAAACTTTAAAACCACTATTTTTGCGTGGGGGATTCAAAAATAATATTTCTCTATTTCTGTTAGTGTACTGTTATTTATTCACTGTCACCAATACCAAGTTAGATTAGAGTGACTCTCTACTTAGCAACTAGGTTCATAATTGAGTTTACCAACTAGTCGGAATCCCGTTAAACAACTTTGTCATTGTGACAAAGCGTTATAGGTTCGAAGCTACTTTTTAACTTTGCAGCATTATCCTTTAGTTCGAGGTTCAATGATAAAAGAGCATTTAAAAACCCGGTCAAGTGCGAGTCTGCCTCGCACACGAAGGGTTCCGTACCATCGTACAAGATTTAACAGAGAGACACCCTTCTGTGAAAAGTCCAACAGTCTATCTATTACGGTTCATGAGATACAGCCCGCGGAGTGATAATATTTAATAAAACCACGCTTTTTGTATCTGGCTACCCTTTCTTTAATTTTACATTTTATTTTGTTTTTATTATGTGCTGTTATAGCGGCAATTAAAATAAACACTGTGAAAAATTCAACTGTCTACATGTTACGGTTCATGAGATACAGCCGGATTTAACAAAAAAATCACGTCCCTTGTATGGGGCCTCTTTAACTTTTTATTTTATTTTATTATTATTATTTATCGCTATAGCGGCAATAGACATACACATTTCACCTATTTCGGTTCATGAGATACAGCCCGGCGACAGACAGACGGACGGACGGACAGCACCCTTCGGGTACGGAACCCTAAAAATGATGTACGTATGGGAAAGACACATAAAGATTCAGGCAGAAAACGCTAGAAATAATATTAATTTGAGGTTAACGGATTTGGATAAAATAGATAGCCCTGATCCTAGACTATCAGTATGCCAAATTATATCTTTTTTTTAAATTTATTAATAATAAAAACGTAGTACGATGGGTTAATAAACAAATTGTCCCCTTAAACCACACAGGATTTGTGAGGAGTCAGAGCTATTAAATGGGGGTAAATTATTATTTAATTAGTTACATGCTATATTATAATTAAAACTTAGTTAAGTACTTGAGACATGAAGTGCGTTTTAAGCTTATATTTACAGTTTGTTTGATTAATTTCGTCTCGTAACTTTGAGTCTAGGGAATTTATAAGACGAGGAACTAGGTAAGCAATGGCTCTTTGCCCATAGATGTTGTTTGAACTTCCGGTTGTTAACTTCTTCCGTGCGACTTGACGAGTGAATATTCGTCCAAAGCGTTTTGGTGTGTCTTATCGAAAAATTGTTCCTATCTAAATCCGTTCAGGCGCTTAGACGAGATTGAAACACGAGTGTGGCTTGGCTCGTGCTGTCACGCGTCGTCTAAATCCACCTTTATGCTCTTACTAATAAACGTTGAGTAACCGCTGAGTAGTTATACCATGCTTTGTCCTTATCTGTCGAATTCAAATGTCACAATGACAGATAAGGACAAAGCATGGTATAACTACTCAGCGGTTACTCAACGTTTATTAGTAAGAGCATTAGTGTGTACGTACAGTCACCACACGGGATTGTTGAGCCACCATAGAACCCTGTCATAATGACAACGTCAAGTCACTCAAAAGAAATTACGTCAAAATTTTCCGTCTTTCTGTGAGAGGGTTCTATAGTGGCTCAACAATCCCGTGTGGTGACTGTACATTACAAGAGTGTTCCCCGTACGCCCGTACGCATAAAATCTAATTCCAATAACGACGCACCTCTTACTGCGAATCGTAAATTCCCATTAGACCTTTTTAGGCTCGAGATTGATATTTATGCTTATAAATAAACCGAAACAACATGTCGGGCGTCGCTCAGTATAGGGTTACCGACAAAAAGGCCTGTTCTTAATAACTTATAAATGACAAACATATTGAAATGTTAAAAATATATTGAAGAGCGGTTGTAATGCTCACGTCAAGTTCTTGGACACTGTTTACTAGATAGTGTTTATTTGGCCCAATTATTTTTTTATACGTAATAGATACGACTTTATAAATAATAATAAAATATCAGGGGACAATCTCACATTACACACAGTTACTTACCTTAGCGAAAGAGAAACATACTTAGATAGAGAAATATAACATTCATTAAAATAATACAAGAATTGTATACCTCTTTGGTGAAATAATTAACTATTTTTTTTTTTAATTTATTTATTCCAGAAAAAAAAAAGCGTGGTACATTTTTAAACAATTCGCCAAACGCATGTTTATTGGCGACTATTGCACTCACCTTACATTCTGCATGCACCTAACAACTAATTGACACTTAAAGAAAAAATTACAATCTAAAACCTAATAAGTACTAATACTAAGGTGTGTACTGGTATGTTATTGTTTTACCTTTTTTATATTGGAGCATCTAATAATAACATTTTTAGTCTCCCTTTAAATATGTTTTTACTGCTACATTCATCTTCTGGGAAGATTGCATTAAATATTCGAGGAGTCATGTAGCTGCGAGTCCTCTTGCCGTAATAGTTGCTGGCCGCGGGCTCCGCGTACCGCCGGCGCGGCGCGGCGCGCAGGTCACGGGTGTGTGATCTGACCGTTTTGAATTTATTGTTTTTAAATTGCTCGGTTGCTATTAGATACTTAACTTTTTCATGCACTGGCAGAATATTTAATTTTTTATATAAGGCCCTGTAATTACCTTTACAGCTTTTGACTTTTAAATTAAGACCTTATTGTAATACATTATTTCAAGCAATAAAGATTTATGGTTTATGAATAAATCACACAAATATTTGTACATACTGAGAAGCACCATCGCTACCTTCGTAAGGTCGCCGTCAATAGAACTTGGAAAATATATAAACAAATTAGTACTGTTTTGACACATAACCTCAAATATTCACCAAGCGTGTTGTTATTCAAAATAACGTATATTTAATAGTTATTCCATCTTAAACTTAATATGAAATTAATGATCTAGTGTATAAATCATTGCAAAGACCTCACTTGATCTTTAAAAGTACGTGATCATCGAGTAATCATGGTGAATTGATTCGTTTGGTTTTGTTTACGTCGTTCACAAGTTCTATTGACGGCGACTTTAGTAGGGAAACTATCAATTAGACTTGCGTCGTCATACTTGACCATACAAAGTCAATTTGACTGGGGAGGGCGTGTCGTGGTTTGAAAACACAATACTCATTTTTAAGAGGACTGTGAGCAAACTGCAAAATAAAGCCTTTTCATACAAACGGCGATAACGTTTTCCACCCCCTAAACGTTAACCGAATTCGACCAATTTTTGATTTGTGGTCAGTTGGAACAAAAGCTATGTTCGTACGTTTCTTTTTTTAAAATATTGATTAGTCATAAAGAGATTGTGGCCGAAATTACTTTTGTTTGAAAACAATAAAACGGGAATAAATAAATAAATAAATAAATAAATATCAGGGGACAATCTCACACATTAACCTAGTCCCAAACTAAGCTCTAGGCTTGTACTATGGGTACTAGACAACGATAAACATACTTATATAGAGAAATACATACTTAAATATATAGAAAACATCCATGACTCAGGAACAAATACTCGCGAATAAATCGAAATTTATTAATACTATTGAAAAAAAATGAAACGTATGGACACAGTTTTTGTTCCGAATGACACCGTATCATAATTTGTCAAAATCGGTTAACATTTAGGGGGTAGAAAACGTTATCGCCGTTTGGTCGAAATAGTCTGCGCGGGGCCACAGATTAAATAAGAGTTACGCGGGGCCTTACTACTAGACATGTTATAAACTACGAGTACCTATAATATCATAGCATAATCTTATAACTCTAGTGCCGTATGCACAAGAATGAAGCTCATTCTGTAAAATTAGTTTCATTGTGAACCCTCGGGTGCACAAGAGCTTTATATTTAAATGTTAGCAGACGGAATTCTGAATTCACGACGCTGCACGGTGTGGTTTGATGCATATTATGTGCAAGTACCGTTGCATCTTTAGCTTGATGTTTTAATGGCCTGGACACGACTTGTCTTATGCATTTAAAACTGGCATTCTGGCCGAAGCACCTTCCATAATTAATTTCCATATCTTTGTTTTACTTTTTCGCATTCACTGTGTTGTTTTATTTAAACAACAAAAATCTAGTGGTGTCAGGTCTGGGGATCTAGGTGGCCAACAGTGAGGCTTAAATCGATCTATCCACTGATCCCCAAACTTGTTTAACTTCTCTCGCACTTTCATTACCAAGTGAATCTTTTTTCAGTTTCAGCCATTGGCAATAAGTTGAGCGTCTGCGTTAAAAGTTAAAGGCAGAAACTCGGGCTCTTTATTGGTTTGTAAAATTAGTAAGGATTAGTAGAGATAAAAAGATATAGATAAAAGATATTTATTCATATATCTACCAGCGCTTCCCAAGAGGAGACCACTGCTGAGAAGAAGCGCCGCAAGAAACTCAACAGTTAGTCATTTTTTTAATAAAAAACATAACAATGTCACTACTTATTCTAGCATTATATAAAACTGTAAAAATAATATTAAATATCTGCGTAGTTTTGCAGGAAAACATGTCAGAATGAGTACGAGAAAATTTACGATACGAGATATTACCAGGGAAGTATCTCATGCTCTGCTATACTTTATACTGTAGCTCTGTGACGTGCTTAATTCCTAAATGAATAGCAAATGGAGGCAGTAGTGTGTCTATAGCCTCTTGCGTCACCAGGCGTACCCCTTTATTAAGCTCGAACGTGCTCAACGCGAGCACGGCCTTATCTCTAGGAACACACCAATGCAATCAATCTCCACTAACGTTACGGATACAGAATTTAAGTTGGTATGTGTGTAGCGTTTTTTTACGTCACTTTTATATCTTTTGTAATAACTAGGGTGTTTTTATGTTGTTTTCAAGTCAAAACAGCGACAGTGGTTTTAGATTCACGCTTCAGAGACTAGAGCACTTTACTTCGACTTTAATTCGAACGTGTAAAATTACGAGTATTTTCCCGCGTTTTTTTCATTTGTTCTCGTTAGGGCCACTTGTAGGAAAAAGATGAATCTAAATTTAAGGATAAGTTCAGTTTAGTCGTGTCAAAATGTATGGAAATGTCAGATTATTTTGTATTTTGTATTTTGTATTTAGGACTCAAGCGGCTCTTAGTGTGCTATATTTAGTGAAAAAGTATAAATTCAACATTTTAAATCTCTAAGACGCGACGGTGATTATTATATAATCTATGACTGCGTCGTATGTCAATCAGTCACTAAAACTATCCATATAACAGGGACAAAATGTCTCATTATCAAAATGTACAACGATCAAAAAGTATGTAAATGTAAACATGTTATAATGAACAAAAGACAAAACAATCAGATGTCACACAAACCTAAGAGCCTAATTGTACCAGAGAAAAAATGAACAATAGATAAATGTTCAAGATCCCAAAACATTCAATGGGTTCAAAAATCCTTTTGTCAAATTGTACAAAAGTCAAAAAGTATATTAATGTCAACATGTTTTTAAGAACAAATGACAAAACGGTAGCGGGTAATGTTGGTACAAGTGCCAGAATGTTCAATGGGTTAAAATGTACAACGGTCAAAAAGTATATAAAGTAAAGATGATATAATGAACAAATGACAAAACGTTTTTATGTCATGAAACCAAGTGTCTAAAAAGTCCCGTTGACAAAATGTGCTAATGTCAAGCTGTGCTATTATAGTACTTATACCGTCTTAATACAAATTAAATGTATCAAAACATTTATCAAAACATTTTTTTAAGTCGTTAAATATAAAGCAGCGGGCCTAATATGGCCGTGTTTATCGCGTGACAAAGCGTGGATAAAGCATCCGTCACTCTCGCGCTTATATACGTGTCAGAAAGTGACGGATGCTTTATCCACGTTTTGTCACGCGATAAACGCGACCGTATTAGGCCCGCAGGACCCAGACGACCGATTTCATCACCCAACCGATCGCAACTATATTCTGTTAGAAGAGAGATGAACACGCTCTCTTTTTGACCGAATAGCTGCGTCCTTGTCAGTTGGCTGAGAAAATCAGCCATATGGACAGAACTTTACTCGAGTACGTGTTGATTTGATGGCTTAATTATTTTTTAAATATGTCAATATGAAGAGTAGTGTCATAGTAAACAATCATAAATAAATAAATAAATAACATTATTACATAATTTTTGACCATAAAAATATGAAAACAAAATGATACTTCGACTATAATTAATTATATCATGAAAACATTTCGAAAAGAGCACATTTAGTCAATCGCATTTTGTACATTTTGACCACAGAGTATTCTGACCTGAAAACTTCCAGACAAAATGACACTTTGACCATAATTAATTTTATCATGAAATCATTTCGAGTAGAACACATTTAGTCAATTGTATTTTGTACATTCTGGCCACAGAGTATTCTGTCCTGAAAACTTCCAGACAAAATGACACTTTGACCATAATGAATTCTGTCGTGAAAACATTTCGAGTAGAGTACATTTAGTCAATCGCATTTTGTACATTTTGACCACAGAGTATTCTGTCCTGAAAACTTTCA
This sequence comes from Tortrix viridana, assembly GCA_963241965.1. Classification (NCBI taxonomy): domain Eukaryota; kingdom Metazoa; phylum Arthropoda; class Insecta; order Lepidoptera; family Tortricidae; genus Tortrix; species Tortrix viridana. The sequence goes on from OY725182.1 coordinate 14,003,366, forward strand.
GACAAAATAACATCTAGACCATAATGAATGCTGTCTTGGAAACATTTTGACTAAAATAAATGTTGACCATAGCATATTTTGCCCTTAAAATATTCAGACAAAATGACCTGGTGGCACAAACATTTTGTACTTTTTGACAACATTACATTTCAACCTTTATGCATTTTGGCATTTGTACTAAAATTACCTGTTACCATAAAAATAACTTACATTTCACCGAAATCGCCTGAGAGCTTTAGCCGTGAAAGTGTAACAGATCGGTAATGTCACTTCCAAAATTAATAAAAATAATACGAGGTTGCAGTCAGGGGTGATAACTAGTATGCATCAAATAGGACTGCACGGAATACAAATCAATTGCAATTCAAGGGTAGTGCAAACGAGCATGGCTCAAAGCGTTGTCCGTATATCTCGGTTGTCTGTGAAGTCCATTATTGAAGATACGGCGTGAATCTTAGTACCTAAGTGAAATATTGCTGTCCATGAAAGGTGGTGTATGATTTCCGGCCTCACGTTCCTGCAATTAATGTTCAGTAGAATGACAGTATTTTACTTGAGTACGTATAGAATGTCGGTAATAAGACGTCGTAATTTTAATTAGGTAGATTAAACTGACGTTTGCCAGTTTTTCATATTTTGTATGTTCTTCTATAGGGTTTGTTCTAACCATACCAAGGTCGACGCGTATGTATTACCTTTTTTACGACAGAACAAATAAAAAAAAGCGTTAGTTACTTTACTTTTGACTTTTTTTGATATTTGTTAGGAAATCCCATGACACATTCTTAAAAAAAAACTAACGGGCTATCTTTTACAGTTCAAAGTTACAGCTCTTTAAAGTTAGGACGAAGCGACAGCGTAGGCTTAGTTATAGGGTCTAAGATAACATATATAACCACAGCTATTTTTCCATAACGTCCCCTATGTCCTTTATTAATCTTTTTCCTACCTAAACACTATTCAAATCTATCATAAGCAATAAGAGCTAACCTATATATAGCCCAGGGACCACTTAAAGGAGCGTCCTCACTGAGAGCATTCTTTCTTAAGGTGCTGATAGACTTGAGCATTTACGCGAGCATTCGCTAGAATGATCAAGGAACTGTGCGATCTGATTAGCTGTTCAGTTCGAAGAACCAATCAGATCGTGCATTTCGTCGATCATTCTAGCGAATGGTCACGTAAATGCTCAAGTCTATCAGCACCTTTACCCGAGCATTTCGCACCTCCAGTACAACACTGCACTAAGTCGAAATCGACGAAAAACCGTTATCTCGTGTTATGTCAAAGTTATTGCAATTTCAAAAATCGATCATGAAATTTTTCGATATGATACAGTGTTGTACTGGGGGTGCGATTTGTAAACGAGCAATAATTTCAATAATTTGTAAGCTTTGTACGCTCGGCTCGACGTCCACACCACTCGAATATTCAACGCCGAATGCTCATTACACGCGAATGCTCTCAGTGGGGACGCTCCTTAACGCAACTACAAACAAGCAATCAGGGCAAATACTCGGTCATCACAGCGGGCGATATTTGTTGCCGCATGACGTCATCGCTTGATTAAATTCTTTGACCGACACAATTAGTTCGACATTGGGCAAGGGTTTATTTGATGTTGCCTTAGAAAATTATTTTCGATAGTTTTTTCGTTTGTATGTACATATCTGCCGTAATGAAGAATGCAGTATTCGACAAAATTTCGATTTTGACTTTTTATGACAAATGAGATCAGGGGCCTCTTATTTATTCATACTATTTTTGTTATTTTTTTTTATGCCGGAAGCTTTGAAAAACTTCTAAGGAACAACGCAGTAATTGGTCGTTTGCACGTTATAAAATACACAACGAAATTTATCTTCAAAGCTAAGGCGAAACGCTATTCCTAACTTTATAAGCAGTTATGCACGTATCCAAGATATAAATGCAGTACTTGACACATATCGCGGGCTTCATTCTAAAGGGGCGTACATGCAAAAATCGGTTTTTCTTTTTTTTGTCTTATTCGATTCTGCTATTATTGATACATATTCTCTAATTTTATCATAATTTTGTGATGTATATTTTTCGCTAAAATAATGAAAAACTTTAAGGCGTATACTTGGAATAGAAAAATCGCTGTCAAACCAAAAAGACGTACAGCAGTCGTAAAAGCATTTTTTTAGCACAGTTACGCATTATCAACGATCCATATAGACGTATGTACATACGGCTGTATATGTTTAGTGTGATCTATACAATTGTGTCGAGCTATAAAGACGTATGTGCATACGGCTTTAAATTGTAGTGTACTTTATCAAATAAAGTCGCGCTAAAGAGACGTATGTGCATACGACCATAATTATCAAGTGTTATCTATGGAAACATGTCATGATATAAAGGCGTATAACTGTTACTTTTTGATGTTATTTTACGTTTTGTGTTGTTTTATAGAGACATATACGCATGTAACCTTGATTATAATGATATCACAATATTTTTTAGAAAATATTACACACAAAGGTAACACATTGATAGATGAAAATGGTATTAAAAACGAAAACCCACATTTTTGCGTATACGGCTCTATGGCATGACGCTCTCGATGTGTTGCTATCCCATTTTTAACAAGCGCCACAGTCACTCACTTCGCCGTGGTCGGACGTATAGATTAGTAATAAGTAAATGGTAAGTGATTTAATCAAATATTAATTGTTTATAATTCCAAAATTCGTTTCACTCATCGCTCAATCGCTGTGTTAAATAACTACCTTTTGATTTTGGATTTGAAATTCGCTTTACACTTTATATAGGTTTAAGGTCGGTTCTCATACGGATTGACAGACAGATTGACCAGTGACTTTAGTTTCATTCTTTTAATTCGCTGCAGTTCTTAGAAATTAGTTCATACCTACCTACTTACAAAATCAGCCATTTATTATGAATGTGACGTTGACCTTTCGGATTCTTGCACCTCAAAATGAAACATCGCACGCGACAGATTGACATCACTCTTAGGGTTCCGTAATACGGTGCCAACGGGACCTTTCGTTGTCTATCTGTCTGTCTGTCAGTCCGTCCGTCCTATTTACCTTTAAGGGCCTATATCTATTGAACCATTCTAAGTAGCAGGTTATTTTTTAACTAATATTATGAATAATACACGCGAATGTGGTTTGCCGCCGCTATTATCTTTCTCGCAAAATAAAAACGTTGTAACAAATATGATGTTTATAGTTTTTATCATTTTTAACACACTTGGGTATATAACACTTTCTTGCTTGACTGCATAGGTTCATGATTTTGTACTAAATATCAGCTGCATCACGCTTTTTTTTCTGCTTACTCCGTTTGTATGCATATTTTAGGACCTCAATTGGATCATGAAAATCCGCCACCTTCCTTTGAAGAGCAGAATGAGGCTCCATACTCTGAACATTCATAGCCATTGAGTGTTTCCCAGTTGGAGATGCTGAGGAAATCACCGCTAATGCATCAACAGGAAATAGTAGTAGCCGAAATGGAAAACGCAGGTTCTAATGCAAATGAAGGTTGTATTGACGACTTGCCATTTTATTCAAATACCTCGCCTCTTTCAGTTTTTGCAGCAACCAATAATTTCGACCAAGAGGCACAGGTTCCTTCGGTTGAATTTGGACAGCCACTTATTCCTCTTTTTACACCATTGTCATCTGTACAGCCACCGGCAAGTAATGCATCACACAGCACCAATGTGTGTTCAGTCTGGTGGTTTGTCTAAAACTGAACCAGACTGAACAAATGACAACCAATTCTGACCGACATGATTCTGTAGCAGACCCAAATTACACACTTTCTGGGGAAGAAACCAAGTCCAAATGTCATTTATTATTTAATAGAATGGCTACTACTTAGTAGTTATGTCAAATACCCATGTTGCACCCTCTCTTTTAAAAGTTGGAAACTCTACGCTCGAAGTTGTTGATCATTATGTTTACCTAGGACAAGTAATCCAGCTAGGTAGATCCAACTTCGAGAAAGAGGTCAATCGCCGAATCCAACTCGGCTGGGCAGCGTTCGGTAAGCTACGGAGCATATTCTCGTCCCAGTTACCGCAGTGACTAGTCAAAAGTCTTTGACCATTGTGTGTTGCCAGTGATGACTTATGGAACATAGTCGTGGTCCTTTATAATGGGCCTAATAAGAAAGCCCAAGGTCACCCAAAGGGCAATAGAAATGGCTATGCCCGGCGTATCTCTGCGAGATCGAATCAAGAATGAGGAACTCCGCGGGAGAACCAAAATTACCGACATAGCCCAGCGAATTGCGTACCTTGGGAGTGGGCGGGGCACATTGCTCGTAGAACTGATGGCCGTTGGGGCGAAAAGGTTCTAGAATAGCAGCAGCGGACCGGAAGGCGAAGTGTTGGCAGGCCTTCCACAAGGTGGACCAACGATCTGGTGATGATCGCAAGAAGCCGATGGATGAGAGTAGCACAAAACTGGCCGTCGTGGAGATCCTTGGGGAAGGCCTATGATGCAGATTTTTGAAAGATTTTATTTTGTTTTATTGAATAAATTATAGTACATTATGATACGTCTTTCTATTTTTTTACCCAGAGCAAAAATTTCTAGTTTTAAATCTATAACTCCCCTTTCGAACAAAGGAGTTTAGTATTATTTTTGTCAAGCCTTATGAGCTAAATAAAACTTAAAAAGAGTGGTATTATAGAGAGAAAATTACTTTAGAATTATGATATTTCGATTGCCCAATTATTTAAGAATTATTTTCTATGCAATCGTAGTATATTTTATTATACGACCTCATAATAAAATAATTATATTTTTTATTTTTGTCAAGCCAGAGAGACGTATGAATTAAAAAAAAAATAGAAATAACGGTATCTTACACGATTTTACAGTGAAACGTCATCATATTTAAGCTTATGAACTGGATTAATTTTGAATTAAATTAAATTATCAATTAGGGAAAGTTTCATATTATACGCCTGCAAACCCAATGTATTTTTGAAGAATTTTTTAGTTGGTGTTTGCATATTAGCGCCGAGCCAAAGAGCCGTAATAACATAATTACAGGTTTCTAAAATAATTAACGTAAAATCAATTATTTCCCGTAAACCAGGAAGTATTTAAAAAGTCATATGCAAATTTACAGCTCAATCGATAAATATACAAAAAAGTTATTAGGTTTTTTGTCTCTCCTGAAAAGTAACGGTTTAGCGTATACGCCCCTTTAGTATGAAGCCCGCGATATGCATTCTTGTTTTGTATTGTTGGTTGCCTATATGCGAATATACAAAGATAAAATGCAGTATTCGACTTTAAAATAAAATTTCATATCATAATTTAAGTATGAACTAAACAATACGATGAAACGTATTAAACAATACGTGATATTTATTATGTAATATGACGTAAAGATTAAAAAAACCTTTAGCCGCGTTATTCTCAAAATCACCTTTTTGCACGTACTGCGTTTTTCATTACGACGGCAGATATGTTGTATGTAATGAAATAGTAGATTGTTTATCTAGAGAGTAACATGGGCCAGTAATCATAATAGAGAGTAACATGGGCCAGTAATCATAATAGAGAGTAACATGGGCCAGTAATCATAATAGAGAGTAACATGCGCCAGTAATCATAATAGAGAGTAACATGGGCCAGTAATAATAATAGAGAGTAACATGCGCCAGTAATAATAATAGGGAGTAACATGAGCCAGTAATCATAATAGAGAGTAACATGGGCCAGTAATCATAATAGAGAGTAACATGGGCCAGTAATAATAATAGAGAGTAACATGCGCCAGTAATCATAATAGAGAGTAACATGGGCCAGTAATCATAATAGAGAGTAACATGCGCCAGTAATCATAATAGAGAGTAACATGAGCCAGTAATCATAATAGAGAGTAACATGGGCCAGTAATCATAATAGAGAGTAACATGGGCCAGTAATAATAATAGAGATTAACATGGGCCAGTAATCTTAATAGAGAGTAACATGGGCCAGTAATTATAATAGAGAGTAACATGGGCCAGTGATCATAATAGAGAGTAACATGGGCCAGTAATCATAATAGAGAGTAACATGGGCCAGTAATCATAATAGAGAGTAACATGGGCCAGTAATCATAATAGAGAGTAACATGGGCCAATAATCATAATAGAGAGTAACATGGGCCAGTGATCATAATAACATGAGCGTACAGGAGTCCGCGGCCGCGGTAACACTCTCCTGATGAAGGACTAACGAGTCTGAAACAAATCGGGCCTTTCCTGACTAACACGTGAGAAATCCGTACTGTTTATTTTGTTTTAAATTACACGAGATGTTTAGCTATCCCATCGAAACAAGGGTTAATACATGGAAACATTGCGCTGTATGCCGGTCGACACGTAATGTTAATTAATCAGATCTAGGATGAGAATTATCCATACGCGTTAGACGTGTTCTAGGTTAGGTAAATAAGTCATGCATAAGTTTTGTTAATCTTATATATATATATATATATATATACTTCTACTTTATTGTAATTAAACTAGATTGTAACTGACTGACAAACTAGTTCCATTCACACCCACCAACATGGTCTTCTCATCCGGTAAACACTGCGAGCCTAACATAGTACTTAAATATATCTATAGAGATACTTATACATACTTATATAGAGAAATATATATTTACTTAAATATAGGTCGTCCAAAAATTTACGTAAGATTGGTATGAAATAGAAAACACATTTTTTTTTGTTTTTACTGTAAGTATTTTTTTTTATTTACCAGTACTTTTCCGTACATAAGGAAGCCAATTCAAATCTTGCGTAAATTTTGAGACACCCATTATATATAATGCATTAATGACTCTGGAACGAATACCGCTCATCACACAAATATTTGCCCAAACCGGGTTTCGAACCCGGGACCGCTAGCTTCGTTGGCAGGGTCACTACCAACTAGGCTAACCGCGTCGTCGGCACCGCGTCGTCGGCTTAATTTCGCATCTTATTTGCCAAACCTTTTCCTACAGTGAACCTTCTAACAGTGAAGTCACCATGTTAATGATAAAACGACATGGTTTAAGACGAAATGGAATAACGGCTAAAAAGCCTTTCAGAAACCTTTGTCACCAGTCTTTTAACACGGATCTTTTCTGCTGAGTTTTGAATCGTAAAATCTCCAGTTAAACTTTATGGTCAGGACGGACACACCGTGATTGGACGGAAATGAAGGGCCCGGCGTTATATTCCCTGGCGCGATAACTTTGGATTCGTCGACAACTGCCCTGCATTTAAAACGCAGTAAGTGACATCAGCCACTTTAGATTGATCTCCAACTTTGAACAACTGGCAATCTGTATGAGGATCAAGATATGGCGGCAGTGGTGCAGTTACTACGTTTTAAATACTGCAGAGCAGACAAATGCACCAGTCGATCTTACTTTATTGACCCCTAAATCTGTAGCAAACGCGACAAGTTAGACCCAACAGTTTCTGTAATTTCTGGGGATAGTTGAATAGATTTCAGGAAACTTTCGCTATTTAAAAATAACACCGGAATTAGAGGCGAGATGGCACAAAAAAAAAATTTAAAAAAAATTATGGAACATACGCACACTAAGTGACCTAGTCCCAAACTAAACTCTAGGCTTGTACTATGGGTACTAAGTAATTATAAAGATACTTAAATACATTGAAAACATCCATGACTCAGAAACAAATACTCGCGCTCATCGCTGTTCGTTTTCCATACATAAGTATTAGTGAATTTGGGTAAAACATGTTGGTAGGTATTCAAGTTTTCGGTTTTGTTTATATCTAGAATATTGACACTTATTACAATGGAAGCCGGATCTAGCTCGTCACCGCTCGTAATCAAGCAGACGATAATGAGTTTTATTGCCTCCGCCGTTTATTCGGTGAGATCCGACCGACGGGGATAATTTCTAACGGATAAGGGCGCGGAATCTTTGGCAGCGAGTTCGAAATAGTACAGTGGGCGTAAATATTATGTTTCTCTATACCTTTTGTAAGTTTATTCTCAATAATAATAAATAGTCGCGTTCATCTCACAAATATTTGCTTTAACCGGATATCGAACTTGGGATTGCTAGTTTTGTACTTTCGTTGGCAGGAACTAAGCTAACTATAGCCTATCAAAACAAATTTAACCTAACCTAACCTATAGGATTCTACACGATGGTCCTGAAATAAATCCTGAAATATTTACCGTTTCGAAATAAAAAGCGTTTGGCCAAATGAAGCGGTTGCGAAATGAAACAGTTTGCCAAACGTACTTCGCCCAAATGGAAGGACACCCGTGGAGATACTTGAGGAATCCAGCAGCGGACCTCGTTCCGCTGACATACTTATGAATTATGATGATGAGTGTGAGTATGAGTCTCAAGTCCTACTTCCCATGAGCTGGAGCCTAGCCAAGATGCGTTATACTAACTCAACGATCGAAAACTTTTTTACCCTTTTCCTTCTTTTTTTTAGTACCTTCTAGTTAAAAAGTAAAAACTTAGTTGTATCCGTATCCGGTGTGACGTTTAAGCCTGGGCCACACCGGATGCGTTGCGTAGACGTGCACGTGCGCGCTCGCGTTCCACTGCGTTGTATAGCTGCATCCTCATGTGAGGATTCATACTATACAACGCAGTGGAACGCGAACACGCACGTGCACGTCTACGCAACGCATCCGGTGTGGCCCAGGCATTAGTGGCGTCAAACAGGCGCACACTCCCTCTCTACCTTTCTGCCTTGTTTGTAGTGTTAATAGTTTAGTAATTATAAATAAATATTGTATTAAGTAGCAAGAGTTATAACCTCCCCTAGAGAACCTACAGTCCACGCTTACGACATATAGAATTGACATAAGCGACGCGACAGATTGTTATCTTACGTCAAATTACATGTAAAAAGCCGGTCAAGTGCGAGTCCGACTCGCGCACTGAGGGTTCCGCACAAACTTGTAGGCATGTAAATAGTTCGTAAATCACGGGAATACAATATAAACAAAGTCCAGTATATACTGACACGCAATAAGTATACACGTACTTAGTGAGTGTCAGTTTATATTGGACTTATTTTTTATGTGATGTAATTTCTTTTTCCTTTACTTGTGCTATAAGACATTGCTTCTTGCCAAATTTCATGATTCTAAGTCAACAGGAAGTACCCTATAGGTTTTGATTCCCTTGAGATTCCCTTCAATATGCAGCATAAACGGCCGTATCTTTTGATTGCGTTGACATAGATCTTTGATTTTTTCCCTGATCCAAAGGATTGCAGAGTAATTGTATTTGATATGAATTTCAACTTGATACCTTTACGCGTTCCTGAGAAAAACGGGCTTGACAGACACACAGACAGACAGACAGACGGACAACAAAGTGATCCTATAAGGCAAATATCCTATAATGGCAAATAAACTTTATTTTATTTTATTTATTTTTATTTTAAGGGTTTCGTTTTTTTTTCATTTGAAGTACGGAACCTTAAAAAGCCTTTTTTCATACAACAATATCATCCGCTATAAATCAGCCCACTGCCTAGCAACCTTCACCATCCGTGCTAGGACTCGTTTAGCTTCATTTGGAATCAAACGGCCTCGTGTGGGCCTGGTTGTTATGGGCTATTCGAACAAATTGAAGAACGAATCCTAAACCAAAGGCTCTGCTGAACTGAATCGATTCTATAGGTATTCGACGTTGGATTCCAGGTTAACTGCCAAAGGGGTTTTAATATGATTGCTTTGTATTTTAGAATCTAGAAATGCTTACGATCTTATTTGTATCTTGAAAAAGAAAAGGCGTAATGTGCATTTAACTTTCAAGGCGTTTGGCTGAATATAGAGCAAAAATTAAGGGCCGTATTAATAAACTCATCTCAACTGTGATCCCCGTCTCAAGATACGTCAAAGTAAACGTCAATCCATAGAAAACTGTCATTTTTGACGCATCTTAAGACGGGTATCTCAGCCAAGATCAGTTTATTAATATGGCCCGTATTTTTTTTCTTTTATAGCAAGTACCTAGGAGACCGAGCGTCATCGCTCGGGTCGAAACCGAATTTTCATCGATTTTCTATACTAAATCCCAAAAAATAGCAGATCCATAGCTGGGGTTCGAACCCGCAGTCTTTGCGTAGTAGGCTGACGCTCTAACCATCAGTCTATTCAGACGGCGGCGGCCGCCTCGAAATTACGAACCATAGCAGGAAATCTTTATGCGTGAAAATACGGGGAAAACGAATTTTCCCAGATATGAGACCTAGCTAGATCGAATTTCCGTCCCCGTAAACCCCGAAGTCACAATTTTCATCGAAATCGTTTGAGCTGTTTTCGAGACGTGAGTACAAATATATATAAGTAAGTAAATGAGTAAATATCAGGGGATAATCTCACACATTGACCGTTTAAAATAAAAGTGTCTCGTCCTGATTTTTATTACCTTTTATTACTAAGCGACTATAGCAATCTTCACATTTTTCTAGCGGTTTTATCAAGACGGGACACTTTATTTTAAACCTTAAGCGTCAAGTCTTACGTTTGAATACTTTCGTTTGAATTCGTTTCCCTAGCGCCTGTCAAATTTTATCTCGTGCATGCATGTTAGACCCGCAGTGGAGTAATTGCCTCTTTTCTCTATTATCTGCCAGTTTTTTCACCTCCTGATACGACACGAGTTTATTTTTGAAAATTTAGGAGGCAAAGTCAAAGGAAAAAGAGGGACACTTTACTCTTTACTTTAGCCAAATAAGTCAGAAGACCAATGTCGTGTCGTAACAGGAGGCAAAAAATACATGAACGAAATAATAATTATTCTATTACGTTAACTCCACAGCAGTATCAATTTAAACTTCATTAAGGATCCGCCTTTACTCAGACTGACAATTTGCTCTTTGTGAAATTCAAACGCGTTACGCGTAAATAATTAAATATTCATTACCTTGTAATGTTAATTATTTGAATGTCGCGTCGATGGCTCTAAACCAGTGTTAATTAACAAATCATCGAGATAAATTGGTACTTTACAAAATACATTGTTCTGCTATTACATACACGTATGTACATACACATTTATTAACATTTTATCAAATTAAAGTAACAACAACGCCGCTACTTTAATTTGATAAATTTACCGATTACACAATAAACCTTAAGCGTTAAGTCTTACGTTAGAATATGGAATAGATGTATTCATTTCCGTAGCACCTGTCAAATTTTATCTCGTGCACGCATGCAGTGGCGATGTCCATTACGGGTAGAGGAATCTTTATTCTTGTGGTCGCGTTCGCCAACAATAAGTCACACAAAATTACTTACTACTTATATTAAAAAAGGTTTAATCTAGTTGAACATTTGATCCGATATAGTTAGTAAATAACATATTGAAATGGTAATATAAAGATATTGAAATCGAGTTCGTTATCAATGCAGTTTATCTCAGAACAATGTGAATTGAAGCGTGAAATGAGATTGAAGTGGAAACGGGTCACAAAATCAAACAATTTATTCTATTCTTGAAAATATTATTCGTGTACTAAAGTTATGAGTTCGCGAAAACAATTCAAGATAATAAATAATAAACCTTTTAACCCTACGTCAGTTGTCTATTATAATTTTAGACGGTTGAATAAAATTAGAAAGAATAAACATTTGTATTCAAATGATAAATTACTTGCAAGACAATGAGGAATGAGTTATCACTTTTTATGAGTTATTGGTCTCATGGCTACTATAATTTATAATAATCATTATCCACTCAATCACTTATCGCTCGTTGACAGAATTTGCTTCACTGTCACTTAGGATACCATCCAATATCTTATCTTCCTCTTCCATTGTAATATCATTATTTTCTAATACTTTATTGATAATTTCGTCATGACTATCAGTTGCTTCACTAGTTTCTGTTTTACTTTTTTCCTCAGATTCTGATTCAAGTTCACTAACTTCCTCCTCCTCCATAGCCTCCTCTTGTATGCTTTCATCCTCTTTTTCAGAGATATCTTGAAGTCCATTTACTTCTTGTGATTCTGAAACCTCTTCTTGTATACTTTCTTCTTCTTTTTCAAGAATTTCAGGAAGCGTTTTTACACCATTTTCTTTGATATTATTATTAACTGCGTTTGTTATATTATTTTTGAGATCTATACCATTTGTCAACGGGATTCCGTTAACAGTAGAATTGTCATTAAGAGGCCCATTTTGCAATTTATCATTCGGACTTTCTTCTGTTTTGTTTTTTTCACTTAAAGCTTTATGAAGAACTATGTCGTCTTCCTGTCGTATCACGGGCTGTACGGGGAACTTAAATCTGAAAAACAGAATACCTCTTCTTTAAAACTTATCAAATAGTAATTTAAAAATAGTTTTACTTCATTTCACTAAAAATTACCTGTTTTTACCTTCGTACTTGCTTGGCACCATAAAACAGTTGGACTCTCTGTAAATGATTCTTCTTTTGCTCACCCAAGGCCATTGCAAACTCCAGTAAGAGCTCTGGAAAAAAAAACATTTAACAAGGTTTTTAAATTGGTTAATTAAAATCTGTATTTTCGATGAGTCTCTACTGAAGGAGGAAACATTAATACAAGATAAAAACAGCCATTTCATTTGGTAAACACCGGTAATATTTACTCTTAGTGACTTCTATAACATTGTTAACATTGTTCTATAACTTTGTTTCCTTGATTCGTAAAGTTTACAAGCTGAGAAAAATGAATAATTTGGTGAATATATTTTCATGCAGCTCACCACTTTTGCATGGACCTCTCTTTTCTTAATCTTTTCTGCTTCTAATCTCCTCTCTTCTTCACTGTCGTAACCCGTTTCCTGAATTAAGATAATAAAAATTACACCATCATAATATTTATCGTCATCATAGTATAAAAAAACCGGTCAAAGTAGGTAGGTTGGTAGTTATTTATTTCATATTGGAAATAACATTATAATATGTCACATAATCTTAATGAATTCACAATACGATTGTCAACATAAAAAATAAAAAATAGGAATGTCAAATGTAAAAAAGGAACAATAAAAATTAAAAATATAATTTGAAAAAAAATATAAATATAGCTCCATTAGCTACAGTCACAAAGTGTCACAATAAAGCGCGGGTCAGATTCGCGCTGTTTCGCGTTCTGTACACATTTGGCCGGTATAAGCATCGTTGACTACCGGGTCAGGAAATATTATTTGAGGGCAAGATCAGGATACTTTTTATCTCGCAAAAATCATAATAGTATATATAATATTATTATTATTATGATAACTATTAAGTATGAGCACACAAAACTGACGTACATGCATGAAGAGGTTGATGAATGTAGAGGAAGCGAAAGAGGTATGTTTGGACCGATGCACCTGGCGTTCCATAGTCTCTCCTACCCCTTTGGGAGACAGGCGTGAATGTAATGAGTATGTAAGTATTAGGTATATGTTTCTTACGAGTAGTATTATATTGGTTGTATTATACTTACAAGAGGATCCTCGTAACAGTAATACGCATCTTCTTCGTCTTCCGGACTGAAAAAAGTAGTAATAATTAAGTAAGAATAAAGTAGCACGACGAGAGTTTCGCGAGAGTTTCGCTGAGTTTCGCTGAGTTTTTTGCAACGCAAGAAGAAAGAAAATCTTAGCTACGGATCCATTTTTCTAAACACTGGAGGATCACTATTCTATGTCGACTTTTAAAAGTCCAGATGAGGCAAATGTATTCAGTCGGCTATTTTTTTTTAACTTTAAATATATAATGTTTTCATATGAACTTGACAAAACCCCAAAATTAGCTGATGCAGTAATTAAACATAACAGAGAAACCAAACAAACGCTTTTGATAAATAACCTTTATGAACAAACCATTATTAAATTAATCAAAGTTAATTAAGACGTAGAAGACTGACAACGTCTTTTATATCATTCAAAGGTAAATCTGTGTTTAGGTTTATTGTGAAAAGATGAATGGTCTTTAGAAACCGCTGAGTAAGGTTATATAAATTGACATTTCCTTATTTGTGTTTCTGGCTGGAGTCAATGAGAGGCTGAAGCGACGATGTTATTGCTTAGTTTGTACAGTGAATACACAAATGAATGTGACAAAAGCATTCTCTTTTGAAAGAGGACAGAGAGGTATCCTTACTTCCTACTTATATTATAAATGTGGATGATATACAGGTACACAGATTAGCTCATAGGATAAATTTTTAACCCTGACGCAATAAAGAGGGGTGTTATAAGTTTGACGTGAGTATCTGTGTATGTATATGTTATGTATCTGTGTGTATCTGTGTATCTGTCCGTGGCTTATAGCTCCTAAACGGATGGAACTATTATGGTTTAGTTTTTTTTACTAGAAAGGTGACTTAATCGAGAGTGTTTGTAGCTTGGTTTGATAAAAATCCGTTAATCCGTTTAAAGGAGCGACCACACCGCTCCTCAAAATACGGTGACGCAGTGACGTGACGTGTACGCCACGTTTCTAACGCATACCGTCCTCTCCGGATCTCTCTCTCTCACACTGCGATTCCGTACCGTCACCGTATTTTGAGCAGCGGTGTGGTCGCTCCTTAAACGTTATGAGCTCTGATCCCGATTTGTCGGGAGTTTTTTAATGCTTGAAATCTTCTAGTAACGAAGCCCCTCCACTTAAAATGTAAGTGCTCGGAACCCGTTGAAGTTTTGGCTATTTTTTTGGTTTTTAACTCGGTTAGGTTATACATGTTATCCTGGGTTGATGGTTCCTACAGAAATAGCGATATACGGTATCTATGCGAATGGAGTCGTGGGCAAAAGCTCAAAATGGAGTACAGAAAATTAATATTTATCTAAAATTAAAATTACATACTTGGAATGCGACTCAGGCTATTTTTTATCAATAATTAATGTTTATTATAGGGTATCCATTAATGCCGCAACCACATTTTTTTATTTACTTTATAATAATAAAAACAAAAAACGTTAATGTTTCACGTAAATATGGTCGTACAGGGTTAGTAATTAATCACCGAATTAATAACTCAATTCTGATTACGTCTCCCATTTCACCCTGTAAGTATAATTTACTTAGGTAAAATAAAGACGCTGTTTGGACAATCATAATTTTACCTATAGGTACTCTACTCTTTAATATTCTGGTAATTTTTTCAGAATACTGTAGTTCAACCTGAACAGTTCGTGAGCTTTGCAAGAACGCATACTCACGCAGTCACAGCGAGCTTGAGATGTATCCCGGACTCAATGATGATGGCATGGGCCTCCTGGATAGTGAGGGTCGAGGTGTCTATGTCGTTGATCCTCTTCAGACGGTCTCCTGGGCGGATACCTGCCTTCTCCGCTCGACTGTCAGGCTTAACCTGAAGGTGAAGTTTTAGGAACCAATAAATCAGGTAGGCATCATATATTATACTAAAAAAAAACACTGTTAACCGCTCATAAATATCTTCCTACCATTGTCATCATCATTATCACAATCATCAGGTTTACCCTGGAATCACCGACACTCATTTGATACAATGTTTTACTTCGCAGAATATCCATTTCATCGACAGGCATTTCCATGTGCAGGAGTTATAAATTTTTTGGTGGTCACAGGTCTAACCTAACCTTACTCATGCATAAGATAACTTGAAATCAATAAGGTTTCAGCAGAAATTAGCTTTCGATGAAATGAAATTCGGTTAAATGACACCTTTGATGAAATGAGTGTCAGCAAAACAAGGGGACACCCAATCATCATCATCTTCATGTTTTTGAGATAAAGTCTTAAAATCTTCATGCTGAAGATAAAGATCTACCCCAAGGATCTCGACGAGACGATCGCTTTTGTGCAACAGTTTCGCATTAAATTGCGCATTAAATTTAAAACACCTATTACGTTATCGTTTTATTTTATGTATGTTTGCTTTTTTTATAAAAGTGTTTTTATTAGCATGTGTTAGTGTCCCACTGCTGGGCAAAGGCTTCCCTCTTTTCTGCCTTTCGTTCCTATTCAGAGTATGCTCAGACCCTTGGTCCGAAATGTCCAAGTCATCCCGCCATATTCTTTAAGTATGTGGTAATATATTTTTTTTTATTTCTTTCAATTAAAGTAAGAACAAAGACGATCTTGCGCTAGTACCACATTCTTTTCTATCAATTAAAGGATGCCACAGGATAATAAACCTTTGCAACAAATAGTTCCAAACTTCAAATTCAAGCTAAGGATTCAACGCCACTGGCAATTTCTGAACTTGCTAAGTTACGTAAAGTAGAGCCAAATTAAAGAGATATTTACCCTAGCCTTAGTATTTTAATTTGCGATTCGAAGTTGTTTAATTTGGTCTCGCCATCGTCAGCCCTTTGTTTATAGAACTAATTAGGAGAAAACCCTCGAAATAACTTCGTTTATTTACACTGAGATGAAATGGAAATGTCTGGACGCTAATAAAAGGGGACGCTAATAGTTAATTATTGATTTAAATTTAACCAAATGGTAATTTAGTCTCATTTTTAACCCCCGACGTGTATTTGTGTAACGTCTGTGCCATCGTAGCTCCTAAACGGATGAAGCGATATTAATTTAGGTTTTTGTTTGAAGGTGAGACTTAGTCGAGAGTGTTTTTAGGTAATTTTGGTTAAAATCCGTTGGGCTATTTAAGAATTATGAGCTCTGTAAGTAGGGTCCCAATTTTGTCAGGGGCTTGTATCTATTTAATAGTTTTAGTAGTTACCCGTCCTCGCTTCGCTTCGGTTACATAACTTAAAATATAGCCTATAGCGACCCGCCCTCGCTTCGCTCCGGATTCTATTATAAACATAAACCTTCCGTGAAAAATTATCTAACTGATAGTGAAAACCGCATCAAAATCCGTTGCGCAGTTTTAAAGATCTAAGCATACATAGGAACAGACAGACGCGGAGGGAGGGCGACTTCATTTTATGCTATGTATTGATTGATTATTAAACTAAGCGCACATATTTCTTTGTCGATCAGGTAGATTATCAAAAAGTATATTGGACACGTATTTTTTATTTTTTCACATAATCAAAAAATTACGGAGATATATTGAGTTGAAATGTCGCATGACGTCACGTCTCAATACAATTTTTACATAGAAGCGACGTCACGAGACTCCACTCCCGAACTTTGAAGCGCTTTATCTGTCATTTTTTGTTTGATTGACAAAAGAAATAATACGTGTCCAATGTTTTTTTGATAAGCTGACTGACTAAATAGAATTTCGTTTTCTTAACCCAGTCATCATCCCTATTAATGTTTAATAAGATAACCTGAAAACATGGTTTCGATGAAGATGAAATTCGATGAAAACACGCACGACAAGCGAGTTTGACTATGAATAAGACTTACACCAACAACCCTCAGCGGGGTCTTATAATACGCGCCACCAGCTAGATCGAAACCCCAGATGGCATCCTCGAAGCTGACGCGCTCGTGGATCCCCTCGTTCCTAGACTCCCAGCCTGGCTTCTCCACCTCTCCAGCCAAGACAGCGGCCTCTTTGGCCGTCAGTTTCGTGTGTCGCATGGAGATCGCCATGTCTGGGGGCATGCCCTGGGGACAAAAGTTGAGGAGAAACTGAAATGATTTGAAATGACGCGGTTACCCTAGATGGCAGTGAAGTGTCACTAGCCAGCTCTTCCTGCAGAATTTAAACCGTAGTAAGTGCACCACGGCCACCATATCTTGATCTCATACAGATTGCTAGTTGTTCAAAGTTGGAGATCAATCTAAAGTGGCTGATGTCACTTACTGCAGGGCAACTAAGTAGTCAGCTTGCTGGGTAGGGCTGGGGCTACGAGGCTAGCGGTACCAAACACACTTTTTTTTTTATTTCAAAGCGTACATAACATATAATCATGCCAAGTTAACCCGCCAAACTGACAAGACAGTTTGTTGGCGAGATCGCGCTCACATTACATTCTGCTATGCATGCACCCAAATTACAAATGAACTAAGCAACATTTTAATATTATTGAAAAAGCGGAAGAAAGGATACTTTTGGAAAGTTTGCCTACATCAACCTTTCCAAAAGTATTCATTTCAGGGTATTTTTCAAAACGTATTTGCTTTATTTTTTTGTCTGCTCTTAACCAATCAATTTCGTTATATATTTTTGGAACCAAATACAAGTTCGATTGTGTTGTGTGATGAACGCTAGTATTTTTTCCGGTGTGTTAAATCTTTTTCATGTATAAGTATACAGCGTATCCCAATATCGGTAGGTCACATTGACACTGGAAGTAGACCAGCCTACTACACACTTTTTTTTTTTTTTTACAGAGTGGAATTGCGTTACGCATTGTCCCCAAACCGAACCAGCCTAACATGATCTTAGTAAAAATCGCATGGATTTCAAGATTTGCCAGTTGAAAGTTCTTTTCCAGTACAAACTTTAAACTGGCATATCTCGAAAACCATACGACTTTTACTGAGGTCATGTTAGCCTGGTTCGGTACCTCTTAAGCTGACCTACCTCCGGTGTCAATGTGGCCTACTGATTTTGGGACATTCTGTATGTATTTCTCTTGTTTATCGTTATCTTGGTCGAGGACAGAAATATGTTTACACTTTTTCACCTTATTCCATTGTAATAAGGTCCAAACATCTTTCTGCCCTCGACTGTATATAAAACAAGCTTAGAGGATTATTTAGGGACTAGATCAATTTGTGAGATTGTCCCCTGATATCACATCTCATCCCATCTCATCAGTCTTAATTAAATATTATAAATGGGAAAGTTTGAGTGTGTATGTAAGTATGGTTGTTACTTCTTCACGCTGAAACAGTTGGACGGATTTGGATGAAATTTGGAATGTATAGCTTTAATTGTATGTGTTTATAGCCAAATAAATCTCTCACTCTCTTTAACTCTGATTTAACACATAGGCCTTTTATCCCGAAAAAATCACCGTTTCCGTAGGATGCTTAAAGCGGTCGAAGTCGCGGGCAGAAGCCAGTTTATTATATTTTTGGTTTGCTATACTGTCATTTTATCTCGTATCAAACTCGACCTACAAAGGCTGTAGCGGCTCCCGAGGCCTCTTGTCACTCCAAATAGGTCAAGAACGGAAACGGCTGGTAAATATATTTTAATGAGGTTATATCTGTATTTTTGCAGTAAAAAGACTGGTTTAAGTAAATTTTTACCGAATAAAATAACGGATTGTTAAATGTAAATCAATGATTTGGTATTAACAAATTATAAAAATAATATAACTATCTATCACTAAGCCCACGCTGTCGGTCTGTCCGTCCATCCTAACTTTTAAGATTGTACATTTTGAAACATAAAAGATAGCTCGTTGTTTTTATTTGCATAATATGTGATAAAATTGTGAATTTCCTAACAAATGATTAAGTCAAACTTTAAAATAATAAGGGGAGTCTTCAGACAAGAAACGTTATTTTTCAATATTTTAAGTATTCGTTAGGTTATGGTAATACAACCAAGTGTCCAATTTGGTTTTGGTATGATTATAGAAAAACAACAAATAGTAAAAACCGACCCATGTGTACCTACTGAACCCACGGCGCGCGAGTCTAGTGTCCACAGTGCAGTCAAATTCATAAATATATTACATTCCCAAAATGACATAACTATACTGGCCCGCAAAACTAAATATCACACTTTTAAAATTTCATTTTTTTCTAAACTATAGAAGTTAGAGATTTAAAATAAAAAACGTTTTATAGCATATTTTATCAGCTTTCTTTCTTATTATAACTGAAATAA
This sequence comes from Tortrix viridana, assembly GCA_963241965.1. Lineage (NCBI taxonomy): Eukaryota > Metazoa > Arthropoda > Insecta > Lepidoptera > Tortricidae > Tortrix > Tortrix viridana. The sequence goes on from OY725182.1 coordinate 14,023,091, forward strand.
ACAGTAACATTTTCAACTTAAAATAAAGATAAAACAATAAAATAGACATTTTTAATTATTGCGATTTTATACTTAGTTTTGCGGGCCAGTGTAAATACACACCTCTATATCTGCCGCACTCAGAGACGTCAATCAATATTTAAATTTGATTAAATTTGCTGCGTCTTATTCTATTGTTATAGCAAATAAAGTGACAGCAGCAACTTAATCAAACTTAAAAGTTAATTGACGTGTCTGAGTGCGGCCGTACGCTACTAACAATAAGGTCGTGTATACATAATATTGAACGCGATGACTGTATAGATATTTTAAGCCTTTGACTGTACAAGCTTAAAGCTTAGTCTGCGACTGGTATAATTGTGTGTGACTGTACCCTGATATTTCTTAATGTACGCTAAACGTGTACTTTAGCAAGCCCGATAGTTACCAACTTTACGAACATAAGGGACATTAACTTAAGCGAAGTTTAAGTTTTGAAGGTCACTTAAAAGGGTTAAGTGCCTCTTTTCCACTTTGTCTTGAACCATGTCGTAAACATATTAACTTGTTTTTTTAGGATATGAACGCTTGTACAGTTGAGTACAGAAAGATGTTTACACTTCTTCACCTTATTCCATTGTAATAAGGTCCAAAAGTGTAAACATATTTCTGTCCTGAACTGTACCATCACGGACTTTAAAGGAAATTACGTCGAAATTCCTTCTTGTGACTTATCGCTGTCATTATGACAGGGTTCTATGGCGGCTGAGCAACTAAAGTCCGTAATAGTACGTTAACTAACAAGGTGCAAACTTTAACAATATTATGTTACTAGCTTTAGTCCGCGACTCCGTCCGTGTAAAAGTCGTTTATTGCTTTTCCCTTAGGAACTATCAAAATTTCCGGAATAATAAATATATGTAATATATACCCTCTCATTGTGAGTAGAGGCCTGTGCCCAGCAGTGGGACGTATATAGGCTGGATTATTATTATTATAATATATATTAATGCCCAGGGTAAGGACTATCTGTGCGCCAAATTTCATCTAAAGTAGTTCAGTCGTTTACGCGTTACAAACATCCAAACATCCATACCAACTTTCATATTTTTTAAATATTATAGTACCTACATATATCTTTGTGCATGACCAAGGTAATTGTTTAAGGAAAATAAACTTTATTTAGCTTAACATAATGATACTGGAAACATTGGGTACGTGCAGTGATTTTCCTTATTTATTTCCCTTTTCCTTTATTCTTTTCATTTTCGTTATACGTGTAGAATCAACAATAGCGTCTGTTGGTCGCCGTAAGACTTCCTGTTGACAGTAAGTTGAAAAAGTCGATTTCCGATCGGCGGGGTTTTATAAAAGAACAACATTATACAGGGTGAAATGGGAGACGTAATCAGAATTAAACTGTATCTAATTCAATATGAATTACTAACCCTGTACAACCATATTTTCGTGATATATAACACTTTTTGTTTTCATTATTACAAGTAAATAAAAAAATAAAGTCACTACATTAATGGCCACCATACAATAAAAAAATTATCAAGAGGCTCATAGTTTTTGCAATCTTAAGCCAGGGGGTTACCATGACATATTAAAGTAGTTCAGGTTAGGTTGAGAGTAAAGGACAGAGCCGTATTACTACTATAGCTCTGTCCCTTTCTCTCGACCTAAACTGAACCGCTTTAGTATGTCATAGTAAGGAAGGAAGGCCCAGGAAGGCTTCAAATTTTATCCCATTCCAATAACAACTGGCTAAGAACAACTATGACGTTCTCAATATAAAGGGACCTTATGGAGTCAGACGGTTACGCCTTTTTTAGAACTGTTACCATAGTATTCGTATAGTTACAAGGATAATAAGAGCGTAAGTGCCTTTCTCCATAAGGTCCCTTATGAAGAGAACCTGATATTGAGAACGTCACAACTTTTTATGTAGTCAAAAAAAGCTTGTAAATAATAAAGTTGCAGACTAAAACCCGTATGCCGACTATTAGGTCATACCCTTACAATTTTTATATAACCTATGATACTCGCACGTTTTCGGCGAATGATATGACACCCCATTCATTAAAATCGGTCCAATAGTTTAGGAGCTAGAGTGATATCCGATTTTTGGTCACTTACATACATACTTAGATACATACACACATACATACATACGTAACATAGACTTAAAATCCCTTTTGGCTTCGCTCAGTGTCTTCAATGTTGATCTAAATGACAAAGACGACATTGTCTCTAAAATTCTAACACTTGAGTTTCATCTTGCGCCTAGCGTGTGCTACACGGTTTCAAACCACGGTGACCTTGGTAGAAGCGAGCGGCTACACGGTTCCAAACAAGCCCATTTGTTTCAAGCGCACGCCTGTCTGCCAAGGGCACTTAGATCATACGAAATTTGGTTTAAAACCACTGTCTACACGGTTTTAAACCGCCTTGTGATTTAAAACCGTGTAGCTCAAGCGTAAGCAGAAACATGAGTATTTTGTACATAAAACAAATCATCTTACGCAAGGACAGGAAAACCGAAACGTACATCTGTATAATACGCGCGCGATCTGAGTGCAGCTCTGAGGAATGCGAGTGAGCGACATCAAGGTCAGCACAGCCCTACACTACACGGCGAGCGAGGCGAGGTGTGTCAACGGCGGGGGGACGCCCCACCTCATACCCCGACTGCACTCAGATCGCGCGCGTGCTATACGTATCGACGTCGTGCGTTACCACAACTTTATAATAAATGAGAATAGCTTGCACGATATTTTAAATAGAACCCACACACAGGAGCTGTCCAAAAGGAATTGTGTATAACACAATGACACTCAAACACTATTTTTTTTCTTTATTCGCGTTACAACGATGAACCTCAGAAATATTTGCACGAAATAAACGTACGCTTTGAACGAGCAGCCAACCGAGGGCTATGAAAAAGAAAAAAGCATTTTCCCGAAGGCGAAATTCCCGTGTATAGTCGAAAAAGGATTCCATCACGTTTTGCATACGCCTTCGAATACACCTTTTGTACGTAGAGCCTCATTTCAGATCGCTTTATGTCTATTAGTTTACGATTTTCTGGGATATAAAGTATCCTATGTCCTTCCCCAGGACTCAAACTATCTCCATGTGTAGATATGAGTATATGTGTGGTTACATATGTGTAGATATATAAACATAATGTATACTTATATATACTGGGTGTTTTTTTATTCGTCTACAAAATTTTGGGGCTTAAATCAGTAAGTCATACTGATCAACTTTCACTATGGGACCGACCACGAAATCGCGAAAAAAAAATTTACCATCCCATACATTTTGGCTAGTCAGCTGACGATGATTTGTATGGCAGGGTTCTATGGCGGATTATAGAACTGCTACCACGGAATTGAGCGAGTCACGGAATTCGATGAGTTTACTATATACAAAAACTTCCGACAAAAATAGGATCCCATGGCTTCTGTGCATATTGCGGAAGATTTTAGCCAATGTCAGGGTTGAGATACATTGTTCGGTCCTTGATAATGTCAAGTAGGAGAACTGTGGCGAGTGTATTAATGTCACCAATCACACGCAATCCCATTATCTACACTAAGTTCAGGCAAGAAAATCACAATAAACATTGTAGCCATTCATTTACAAAATGACTTTGTCTAATTATCGTGAATGGCTTCTTTTGTCCCGTGGGAAATACGGGCTTTATCCTGAATCCTCAGAATGTATTGTCACTTAGAAGCGAGACAGTACTTGATGAAGTAGGATTATTTAGATATTTCTCTAAGATAAAACGAACCTAATATTTCTCTTTACGAGATTTTATTTAACTTGCAACGTTTGTTTGTTTATTTTAAATTATAGCTGAATTATGGTACCAGGAGCTGGTCTGATGATGCATTCGGAAGGTGGCCATAGGTACTCCGCAACGGAATGATAGCATAGTATTTGGGCATATACCATAATATTAAGTTAAGCATATAAGTACAGTCGGCAAGAAAAGCTTGTCCTAAACAAACTTATCTAGGGATAGGTTCCCATCCCACAGTTCCTCTTAAGTATATTATAATTTCGAAAGTTTCTATGGATGTTTGGATGTTAGTGTATCATTCACGCCTAAACAGCTAAATGGATTTTAATAAAATTTGGCCCACAGATAGTTCTTATCCTGGATGGTTAGACTTGTTATGACAGATAATAAAACGTATTTTTATTTTTCTGTTTGTGTAATAAACTGTTTACATACATGTTTTATTGCATTATGTGGTGTTCCTACACAAACGATCTCTATAATTTATTCTCACTCCGGTACAATATATTGTTTTCGTGGTTCCAGCGGTCCTTTCTGTTTCACGATTCTGAAATAACGATACCTTTTCAGTTTCTGCGATCCCTTCGCGATGTAATAAAAATGAATGGTCGTGTTAAAGGTATTTCTTGCACACGTGAACACACTCCTTCCTGAAAGGTCCGATAAATTGTTTAAGCAACAAATACTTTCCCAGAGTCTGTTAGGTTTTATTATAGAAATAGTTTATCTCTTTTCTCTCAGGAACTAATTTTTTTTCAGTATAAAAAGCCGTGGTAGCCTAATGGTTTGACCTGCCGACTCTTAAGCAGAGGATCGTGGGTTCGAACCCGGGCTCGCACCTCTAAGTTTTTCGGAATTTATGTGCGAAATATAATTTGTAAATTTACCATGAGCTTTTCGGTGAAGGAAAACATCGTGAGGAAACCTGCACACACCTGCAAAGCAATTTGACTGTGTGTGCGAAGTTCCCAATCCGCACTGGGCCCGCATGGGAACTATAGCCCAAACCCTCTCATTGTGAGTGGAGGCCTGTGCCCAGCAGTGGGACGAATATAGGCTGGATTATTATTATTATTATTTTTATAAAAAGTATCCCACGTATCAGTCCAGGATAAACTATCTGTGTGCAAAATGTTCATTAAATTCCGTACAGCCGTTTAATTAATTAAATACAAAATGTAAGTTATCTACTTAGAGTCATAAAAATATTATTATAAAGACCTAATTCAAAACCTAAAAATTTTGGAATCAGGTACACTTTAATTCTAAAGGTGCGATCCATAGATGTCTCCATATTTCATTTCACATTTACTATATACAAAAACTTCCGATAAAATTAGGACCCCAATGGCTCTGTCCATATTGCGGACGATTTTAGCCAATGTCAGGGTTGAGATACATTGTTCTTCACTTTAATTAATTTTAAATGAATAAGTGAGAAGACGATACGCCATAAATAAAATATTATTTATTAATATTCTTAGTAAACTGGTAAAATGGGGTGACTTTCAAACTACGGGACGACTTTGATTTTTTTTTATCATTGATTCTGTGGTATATGTTATTAATGAGCTATTTCGCGACATAACTTTTATTTGTTTCATATGCGAGCGCAAACTATAATTAGTTTATATATTTTCAGAAAAATAGGATGTAAAAACTTCAAACCAAAACCTCCTCATTTTTGACATGCTTCAGTGGGCTTGACATGCATATACGAGATAAAATTTAAAACTTGACATAAAGAAAATTTATTTTTGAAATTAATCAAAGTAACCCATTTTACGTTTTTTTTTATATTGCATTCTGTTCACATACCACAGTAAATTGTTGTTTCTAGTCAAACGATAACTAAGTACAATCTAACACAAATTGATCTAGTCCCAAACTAAGCTCTATGCTTGGTACCATCCCACTTCTTCGCAAAAGCTTATTCATATTTCCCTAGTTAGCAACAAGATTCCAAGTTCGGTAAAAGTGCTGTGAAAAAATTACTTAAGCACATTCGCCATCAAAAACATCGGAGCACACAAGATGGTCAAAAAGATCTGAACATGTCACGCTTTGACAATAGAATCAAGTTCAAATATTTTGGAACATTAAATGTTTATATATTCGTCACTAAAAATTTTTTTGTTACTTCTAACAAGATTGTGATAGTTGTAAATAATCTTCTTGATTCCATTTGAGCCTGATTACGTTAGATACAGCTAAGATGTAAGTTGAAGCACAAAACACCTTGCTGTTGTCACTACCAGCTTTGTTTGATGTAAATAATAATTATGTATATTTTATTTTTTTAACTAAGTAAACATTTTTCTTGACTGGTACATTTTTTTTTCAGTATAGAAAAAGTTAAAACCGAAAACAAATCGTGCTCACACAAATATAAGGTTCACCTTAACCTAGCTAACTTCCTAGGCAACACAACTAGCCTAACCGCTTCTGATTCTGTTGCCCTTGTACCTTGCTGTAATATCGGGTCCCTCCCTACCACTAACCTTAACAATTCCAGATAAATCGATCCGTTGATCAGTAATGATCACTCTATATGGGGCCCGGCGGTGGACTGATCTAATTAGCACTGATTGAGGTCGACGTAGGCGTGCTTACTGCCAAATCGCATTGACTGATCATTTGGCAATGCGGTCCGGTTGCACGGGGATGATTCGTGGTTAAACGCTGCTTAACGCTGGTCATAAGCTATTTTTAAAATCAAGTTGACACGCGCTGCAGTTCGAAAAAAATGAGACTAAATTGAATATCGCGAATTTTAATCAATATTCGTACTGTTTTAGATGTTTATAATATACACTTAACTTACATGTATATTATCAGTATTATAATGGTAACAAGACTACTAATATTTGTTATTATACTCACTTCTCATATTTAGCGGAACATTAAAAAAAGGGTTTAATTTTTAACGTAACAATTAAACATAAGTAGTAAAAAGGGTGATTATATAAAACAACAAATATGCTTTATAAATTGCCGGTCCATACAGTTTCATAAACCATGCACATTTAACAAAATGAACACTCGGAGCACTCAGGCAAAAATGCTTTTAAATTAGCCAGTGTTATGCTCGTGAGCCTGCATTCAGAAAATACTTACTTTCGTATTTTTTAAACCTTCTCTTAGTGTAAAGAGAGTGCATAGTGAATAATCCAATGTTTTAAGACAATATTCCGGAAATATTTGGCTTAATATACTATTTTTTGCGCTTATTCGCAGTATAAAAGTTCTAGGTGAATTTTTGGTTTTTCCTCTTGTTAAATTCCACATGTTAATATGACCTAATTTTTTTATATCATAAAAACCTTAACTGAATTACTTACAGGCGCCATCAATTGACATAAAGGTGCTTTAAATATCTCATCTTGACTCTAGATAGCAATCTCTACATATTAATATTTTTAAAACTGTATCATTTTGTGTGGTAGTTATAAATGTATTTTAATGAACAGAATGTTACATACATATTTTTACAAATAATATTTAAGTTACAATTTTGTATCCGATAATCAATGCAAACCTCAAGTGGCAGTAGGTGGGGCACATTGCTCGTAGAACTGATGGCCATTGGGGCGGAAAGGTTGTAGAATGGCGACCGCCTACCGGAAAGCGAAGTGTCGTTAGGCCTCCCACAATGACAATCTGGTAAGGATCGCGGGCAGCGATGGATGTGAGTAGCACAAAACCGACCGTCGTAGAGATTGGGGAATACCCGTGTCCAGCACTAAATGTTTTTCGACTGACATTCCTAACTGTCAGTCTCCCGTTACATAAGTTAACCGTCAATCAAGCGGCGTTTAAAGCCACGCGGCACCGGGCCCCATCACGGGTTGTGAATGGAGGTGACAAGTGAAGACGCCAAGGCTGCGATGCGTAGGCACCGAATTGGCCGCACCTGAGCAAATCGGGGGTAAGACCGCCATGCGCGTGCGATTGAAAAAAGTAAATAATAATTTGTCGTGCACAAATTTCAAGATATAATGTAGTAAGATCTAGTCAAGACTCTCTACGCTAACTTAGCGATTCGAAATCAAATAAAGTAAAAGGCCACTTGCACGAAAAGATTAATCAAAGTTAAATTGATTTAAGATTGGTTCCATACAATTTGACATAACTAAATAATATTTAGGCTTAAACGTCTGTCGCGTCAGCCGCTTACTTCAATTTCATTTTGTCAGTTTTCGAAAAACGTTAGGTAAGCGTTGTACATCTCTTGGATAGGCATTATCTTAAACAAGTCGCTTTTTAATTTGTCGATGAAATATACCGGCGGCAATATAAAGTTGCCCCGCGCGAAGTGAGTTAAAAAAAATGCTGTGAAGAAAGCAAACGAATACACTGGCCACTTAAAGTTATACGATTTATCGATAGTCTGTCCGCAAATGCCAGCTTTATTATTACCTGTACCCAACATTTCACATTAGGGTACTACACCCAGTTGTTGACTCCACGATTGGCAAGTAAATGGGATCTTAGATCCACTTTATGGACATGTGTAACCTCAGGACTGCAAATGCGTTGCCCGCGCGCCTCTGTTCTTCTCATTTCAGCTGTAACCACCAGCGCACTTCTCGTCATCGGCGGACTGTTAATTCCCATTTCCTTGAGCCACTGCGCTCAACCACGCGCCGGTTCTCTAGAACGTTTCTAGCGCGTACTATAAGAACTTGGAATGAACTTCCCGCTGAGATTTTCCCAATGCGCTACAATATGGAGCTTTTTAAAAAGGGTATCATTTAATTTCTTCGAGACCGGTAACGCATTAGTGAGGCCTCTGGTGTTGCAAATGTCCAGGCGGCGGTGACCACTTCCCATCAGGTGGGCCATGCTGTTTGTCTGTCTAAGGCAATTAAAAAAAAAAAACGGAACGCAACAATATAAACTCTAACTGCTGGCTGGTGATAGGTTAAATAATTGCTAGCAATTACCAATTCCGCATTTTTCTTGGTTTGATTCGGAATAAGAATCAGAATCAATATTTATTTTTGAAACTTAGGTACAGTAATAATTGTTATACAGGATGTGCTCACTATTTCACCAGCACCCGGTATTATGGTCGCCTTTATCGCGGTGTGGATAAAGCATTCGTCACTCTCGCACTTATATACTGATCAGAAAGCGACAGATGTTTTATCCACGTTTATCCACATGATAAACACGACCGTAAGAGACCGAATGCAAGGCAAATCATGGATGGCAAACGAACTCCCACCTAAAATCATTTTTTTTAATAGTCTGACCGCGAATGCCAACTTTATTATTACCTGTACCCAATATTTCACATTAGGGTACGACACCCAGTTGTTGACTCAAAGGTACAGTCGACGTCAAAGATGTTTACATATTTGAACCTTATTTCAATGGAGTAAGGTGAAAAACTGTAAACATATCTTTGACGTCGGCCGTACATCGTGCGGATTGTATGTTTGCAACATGATAAGGAATAAAAAAAAGTCGTATAAAACGGAATAAATGGCTTATAAATGGTTTTGCATATATTTATTTTCATAAGACACAGTTTTTAGGGTTCCGTACCAAATACTGAAAAATTGACCTCTTATAAGATTACTTTGTTGTCCGTCTATCCGTCTGTCCTTCTATCCGTCAGTCCATCAGTCCGTCAGTCCGTCTGTCCGTTGGTCTGTCAAGACCCTTTTCCTCAGGAATGGCTGAAGCAATCTGGCTGAAATTTAAATCAGATATAGTATTTAGTGGTCCGCACAAGGCCTCATTATTAGAATTTATAAAAAAGGTTTATAGTATTTGGAAATGGGGTCTAAAAGGGGGAGTTTACAAATTGAAGTAAAACTATTCCATAATAGTTCATATGAAAGGGTATAATTTGCACATTTTAAAACTATTTATATTTTTAGTAGTTATATTAGTTTAATATTTATGACCAAAACTGTACAAAAAATTGTCTTGTGCCCCCTCCCCTTATCTCTGAAGTTTACGAGCCGAAAAATCTGAAATAATTCAAACTTATATAATTTTATAAAAACAATAAAAAGAAATTATGAAAATCAATGGCTTTTGAGATATTAACAAAATTCTTTGAAAATTACTGTTAACCTAAAATGGGCCAACACAGACTAAATAAAACATTTTTTTTCTAAGTATTTATTTTATTAATGGCCCCGACTCGTTGCGTCGAAATATTAATACTTATATATTACAAAACATTCAAAATTGGGAAATGGTTTTGATGCGAACATACGGAACCCTCGGTGTGCGAGTCCAGCTCGCACTTGGCCAGTTTTCTTTTACCCACAAGACTGGTCCCCACCAGGCGACAGATAACACTGATAATCATGAATTTAGTCGGCGCTGCACCGCCTGCGTGTGCGCATAGGTCGGTAGAGCTGCTCGATCTCCTAAAAAGCCAAGTTGATACTTGCCTGTGTTTTTTTTACAAATTGACCTAGTCCCAAACTAAGCTCTAGGCTTGTACTATTTGTACTAAAGCAACGATATACATACTTAAATATATAGAAAACATCCTAGACTCAGGAACAAATACTCGCGCTCACCACTCAAATATTTGCCCATACCAGGATTCGAACCCGGGACCGCTAGCTTCGTAGGCAGGGTCACTACCAACTAGGCCAACCGCGTCGTCGTGTTTACTTTGCTCCGGGTAATGTCACCGAGATTGCTATCTGCCACGATCCGCGACTGACATGAATAAACCATTTTACCTATCCAATATCTCCCACTACATCGCTGTTTCTATTAAGGAAAATCTGTCAGATATAAGTGGTATCGAGACCTGAGTAGGTATCCGACCTACTTCGTGGTGTCAGTTCATGTTCATGACATCTCAGACGCAAAGAGCCAATAACTCAAGACAAGATATTATATTACTTTTGTATTACGTTAATTGCATTTGCTTGCAAGAGGGGTGATGACTTGGTAAAGAAAATGAAATTATATTCAGTCCGTAAGTTACTTTATCAAACAATATTGCAAAGTTCGGGAGTGGGGGCTCGTGACGTCACTTGTATATAAATATATTTCCTCATGCGATATTTCAACTCAATATATATCCGTAATTTTTTGATTATGTGAAAAAGAGAAAATATGTCAATACTTTTTGATAATCTACCGACCGACAAAGGAAAAAATATTAGTCGTCATCTCTATTACTCCCACTTTTTACCCCCCGACGTGAAACAGAGGGGTGTTATAAGTTTAACGTATGTATCTGCGTATCTGTGTATCTGTCTGACATCGTAGCTCCCAAACGGATGAAACATAATTAATTAATACTTACTTAAATGTCACATTACAAAAAGTAAATGAAACAAAAGTCATACTAAAATATAATAAAAGAAAAACAATAATAAATGTCGGAAAAAAACAAGTTTAACTTAAACGTATCGGATATTAAAGTATAGGAATTGGTTTCTCAACCGTGTCGATGCAAAACTCTAACTTCTAAATTAGTGTCAACAATTGTGTCAACTACCTTACAATTTACAACTTTGCTATGAACCTTAACCCCCTAATATTAAGATCCAATATCGCTACAACTCATCAATTTCAAACCGCGCATCAATGCACTATTGTCAATTCAACCAACTTAACAATGCAGTCATACAAACATAACCAAGTCTTATTGTCAATGATATAGGGAGTATTTTTAGACTTTAGTTGCAGTTTTAACAGTAAGAATAAATTGGTAAATTCACTTTGATACACATGTGTTCACGCCCACTTATATGAGCCAAAGCATCCGATATACTTACGATGTGAATAATTCTGTCAAACGTCAATTACTTATGATTGGCATTTCCTTTCTACATATTGTATGTAGGCGAAGCTTACTCGGATAGCTATCCTCATATTCATCTTCATTCATGATAAACAGTCATGGATTTATAAATAGTGAAATCAAACTTACGTAAGATTTTATCAATAGGTACAATTTTGGTTTGTAAAAATAAATCACTGAAGCAAGTTAGCCTAGTTGGTAGCCCTGCCTACGAAGCTAGCGGTCTTGGGTTCGAATCTTGGTATGGACAAATATTTGTGTGATAAGCGGGAGTATTTTTACCAGAGTCTTGGACGATTTCTATGTATTGTCTATATATAAGTATGTATGTTTATCGTTATCTAGTACCCATAGTTCATGCTTAGAGTTATAGGGCCTAGGACAATTTGTGTTAGATTGACTTCTGATATTTATTTATTGATTAGTAGAAGAATATATATATTTTTCGTGCAAAATACACAAAATACAAATGGCGGACTTAATTCCTTAATGCATTCTCTGCCAGTGAACCAATGGGTCAAGGTTGGTGCTAAGAAAGATAAAGGTATAAGTTGCAAGTAAGCATTTTGCATTTAGTAACTTTTTAGTACCAAAGTCAATACACAAAAGCTTTTGTCTACTTTTTCAACTTTTTATTTCTTGTTCTAGACTGACAGGTGATCATTAAAAAAAGTAAAAAAAGGTTGTTAAAGAGTTAGAACAAAAAATTAAGAGAGTAGGTTTTAGAATTTTTAGAACAAGTCAACCTGCATTATAACGTCACAAAAACTGATTTTTTCTTTTCATTCTAAATGTTTTATTTAAAGTAAAAAAGAGTAAGTGGTCGTATTATTATAGAAGTAAAAATAAAATATCATTTTACCCTCTATATCTAGGTACACGAGTGGGCGACGTCGTCTGCTAGACCCTCCGAAACCAAAAGGCACTAAGGGCATAATTAACTTCGTACTCTTACTGCCTTTTCCTTTTGGAGAGCAGTATTGTAAACATTTCCCACTTGGATGCTGTAAATGAACATTTCTTAATGAGTTTCGATAACATTTTTATCTCTGAGGGCCTAGTGTAAGTTTTGCAACGTTTTTTACGTCTCGATCGCGTTTGCGTTTAGTCTCAATTAGTATGGAAGTGTGACAGCGCCCCTAGCGGCGCGTATTCGAAACATTTGACAGTTCCATACAAATTGACACTTTTACGCAAACGCGATCGAGACGTAAAAAACGTTGCAAAACTTACACTAGGCCCTCTGGTGACAATAAGTAATTTGACGAATTCATCGACCTGCTAAGTAATCTCATTAACAAGTAATTTTTAAGGTTCCGTACCCGAAGGGTGCCTAGCGGGATCTTGTTACTAAGCCTACGCTGTTTGTCCGTCCGTCTGTCCGTAATTACTTTAAAGAGCTGTTCCATGATAATAAATAGACATGGCAAATACGTATTTCTAATAAAATTAGATGTTATATTCGCTTTTATCGCTACCTTAAGCTCATTATTCTTATAGACTTTACTTTTATAGACCTTTTAAGTCGCCAGCTGTGTTAAGTACCCTTTAACACATCTGGCGACTGTACGTTTTGTATTATTATTTTACGTTACAATAAGCTCTGTGTCGTAATGATTCTTACGAGGTCCAGGTTATTAGCACTAATAAGTTTGATAAATGTAAAAAAAAGTAAAATTAAATAAACAGCTGAATCAAAACTGTGCCTAAATGGGTTCGAGTTACACGCGGCTTATTCTTCGAATTTATGGGTGAAGTCCAAAAAAATGTACATAGTTAAGGACTGTTATGGACTTAAGTAAAGAAACGGTAACTTTCTCAGTTTTGTTACGAAAACTAACGATACAAATGTATCACAAATTTTCATTACGAAACTGAGAAAGTTAAGGAATGTTAGGGACTGACGCTAAGAAACGGTAACTTTATCAGTTTCGTAATGAAAATTAGAAATACATTTAACTTTCGTTGCGAAACTGACAATGTTACCGCTTCTTAATTCCTACATTTTTTGTACTTACATATACCATTACTTATTTACTAGATACTATAAGATATTTCAGTATTACTCTGAGCTTTATTTTGTTGGCACAAAAAAAATCGTCTTAGAAGTCAGAATTCATTTGACAAAGGAAGAAAAATTCTACAATTAAAAAATATCACAAGAATGTGAGTGACGCCGTCTATAAAGCGGTTTCAGCGATCACACGTCCATTGTCGGACATAGCTTCGGGATCCCCGTTTATTCCCAACGTCACATAACTGCATTCTTGCTCTTATTGGATTTCCCACTAATAGGCAAAGAAATAAAAACTTTTTTATCTTGCTGTCTCACGGCCGCACTCAGAGACTTCAATTAAGTTTTAAGTTTCATTAAAGTAGTTGCTGTCACTTTCTTTGCTATAGAAATAGAATAAGACGCAGCAACTTATCCATCGATTACCCATCGATTAGTTGAGAAAGCCAGACGCATACGATCTAAGCCGACAAAATACGATGTCGTTTTTTTTTTATTTTTTTTTTGTTTTTATAAGAGAGGGAGGCAAATGAGCATGCGGGTTACCTGATGGGAAGTAATCACCACCGCCCATGAATACCGACAACTCAAGAAGAGTTGTCGGTACGTTGCCGGCCTTTTAGGGAGATGAACGCTCTTTTCTTGAAGGCTCCCATATTACAACTGGCCGGAAACACCGCAGAAGGAAGTTGGCTCCACAGTTTCACCGTACGAGGCAAAAAGTGCCTGGTGAAACGCACGGTGAAAGAACACCATTCATCAAGGTGATGTTGATGAAACTTGGATTTTCGACGAGTAGTAAGGTGGTGGAATTCTGCGGCTATATATGGCCACTTTCTGCGGTGATATATTTGGCCACTCTCGCTGCTCCTATGTAGGTATTTGATGCTGACTGTACACTTTACCGGCTGATCTGCCTGTTTTTGTTTTTGTTCGATGACATTGACGATGTATATATTACTGATTTTTATACGTAACTAGCGACCCGCCCTCGCTTCGCTTCGGTCAAAGTTCCCCCTCCCATTTCCCCCCCTTAAAGTTGAAATATCCAATTTTTCTCTTCATAAGAACCTTCTCCTAACAATAACAAACACAACAAAATGATGCCGTGACCAAGGGAAATAGGAATTCATTTATATATGTGACGTTCTCAATATAAAGGGACCTTATGGAGGCAGGCGGTATATATACCTATAGTTAATGTTGTTTATGTTGTATCAACTTCAACTTAGATATTTATCCTTTATTTATTTATATTTTTTTAAAGCAATTTTTGTCCCTTTATTTATTTGTCCCTTTTATCTTATGCCAAAATAAAATATTCTGAAAGGACATTATGAAAATAGCTAACGCTATGTGAATCCACAAGTTACAAAGGCACAAATATGGGTGTTCCAATGCAAATCAGACCGCTGGAACTCATTTAGAAGTTTTTAGGGTTCAGTAATCGGAAAGGACACCCTTGTACTTCTTACTAATCAACATACTCGTTACTGACACTCTTCCAAAGAGTTAGCGTTAATAATAACATATACCCCGTTATTCATTGAAACTAAGTCAAAGGGTTCTCGCACTATACTTTTGTGTATACATGTAAAGTCGTGGAGATCCTTGGGGAAGGCTTATGTCCAGCAGCGGGCTTAACACGCAAGCACGAGATAAAATGACAGGTACAGTCAAGGTCATAAATATGTATACACTTTAGTACCTTGTCACTTTAATCGCTGTGACATTCATATATTCTAGTTAAAATATTCTTGTTAAAATATTCTAGTACATGAAAACTTTGATATCGTTGTGGTTACCATCTAATAGTTACAGAGTAAAATATGCATTTAGCATACAACAGGTTTTGTATACTACACAAAATTTGTTTCCTACGATTCTAGGTAAATGGTAATAGGTACTAGAAATTATGTTGTACAGAAGTAGAATTTTATATTAATGTGTAAAAAACGTATAGTTGTCACATATAATAGAACCCCCCACGTGCCTCGGTCCTTCAACCGCCCGTTCATAAATCAATCGAACTAAACGCGGGTATAAATAATCTAGCAATTTGTAACGAGACAACAGAATAACAGAACGTCAGCGGTCCGGAATGCGGCGCCCGCGCGTCCGCATGGATCGCTAGGGAGGAGCTGAGTAGGTATTTGGTTTTGAAAAACGGCATCAAGTGTGTTAAATTGTGTTTGAAACTAAGGAAGACCATGGACAATGATGTGTTCTTGTTTGATAAATGATTTTTTTTCAATTAAGTAAATTATTCTACTTTTTTATTACAGGGGCGAATATATTTCTTGTCTTATTTTGATGGCATTTTTTACATACATACAGGTTTTATGTTGGCTTAAATTATACATAGGTATATTTTCATTACAATTATAGTAGTATTTTATATACTTTCCCCCTTACTAATAAACGTTGAGTAACGGCTGAGTAGTTATACAATGCTTTGTCCTTATCTGTCGAATTCAAATGTCACAATGACAGATAAGGACAAAGCATTGTATAACTACTCAGCCGTTACTCAACGTTTATTAGTAAGGGGGTTTATATTATATCAAATGTAAAGGGCAATACAGATTAACGGTCCGCCGCAGTATCGTATTAGGACACAGGCTTTCGTTTCATCGTACGATTTCATACATTTTCTGCATAGATTTTGGCCCACAAGCCGCCTGACAGAAACTGACGGCGGTCTGTTAAACCACTTCCACACGATCGGGAGGTTGGACCAACTGAGAGGGACGCAGCTATCTGTCAGAATGAGATAGTAATACGTCTTCTTACAGATAGCTGCGTCCCTCTCGGTTACCCCAATCACCCGATCGTGTAGAAGGGGTATTAGTCTGTGAAGCCATTAACAAAACATCGTACAAGTATAAGTCGTGTCTTGTGTCCATTCACTTAATTACTTAATATTATAAGGATTTTCTTAAGTTTTAGGACCGTAGCTGCTTCTATCCTCTATTTTTCAACCTTTTATAAACGATAACGTAAATAGTGTTTAAAGTCTTTTGTCTGCGTGTATCCGTCTGTCTAGAATAGTCAAGAGTCCGAACGAGTGGGATAATATTTATTAATAATAATTATAAAAAAAGAACAGTTTTTTTATTTATTTTAAAGCTTCTATTCCATCGAATGTACTTAGGTTTCATGAAAATCAGCTGGTAAACTCACAATTTTTTATTATTTTATTGTGGTAAATATTTTTTTGGTTGTGTTTAATAATATTTTTTTTCTTATTATATTATTAGGGTGATGGCACCAGTAATGGACAAGGACCAACGATGGACACATGAGTCTTATTTTGAAGAAGATAAGGGTTATTCATTTGTTTTGCATCAATAAATTTATAACCGTATGATCTTTAAATTAAAAAAAGTTTAAGTGTCCGTTATTGGTGCCTGTCAGCTTAAAATGTCCAACACTGGTGCCATCACCCTGCCTTATTCTGCTGTTTTTTTTTATATTTCACAATACAACAATTTAATTAAACTTCCTATTTCCATTGAAACTTCTATGATACCGGAAGCGTTGGTTATTTTGGTATCAGGTATTGATATAATCCATCACTACGCGCCGCCCAATTTGCCACGCGAATACCGGAGCTCGTCTCAGATGGATTCAGTCTTTGACAGTGCTATGTTTGTCATGCTCCTCAGTTCTTTATGTATTACAAGTGGTACAGTCGTCTTGTTTGATTGAAATTAGTAAGTATAAAGTTAGAAATAGAGCTCGTTTTAGCTCACAGGTCGCGAAGGGTCACAGACATTTTGGTTAAAAGGCCTGAAAAGCTTTTAGAAGAAAGTGAAACAGATATAAACATATTAACAGATGCACTCCGCACTGCGATCTTGGTGCAGTCTGCACCATGTTCCTTCGTGTGCAGATCGGTGCGCCGGACATAGCCAACTGGTGCGATTATGTGCATTTGAAGTAAAGAAGTAACAACATCAGAGTTAATTTGGTATTTAACAACTTTAGAATTTTTGTTTTGACAATTAAATCACCATGTTTGTTGACTAAGATAATAATATTTCTCTATCCTGTTTATTATATACACAATTACCCTGTTTTAAAACCCCATGACTTTAAAGCCTCTTTCAATCAGTTTTTCAACAGTTTTTTTTTTTTATTTAAACGTTTTATTCCAGCCAGACTTTCATTTTTATATATTTTTCAAAAATCTCTAAAGCGGAGTTCTCAACTCTAAAACTTTTAAGGCCGAGAACTCTAAGTCACTCATTAAAGTTTAGCTCATGGGAAGTACCAAAATTATGTACTTTTTTACATTTATAAAGCAGTGTTAGTAACTGTTAGTGAGCGATGAGAATCGGCGTTCGGCGCTTAAAGAGCCTCGATAAATGACACAATATTCATGATTCTTAAGTTATAAAACTAAAACCCGACTGTGATGGCACCAGTACTGGACAGGGACTCAGGATGGACAATGATTCTTTTTTTGAAGAAGATAAAGGTTATTCATTTGTTTTGCAACAGTAAATTTATAACCGTATGATCTTTGAATTAAGGTTTAAGTGTCCATTATTGGTGCCTGTCAGCTTAATGGACACTAACACACTTAACACTGGTGCCACCTACGAAAAAAAAACTGTTATCACGCTATAAAATGTGAAAATCGCAATAGTAGCTTTAGAATAAAAGGTATATAAGTCAGGACTAGACACTTTTATTTTAAAACTAGCGTTAAGTCTTACGTTAGAATATGTGATAGATGCATTTCAATAGCACCTGTAAAATTTTATCTCATGCATGCATGTTAAGCCCGCTGTATGCAAGTCATGACGTCACAGAGCCTGACTCGCGGAACACTAAACGAAGCCAACGACACCTTATTTGTCAAAATAGAATTACCACTCACATGCTTTATGCAACTATAGTTGCCAGTGACAACCCTTATTTGCTTATTAATAAGGTCGATACAATATGCACGAGTAATTGAGTGGTTAAACGAGAAACATTTTGTACTCACGTTCTCGAAAATTGAGACATGGGGGTTTACGGGGTCTCATATCTGGGAAAATTGAGACATGGGGGTTTACGGGGTCTCATATCTGGGAAAATTGAGACATGGGGGTTTACGGGGTCTCATATCTGGGAAAATTGAGACATGGGGGTTTACGGGGTCTCATATCTGGGAAAATTGAGACATGGGGGTTTACGGGGTCTCATATCTGGGAAAATTGAGACATGGGGGTTTACGGGGTCTCATATCTGGGAAAATTGAGACATGGGGGTTTACGGGGTCTCATATCTGGGAAAATTGAGACATGGGGGTTTACGGGGTCTCATATCTGGGAAAATTCGTTTTCCCCGTATTGTCACGCAAAAAGATTTCCCGCGTAACGTTTCGTAATTTCGCTGCGGCTGCCGCTGTCTGACTACCGTAATGGTTAAAGCGTTGGCCTACTGCGCTAAGACCGCAGGTTCTAAACCCAGCTATGGACCGGTTTGTTTTGTTTTTTTTTTGTATAGAAAATCGATGAAAATCCGGTTTCGACAAGCGACGACGCTCGGTTTCCCAGTTACTAGGAACAGGAGCTACGAGCGAACAGATAAACATACGAACATACTCTAGCAAACTGCTAAAATCATAACCCTCATACATTGATTTAGTATATACTAAATCAATGCCCTCATATTTACTTCGCTGTAGCCGGGTAAAATGATCAAATATTGCGCGCAGCTCCTAAAAGTTACATTGTTATATCACCTCGAATTACGGGCCTGGTTTGACTGAAACATTTTCTCGATTCTGGTCATGTTATTGTAGTAAATATTCCGTTTTATATTCCAAACAGACTTTTCCCACTCGCTCAAGACAATTGCCGAATTTCGTATACAACCTTTCAACTTCGACATTATTTTCACAATATGTGTCGTCCTCAATATAAAGAGACCTTATGGAGGCAGGCGGTTACGCCGTTTTTATAACTGTTACCATAGTATTTATATAGTTACAAGAATAAGAAGAGCGTAACTGCCTTCCTCCATAAGGTCCCTTTATATTGAGAACGTCACATATGTTATATATGTAATAAAACAGGGCATGAGCATTGCATGTCGGGCAATGCTCAGTGTAGGGTTCCGTTACTATTGCTACAAATATAAAAAACAATATCCAAAAAGCTATAAATATGAGCTAATTTCCTAGTCGAAGTTATCTTAGCTGATTTCCGGTAGGTATGAACATTTCATCATCATCATCAGGTATGAACATTGAACAAAAAAAAGCCGTGGTAGCCTAATGGTTTGACCTGCCGACTCTTAAGCAGAGGGTCGTAGGTTCGAACCCGGGCTCGCACCTCTAAGTTTTTCGGAATTTGGTTTGGTTGCCCGCTTCATTGGATTAAGTCGGACGATAGGCTTAGCTCATCCTTGGGGTTTGTCATACAACAACACAAGACAAGTCTATCGAAAACCCCTTTAATGGTAAGCGATCGGTCCCTAGTCCGGACACGTTCAAAGAAAAAACCAAGCGACACTGAGCGTCTTTATTTCCTCAGACCCATTCAGGCCATATTTATCACCCTCACACCCTTCTTCTAAGTTAAGAACCCGTTTTTTTTACTTATTCCACGATCTTATCGCCCGTTTGGCACCATTTTGGTGTAGAACGCTGAAAACAGGGCATGGTCCTTCATAACATAACCTTTAGCCTCAGACGAAGGAATAGGAAGTGCGAGTGTCACTTGACCTGAATGCCGCGCAGGACAAACGGTTCAATTTCCTTAAGGGCCGGGAAGAATGACTTAAGGTCTCCGTAAATAAAGAGCGTCAGTTCGGCGCGATATTTAAAGAATGAATCGCTTCTCTAGTTTAAGACCTGTATTATTTAAATAAAGAAAAATATCTTTCAACAACATGAAACACCTGATAATTTGGGATGGTTTGATTGACTTCGTTATGATCCAATTCGAAGTACGTGCTCGCTCGAAGCAAGAATGGGTCGGTAAAAGACCACATCTGCAAATAAAACTCTTCGTTCCTATACATAAGGTTGCAGATCCATTAAAAGTTTTATGGTAGTAGTCCCATGTTTCATTGCAACTTGCTCTTCCACCGATCCGAGTCACGTAGAACCTTTAATTGGTCAGTTAAAAGGTTCCAACTTAAATCCTTATCTGACGTCCCCGGGTACACTACATAACTCCGAAAAGTCATAATTCCGAATTGATTTAAATCCCGAATTTTCATAATTCCGAATGATTTTTTTTAATGGACGCTTTATTTTTTGATATAGCCCTAAAATCAAATTTAACCTAACCAACCTATAGCAATTCAAGTATGTTTTAAATTTTAAATAGATCCAGCATAACATAGATTTCGTAAAATGAAAATTCGGACAAATGAGCATTCGGAAAAAAATATTTCGGAATATATGGGTGTTCCCGACGTCCCCAGATCACAATGCAAATAAATTGTAGATAATTTGACGTGGTATAATATTAATTTGCCTAGTACCCATAATACAAGCCTAGAGCTTAGTTTGGGACTAGGTCAATTTGTGTGAAGTTGTTCCCTGAGATTTATTATTATTATTTGATATAATTTCAAGGGACATACTTTTTCAACTGGAATATCAATTAAAATATTGGTATAAAAACAATTGGTATAAGTTTATTGTGTATAATAAATAATTAATATAATGAATCAACCGACATAATGAATACGTAATATAATTTTAGTCAATATAATGTATTATATAGTATAATACTGTACTGTAGTATAGTAACAGACAGACAGGGCTGAGAGCGGGTCGACGGAGCTCCGCTGCGAGGAGCTCCTCCATCGATTGGCCCTCCGGGCCTGACACAACACCTAACTAACCTAACCTTACCTAGTTTTAAAGCGATTTAAACCTAAATTTGGCTTTAAAATGATACTTATAATAAGTACGTTATATTCAATGAGTATTATAACAAAAAATCTTATATTATATGAACATTATACCTTCGGTATGTTAGTTCAAATGTTGTTATATGAATTGTTAATTATACCTAATGATACCTTATATGCTACAAGAGTACCTATGTCATATGTTTTTATATCAGGAGTGCATTATATCCATTGAGCGTTATACCTGGAAGACCGAGCGTCGCTCGGGGCGAAACCGAATTTTCATCGATTTCTATACAAAAGTTCGCAGTGCGGCCGTAAGTTTTAGTTTTAATTGGAAGAACAATACACATGACAGCAAAGGTAGGTCTCATACTTACTGACTTAGTTCTCTCATGCATCAATAGATGGCGCTGGAGCACAGTTTTTCCATGACAGCAAAGATAGGTCTCCTACTTGCCGATAGATGGCGTGCATACCCGTGCGCACGTAGTTTTCTACCGATATTTCGAAATGCATCCCAAAATTTCATGTAATCTAATTTTCAAATACCTAAATGTATTGTTGATAATACAATCAATGATTTTTAATGAAATCTGTTCAAATTTTGTTACTTTTTCATACAAAAGTACACAAATGTTCTGCCTCGCGCTATCAAAGTTTGTAAAACACTTATTATATATTCGCACTTCGTTATTCCAGCGAAGTTGTGTTTCAAAGTGTGATGCGCTGCTTTACCATTGCGCTAGGCAGACGTCGAAAGCGCCAGCGAATTTACGAACCGTATAGCGCGGGAAATCTTTTTTCGTGAAAATACGAGGAATACGAATTTTCCCAGATATAAGACCTAGCTAGATCGAATTTTCGCCCCCGTAAACCCTCGTGTCGCAATATATATATATATATATACGGATCGATACGCACCCAAATAAAACAACGCGCGACTCACGTTGCTCCGCGCCAACTGTTTGAATAGGCCTTAACAAAAGAAACACGTGGCAATATTACTCAAGACAGGTAAAATCTAATATCTCGCGTCGCGGCTTGAGCTCTAACATACGTTCGTAAAACGTGGCAAAGGAAATGTATTTTATTAAATTTGTTGCTTTAGTTAGTAAAATGGTTCGTTGTATAGGAGATAAGGCCACACGCACACGGAAAGCCTAGTATAAGCTGTAAAGGCGTTTACCAACAAATACAGTTATTAAAAAAAAAACCGGGTAAATGCAACTCCGACGTTCAGTATTTAAGAAAACAAAAATCAGGGTTATATTTAAAAAAGTCGGTCAAGTGCGAGTCGGACTCGCGCACCGAGGGTTCCGCACAAACTTATAGGTAGTGTTCCAAAGGACTCGAGCCTTTTAGCTCTTTTTTTAAGGCTTCAATTTTGACGCCTAGAGGGCTGAAAGCCTATAAAGCTCTTAAGCCCCCAAGCCTAGTTACAAAGTTCATTATAAACTGACACGCAATAAGTATGCACTTGAGTACTTATATGTTTATACTGGAATTTTTTTAGGTGAAATAACTACAAATTAACGATTTTTAGATTTTTTCCTTTACTTATGCTACAAGACATTGCTTCTTGCCAAATTTCATGATTTTAAGTCAACAGGAAGTACCCTATAGGTTTTGATTCAGACAGACAGACAGACGGACAACAAAGTGATCCTATAAGGGTTCCGTTTCGCCTGGCCAAGATACCCATACGACACCCCATTCCCAATATGTATAAAGTTATTTGCCTGTATGATTTTTCACCTACGATAGATGCGGGCAAACAAGTTTTACATTTATTACAAATTTCAAGATAATAAAGCTAGAAAGGATTATGTTATTTAATTGTATTTTTATATGCATTCCTACTCGTATCAAACGATGAAAACATTAGGTAATTTGAGTGTCTAATTTAATTCATTCACTGCCGCATTCAGAAACGTCAATTAATATTTAAGTTTGATTAAAGTTGCTGCGTCTTACTGCCGCACTCAGAGACGTCAATTAAGTTTTAAGTTTCGTTAAAGTTGCTGCGTCTTATTCTATTGCTATAGCAAAGAAAGTGACAGCAGCTACTTTAATGAAACTTAAATCTTAATTGACGTCTGAGTGCGGCAGTTTTTCTTTAGCTATAGCAAAGAAAGTGACAGCAGCAATTTTAATCAAACTTAAAAGTTAATTGACGTCTCTGAGAGCGGCCGTTACTTACGTAAAGTTTAAGCTTACTAAGAATGTTTTACGTATAAAATATTTACCATTGTTTTATGCATACAACATAGGTATTCAAATAAAGACCCAACACTAATGAAGCAATCAAATACTAATGCGTTTTTTTCCGAGTCTAACGCTTCCAGACCCGTTGTGTAATCGCCCTTAGGATACGTGATATGCGAGCAAGGAAACAATATTATGGTAATGTTGGACCCATTGCTTTTTGTTGCTACCTTGGCTGCACTGTTTCTTATATACGTGAGGTGTGCTTTTGCTGTCGGATTATTAAGCACGCTATGCAAGAATTAATGAGGTGTTTTATGTATCAGAATAAAGCTTGACACGCATAGTTTTTTAAATTGTTGTTACTATTTTCAGAAGCGCAAAGGCGAAGCCTCGTATAAAAATTTACTTCATTTGTTTACACACTTAACTAAATAAACAAAGAAACCAAACCATGGCTGTGTCAAACAGTCAATCAAAGCTGTTTTGCTGTTGTCCTATTGGCTGTCATTCAACGATCGATCACTTGTTTTTTGTTCACATTTAGTTAATTACCTAATTAAATGGAGTACCTATAATCACATCGGAATATGCCATATACTACAATGTATATGTAGTCATTCAAAAACAATTTTCAGGAGTAGACTTAATTGTAACACACACTAAAGTGAGTCCATCGGCAGTCCCAAGTCTGTCAGGGGGCCAGACTGCCAAAATCTGTGACAAAAATGTATGAAATCTTACGAGAAAGATTCTAATCATACTAAACAAACTGACAGGCCTAGATCGGCCGACCGACTGTTAATTTGTGTTGCTCTTTACTAACTTGTATTAAGGTCCCGCGCAGACTGCACAGAATTTAGTCGGCCGATTGTGTTTTGTCTCCACAAACTTTGTAAAAATTGATAAGGACAACCGTATAATCGGCCGACAGAAAGTTGGCAGTGTGCGGGGCGGGGTATTTGTCATTTTAATGCTTGACACACACGGTCAGTTAAACTGATCAGTTAACTGACGTACATCCAAAAGCTGACCTTGAGTTCGTATAATTTCAACTTACGATTTCACACTCACGGTCAGCTTTTGGATGTACGTCAGTTAACTGATCAGTTTAACTGACCGTGTGTGTCCAGCATAACAAGTTACATACGTAATCACACAAGTAATAATTGATTACTAGAATAAGGCACAGCTAACGGGAATTAGAATTAAATAGATTTCCCTTGTTCTGCTGCGGCCTTTACAAATTCAACTAAACCAACAAATGCAATGCAAAACTTACTGGAAAAGCCTTGGTTCTGTTTACTTCCAGCTATTTATTTTCCAGCAGTTTAAAATGTACGGGGTCTAAACAAAAGCTTGAGCGGACATAAACCAGAAAAACAAGAAATTTTTATAAGATGAATATTGTTTTTGATGCCTCAATTTAATTATAAAAATAGAATAATCGAACATAGAGAACATTTTTTTTTAATTTCTCTTGTGTCGTAAGTTTATAAGGTCTCTGTAAATAAAGAGAAATAGATTAAAACCCCCGACTAAATTGGGAGCCCTACGTTTAAAGAGGTCATAACTAATAAATGGGTTAACAAATCATCATCAGACCTAGGTAAGAACACTTTCGATCAAGTCACCTTTCTAACAAAAAAGCCAGTCAAGTGCGAGTCAGACTCGCGCACAAACTTGTAGGCATATAAATAGTTCGTAAATCACGGGACTACAATATAAACAAAGTCCGTATAAACTGACACGCAATAAGTATGCACTTTCATACTTAGTGAGTGTCAGTTTATACTGGGCATATTTTTTATGTGATGTAACTACAAATTAACAGTTTTCGGATTTTTCCCTTTACTTGTGCTATAAGACATAGCTTCTTGCCAAATTTCATGATTCTAAGTCAACGGGAAGTACCCTATAGGTTTTGATTCCCTTGAGATTCCCTTCAATATGCGGCATAAACGGCCGTATCTTTTGATTACGTTGACTTAGATATTTGATTTTTTCACTGATCCAAGGGATTGCAGACCTTAGTATTTGATATTAATTTCAACTTGATACCTTCCCACGTTCCTGAGAAAAAGGGTCTTGACAGACACACAGACAGACGGACAACAAAGTGATCCTATAAGGGTTCCGTTTTTTTCTTTGAGGTACGGAACCCTAAAAAGCCAGTCAAGTGCGAGTCGGACTCGCGCACAAACTCGTAGGTATGTAAATAGTTCGTAAATCACGGGAATACAATATAAACAAAGTCCGTATAAACTGACACGCAATAAGTATGCACTTTCGAACTTAGTGAGTGTCAGTTTATACTGGACTTTTTTATGTGACGTAACTACAAATGAACGGTTTTCGGATTTTTTCCTTTACTTGTGCTATAAGACATAGCTTCTTGCCAAATTTCATGATTCTAAGTCAACGAGAAGTACCCTATAGGTTTTGATTCTCTTGAGATTCCCTTCAATATGCGGCATAAACAGCCGTATCTTTTGATTACGTTGACTTAGATATTTGATTTTTTCACTGATCCAAGGGATTGCAGACCTTAGTATTTGATATTAATTTCAACTTGATACCTCCACACGTTCCTGAGAAAAAGGGTCTTGACAGACACACAGACAGAAGGACAACAAAGTAATCCTATAAGGGTTACGTTTTTTTTATTTGGGGTACGGAACCTTAAAAAACTCGATCGGTGTATCTGTTTGGGAGCTACGATGCCACAAACAGATACACAGATACACACATCAAACTTATAAGTACTTATAACACATCTCTGCGTCGAGGGTTAAAAAAACCGCTACTCGCTACGGTCTTAAGAACCGATTGAAAACGCGTTGCATTGCAGAGGTTATCCGTCAGGATGATCCGGGGCTCGTTTTCCCGGTTACCCGGCTACTTTACCCGGCTTCTAACTTTTGATCCGGTTTACAAAGACGATGATGAACGATGTATTTTCGAAACAACTTTGTGTTTAGAATTTTTAATTAGGCGAACCAGTTTGACAACTCAAAAGGCTAATATTGTTACTGGAAATTGAACGGGAGTTACCTACTCGCGTAAAATAAACATTTTTTATGATTACCTCGACGTTTCGATAGCGTTGCAGCTATCGTGGTCACGAGAAGACTCACGTGGCGTGGTCACGATAGCTGCAACGCTATCGAAACGTCGAGGTAATAATAAAAAATGTTTATTTTACGCGAGTAAGTCCCGTTCAATTTCCAGTACCTATCTTCTGACATGTTTTCCTGCAAAACTACGCAGATATTTAATATTATTTTTACAGTTTTATATAATGTTAGAATAAGTAGTGACATTGTTATATTTTCATTTAAAAAATGACTAACTGTTGAGTTTCTTGCGGCGCTTCTTCTCAGCAGTGGTCTCCTCTTGGGAAGCGCTGGTAGATTTTGACGTGTAAAAGTGCCCGTGCGGCCTACTTACTGAATAAATATCTTTTATCTTTTTATCTTTTATGTGTGAATATCGCGAAAGTTTAAGACAGTATGCTAATATTGTTACAGAGTGAATTGTAAATCATCATCATCATTTCAGCCGAAAGACGTTCACTGCTGGACATAGGCCTTCCCCACAAGGACCGGTCCTGCGCCGCTTGCATCCTTTGGTTTCCCACAATCCTAACCACATCGTCGGCCCACCTTGTTGGAGGTCTGCCCACGCTGCGTCTTATGGTACGCGGACGCCACGCTCGAAAACTCTTCGGCCCCAACGGCCATCTGTTCTGCGAGCGATGTGCCCCGCCCACTGCCACTTAAGACTAGCCATTCTTAGGGCTATTATATATATTTATTATTAGCCTGTTTTTGTATTGGCGTCCAATTTTTTTTATTTCTCTTTATTGTTATTCATCATTCATCATTATTTTAAAAACTTTACGGCTTGGGATAGATAGCAAATATAAATACTTATTCGTTACTGTAAATTAGGTATATTTAAAAATATAATTATTTTATCTTTACTTTGTAATAATTCAAAATGTCCGATGGTAACAGACATTGTATTAGACAGTAATAATAATAATAATAAATAATAAATAAATATCAGGGGACGATCTCACACAAATTGACCTAGTCCCAAACTAAGCTCAAGGCTTGTTCAGTCGAGTTCAAAGATATGTAAACTTGCGCCTTATCCCATTGAAATAAGGTGCAAAACTGTGTTCATATTTTTGAACTCACCTGTACTATCTATGGGTACAGAACGGTACCAATACTTTTATAGATAACTATTGCCCGCGAATCCGTCCGCATCAGTCCGCGTAGAAGTCATTTATCACGTTTCCCGCGGGAACTGTCAATTTCTTCGGGATAAAAGGTATTCTGTGTTTTAATCCAGGGTAAGAACTGTGTGCCAAATTGCATCCAAATTCGTTCAGCTGTTTTTGCAATAGTAACAAACATCCAAACATGCAAACTTTGACATGTATAATGTAAATTAGTAGGATTAAATACAACCTCCAAGACTTCCAAGACTCAATAGCAAATACTGACGCAAAAATTACCCTTACCGAATCGAACCCAAGACCTCTGGCTTCGTAGGCAGGGTCACTACCAATTAGTCTAACGTCATCGACCCAAACTAACAAGTATAAAGTTACCTTGTAGTCAAATTACTGATCCCCTAAGTGTATCAATTTGAAAGTGAATTATCACGACCTTGAACCCTTCGAAATTTACTTATAAACTTGAGCTATCCGAGACTCCCGCAGTCCCTGATGCTGTATTGATGTGTACGATAATCTGGTAATGCGAACAGCGGGCTTAGCATGCATACACGAGATAAAATTTGACAGGTGCTAGGGAAATTAATACATCTATTCCATATTCTAACGTAAGACTTAACGCTTAAGGATTCAAATAAAAGTGTCTCTTCCTGTCTTTTATTACCTATTATTACTAAGCGGCTATAGCGATTTTCACATTTTTATAGCGATTTAACAAGACGGTAAACTTTTAATTTAAACCTTAAGCGGTAAGTCTTACGTTAGAATATGGATTAGATGTATTAATTAGAGCGTCTAGCACATCTTGTATTTTCTTTCTCTTCTCGCTTGTAGTTCAGTGCGTCTTTATCGTTATAGGCTACTTAGAAAGGGAGAGAGCGACAAACAAGTCGCGAACCACTTGTGCTAGCCGTCCAGTAGTAGAATCCTTACCTCTTTATACTTAACTACAAATATTTTAAATGCAAATGTATTTTTATGTTCCGTTTTCACGGTTCAATTTATTTTATATTTGACGTGGAATTTGGTACAAAGATTTACTTTTTACGACGGAAATTGTACAGTTCTATCAATAGTTTTATTTGCAAAGTCTTTATCAAAATGTATCAGTACAGTCGAGGTCATAAATATGTATACACTTTAGTACCATGTCTATTTAATGTCATGTTTAAACTGCCATATATGAATGTATCAGCGATTAAAGTGACAAGGTACTAAAGTGTATACATATTTATGACCTTGATTGTACAAGGCGCTGAGAAATAAACTCGACTCAATTTCCCAGGTTGTGTTCAGATATTTTTCAAAATATCTCTAGAGCACAATCTCACACGCGTTAATCTCTCTCTCTTTATTCAAGAGCCAGGCTCTGGTCGGTGGAGTAATCACCAGCCGCTCCGGTCCTCTGTCATCTGCTTGACTTTCTGGTACGACACGACCTTAACCTCCTTTATTGGCCCAAAGTAATTTCTCCTTGGTCTTCCTCACACATACTCTACAAAAAAGGGCAACAGGAACAGCTATGGGTTTTCTTCAACTGACTGTACATACAATTCTATTAGTAATTAAGAATACTTACCAATGATTAATGCGAAATAAATGTAATCAATAATAGCCCGCTGTAGTTGGCTTGAGTAACGTTCGCGGCCCGCTGGCTTGACGCCAACCAATAGTCAAAATAGACGAGAGCCCCGCCCACGTGACGGACATCACTCGAGAGTTTAAAAAAAAGTCAAGTGAGAGTCGAACTCCGTGACTCATTAACTGATTATTTTGTTTTTTTAAGCGCAATAATAACTTTGTTTCGAAATCATTTAAATGAAAGAAAGAAAAAATATATAATAATAAATAATAATAAATAATAATCCCGCCTATATATACGTCCCACTGCTGGGCACAGGCCATACTCGCAATGAGAGGGTTTGGGCTATAGTTCCCACGCGGGCCCAGTGCGGATTGAGAACTTCGTACACACCGTCAAATTGCTTTGCAGGTGTGTGCAGATTTCCTCACGATTTTTTCCTTCGCCGAAAAGCTCATGGTAAATTTACAAATTATATTTCGCACATAAATTAAAACTTAAAGGCGCGAGCGCGGGTTCGAACCCACGACCCTCTGCTTAAGAGTTGGCAGGTCAAACCATTAGGCTACCACGGGATTTTTAAGTAAAAAAAATATATTTTCCTTTAAATCGTAATAATTTTATGGGATGAAGGCAACCTAAGAGAAACACGGCAAAGCTCTTAATAGACTCATCTTGGCTGAGACGCCGCTTCAAGACACATCAAAGTAAACGTCAAGTCATAGGCTCGTATTCAAGCTCATCTTGACTGAGAGCCCGTCTCAAGATATGTCAAAGTGAATGATAGAAAACTGAAAATTTTAGGGTTCCATACCAAAATGGTACAAAAGGAACCCTTATTGGTATAAAGGCGTATAGATATTTTGGAGATCTTGGGAACGTATATATATTTATGCCCTTGACTGTACACTACATAACTCCGAGAGTCATAATTTTCATAATTCCGAATGCAATTTTTTTAATGAAGGCTTTATTTTATGATATCGCACATAAATCAAACCTAACCTAATCTACGGATAGCAATTCAAATATGTTTTTAATTTTAAATAGCTCCAGCATAACATAATTCGGATCAACAAATCAACCTCTTTCTTTTTTTTTGTCGTCTGTAAGAGACCACAAATTAAATGGAGATCGTCCACGTTACCAAAATAAACGTGAGAAAACCGTTGTTTTTTTTATAAATTCCAAGTTCGTCATTTCTCGTTGCCTAACTCAGTTTCTCCTCTATAACGAACGAAATAGAAAAAGCATTTCAGTAAGATTTATAGCAACCTGCGGGGTTAATTTAAACATATTTCGAAATGCCAGCTGACGTTTAGGTTCTTTTAATTGAAAAATATGTCCCTGGCTTTTATTTAAAAAAGTTAGGGTCGTACTTCCGTCCCATTTAAAACCTTTTAAGGAATTCTGTAGGTAAATTTTTATTATAAGTGGCTCTTTATTACTAACGGAAGAGTGTTTAATTTAACTTGGCATGAAATTGGACATGCGACTTTTTAAAAATAAGCGGAATTGTAACTCGTTGAGGTGTTTATTATTCCTCTTACTCCACGCCTTTTTTATTTCTGAAAGAAAAAGCAGATTATAAAGTTCACGTCTTAAATAAAGCTAGTGACCCGCCCTGGCTTCGCACGAGTAGCACTATATGATGATGATGATGATGGGTGGGGACGCCCGGCCGGAGCTGGCGGTTGGTCGACTGTTCCTGGGTGAATCAACTTTTAAGGTACTTCCCATTTTTCGAGATGTTTCACAATTTTTATTTTTTTAGAAAAACTATTTATGTGCTAACGTCGTTGCTTACACATTTATAAACTCAGACATATAACATTTAAAAAAATGTTGTTCTAAAGTGGTACAATTTTAAATAATAATATAGTTGGTAACGCAGGGGACGATGTTGTTGGGGGTTAGGTTAGAACTGTGACCACAACAGCACGCGAGCCGAGCGAGCGAAGCGAGCGTGCCGCGGCAGTGGCCGGCGAAGCGCCCGAAACATAAATCGTTTAACTGAACAATCGGGGAAAACCTATTCTGTGAAAAGTGCATTCGGGATATTAAAACTTCGTAGATTTGAACATATTTTCAATTAAAAATCGGAAATGTAATAATCGAAGTAATGGAATTCGGAGAAACGAAAATTCGAAGAAGTAAAAATTCGCGTTACTGACCCCCTTACTAATAAACGTTGAGTAACGGCTGAGTAGTTATACAATGCTTTGTCCTTATCTGTCATTGTGACATTTGAATTCGACAGATAAGGACAAAGCATTGTATAACTACTCAGCCGTTACTCAACGTTTATTAGTAAGGGGGTGAGAATCGAAGTATCGTGTTCGGGCAAAAGAAAATCGAGCTATTAATTTTCTACGAAACAATACCTACCCGTCCCCAGGTTTTGTATGAAAAATGTGCATTTTCCCCTGAGTTACCAGGGTTTTCCGAAAATTAAGAAATATTTGAGGTGTTTAACATGTGGGATCTGTAAATTTGATAGTCTGATTTTAATATTCATAAATTATTATTAATCATAAGTCACCAGGAAAGTTTTAGTGCCGCAAAAGAAAAGGAGTACCTTAAAAGTTGATTCACCCTCCTACGGTCATTCCTCCCTGTTCCCTTTGGTTGAGCCGTAGGTTACACACTCGGCTAGGACGTGTTGGCTAGTCTTTCGTCTTTCGTCTTTGCCACAGTGTGGGCACCGAGGGTCCTGCTTAATACCTATTAGTAGCACTATATAATCTAATAACCTTTCTAGATTATCCCTCTTTCTGTTGGTGAAAACCGTAAGAAAATCCGTAGTAGTGTCTGAGTTTAGCCCGAACTCACACTAACAGCGCAGTGCAAGACTAATTTATAATACTGTTTGAAATATATTATTATGGGTATGTATTTTAAATATGAAAATGGGTCCAATTTTTGACGACGTAATCTCTAAATTTAGACGCGTCAAAATATATTTTTATCTTTTTATAAATATTTTATCTTATTAATATGCATTAGATGTCAGTCGTATCAATTCTATCGTTACTTTCCACAAGGCTGCCTTCGTGACGCGTACACTGTTTTTTTACCAATCAGATTATAAGTATCACTTTTTGTTTGAAAAGTCACTTCATTGAAAGCGTTTTAGCTAAGTTTGGTGAACATCCGTTGGGCAATTTAAGAGAAAAAAGAAAGAAAGAAAGGGATCCCAATTTTGTCGGGGTTTTTTATCTATTTAATCCTACTATTTATATGTGTGTGAATGTGTGTGTCCGTGTGTGTGTTAGTTTGTTACGCTGCAACGGCTGGACGGATTTGGATGAAACTTGGAATGGGGATAGCTTATACCCTCGATTAGCACATAGGCTACGTTTCATCCCGGAAATTTTAAAAGTTAACAGCGATAAACGCCTTCTACGCGGATAGAGTCGCAGGCAGAAGCTAGTTATAACATAAAGTTCGAGTAAAGTAATATTTCAAGATTGCATTCTCATGATTGCTATCTCAAGACAAGACTGCTAATGCGTTTGTTTCCCTTGGGACTAGGATCGATTGCCTCTACGCTAGTTACATCTGCGCAACCTCATCTCAGTCCCTAAATAATTGAAACTACATAATCACATCAAAGGATACGCAAGACAAAAGTAATTATTTGAACAGAACGTTTCTGTATTAAATGAAATGAGATACAGGGATCAGTGTACTGGCAACTCCCACGCGAATTGATCTAAAGTATTCTAAAGCTTAGGTTACATGGATTTACGGCCCACCCATGACTAAGGCTCCGGCACACGAAATATGTGTCTGGCGCGACGCGCTTTAAACGCCAGCCCGTGCGAGTTGTAATAAACAAAGCAAATTGAACCCGGCACACCAAAAAGTAAAGCGAAATTGTATTAAATTCGGCCGCCTGTTTAGCGGCACATCATCGCGACGCGAGGCCAACGCGTCAGTGCGGCGTCGACGCGCGTACTAGTCGTATTTTACAAATGCGTGATGGATGTACGCGTGCGCCGCGTAACATGTCACACCAAACGCGGCTACGAGGCGTGAGAATCGCAGGCACGCGTTAGAAACGCGTGAAAGCTGCCGCTCGCCTGCGGTGTGCTACGCCGCTCACGACACGCATTTGGTGTGCCGTAGCCTTTAGGGTGCCACCAGAGATGTGCGTGCTAAACGGTGAGCTTCCTATTTCCACCAGCGCTAAGCTAAGCTATGAAAATAAACGATCTTAATCGGATATGGATATTGGATATCTACATATCAACACATCCTCAGCTACGCAGCTCAGCACAGCTCTGGTGGAAAGGCAGCCTTAACAGGGGCGGCGACCATTACCATTGTACCATAAAATTTACAGCTTCTTCTGAGTTCGACTGTACGTAGGAACGCGTAAGTAAAGCCGCTTACGGCCGTCTCCAATTTCAATTTATCTTATATCTTGATCAACAGAAACTAGATAAGTCTCCAAGATAAGTTAGACAAACTTTTTTGCCGAATTTAGGTAAGTATCTTTGCACAACTATTGGCAAGTTGGTCCAGGCCAATTCAAGTCCAAGCTCGGTGAGTCTATAAGAGGACTGTGAGTTGACGGCTTTCCATACAAACGGCTATAACGTTGTCCACCCCCTAAATGTTATTTATTTATTTATTTATTTATTTCCCACATTTACAACTATTTTTACAGGGCTAATCGGTCGAAATCTTGACCGATTTTTGATGTGATCAGTCGGAACAAAAACTACTAACTACATTTTGATCAACAAATTTAAGCAAAAGTGGCTGGCTGCAGCAGTAAACAATATTATTACTGTCCCATTAGCACTGCGCAATTTCTCATCGTTCACACCGTCAACATTTGCGGAGACAATATTCCACCAGCGTCGTCTCCGGTTTCAGATAAATTGAGTAATGCTGCTAAAGCTGCAAAGGAGCTGTTTGGATTTGTTTTAGATTTAAGACGCGCTCAAACTAAACTTTCAAGTATTGGCCCAAGCACACAAGCTGTATAAGAGCTTATACAGCCCGTATATTGCTGAAACAAGAGTTATAACGGCTGTACAAGCTCTTATACAGCTTTTGTGATACTTGGGTGAGGCGCTGTTTAGAGTAAAATTGTAAAGAATTATCCAGGTTTGAGTGAAGTGATGTTCTTACTTTGAATACGAATGTTTTGTTTAGTAGGTACCAATTTGACCATACGATTTTAAATGTTAATCGACTGATAGTTCATACATTTTGACAGCTGTTAACGCCCTAATCGTCTGTTAAATGGTTAGTGAAATCCGACTTGAACTTCTTTTCTCATGAAAAAAGACAAATTTTCGGTGATCCTTTCCTTTCTTGCGCCTGTTTACTTCTGAGAATTTGAAAGGCATGAATAAATATTAAGAAATTGGATAAGTGAATAAAAGCTTGGCTAAGTTAACACGTGTGGAGATAGGATATGGAAGTAGATACAATAGTCTCAAGTGGCAACTGCCAATAATCACATTAAACTTTCGTAGATATGCGGGAGGTGAAAAAAAATCCAAGTTCTAGTCTCTTCAGATTAAGAAATACTCGTAGTTATACCTATACAAGTTTACTCGTATTTTTAGCATGGATGTGCCTAAGCATACGAGTGGTTAAATAGGTATGTAGCTAAGTTTTGAGTAAAATTAGGATCATGTTGCCGTTTCACTGCGAATAAGTACCTAATGTTGCCATTTCTTTTTCGAACTCCTCTGCCAAGCTATAATTTCGTAGCCGTGTTATACTCGTATATGTCACGTTCTCAATATAAAGGGACCTTATGTAGGCACGCGGTTACGCCGTTTTTAGAACTGTTACCATAGTATTCGTATAGTTACAGGAATAAGAAGAACGTACTGCCTTCCTCCATAAGGTACCTTTATATTGAGAACGTCACATATGTACAAACCTCGATGTGAAATACGCCTGAGCCTGGGTTTATTAAATACGCAAATAGTCTCCCAAACTGTTAAGACCTCCCAAATATATTTAAGCCTTTGAAGTTAGAGTCGAGTAGACATTGTTGTGTTGTTACACGGAAGATTGAGGAAGTTGCTAAGATAAATGTTGTACGTTGATTTAAATTTAATATAAACTGAATTCAACTTTCGTGGAATGTGTTTATAATTAAAATTATAACAAGGTGGTTACAACCTCCTTTATTTTTTGATTTTGTTTCTGGCCCTGACTGATTCTTACGTTTCTTTTATTGATCAAAATCTTTCAAAATTCATAATTATTATGATCAATTCGGTGATCGATTCGATTCATTGTCTGAGCTGATTGAATTAAAGACATACAAAATCTAGAATTTATATTAATTTAATATTATATTTATGAGATTGGGATTGGTGTATTAGAAGTATTAAACTATTGAAATAAAAAAATTGAAATAAAATTCAAAAAGATTTATTTATTTCATCACCTATAATCTCGTCATCCTGGACATGGTGATACTTACCCTTTACTATCAGAAATGGCTCTCCGGTGGGGAATCGAACCCCGATCTCCCGCGTGACAGGCGGGGGGTGTTCAAAGACCCGGTGAGCCTAGTTGGTCGTAAGACAAACGGATAGTTTGTTCTAAAACGATATATATGAGAGACTGTTAGCCTGTGGTGCGCCAAACACATACATACATACAACATAAAGTTAAATAGTATTATTTTAACCGGAAGAAACGGACAAACATACGAAACGAGCAAATTAAAAGGTAAAAATATTGCCTTTAGGGGCACGTACATAGCTTCTGTTCAAGTTCCAAATACAAAGTTTCGCTACACGAAGCGAATTTGAATATTATTCGCCTTTATAAGTAAAACTCCTGTCATACATATTTGTATTACTTTGTTCTTCTGAAACTTGTTCGCTTTTCTTACTTATAAGTAAGTTTTCTTAACTGTTACGTAATGGTATCTTTACATGTCTTGTTTTATCCCCGACGCAAAAAGAGAGGTGTAATAAGTGTGACGTGTCTATAGATCTGTGTATCTGTGTATGGATGGACCTATTTTGATTTCTATTTTTTTTATTAGAAAGGAGATTAATAGTGTTCTTAGCTTTGTTTGATGAAAATCCGTTAAGCCGTTAATCTAAAAGGTTAAACCGAGCAAACGAGCTTTCTGACTCGTATAGCTTGGAGTGTGGGGTCAGACAGGGAGGGTTGTCTTCTCCAACTCTTTTTAACTTGTACGTGGATGGACTGATCGAGGCGCTCAGCAACACCCGTGTAGGATGTCATATTGATAACACGTGTATTAATAATATAAGTTACGCGGACGACATGGTGCTGCTGAGCGCGTCGGTCTGTGGGTTGCGGAGGTTGCTTCAGCTGTGCGAAGTTTATGCGGCCAGCCACGGCCTAATCTATAATATTAAGAAGAGCCAATATATGGTGTTTGAAATAGGTCGCACTAAGACAGTTGAGGTTCCCCAGGTCTGCCTTAACGGCACTCCTATGGAGAGAGTGGACCATTTTAAATATTTGGGTCATGTGGTTACAGCTGTTCTCAAAGACAATATGGACATTGAGAGGGAGCGGAGGGCCTTGTCGGTCCGAGCAAACATGATCGCGCGCAGGTTTGCCGGGTGCTCGAGAGAAACGAAAATTACACTGTTTAGAGCTTATTGTACCTCTCTCTACTCCGGCAGCCTGTGGGAGCGTTATACGCGACGGGCCTATGGGGCCCTCCGGGTCCAATATAATAATGCGTTCCGGGTGTTGGTGGGCTGCCTCGCTCCTGTAGCGCATCGGGGATGTTCGCGGCGGCGCGCGTGGACTGTTTTTACACGGCCATGCGCAAGCGCGGCGCATCCCTGGTGCGCAGGGTGCGCGACAGCCCCAACACCATCCTGCGCATCGCGGGTAGAGTGGACTGCCCGTATTTAAATCACTGCGGAGTACTGCATTCCCCTAACAGTGTAATTTTATTTTAGGTTAATACGACTAACACCTTAGATTAAGTTTTCTCACTAACAAAGTATGTGTCAAAATGGTTACACGAAATAAAGTATTTTATTTATTATTTATTATATAAACCAGAATCAGACTATGGCTGATATACAACGTGTTACAAAATAACCCGTAAAAAATCAAAGCCAAAAAGAATGCAACCCTAGTACGTAAGCTGTAATCTTATGAAATCATGCTAAGGGTTTCATACATTGTCAATGGACTTTTTACAAGGGACCATTTAACCCCCTTTCTGCTTTACGTGTATTTTTTGACATCCTGTGTACTACACCATAGCTAATAGCAATCCTCCTCAAATACACTTAGGTCTATTTTACGCTGTCAACCATGACGGCTAAGCCGTCCAATGGCGGTTAGTTAAGAGTTATGATGAGATCTGAAAGTAGAGGTCCCGATTTTGGATTTTTAACTCGGTTAGGTTAGTCATCTAAATTACTTTAAGTTGAGTTTGCAAACGTGTGTGTAATTTTAACAAATAAAAAAAAATAGAAAAATACTTAGAAATACATATTTAAATAGGTACATAGAAAACGTTAACGAAAAATAGGCGCAAGACGAATTGCGGAAACCAGCCTGGTTGAAAATACAAAAATACGTAGATAACGTCCAACACCCGGGAACAAGCATTTTGCTGCATGTTTTTCTTTTTTAGGGTTCCGTAAATGAAAAAAACGGAACCCATATAGGATCAGTTTGTTGTCCGTCTGTCTGTCTGTCTGTCTGTGTGTCTGTCAAGAACCTTTTTCTCAGGTACGCGTGGAGGTATCAAGTTGAAATTCATATCAATTACCTAAGTCTACAATCCCTTGGATCAGTAAAAAAATCAAATATCCAAATCAACGCAATCAAAAGATACGGCCGTTTATGCTGCATATTGAAGGGAATCTCAAGGGAATCAAAACCTATAAGGTACTTCCCGTTGACTTAGAATCATGAAATTTGGCAAGAAGCAATGTCTTATAGCACAAGTAAAGGAAATAATCCGAAACCCGGTAATTTGTAGTTTCATCACATAAAGAGTTAGTCCAGTATAAACTGACACTCACTAAGTACGAAAATGCATACTTATTGCGTGTCAGTTTATACTGGACATTGTTTATATTGTATTCCCGTGATTTACTAACTATTTACATGCCTACAAGTTTGTGCGGAACCCTCGTCGACGACATACAGCGTTAACTATTACATAATGTAATAATAATAATAATAATAATCCAGCTTATATACGTGCCACTGCTGGGCACAGGCCTCCACTCACAATGAGAGGGTTTGGGCTATAGTTCCCACGCGGGTCCAGTGCGGATTGGGAACGTCGCACACACCGTCAAATTGCTTTGCAGGTGTGTCCAGGTTTCCTCACGATGTTTTTCTTCACCGAAAAGCTTATGGTAAATTTACAAATTATATTTCGCACATAAATTCCGAAAAACTTAGAGGTGCGAGCCCGGGTTCGAACCCACGACCCTCTGCTTAAGAGTCGGCGGGTCAAACTATTAGGCTACCACGACTTTTTTCCATAATGTATTATGATTATGATTATATTGATTAAGGTGCTAAACGCACAACGGTGGCGGCGGACGACCGCGGAAACCTAATTTGCTGATTTATAACGGCAAATTAGGTATAAATGAGAACAGGAAAACGTAAGCCTCTTCGTAATACAATTAGTTAAATAAATTATTGTCGCTTCAGCTCGTGTATCGCTTTCGTGATTTAATTTAAGGGAGTCCCATTTTTTTTTCACTTTCACTTTTTTTACAAAGAGCATAATTTAAGAGCGTTCATTCTGTATTCTATCAAAGTGGACGGACGTCTGAAGAGACAACAAATTTAAGACATTTATAATATAAAATATTTATATCTAAAACAATTTAGGTAATATTATTTTCTTTCAGCTGAATAAAACTCGAAATCAAATAAACGTTATTACAAATTAAATTATAAAAAAATCAATTATTTGAATGTAAAATTGCGCATTTGAAGACTTCAGTTGACCAGCTCTGAGAATGGCCGAGATTACTGACATTACCAACTTATCAGAATCATAAATGAAGGGCTCTCTTAATTCTTTGAGCCCTAATATTTGTTTAAATACCCACACAGCGGGCTTAAGCCGGGTTTTCACAGTACAAGTGTCGGGCCGAGTGCACTCGTACGAGCTAGATTGTTCGATGTCAATGTCCGAGTGAACTTTTACACAGTACGAGTAGCGTCCCAGTAGTCACTCGATCCGAGCCCACTCGAACGATGAAAACGCGGCTTTAAAATGCATACACTAGATAAAATTTGACAGGGGCTAGGAAAATGAATACATCTATTCCATATTCTAAGTAAGACTTAAAGCTTAAGGTTTAAAATAAAAGTGTCTCGTCCTGACTTTTGTTATCTTTTATTACATTACTAAGCGACTATTGCGATTTTACATTTTTATAGTGGTTTTATCAAGACAGAACACCTAATTTAAACCTTAAGCGTGTCTTAAGTTAGAATATGGGATAGATGTATTCATTTCCCTAGCACCTGTCAAATTTTATCTCGTTCATGCATGCTAAGCCGGCTGGCCACATACAAAATGACTGTAACTAAAACCGTAAGTACCTATAAAAAAAAGTCTGTATAAAATATATTTTTATTAAATAAATAACCCACTCACTGAAATTAACAGCCCGTCTGCTTTACAAACTCAATAAAGTGAGAATTAATAATTTCCCCTTCAATTTTAAAGTTCCTGTTGAGACGAAGGCTTGCTTAAATTATAAATTTTCAATTAGCTAGACCTGTTTATTTTGTTCCTGAAACGCCGCACTCTGACGACCTGATAACAAACAAGATTTCATTGTAATTGGCTAAGTAAAGTTTTTGAAAGAGATGTAAATTATATTTTTTTTCGATAGTCGTCATCCGAAAGATCAAGGAACTGCGGCTCTTTTATTTTTATTTCCTCTAATATTTTATAAATATTTTTTTTTAGTTATTAAGTTGACATTTGTAAACTTTAATGACCGACAAGCTTGTTGCCTTCGTACTTAATGAAAAAGAAAAAAAACTGTCACTTCTATACAGGGACCGGACAACCCTTTCATCGGGAAAAGCCTTTCAAAGGGCTTCCCTTTGATATAGCTAACCCCGTAATTTGCTCACCCATTCCAATTGGCAACCCATACGATTGACTTTCCCTTATCGAATGAAGAACCCAACGATAAGGGTAGCCCTTTGAAATAGGTAACTGGTAACTGATTCATTTTGATGTCCCTAAGAAAGGGTTTCCCTAACGATTTAAGCGCTTATTATAAAGCTTTCCCTTTTGTACGAGCCAATCACAAACGTGTGCCATAGGAAATCGAACCGTATTAGATCTTTTGCCGCTCCGCGCGGTAACTTCAAACGATACGCCGTCGGTAACGTATACTAATAAGGGTTTTATAAGGGTATTGGGTTAGCGCTTAGTTGAATGGGCTGTTTACTTGCTTCGAACGGGACGCAAGGTAACGTGTGTTTTATGAAGTCTACAAAAGGTCTAAAACTGCGTATACACTAGTAACCTGTTTTAAAGGGTTTAGTAAGGGTATTGGTTAGCGCTTAATAGAATGGGCTATCGTTTGGAAATAGCGCTTTAAAAGCACGTTTAAAGGGTTTTGACGGGCAGAGGGTTTGGTAAGTAAATCCTTACGAAAAACCCATACAAAACCCATTGAAAGGGATAGCGGGCCGGTCCCTGCTTCTATATCTGTCATTGCCAAGTCAAATCAAAGTAAACAAACGAACTAAAAAAATGTTTCTAAAATATTAGAGGAAATAAAAATAAAAGAGCCGCAGCTCCTTGATCTTTAGGATGACGACTATAGAAAATAAATATAATTTACATCTCTTCCAAAAATTTTACTTAGCCAATTGGCTTTTTTATAGCCGTGTTTAGTTGAAATAATGAATGAATAATGGAACAGTCTCATAAATGGAATGAAATGAACACTTATACGGCTTACTCACTCACTCACGACTAATACGTGAGTAGGTGCGCCGTTTAAGTGTTCATTTGTTTCTTTTGACGTTTATATTTTTGGCCATTTCTATTAATATACTCGGTAAGCTGCCCTGCTACGAGTAAAAGGCAGTTCTTTACACAAAACTAGTGTAGCAATTGCAACCCTATTACCCAGTAATGAGGTTGCTATTGTTACAGTAGTTTTGTGTAAAAAAAACTGCCTTTTACTTTAGTAGGGGGGTAATTCTCATATCGTTTCAACCGCCCGTCACAGCTGTGGCTACAAAATCGACAATTTTCGAAGGAAAAGCTACTGATAAGAATTGTAAGCGGCGCTGCATTCTACAGAATAGCCGCAAATGACATTCGAATCTACACGGAAGCCCGAAGCCGTCAATAATGCGACCACGGTTGTGACGGCGGCTGAAACGCTCGTGCGAATGACCCAGGGCAGTATGTGGCTCATCACCCATCACCTTTTCTTGTTCGTGCTCTTTACGACATGTATCGATGGACAGTTGTCGCCCCGCATTCTCTCCGCGCGCAGTGTGCGGGGGCTGGAGTTCCTCAAGTCGAGATCGTACTACATAAACAAATAGGCAATTAATATATTTGTGACGTTCTCAATATGAAGGGACCTTATGGAGGAAGGCAGTTACGCTCTTCTTATTCTTGTAACTATACGAATACTATGGTAACAGTTCTAAAAACGGCGTAACCGCCTGCCTCCATAAGGTCCCTTTATATTGAGAACGTCACATTTGATTTCTTAACTTATTTAAAAAAAATGCCTGTGTGTGAAAGTTCTTATTAGGGTTCCGTACCCAAGGGTGCTAACGGGACTCTATTACGGGAGCCTACGCTGTCCGTCCGTCTAAAAAAGCTGTATATATGTGACGTTCTCAATATAAAGGTACCTTATGGCGGAAGGCAGTTACGCTCTTCTTATTCTTGTAACTATACGAATACTATGGTAACAGTTCTAAAAACGGCGTAACCACCTGCCTCCATAAGGTCCCTTTATATTGAGAACGTCACATATTTTGAACTGTAATAGATAGCCGATTATTGTTTGCAGTATATGTAAAATACCTATTGTAATGAAACGGCGGATTTCCCAATAAATAATAAACAAACCTAAAATAAAAAGATAAGGGGGTTTGAATGTTTTTTCAATCGAAAAAACGGAAATATATTCTATAATAATGTCTTTGGTTTAAGGTACGCTATAAAGAAAATCCACAAATAATAATAAACTAGTCAAGTCCGAGTCGGGTGGTACGGCACCCTCAGTGCGCGAGGCGTCGCATTTTATAGGTTTTTTGCACAGTCATCAGTTGCTTTTTGACACTAATGTAACGAGTCCAATCCAATCCAGTACTATACAATCTGGTAATATTGTAAAATATTTTTTTCTCCGTGTAAGGGTTCTTTTTTTACCATTTTGATACGGAACCCGATAACGTGTCTTACTTTACCGGCGTCACATAAAGTTCGCGTTCCGATAGGCAGTTGATGGAGTCATAAAACTCTCGGGTATTCCCGCTGTCGCCTGCTTCTTGATGCAATTTCTTAGACCCACTTACGCACGGGTCTTCTTTCGGTTTTATCATTACAATCTGGGTAATTAAA
This sequence comes from Tortrix viridana, assembly GCA_963241965.1. Lineage (NCBI taxonomy): Eukaryota > Metazoa > Arthropoda > Insecta > Lepidoptera > Tortricidae > Tortrix > Tortrix viridana. Next base: position 14,066,186 of record OY725182.1, read on the forward strand.
CGACATAAGTACAGATACATCCCTCATAAGAAAAGGCACATGTGCAAACGAATTTTATTGCATATGCTACCTATTTATAAACCTACCAGGGTTTTTATGTGCTTCTGTAAATAATTCGCAGATGCGTCTTTTTTTCTTAGTAGGGCAATTAAAATACCCTATACTGCCCTCATAAGAAGAAAAGGCACATGTACAAACGAATTGGTATTGCACATGCGACCTCTATTATTAACCTACACAGGGTTTAATGTGCTTCTAAGAATAATTCGCAGATGTACCTTTTTTTCTTAGGAGGGCAATTAAAATACCCTATACCTAATCTCTGTACAATTGGGCCCAGCGTAATGGGATTATAAGACGTTCTTAATAATTATAAGCGCCAATAACTGCCTTAAAACGCAACACAAATTTTCATTTTGCATTTGCATTTATTTGTCCCCGATATTTTTCCAGTCGTATATTTCCCATTCCTGATGTTTCCCGATCGCAGGTTTCCTGACTTTAGGTTCGCTTTAAGTAAGTTTAGGTTCTGTTAGTTTTGCAGCAAGCCCAAAGGGCCAATAACCCAGAAAGTGGAGCTTTTGCAGAGCTCCGACATTATCAAATTAATTTCTGGAATGGGGAAATATTTTTTTAGTAGCCTATTTGAGTGTCCCACTGCTGGGCAAAAGCCTCTCGCCTTGATCTCCACGAGTCCCTATTTGGTGCTTCTCCCAGCCAGATGCTAAGGAATGCGTCCAAGTTGTCCAAATATATGACAAAAAAAACGCATCAGTGGAAAGTCACGATTTAAAATTTAGAGAAGCGCGAATGGAAATTCTGCTGCGAAGAAATATCAATTTTAAGAAATTGAATTAACAATTTAAAAATGCATTGGCCCTACTACAAAAAGTCAACGTGTAAAGGGATCGTAAAACAGTAAACAGTCATTAACTTAAACCAAAGATTAAGACGGGTACGTTAACGGCCGCACTCCGTCAATTAACTTTTAAGTTTCATTAAAGTTGCTGCTGTCACTTCCTTTGCTATATCAATAGAATAAGACGCGGCAACGTTAATGAAACTTGAAAATTAATTGACGTCTCTCAGTGCGGCAGTAACACCCGTAAAAATTAGGTGACTTGTCAATATTACCTGGTAAGCTTCAGATGGCGCTTCGCTGCTGGCATACTTTACCGGCGGCTCAAATGGCAAGTTGCTCATACACTGGCAGCAAAAACAGCTGACAATAAACATTAACCAGCTGGAAACCATCTGAGCTTTGCGCCACAGCGACACAAACCTTGCAGCCAGCGGATGGAAGGCATACGCGTTTAAAGTGAACATTTCAGTCTGAAATTGATAAAAGAGTGAAAAGAGTCTTCTCTCGCTCGTCGGTCAATTATTAACTGGCGAAGTCCCAGTTGACCTGCGCACTGCACTTAAACCGAGCTAATTTGATGACGAAACCTTCTAATTTTTTTTATATTACGTGGGTTTATTCTTGACCATAGTCGAGACCAAAGAGTCAGGACAAGGTAGACGATGGACCGAGCTTACCCAGAAGCTACGTCCTACTTTTGAAGGACGCCGGGTCATAAGCACCCGGAAATAAATATTTAAAGGCTAGGGTGAATAGGCATCTTCTGGGTGAGCTCGCTACATCGTAGACTGAATCTTCGTCCTCCAAGGATGGGAATTGGTCAAGAGCAAACCCATTATCAATAAAAAAAAAAATAGACGCCGGCGGCGGGGTGTTCCATGTCTGGTGGGCATTAAAAAAGTGGAGTCAAATTTCTTTATTCTAATTTTTGGCATAGCAACCAGATATAAAGATAGGTAGATTAATACATAGTGACGGAACAATTATTTTTTTAATAATAAATGGGTTCGCGTTTGAATTTACGCTGATCGTTTCATAATTCGACAACAAATTGTTTTTAAAAGAATAACAGTTCACACACGAAGGTAATATGCGCGCTAGTCCATTGCAATCGCCGCCCACATTCGCCTTCTTCCATAAAATAAAAGTGTCTTGTTAAAATGGCTGTAAAAATCTTATCTTAACTCTCGTGCGTAACATATTAGATGCACAAGTGGACAAACTGGATAAAGGAGCTCCGTCATCGGCAGCATTTGCCTCTTATATTACACCAAGATTCGATTTTGAGCATTACGTTACCACACTCACTCACTGGTCTTATGCCCGGATCTCTATTGTTACATTGCAAGCGAATGCTTGCCCCCTAACCTTGGTGTTAATACGAAGAAACCAATGAAGATACTTACAAATTACTAAATGTTCGCCTGCAGAATTGAGTCAAAGTTGTTTTTAGTATTTAAAAAAATAAAAAAACGGTATGAAATATACATCTAAAAACCGGGAACCTTCCTGTTTGTCTGCCATCCAAAACAATTACAGTTAAATTACCGACAACTAAGTTGTTTCCAAAAATATAGCAATGTCAATACAAGCATTACTTCACCAGCCGTCACAATTTATAGGTAACAAAATATCAAAGAGATAGGTAGCGACTAAATTCTCTTTGGGTAGAACCAAGAGGTAGAATATCGTAAACTATGGTGTAATAAAATAGTACCTTCACGTTTAAACCACATATCACAAAAAACAACAAACAAAACAACAATTACATATATATTAAATGTTTTGAACACACTGTTCCTGAGCACCACGTAGTTATTTACAGGAACATGATTCAGCCCACAAGGTGTGGACGGAACTGTTGCGTAACTGAATTGTTCAGCTTACTCCCCACCGCCAGGATGAATTCCGAAAAACTTTGAGGTGCGAGCCTGGGTTCGAACCCACGACCCTCTGCTTAAGAATAGACAGGTCAAACCATTAAGCTACCACGGCTTTTAATAATAGTTTGACATGTAATATTTTAATATTATAAATATTTATTTACGTCATACTCATTTGTATTTGTTGTATGAGTATGACGAGCCGAGATCGGCCGGTAGACTATTCTTCTGCGTTGCCCCTAAGATCAATATTTTGAGGTTGCTGATTTCGAGGACACAATAAAACAACAAATAATTAAACAAGTTTTACTTAAGTTATATACTCGTAGTTAAATAATAGTGCACGATTAACCTTTGGTATCCTATTAATTCCCTGATTCCATCAATTCAGTGGACGTCTTGCGGCTGATGATGATGATCAATTCAGTACTAATTCTGTGGCGCCTGATCACTGGCTATTGAATTGAGCATATATGAATCGATAATAATGTCGAAATCTGTTGCATTTGAAGTTATACATGACACAAACCTGGTGCCGGCCGTCGTATTTATTTCCTATGTAACTATACGTAATGCCCAATCTCTTCACTTCGAGGAGAATGTCTCCTAAACAGGCGCACTGCCAAGGATTGTTATTAAAATAAAACTTAATTATCTCTGTTGGAACGTATTTACTCTTAAATGCTGAGCAGAAATCGACAGGCAGTTGAGTTAATTCATTATCATTTAGATACAATTCAGTTAATAGAGTCCCACGAAACGTATTTGGAAACACGTATTCAATAGAATTATAACTTAAATCTATTATTCTTAGGTTGGCAATATCTTGAAATAGTTGCTCGTGAAGAAATTGTATCTCATTATTTTTCAAATCTAAAACAACTAACTTTTTTAAAGGTTTAAATACATCCTTGTTGATATAACTTATGAGATTTCCATTGAGATTCAGATTTCGTATGTTTTCTACGGAGGCAAAACTTTGTGGATTGTCAATACTTGAAAGTAGGTTGTTGGAAAGATCCAAAAAGGTCATGTTCTTAAATGAATGCTGGGTAATGAAACGAGGCAGCTCACGCAGCGAGCAACTAGAAACACCCAGGAACTCTAAGTCAATTCCTTGCAGAAGATTAATCGGCGCTTCTGACATATTATTTTCAGATAATTCTAGTCGTTTTAAACTATGACAATCACGGAATATGTTTGACGGTAAGTTTTTTCCAATAATTTTATTGCGGCTTAAGAAAAGACCAGTCAAATGATAAGCTGATTTGAAAACATCAGCATCTATTAGTTCGATTTTGTTGTTATCTACCTCCATCCAATTCAAATTCGGTGTGCTGTCGAACATTCTGGAGGGAAGTGTGGTTATATTGCAGTCCGTGAGCCTCAAGCTGACAACGTCAGGGTACCGGGTTCCAGGTTGGATGGTGGGAAGGTTGCCAGCGTTTGGGCACCCGGGCCAGTCTGCCAGTGCCCTCGCCAGTAGAATCGTGATGGTGAGGCTTACAGCTGTTGCAATCATTTCTGAAAACGGACAGTATTTAAACCCCACTCTTTCTTATTTTTCTCTAGATTGGCCACAAGTTTAGCATGGTAAGAGTTTGATGTGGTGATACGTTAAACTACAATATTGTTGGCAATAACCATGTTAAGCAGCTTTGTTTGGCAAAAAAAACTGCGTCATGTTACCATTTTGGCTGCGAACAGCGCCTTCGTATTTTATAAACTCTCCAAACTCTTTTGGCCTAGGGTTTTATATTGAGTACCTGCAGGTACTTTATATAAAACTATATGTAGAATGCAGAATATGAAACAAAATGGGACACCTGACACGGCACGACAGTTTCTTTTTAAACATTTTAGAAGGCGTAGTCGAAGGAAAAAGAGGAAGTGGAAGACCTAAGCTTAGTTTTCTTGGCAAAATAAGTCAAAATGCTATGTCGTATCGTATCAGGAGATCAAAAAACTGGCATAGAATAGAGAAAAAGGCCATTACTCCACCGACAAGAGCCTAGCTCTTACGCCAAATGACGAAAGGTAATATTTCCTAACATGGCAAGCGTCTATTATATTTAGGCAAGCTCAGTACCTACTGCTGCCGTACTAAAAACCAAGGTATCGAAATTTTATCTTCGCTTTACATGTATGGAAGGTACTCTAAAGTGTTTATTTTCACAAATTTCAGTATTGATTTTTATGCGCGGTATTTTGTACATATGTACAAAACTTTCCGCTTTGTAACACTGATAGTTTCTGAGAAAAATAAAGTGATTGTGAGACAGACTGACAGACAGACGGACGGACATGTCGAAACTACAGGGTGTCCCGCGATAAAGTGCACAAACGAATAAGGGTGAAACTACATAATGTGATTTTATCACGGAAAAAAAAATCCGTGATAAAATCTCATGTAGTTTCAATTTTTTCAATTCTCTTTTGTAGTGTAATAAATAACAATATAAGAGTAAACTTCCCTTAAATAAAGAAAAAAAAGCGTATAACGGAACATTTTACGAAAGTGCTATCTATCAGACAAGTTTCTGCTTGTTATAAAATGGATATCCAGCTAATGAAAATAGTCTCTTCATAATTAGGCTCACAAAAAAATGTATTTTAAACTCTGTAATTTGTATTTTGTATTTCAAATACATTGTCTCAATGACTGTAATTTGTAATTTATATTTTAAATACTTGTCATGAAAGTATTTAGTATTCCAAATATCTAATTCAAATGTATTTTGTAATTAAATTTGTATTTATAATACTATGTAGCAGGTATTTTGCCCAGCCCTGTAATAGTTATTAACTCCATGTTACTAACTATCGTCCACACTCAGAGACGTCAATAAACTTTTAAGTTTCATTAAAGTTGCTGCTGTCACTTTCTTTGCTACAGCAATAGAATAAGACGCAGCAACTTTAATGAAACTTGAAAAATAATTGACGTCTCTGAGTGCGGCAGTATGTGATGTGAAAATGTGAGTTCGGAGACCCTGGAGTCCGAAATGATTAGGTACATTCATTTCATTTCAATACTAATGTAAACGGTACTTTCGAGTAAAAACATACAAAATTTGGTTTCACTGAGCCGGGTAAAGATACATTTTTTTTAATAAAACAACAAAAAGTTAACTCACTCGGACGTGGGGTAATATCCGTGACCTCTAGGCAAATCCTTTTTTAACCGACTTCAAGAAAGGAGGAGGTTCTCAATTCAGTTGAATGGTTTTTTTAGTGTATTCACACACTAGCAACTAACGAGACGACGTCTCCCCGTGAAGTGGCCGAGAACTGCTTTTTATGAACATCAGACGCCGCATGTTGTTTTGACCTCAAAACTTAGATAACGTTTATCTTTAGACCTATCTGTTCGGAGGTAAATTACGTTTGCACCAGTCGCAGACCACTCTCGATAAATGTATATGGTTTTCCCCACCATCTATCCATCCGATAAACCAGGTTCCCTAAAGCTGGGTCTACATTTGTATCATTTTGCCGTATCAGATCTCCGTCGCGTAGCACCGACGCGTATCATGACCGTCAGTGTGAACGCAAAAAGATCGCGATCGCGATTAAATACCTTAATAGGTTTTGATACTGTATCATGATACGCGATTATGATTTGATACATAATACGCCGCGATCCACCTAGAGTCGGTTTTACCCCGATCATCAAAGGGGATACGGATACACTCTTGACAAGTTTGTACGTGTACTCAGAGCATCGATCAGGGGCATTACTCTGAACTTCGAAATTCGAACTTCGTCTATTCCTATCCCTTTTGCTCTCGACGCGTAGCTAATTCACAAGAAAGTGACGGGACGATCCGAAGTTCGAATTTCGAAGTACAGACAGAGTAATGCCCCTGATCAGTGCTGACAGTGCGTTCGAAGTTGTCGCAGCAACAAGTGTTTAGTGTTTATGTTTTTGGTGGAATCTATTATAATAAAATGAGCACACATTGCTAAATTTCGGTGAGTGACAGCGGGCGACATTTGAACGCACTGCACAGAAAAACGATCACAAAATGATACGGCGTTGTGATACGATACGGTGCTACGCTACGGCTAGCGTCCAAACTACAGCAAGCCAAAATGATACGGCGTTATGATACGATGCGCTGCTACGCTACGGTTAGTATGGACGCATTTTTTCGCGCGACGATGCTAATGATACGGTGTGCCCAAAGTGAGCGTCCATACTTAGGATACGCGTGCTCGATACGATACTCCTGATCGTGACCCAGCTTAATGTTTCACAACGGAGCCCTTTGTTTCGCATAATTATTTTTCTTCATAATGTAGGTATTGTTACGCATAAAATTCTTTCACCTAACACCCTTTTAGGCTGTAATTACAGAATTTAATAAACATCTATCGTGTAGATTAGTTAGGTTTAGGTTACGTTAGGCACGCGTACTCAGCAAAAATTATAAGTAGGTCGAGCGCGATCGCCGACAATTAGCAATTTTGTAATTAGCTCTGAATGAAATTTGATACCTTAGCAATGCGTCGCATCATTTCTTAGAAGTCAAATTAAATAATTAACAACATTTACTCAACAAAATCATTTAATTTACAACATCAATTGATAAAAGTAAACAACTACTAAGGGAATATTATCTGCAGGAATGTTTCTTTATAAACGCTGTAGGCGTTGGCGCACTACGTCCGAATGCGAATCCAAGAACTGTCGGTCTGAGTTAACAGTAGTACTATTTGACTGAGAGGTTGCTAACTAGATCCGAATTCAGTCATCCCATTTCTTATACAAATACTTCTACTTCAGACTTCATCATCCAATTTCTTATGCAAATAGTACACTTCTGCTTCGGATCGACATTTCTCGGATTGGGATCGGACGCGGTGCGTAAACGTAAACGTATGTATTCCATACGTACATTATATGTATACTTTAAGGGAGGTTTGTATAAACCCTAACGAACATCCTTGGATGTCTTTTGTTAAAACGTTGAACTTCTTTTCCTTCAAAATAATTTAACACTTCGCGCATAGCAATTTATGTATATAAAAAGTGATATAACGTCTGTTTGCTTCGTGTAGTGGACGTTATATCACTTTTTGTTATGCCAAAAAATATCTTACATGTAACTTATATATTTGTGGTTTTACTATATATTGTCTAGGCCCGCCTTGTGTGCCTTATACCGCTTCTACACGATCGGGCGGTTGGGCTAACCGAGACGGACGCAGCTATCTGTAAGAACGAGACGCAAATATTACTATCTCATTAATTGCGGGTATATTACGGTCCGGCCACGACTTTATGCGGCGGCGGCGGCGGCGGCGAGCGAATTCCCTCTTCATTGCACGGTCGATACGCTCACCGCAGTGTGGTTAACTGACGGTACACGCAATGTATTAGAAAACTCGCTTGCCGCTCAGCCGGTCGCGCGAAGTCGTGGCCAGGCCCTTATGCACGTTTATACTGACGATACTGAGGTCGAGGAGTGGGTCAGAGACAACAGGCTGACGGGACAGTCCGGATCAGGCTTAAAGGTTCCATCTCGCAGATGAAGGGAAGTTTTACGTCGCAGGAAGTGTCGTCCAAGGTCCCGTCAATGTATATAGACCCGCATCCTGGTACACCCGTGCTGTCATTCGGTTCCGTTTTAGCCCAGTGTTCGTATCCTGCTTCTCTTATGGTTTGTCCTTGAATAAAAAAAAATACAGATTATAATCGCTGAAACATTAAAATCGGTAGCGGAATTTTATGTTGAAAGTGTCAATGTACAGTTTAGGCACTTGTTGGATTATTTTAAAAGTAAAATCGGTAAAAAATTGACAGATTTGTTTTATAAATATAACAATTTTATCAATTGTGCGCAAATAGGGCTAGCGGTCCTGGGATTTTTGGAACTAATATTGTATGGGCTAGTCATGGAAGTCCCGAAAATCCAAGTCCGGTGACTGCAAGCCCTATGCGCAAAAAACTACTTATTTAAATTGTTAAATATAAAGTTCAAATTAAATCTGTGTTATTGTCAAGCTGGACGCAGAGGAAGACGAGCGAAGAAGTGCTAAGCATAGGGATGACGAGTATTTTTTTTTCTTTGTCGATCAGATTATCAAAAACTATTGGACACGTATTTTTTCTTTTTTCACATAATCAAAAAAATACGGAGATATATTGAGTTGAAATGTCGCGTGACGTCACGTCTCAATACAATTTAGTGACAATACTGACGGACTAAATAGAATTTCGTTTTCTTTACCCAGTCATCATGCTTATTGTTAACGAAATAAGAAGTACTCGTATATTTAGCGCGATAGAAAATAGACTAGGGAAGATGTTTGGTCACCTGTTACGGCACGACGAGGGGAAAATAGAAGAAGAAGACGATAATTGAGGGGAAAATAGAAGGAAGACCAAGAAGAGCATATCTAGATTCCTAGACCAACTGAAAGAAAAAGTAGGCGTGGTGCCGTATCAGAGAGGGTTAAGATAAGTTGGAATAGAACAGTATGTAAATTACTCCACCGACAAGAGAATCTCTCTCTCTCTCTGTCGCTCTTAAGCGAATGATGATGAAAGTTAAAATCATCGCATCGAAGTTAGCTACTCGTATAATAGTCGAAAAAGTTCATGCGCAAATCTCGCAGGGTGACAGACGTCGGTGGGACGAGAAAACTGGGGATTTGTGGGGACGGGCCGTGTAGCGGGGAAGGGAAGCTACATCGCGTCCCCTAACATCGACACCTTGCCAGCCCGGCCACGACTATAAGCGACGGCGAAGGCGGCGAGCAAATTCTTTCTTCACTCCACGGTCCAGACGCTCACCGCATAGCGTTTTATTAACATTACACACATTGTATTAGGAAATCGCTTGCAACGCAGACGAACTTTTAAGAGTACTATTGTTACTATATAACTGGTACTTAAATCAACATAGGAATTATACTCACCATGAATAGTCATCCACAAATAATGATCTCTAAAGTTTGTAATCCCTATAAAGGCCGAGGTTTTCCGGTATGTTCCAGCTACCATTTTCGGTTGTGCTTTGTTAAAGCGTTGACTCACGACCTGGGCTTCTGAGGCACTGTTGATTATGACCAGGTAACTTCCCTCGTGGCTGCAAGCCGAGAATGCCTCATTCCAATCCAAGGGGTTCGTGTGGACCTTGTAGCAACTTCCAGTTGTATTCTCTAACGTGTAAGCTGTAAGAGTAAGGGAATATCATAATAAAACAGCAAATAAGTTTGTTAGACGCAATGCCAGGTGCATTGATAACCGTGAATAAAGTGGCACATTCTAAAAAGGCTAGGTTAATTAGGTTGATTTGTTAGATGTATGATGTATATTTATTCCCATTCCAAAAATCTAATTTGACAGAGTCGACGGAGCTCCGCAAATGCGGAGCTCCTATTTCTGGGTTTTGGCCCTCCGGGCCTGATATAAAATGAACCTAGCCTAACCTACCTACGTAGGTACCTATTACAAGGTAATTACTATTGGGAAAATTTGCGATTGGGCAAAATTGGGAAAAAATAAAAGAAAAAGAATTAGGAAAGAAGGCGTTTGAAGGCGAAGGTTGCTTCTAATGCTGCAATACGAAACCGCCCAGAAAGTTCTTCCAAAATGTAAATTTTTGAGTCAAGCTTTTCTAGTCGGCTGTACTTTTTTACAAGCCATCGGGTGCTTATTGCGACAACGAATCTAAGCTCACTTACAGCGAAGAACCTGTTGCCACCTTCCGATTTCATCATCGAATAAGCTGAGACAAAAAATTATGAAAGCAATTTATTGCTTCCTATGTTTTGACAGGCAACCGCTTCAAAAAGTATCTTTACATATGAATAGACGAATTATTTAGTTTATTTTATACCTTGATCAATTGTCCCGCATTCATTCAGTTTCACGTTTGTATTATTTTCCTTGTAGCATATGTAGGGGTGAGCCTCCGAGGACTTGATGCTGGCCAGGGTTCCATCCGAGAGCATCATCAGACTGTCTCCACAAGCGACAGGCTGTGAGGGCGCCCATTGAACAGGCATTCTGTTTAACGGCGTACCTTAAAAAATGTTTAGAGATTCAAAAAATATTCTAGTCATTTTGGCCACATGATGATACGATGAAATAATAAAAGTTCCGTCTTAGGGCCTGGCCACATGTCCACGGCACGGCGCCGTACGCCGTATAATGGCGTGGTGCCGCCACCGTGCGACGGTACGGCGTCACGGTGCCGTGTACGGTGCGCCGGCACGGTGCCGTGTGCGGTGCACCGCACCGATGCACGGGGCACCACTCGGTAGTTTTTGTTTTAGCAGTAGGAGCAGGAGAATAAGTCTTTCTCGGTCCATATCAAGATAAAAACTGTATTTTTGAAACGTTGCTTGTTGCGAACGCGTGCGTACTAAGCAACAGCAAAACAAATACTACCGAGTAGTGCACCGTGCAACGCACACGGCGCCGTGAAGTCGTGCCGTCGCACCGTACACGGCACCGTGACACCATACCGTCGCACGGTGGCGGCACCGCGCCGTTATACGGCGTACGGCGCCGTACCGTGGACATGGGGCCAGGCCCTTAGCCGTTTTGCTACGGAACTTTAAAAACATGACTTATATTTGATATTGTCTAAGCCAATGGTTTCTGATGATGAAGCCGAGGAGACATGTGTGCTCATTTGCTTTCCCCATGCAATGCCGTACCCTGACTTATAATTTATTTATTTATTTCATTTTATTTCAAGTAACTTTACAGACTCATAAACGATGGTTAGTACGTGCTTATAGCTATGGTTATTATAAAAGTTTGCAAAAACAATAGTACGGTCATGTTTCTAGAAGCACCTAAGAATAATGTACCCACAGATAGGTAGTGGCACTTACCCTCGACAGAGTGGTAAGCCCCCTTGCCGAACGTGGCATGGACGCCCGTATGAATACCACGTGATTCCCTGTTGTTGAACACCTCATTGATCATTGACTGCATCACATGCCATTTAAATACATTCTCTGGAGAGAGCAGAACTGCGCCTGAGACAAAAAATAAGGTTCAGAAGTGTAAGTATAAAGCACATTTTGTGTTATTTGAAAAGATTCATGAAGGACACTAGGTAATATTCAATTAAAGTGACCCGGGAAGCCCTCGGGCAACGTGTAAGAGGTTCCAGTGCACGTCCTATGGAGAACCCGGAACCTCAAAAGAACAGTAGCTAGGACACTTGGGGTTTTAGTAGATAACATTATACAAGACGCTGGGTATCTTGACAACAAAAAAAAACAAAGTCCAACCAAACTCTTACCTTCATAATGGCAATTGAGATAGGCGTCCTTCCAGGTGGCTGGGACCTGTTCCAGCTTCACCCAGCCGCAGATTTCATCGCGGTAGTGGTAATCGTACCTGAAGAGGCCATCCTTTGCAACAGCTGGACAGAAAACTTTATCACTCGACGTTAAAGAACTATAATTATGTTAGGGTGTTTATAAACGTGCAGCGGTACGTCGCCAACGGCAGAGGTAACTGCAGCCGTTGCCATCCGTCGGCGGTAGCCATCGATTAACAGCAACACTTGCAGTTGACGCAGACTTTTCGCTGACGTGTATAATAACATTAATATCTCTTACGGCCGCACTCAGAGACGTCAATTAACTTTTAAGTTTGATTAAAGTTGCTGCTGTCACTTTCTTTGCTATAGCAATAGAATAAGACGCCGCAACTTTAATGAAACTTAAAAAATAATTGACGTCTCTGAGTGCGGCCGTAAGACGCAGCCACTTTAATCAAACTTAAAACTTAATTAACGTCTCTGAGTGCGGCAGTTATGTCGAATTTCACCAACTACTTAACAGACGATTAGAGTGTTAACAGCTGTCAAAATGTATGAACTAACAGTCGATTTAACATTTAACATCGTTTGGTGAAATTGGTACTTAATCTCTCAGATGTAGTGTTTTCAATCCAAGGCGTCCTACTACTTAAAATTACTTCATCTTCTTCTACTTCTTCTTCAAGCTGTTGCTCGTCATGTTTATTTTTACACTGTCGAAATAGTGTTATGTCACTTTAGTGGTGGGAGTGAAAGCACTATTAAAAGTTCGGATCAATGTTTTTCAGAATGGGAATAGGGTTTTGGTGGTTTTGTATCAGACAATCTGATTGATCATCTTCTGTTCATCACTCTGCTTACGCCTTTACGGTGATGATATTTTTAACATATGCTATAGAAGAACCATTTGATCGCAGTGTCCAAACGCCACATGCAAGGTACTTATAACAGAATAATTTTGAGGATGCATCTTTGATTACAGTGCATGTCCTCGGCAACACAATATTAAGCACTTGCACAAAATTGAATGGGATTAGCTACGAGTATCAATAACTATTGTCACCTTGGTAAACGTATGTATAATTTACCAACTCTTTTATCCCAAAAACATATTCGTGGTCCATTGCCATATGACCATGCGGTAGGTGAGATTAGACTTGTGACCACCAGAAATAGACGCTTACAGCGAGTATCTTTTGAGTAAATATAAAAATGAAATGTGTGTAAAAATGTTATAGTTAGCCAAATAAGAAGCCACTAAGGGCCACAAAAATGTATGGAACTATAGTTTTAAATCTAGATTGAGGACTGGAACTAAATTTATCTTTTTACTGCAAGTGACCCTTGACTAAGCTAGACAGTTAACCTTTTGACCGCCGTAGTCTGATATATAAGACACCCAATGTCCAGCCACTATCGCCGTAGTCTTATATTTAAGACATTTTTTCTGTATGTTTTTTGCAAGGATTTTTTATTTATACCGATTTAACTCCACTGATTCGGATATGAAAGCCGCTCTAATTGTTAATTAAACAGCTACGAAATTACTCTGTTGCTTTATTTTAATTTTCTAGATGAAAATAAATTTGAAAATATGACATTAGATTATCTATAATTTTGCTGTAGTCCCGTCGCCAAAGTCTTATATAATAGACACCAGTGATGTGACGATGACTTGATTGTAACATTTAAGTATATCGACTCACTCAACGATGTTTGTAAGATATTTATTCATAATATGGACTTGCTCGGCTAGCCTATTTTATTTCCTTACCTATTTTCTCATAAAATAACGATATATTATGAACTGTGCCAGTTATGGCATGAATGGCATGTGTCATATATTAAATTCGACTCGGATGACAAAATACAATTTGTTTCACCAACAGGTAAGGTTTGTAAGTTATACCCATTGTGTTCAAATAATTCAAAAAAGTCCGATTTCTGGGATCCGCTTATCCCGTGCCTTTCACACAACCAACCCTTTTTGCAAGTGCGAAGGAGTCGGATTCGGGTCCGAGAATTCAGATGCTGTGGATAAAGGCACTTAGGTATACTTTCGTCATTCGTCATGCGTCATGCCCGTCTGCCCGTTGGTCTGTCCATCCATATAACACAACCATTTCTTCGCATAGATATGTGATACTTAATCGACTTTATTTATAACTAATTATTTTCGTTGCGACAGTGAGTCAGGATGAACTACGTAAATAAAAAGATTTTTTATTTGTTAGCCAGAAGGATGGACTTAATTTTTTTTTTTGGTTTTAAATAAATACCTTAAAACGTTAATGAGTTTTTATACTAAGTAGATATTTAAATCGATATAGCGATGCTTATCGAGGTACAACGTCCACCCCTATTAAGTCATTGTATTCTCAATAACAATCATTACAGACTACGCCGTCGTCTTAAATATGAGACCGCATGTGACGTCAGAGATATAAAATAGGAAATTTTAGTGGTATGGCTCACTCGATATTTCAAAATAATGTTCAAATTAAAAAATTAATAAATGGTACAGATTTGCTATCTCAAAATTTTGAATACCATACGTATTTTGAGATTACAATATTTAATTACCAAAATAGTTGTGTAACTGTGTGAAATTGAATGATTACTTATGTCAACAACTTTGAAATGTTCAGTTTCGATACTTTTTAAATATGGTCAATCCTCTCTCTTATAATGTCAACTTATCAACAAATATCCAATAAAGCCTACGCCAATATCTGATATATAAGACCGCTTATGACGTCAGATATATGAAATAAGAAATAATAGTAATGTAGCAATGTCAACCGATAGATTTTTATGAGTGGTAAAACACATGGACCCAAACCATTGATAAAGGGACGAAATCATTAATAAAGAAATTGGTAAACGTAATTTAGTTATAATAATGTATTTTATTGAATGATACAGTGGTAAAAAGGGTATTATTACTTAATATTCATTACAAGAAAAATCCTATCGTAACGCATGTGGCAAGCACTACACCATTTCCTGTTATTTTATATAGGCGGCGACATGAGCCCGTTCGATGACAGACCAAGCGGCGGTTAAAAGGTTAAATGCACGTCCAAAGTGATCCAGATGCCGTTCCCATTCCTCTCAGTTCAAACACCCTTTTCTAATTAAAATCAGAACAGTTTTCATTAAATACAGTTTCAATTGCAACAACGTTCCTTAACGTTTAATTAATAATAAAATAAGGTACATTACCGGTACTTCCGGAAATTTCCACTGAATTGGTTGCCAACAGTACTACCACTAGCACCAAACAGAGTGCAAAGTTGGACATCTTGCCAAAAATAAGTCGACTTTACCGCGGAAGAGCGATTATATATTGGAAAATAGCGGCCATGCGTACTTGGGCAGGGTCGCTTGGGGGTTCTTCTGTTTTAAAGGGTCGGTCTTAAAAAATAGCATAAAGTACTTATAAGGTTTTTATAAAATGATTAAAATCGTCACAAACGCATTCATTCCCTGATGGAGGACTTCTGAATTCGAAACATGTGGGACCATTTCCGACTTATAATCGCGACTTTCATCCGTTAGTCCCATTATAATGCTTAAAATGTTTTGTTAGGCGGTTTCACGAAATGTTGCCCCCAAAACCCTTCATATCCTTTTATATCTATGGGTAAGCTACAAAGAATTAACTAGGCAGTAAAAGAGACAGTGCTATATTCTCCGTTCCGTTCTCTGTCAGTTACTCGGCATACTGTCTTAGTTTTTAAAGCAAATCCGCTAGAAATATTTGTCGTATATGTTATTCTCATCCGCTAAACTTCCCGCCAAGCAACCGTAATGGCACTGTTGTGGTCTGGTGTGGAGGGATAGACAGCCGATAATATAACAGCGTAGATGCATTTCAATTATTTAAGAATTTAATGTTCAGAATTAGCGCGTTTTAATCTTAAGATATGTTTAGAGATACTTTGTCGGGCGCCTGTGTACTTTATTGCCTTCTACCTTCATGCCATACAAAACACTTCTAGAAGAGGAATCATCCAATATTTGGTCTCGTACATTTAAAGTATTATTGTCATAAGTTTTATTTTAAAAAATTACTAACTGTTGAGTTTCTTGCGGCGCTTCTTCTCAGCAGTGGTCTCCTCTTGGGAAGCGCTGGTAGATTTTGACGTGTAAAAGTGCCCGTGCGGCCTACTTACTGCATAAATATCTTTTATCTGTATCTTTTAAAACCAAGACCAAAGGAACTCCAACAAAACTGGGCAAGCAATTATCCATTGATAATTGAAAAGTAAAATTTAATTAGCACGCCGTAAAAAATGCAACCAATTTTATAGGTACTATTGATTACTTTTATTCTTGTGACTAAATGTTTTTAACAATCTAATCTATAAAATGTGAAAATGTGTTGGTTTGCCTGTCTGTATGTCTGCCCTTCTTTCGCGATAAACAGCTATAGATCAATGTGGTTTTGCACAGAGATTAATAAAAGACCAAAGCGTTATCTTGTGGAAAGTCAAACTTTTTTTGTAAGCTACATGTACGTGATTATTCACTCCGAAACTAATCAGTTGGAGTTGAGGCTGCTTTCATAAATATTACCTCAGACTTGAATGAATGGTAAAGATTTACAAAAAAAAAATAATTAAAAAGCCTACTCCATCCGTTTGACGGTGTGTATCCATTTAAAGGAAGCAGTTGTATCCGTCAGGATCAGAGTTGTAAAGTGTCCGACATTTGCCATATGTGACGGTCATTTTAGATTAATGTCCTGACATTTTCGTCAAGAATGGACAAGACGGACATTTATTTTTCATACGCCTTGCTTAGAAATACAAACCTGTAGGTACATGTATTTACACCTAAATAGATCGTTTTATCAATGCTTATGTACTTAATATTAATATTCTTTCACAGCAAAAATGTAGCAACGAGACTGTAGAGTAACATTGTTTGTTAGAATAATATGCCACAAGGGCACCTCTCTCATTATTAGAATCAAAATACTGGAAATCTGCATTGCAATCTTTAGATCTCAGTTATGATCCACCAACAAGACATGCTACTAGCAATCATTTATTGGAGGCCGAGTACTCGCGAATAAAAACTAACATCGACGAAAAAATACAAAATTCAATGGCTCTAGCTCTTATTACGGATGCTTGGAGCAACGTGAATAGGGAAGGAGTGTTGAATTTTATTCTGACTAATACGCCACAGCCAATATTCTTGAAATTTGTTTATCCTGATTGTGAAAAACAAACAGCTGAATATTTAAGCTCCGAAATTCTAAAAGTATTAGAAGAAGTTAGTCCTACTAAAGTTGTAGCTATAGTAAACGGATAATGCCAAAAATATGAAAGCTGCCTGGAGAATTATACCTACAAAATGTTTACCCGAACATTGCATGCATTGGCTGTGTAGCTCACGCTTCTAATTTTATTTATAAAGATATAAATTAAATTGGACCTCTTAAAGATATAATAGACGTCCATAACATATTTTTGAAACTTGTGGCATCTTTAGAAGACAAACTCAGTTTGGATAACATATTTTCGGAAGCTGAAAAGAATAAAATTCGGACAGCCGTTTCGTACCGCCGCAATTTCTGTATACAATAATTTCATTTGGGGGCAAATTTGTTAGATCCTAGGTAGGTACTCTGGTTTGACAAGCGATGAAATGGCTGACGCGACGAACTATATACATAGTGAGGCAATATATCTATCGAAAAGTTATGACTAATAACCGTAAAAGTTATGACTAATATTGCCGAATTTCGTACACGAACAAGGATTGTCACTAAATGTCATTCGGCATGGTCGACCTCAGAGGCCATTGCTCCTCAACTGTGGTGGCAGAGCTTTGGATCTAAAGAAGAATTATATCCAATAGCACACAGACCCTTAAGCATCCCACCAAGTTCTGCCTCTGCAGATAGAAATTGGAGTTTGTTCTCCATTACACTTACAAAATTACGCAACAGACTAACCGCCTGTTTCACAATCGTCAAGTAAAGCATATCTGTCAAATAAATTTAGCCCTTACCCTTTTTTGCACTTGAAAATAAACAAGGATAGGGGTATCTTTATTTATCTTATACTCGCTTAAATAAACTAATTACAGTGTAGCAAAATTTAAGATATGTGGATTCAACTGATGTTATGGTGTCACCTCATATTGAAGAAAATGAAGATAATAACTATTTCAGCACTTTAAACTTCACTAACGTTCCATTACAACGCATTTCTGATGATAGCGAAACAGAAGATGATCATCACTAAGCAGTTGTTTACATATGTACTACCTACTTTACAATATTGCTGAAAATTAAAAGTTTTTGTTACGTTTACTCACAATAAATAATTGTATTCGAAAATGTCGAAAATGTCCATTAGTGTCTGCTTAATGGCTAATATGACCGACAAGTTGACAAATGTCGGACAGAAATTTTGAAACTGTCGGTCACTTTACAATTCTAGTCAGGATACAACTGGTTCAATGCCAACGACGGAGGACAGCGCAAAAATAATAGACCAGGGTATTAAATTTTTTTTATTGCCTGAGACAGACAAACAGGCAGACGGCCTACCAAACAGGAAGTGGTGACCGCCGCCTATGGATATTTGCAACACCAGAGGCGTCACTAATGCGTTATTGCCGGTCTCGAAGAAATTTAATGGCACCCTTTTTAAAAAGCCCCATATTGTAGCGCATTGGGAAAATCTCAGCGGGAAGTTCATTCATAACTTAAAGTGCCGTAATTCAGGTTGCCACAGTAGATCTGCAGGAAATATACATACTTTAGTTATGGTGCGATTATGAATAAGAAGAGCATAATCGCACCATAACTTTACTAAAGTATGTATATTTCCTGCAGAACTATACAAATATGTTATATTATTTTTACAGTTTTATATAATGCTAATTTGTAAATTTACCATGAGCTTTTCGGTGAAGGAAAACATCGTGAGGTACCTATGGAGATAGTTTGAGTCCCGGGAAAGGATATAGGTTACTTTTTATCCCGGAAAATTTGATAATTCCCATGGGATACACGATAGGTAAATGACTTCTACATAAATAAACAATTTTTTTCTGCAAACATTTACTTTTCACACTTTTATATTTTTTTTTTATTACACAAAATTATACAAAAAAACCATACCATTTGATTTTGCAATTAATAAATATTTCATACAAACCGTTTATTCAACTAGACAAATTGCATTCTGCAACTGCAGATATTAAAAAATATAAACCGCCTGTTTCCTATCGTCAAAGGATATCTGGCAGATAAATTCGGCCCTTTCCTTTCTAACACTTGAATAAAGACAAAGTCAAGGCTTTAACTTAAACTGGCAGATAAAGGACCATGCGTCAAAATGGCCCCAAAACCAACAAATATGAGAGTTGGGCCTAATTAAAATCTAATTAATTTCATTCTATAGGCACGAAGTCGAATTCCATTGCAGAACTGAGATATTCATATTTTTAGTCAGCGTAAATACGAACTATGAAAATAATGTATAGTTGAAGAGTGAAAGGTTTTTCATGTGACAGTCTTTGTGCCGTTGACATAAGGTTGCATTACACGTGTCCCACGTAAATTCTTTTTACACTGCACCTATATAGGTATTTAACATTCTGGAGGGTAGTTAAAACAAAATATAGTAATAACGAAGGTATTCCTATCGAATATGGCGTGAATTACATCCGTGCGGATAAAGAGAAACCCGTTTCCTGATAGATTGAGATATTCATATTTTAGTCAGCGTGAATTTCTGCAATGAAGAATATTTAAAGACCTATTTATTGACCTAACTCTCAGCTGTGTTGGTTTTGGGGCCAAGCTCCATACAAAGTTGCCCAAAGTCCTTTACTTGCCAATTGTGAAACTGCTTTGGGCCTTAGCTTAGTAATGGTTAAGTTAGCAACACCTTGGCTAGCCCCCCTAGGCCTTTTGAAATTTTGTCGCTCATTTAATTTCTAATATTACTTGACCCGCGCGCTCTTAGACTTTATACAAGGTTCGGTACCTACCTTAATCGGTGAAGACGTATCCTAATAGAACACACACTGCACTATTTTTCCAGATTTCTATACAAATTACATTTTAATGTTTCTTTGTACCACGGGGTGGTAGCTGAGGCTGGGGGGGTGGTCAGGCGGTTTCATTGACCTGTTGAATTATTTTTACGCTATAATAATGAGTTTTATAAGCTACTTTACAAATAAAATAGTCTTTGTTAATCTGCTAACCAGATCAAACATAGTTCCCATGGATCTAGGGGTGAGAATCCCAAGACAGGTGCATCGCCTGTAGACCTTGCCTTAAAACTCGTTGCGCTCGAGGTTCAAAATTAGTAACTGAGCGTAGCGAGCAATCCAAAAGAACGAGAAGAATATTGCTACCGTGCAAAACGCAATTTTTCACCTCACCGTAGCGAGCAAAACACTTCCACAAGCGTCACATATGTGTCGTCTCCGCGCAGCACAGCTTCACTTCTTTACACGCTAGCGGGTAAAGAGGACTTTAGCGCGCAGATTTTGAGCGACAAAGAAGTCCTTTACGAACTGATGAGGTGAAAAGCTTATTTTACATATAACCTCACGTACTTGGGATGGCCCTCGTCCCATTCCTGCATCGATCGACACAAATACTGCGTCCGAGTGGACTCCCTCCTTGGGTACGGTTTCATCTCTTTGATCGATCTGCGTCTCACATGGGGGCACGATGCATGTATAGTAGAACATATACCACCTGCAGAATAACTTAGTAATAGTGTACTTATTCAAAATCAAAACCAAAATATTTATTCAGTAAATTGGCCACATACGGGCTCTTTTACACGTCGGTAATATAGAGTGAATCTACCAGCGCTTCGGACAAGACCATCATTGCGGAGAAGAAGCGCCGCAAGAACTCCAGCAGAAGGTCATTTTTTCAAATATAAAATACAATAACTAATACTTAAAAGTAAGTTACATTACAAGGTAATAAAGTAACAAATATTAATTATTAGAACTAGCACAAATAAAAACATTACAAATGTAAGGTCAAATACATTAAACTAAATATAATGATTAGGAGAACAACACGACCAGATCTCTTCGTCAAAAGCCATAACTGGAATAATTGACTCAACAACAAGTCCTTGCAGACGTGAACAGACCGGACCCCACAAACAGCACCCGTTCACGAGTACAACGCGTATCTCAGCCATCTATCTATCAGCTATTGTTGAAGGTCCTTATAAATAAATAAATAAATAAATAAAATGGGGAATAATGCGATTAGGTAAAATCACAAAAGGGGATAAACGTGACTGGAAAAATTGCTACGCGGAATTATCTATTTTGGAAAGAATAAGGGGATTTCTGGGTCTAAAGCATCTCGTAAATTATGATGATCCAAACATTTGTTTATATGTATATATTTACCTCCATATAACCGTTAATACCATGATTTATTCCATTTCGTTTTGTTATATTTAAATACCGTCCGAATAAAATCCGTCTACAAACGTTGACAGACCAAGTCATTTTGACATGAGCGACAGTAATGGGACCTCAATGTGACGCGTCGCAATCGATTGAAGTCTAAAGAATAGTAAAGAATATTCATTAGCCCTCACGGACTATATCCGGTCCCTGTTAGAAAAATCTTGAGGATTGTGAGGTGACGGCTTTCCATACAAACGGCGATAACGTTTTCCACCCCCTAAATGTTAAACGATTTCGACCAATTTTTGATATGTGGTCAGTCGGAACAAAAACTATGTCCGTACGTTTCGTTTTTTTCAATATTATTAATAAATTTCGATTTATTCCCATTTTATTGTTTTCATACAAAAGTAATTTCGGCCATAATCTCTTTATAACTAATCAATATTTTAAAAAACGAAACGTACGGACATAGTTTTTGTTCCAACTGACCACATATCAAAAATTGGTCGAATTCGGTTAACGTTTAGGGGGTAGAAAACGTTATCGCCGTTTGTATGAAAACGCTAGATTTTGCTGTTAGTTCACAGTCCTCTTAATCGAAAAAAATAACAGAGACCAACATACCCGCGGCTGGTGTGAAGAATGTTTTGTTGTCAGGGTCTTCCTCGATGTACTCCCGAGCGCCCAGGCTGCAGTCCGACCGCTGCAGCTTCACCTCAAATATGCGGTTTATTAACCCTGTGACAAAAATAACATAAACAAAACAAATATAAACTAACCTAACCGAGTTAAAAACCCCCGACATCAGCGCCTAAAATAACCTCTGAGCAATGAGCAAAAACTTCCACGGGCTCCGAGCTCGTGCATTCTCACTAAAGGGACTTCGTCACTAGAAGATTTCAAGTATTAAAACTCCCGACAAAATCGGGATCAGAGATCATAACATAACTTTTAAACGGCTTAAAGGATTTTCATCAAACCAAGCTAAGGACAATCTCGATTAAGTCACCTTTCCAATTAAAAAAAAACTAATTCAAAATCGGTTCAGCCGATAATATAATAGCAAATAAAATAGCTTTTATTACAAGTATTCACGCATTTTACATAATAACACTGATAAAATTAAATTCCGCTAAAATAAATTCACTCTCAAAATAATATAATTGAATGTCAAGCGCCTCACTGCTTGTGATTAAGCCCCACAGGCTTCTAAGTAGATGGACATGTTATCAGATTAACAGAGTTACAAACATTCATCTTAACAATACTAAGATTAATTTCATAAAATAATAATAATTAATAATTTTAATTTGGTTTTTAAAATCCTACTTATTAAACGAGAAACATCTGTATCCATATAAAAGTACTCACGTTCTCGAAAACGGCTCTAACGATTTCGATGAAATTTGCAAAGTAGGTGTTTACGGGGGCAAAAATTCGATATAGCTAGGTCTCATATCTGGGAAAATTCATTTTCCCCGTATTTTCACGCCAATAGATTTCCCGCGCAGTATGGTTCGTAATTTCGGGGCAGCTGCCGCCGGCCGTCTGAATAGACTGATGCCTGCGTTGGCCTACTACGCAAAGACTGCGGGTTCAAAACTCAACTATGATTTTTTTTTTAATAGAAAATCGATGAAAATTCGGTTTAGGCCCGAGCGACGACGCCCGGTCTCCCAGGTACTAATAATAATAAGTATCACAGGTATTTTTTTCTATTTAGCCCATTTATAGGCAAAAATGTCTCTTCCGACCTTTTCCAGTTTTCTCTCTCCTTCGCCTTCCGCGTCCACGTAGAGAAATATTTACTTAAATATACAGGATGTCCCACGGTAAAGTGCACCAACGAAGAAGGGTGAAACTAAATGAGATTTTATAACGGATTTTTTTTAATTACTTATCGTAAACCTCATACAACATTTAAAAAAATATTCTGTGCCCTTACATACAAACAGAAAACAAATTTACAAACTTTACCTCGTAATATTTTAGTATACTTAGTAGATAAAAAAATAGATAAGATAATAGAGAATATGTAGAAGATAGATGACACTCTCACGTTTTTGACAATTTATTAAATTGGGTCCAGTAGTTTAGGATTTAGAGTGAAACATCCCATTTTTGGTCATATACATTACATACATAGTAGGTATATACGTACATAGACTGTTAAAATCATTACCCTTCTTTTATTTATTTATTTAATCTTTATTGCACACAAGAATACACTTATGCCCTTACTAATAAACGTTGAGCAACCGCTGAGTAGTTATATCATGCTTTGTCCTTATCTGTCATTGTGACATTTGAATTCGACAGATAAGGACAAAGCAACTAATAAGGCCTAAATATATACACTTCTATATAAATATACATATAGCATAAAATACATAAATTATCCAAATTAATAAATACATACATAATGTATGAAGATGAATACCAACAACACAGATAACACAACAAAAAAAAGAAAATGATGTCAAGTCTGCCTGCATATAAACTCACGAACTTTCCTTTTAAAGACAAACTTGTTCGGAGCTTGCTTTATTTTGAGAGGTAAGTCGTTCCAAAGTCGACGTTCTTTTGACTTACCTCTGTCGGGATCTATTCCTATAACCAGGTGCATGGGTGGCATGGGTGGAATAGGTGCTGACGCATGTCAGCGCCTTTACCTTTTTTCTCAACAAACTCGAGCATGGACACAGCAGTCGATTGCTTCCCGTCCCGCAGCTGTTCTGGCTCGAAGTCTGTGGCGACCTCGATCCGTGAGTCCGCGTCGGGATGAACACTGAACTCTTCTACCACGTTGTTGGTCTCCTGAAATAAGACTGTGAAATGAGGACTTCTACTCCAGACCGGTGCGATAATAGTCCTTGTATTCACTAGAAACAATCGTAATTACTCATGTCAGTTCATCTTTGCGATTTAACTAGAAATATGGAGGAGTGTTAGGAAGAACTGCGACCCTACAGCGCGCGAGCGAAGCGGCGTGCCGATGTAGCGGTCGCCGAAGCGCCAGAACCAAACATATTTTTAAGTTTTTTAACTAATGCTTACATATAGTAGACGAGGAGCGAAGAATCACCCTTCTAAGACACTGCTCCGTTGCGTAGTAATAAAAATGTATGAACAAAAAAAAATGAGGAAAAAAATTATGAAGAGTGATTATTATGAATACAAATGAGTATTAATAAAAAAAATATGATCACTGTCTGTTATGAGTTCCGTTGGTAGTAACAAAAATTTATGAACAAAAAAGTATGAGGAAAAAAATTATGAAGAGTGATTATTATGAATACAAATCGGTAGTAAAACAAAAAATAGGAATAAGAATTTTATGTGAGCCAATATGGACCCACTATTCTCTCTCATTATTCTCTGGTTTGGGCTGCTTTTCCACCAGCGATGTGCTGAGCTGCGAAGCTAAGGATGTGTTGATAATCCACCAATCAGGATCGTTTATTTGCATCACTTAGCTTAGCACTGATGGAAACGGGAAGCTCCTAGCTCACCGTTTAGCTACCTCGGCACCTCACACATCTTTTATGTGGAAAGCCGCCCTTACTATAGGTATATTATATGCAGCTGCCTACCGGTTTGACCATCAAACTGTGCAAATCCTTTCTGCTGTAAATGTAGTTCCAGAAGGCGCTACATTTCTTCTTGAGATAGTTAGTATCCGCCTCTGTCGCGGTGAAATCCATCACGAGGAGCTGGGCCGCCAGCGGTTCCCCAGTGTGACAAACATCAAACAGACTCAGGGTCTCATGGGGATCAGGCTTGATGACATTTGAAGGTGCACATTCAGACGTAAGTTCTGGCTGAATTGAACCTTCTTCCTCCATTGTAGTTAAATGAAGTTTAACAAATAATATTGAGTTACGATTAATGAAAGAATACAAAAATGATAAAAACACATCAACACTTTATTGGAAAATGACTTTTAGTGATGTATGACGGTTTGATAAAAGAAACGAAGATATTTCCGGTTGGCAATGAAATGATGACGGTTGAATATTGGAACCCGCATTGTGTATCCGCACTATAAGAAAACTCATTATCAAAAAACTGGCTTTATTCAAAGTTATTTATTTATTTAAAAAAAATAACTGACACTTGACAGTAACCACATCATCCAAGAGTATAATAATATATAATAGGAACATTATTACAAACGAATAACTTAGCGAGAGGCGAATCTTGCTGAGTTAACAAAAGAGAATAATGTCCGAGGAAGTTATTAATCAGTGGAAAATATTGAAAACCGTAAATGAGTCGTTAGAAGAGTCACGCATTGATCAATTCCAGAGTTTAGGACATGCAGTAACTCTTGCGACGCCCACAGAGGGCCATAGCGGTGAGAGAGGAACTACCCGATGTCCTGGACAGCGGCGACGCTGTGGGCGGCAAATCCGCTGTGGGAGTTTGAGGCGGTGGAACTCACCAGGTTACACGAGTACCGGGCTGAGAGGAGGAGGCAGGGCGACCACCCTGATGCTCTGGAGGTACAGAGCGTCCGAGAGCTCGCCCCAAAAGAGACAGTAAGGAGGTGGGCGGAGATATTGGAGAGCCCCGTAGCAGGATCACTCACGATTTGCTCTCCTTCAGGATTTTCAGGAAATCCCTGCGTCAAGTAGCCATCAGAAAGAGCATGCCCAGGTGCCACGAGTGTGGTGCACTGGCACACGATGTGCGCCACACCGTGGAAGAGTGCGCCTTTTGTGGACCTCAGAGGTTCCTGCTCACCAGCATCGCGGGTCGAGACCTCTCGATGCAGAGCCTGGTTGATGCCATACTTGGCAGCCGAGATGGGTGGAGTGCAGTAGCCCGCTCCGCTTCCTCCTGCGAGATGACGGACTCGCAGAAGCGGAGTGGCTCAGAGAGAATAGCGTCCTCGATCTCCCGCTCCGCAGATGGCGAGTGGGAAGAGGCAGGTGCCGCTACGCGCACCTCCTTCCCCCACCACCGTAATAGTGCGCCGGCTAAGTAAATAAAATAAAAACAATAGCTATTAGCGGTCCCGACGTGACGACGCTTGGATCAAAATATTACTACTTAACTTAAGCTCTAAGGGCCATATTATTATTTTACTTTTTAGAGTTTTATTTTTGTATCGAGGGTTTTTAAGATTTTTAATATTTTGATTTTATGTGAAACTCCTTTTACCAACATTGGGTATTTGGTCTTAGACGAAAATACTAAGTATGGCGCACTTCGTGACTCTAGACAACTGACAGTTGAAGAACGCTCGGCTTTGTGAGTGTCTACGTCTCCGATCTGAATGACACAACAGTGGCAGTACCTATGAAGTGTCAAAACCTGCTAAAATCCAGGCAATTAATGGGCATCTACTAGTGTAACTTATTTCGAGATCGTATTCATAAACTGTACTTTAAATTTCTGCGATGTTGTCTAAGAAACCAAGACTAATGGATTTTCAACAACACCTCCATACCCTGTGTCGGAGACAAAAACACCCATTATTGATCACTTAACTAGCACGAGTCAAAAAATATGGGAACTGCACCAAACCAGTTCGATACAAATTAAAGCAAAAACCCAAGCAGTCTGTCTACAATTTTTCGGCGGAAAAGTTCGGTCGGGAAGCGATCAGCCTTTTCCAGCAAATCGCTAACAGGAGGCGCATCACAATCGGCCGTCAGGCCCCATTTCATCAATCTGATTGTGACAGGTGACAGGGGACAATTCGATAAAAATTGTAAATTGCAGACGTCTAAGGGGGACAGACACCATGAGGTAGCCCGTCTTCTCATTTGCCTTTAGTGGCAACCACACACATACATCCCCGACACAAAAAGACGGGCGTTATAAGTTTGGCGTGTGTATTTGTGTATCTGTCTGTGGCATTATAGCTCCTAAACGGATGGACCGATTTTAATTTAGTTTTTTTGTTAGAAATGTGACTTTATCGAGTGTTTTGGCTTGGTTTAATGAAAATCCGTGAAGCCATTTGAGAGTTATGAAGTCTGAAAGTATAGAGGTCCCGATTTTGTCGGGGGTTTTAATTCGGTTAGATTATTTTCAGTGAGCCAGTAAGAGAAGGGTTTGATAAATATCAATACTTTTCAGCGGGACATTTGAACTTGGACCAAAGTATCCACAGCAGCACCATCGGCGATTTTAACGACGTCGAGTGTGGCGAGCCCTTTGTACCCCAGCACCTGGTGTTCGATTTCACCCCAAGACCTGGAGACGAGGCCGTTACAGAGAAGTGCAGGGAATTCTGGAACTACATCTACAGTAGACCAGAGCTGAAGCGGTACATGGTGAACCCCACTCCAATCTGCACCTCGGTCAGTATTATTGTACCTAATAAGTTAATTATCAGCAGTATGTAGTACTAGAGGTACCCAATTTTCAACCGACTTCAAAAGAGGTTCTCAATTTGACGGTTTATTCTTGTGTGTATGTTAAATTTACAGTATATCGCCAATAGGGGACCGTTTTTATTGGATAGGTTATATCTCAAGGTTGGTGGTTAGTGGTTGACGATGAAAATATACTTGAGATGACGTTTTTCATTCAGCAATACCAGTAAGCACTTCTAGCAGAGCAGCGCTCCTAAAAGGGAGACTCTTTCGGCCGCACTCAGAGACGTCAATTAATTTTTAAGTTTCATTAAAGTAGCTGCTGTCACTTTATTTGCTATAGCAATAGAATAAGACGCAGCAACTTTAATGAAACTTGAAAATTAATGGACGTCTCTGAGTGCGGCAGTAAGACTTCTCCGTGTCGTATAAAAATGTCTGACTTTCTCAACTGACGCATAATTGTCACCAGAAAACTCGCCTGAAACATCACGTATCGCCTTCCGGAGAAGTAAACACAGAAGCTATTGATTGGCTACTGGACGATAAAGGTATAACAGACAGATGACTACTTTTTGTCTGTATACATGTATAGGGGAGACCGGGGATGGTTGACTATAGGGGCAGCTTGACTAACTATCAAAAAGTCGTCCGACGCAAAGGCCTTCCCCGGTCTCCCCTACAATTAAATACTTATTCTAAAATACCCCTTGGTTTATCCTCAGTAATAACGGAAACCACGTTCGCAACAATGCAACGCTGTGTGATATACTGCGATGAGAAAGATGACTCGATATGCTCTAACGAAAGTGACGAAAATAAAAAAAACACGAAAAAAGGTAAATTTAATTACTCTAGCAACATTTTATTCGTGCTGTCACTTTATTCTTGTGATGCATGTTAGACTCGCAGAGTAGAGCAGTGACACTGTTTATATAGGTCGGTCATTCCATTCTCGTTCATTCATTCGGTCAAAGGAACACAAAGAAGGAGCATGAACAGTGTTTATTTCAGTGTTCTAGTGTACTAAAAGAACTAAAAGACCGAAATAGTACATTTGAGCGATTGTACTAGTTATGATCTTGGTATTGACATGACGGAACTATAAGGGTTCCGTTTTTGCCATTTTGGCTACGGAACCCTAAAAAGACAAACGCCAAACGTGACCAGTGGGCCTATTATGACCACGTTTATCGACGCGATAAATCATTTTTATCCACGAGATCATCGACAAATTATCATTGTCGACGTATGCTAACATGGTGGCATCGGTTAAACTGTATTATCCATTTCTGACAGCGGTAAATGATAAAACGATAATTATATCGATTTACCTAACATGGACGCCGATTTTAATCTATTTTTGACATCTCAATTCGATAAATTTATACAAGTTCCGTGTTGGTGACGATAAACATCTCGCAGTAATTAAAACTTGAAAATACATACATTTAAGCGTAAGTATTGGTTTTTTAATAGTTCTACTTATCAAAAACAACTCAGTTGCCTACAAAAATGGCGTTACTCGTATTATAATTTGTAAACATTATTTGTAGGATGTCAATATCGTCTCACGATGCAAGCTGAAAAAGAACGAAGAAAACTGCAGCGGAGGACAATAAGGGATGCCTCAAATCGTTTCGAACTTCCGGAGGCCGAATTTCGGCACTTATACCTACCTATAGAGTGGGTAAGGATATATTATGGCACTCTATTTATGTGCCGAACTGGATTCAGAATTCCAGCCGCACAACGGTGATGGATTACATTCTACATAAAGGTAAGGTACCTAGGTTAAATTTTATTATTTATCATATACTTAATATATAAGTAAGTCGGTAGGACTTACATAACGTTAGTATAGGCTCTATGAGGGCTTAGTAAAACAACTGGCAAATCAACTTGTTCAAGTGCACTCTTTCACAGGTTCTAGCTCCGTTGCACTTTTTGGCGTATGGAAGTTACCAACGTGGAATAGGGCAGGAATATTGGTTATGCATTCCACAGTCCACCCACCGTCAGTAACTAACTGGCACAGTTTAGTTAAGCCAGAGGGCTACTACACTATGCCCACGCCGCGCGTCGCCACACGCTGGTTTCATACATTTAGCCGTCACGCGGGGCGGGAGCAATATAATCAGTCCTATACTAAATGTATGAAACCGATTTGCGTGCAACACGCGGCGAGGGCATAGTGGGCATCCTTTTGAGAGCTACGAAGCCACAGACAAACACACAGACATAGGCGTCAAACTTATATAATTAACATCCCCCTATTTTGGTTAGTTATTATGTTTTAATTTAATAAATAATTTCCAGGTAGCTGATGTAAACTGCCGCATATTAGCAGTACTATCCAGATTCCCCGGCAGAGCGCGTGACTCCTTCATATTCAATAACCCGGGCATTAAAACAGAGCTCAAAAGGCTGTACAACTCGCACATTGTGGAGTATTTCCTTCTGGGTATGTAAAAAACTACCAGTCAAAGTGACCCAAGTCTATGCTAAATAAAATTGACTTTGATTTTTCTGGTTGGTTCAGGATAGAAATATGTTTTTATTGACATTGAAAGATCTTATTGTAGTTGTAATTTTTAATGTTAATGCAAGTTATATATTAAATAGCTTTTGCCCGCGACTCCGTCCGCGTAGAAGTCGTTTATCGGTTTTCCCTTGGGAACTACCAAATTTTCCGGGATAAAAAGGATCATTTATGTTAAACCAGGGTATAAGCTATCTCCATTCCAAATTTCATCCAAATCCGTCTAGTCGTTGCAGCGTGAAAGAGTAACAAACTAACACACACACACACACACAGGCAGACACACAGCCAGACAAAAACACAGACACACACACTGTAACATTAAGATGCTGTTACCTCACCGGCATCACTCGCGGTGGCAATGGACTCTTGTACAATGATGTTAAGCTGCTCAGGGCGCCTGTCGCTAGGTGATGTTTATAAAGGAAACCACTATATTTGGACACAGATAACGCCGTTTAATTTAAAGTTCTTCAGTTCATCACATAAATTAAGTCTTAGCACACACTTGACACTGACCTTCGGGTAACACAATTACTATAATTAGCAGCAGACGCGGATGAGCTCAGGAAGCTGTTCCCGGCAGGCTTGTCCCAGGTTCAGAGCAGCTCCTGACCGCCAGTTCTCCATGTACTGCTTCCTCGATCAAATGGTGTATCTCCAAGGTCTAATCGTATACGTGTGATATTAATCAGTACCAAGGGACCCCTATAACCAATAGGTTAAATCAACTCCTATCCAGAAATGTGGACCCATGACGAACCTCCAAATTACAACACTAAGAGATATAAATTTAAGCTACTTACATGAATGGGATTTATTTTTAAGCGTTAGGTCGTCATCTGGTGTCCTCAGGCTGACATGAGCCTATTTTATGTGTTGGTGCGCATTTGGAATATGCACATAGCCGTCGCGCCGATACATAATTAAGGTGCGTGCGCTCAGAACCGTGGTCTCAATCAGAAAAGAACGTGGCCGCTGAAGCTATACGCCAAGATACTAGCGCCGCCGCGGGTGTTTAAAGAACTAAGTCACTTTTGATCTAGATGCTTCTAAACGAGCGATATCGGAAGACCTCCTTAACTAACAACTTACACTAATTATCGAAAGATGGCGTGCGGGTAAAAAAAACTTTGTTACAACACACACAGGCAGACACACAGTTAGACAGACAGACAGACAGACACATACACACACACACGCACACGTACAAACTTTCACATTTATAATTAATAGGATAGTAGGATTTTTTATGTACATTCAGTCAACAAAGTATCGGGAATGGATGATTTGTTTATGGTTCCAAATTCAAATTTTTGTTTTTTTTGTTGTTGTTAGATTGGCACAACTGTTTTCTATTTTGGCGCGGAGTTTGAGTTGCATCTGTTATTTATATTAAATACAGTGCTGTTTTTAGTTATATCATATCTAGTGTGTATTGCGAATTTCATAATGGACAAAAACATTGAACAAAGAGTTTGTCTTAAATTTTGCATCGCCAATGGAATTTCGTGTTCGGAGTCACTGAAAATATTACAGAAGGCTTACGGTGATTCGACTTTATCAAAAACACGTGTTAATGAGTGGTACAAAGCGTTCAAAAGCGGTCGAGATGTGATGGAAGATTTGCCTCGCTCTGGTAGGCCATCAACGTCTGCAACTGAAGTTAACATCGCAAAAGTGAAGGAAATAGTGACTGAAAATCCTCATTCAACTTTGAGAGAGATAGCCGCCGAACTTTCTGTATCTCACGAGTCGATCCGTACTATTTTAACTAATCATTTGGGTATGAAACATGTTACCGCTCGGCTAGTCCCAAAAGACCTGAATTTTCTCCAAAAACTCAATCGCATGAGAGTCGCTGAGGACATGCTAGAACGAGTCAATTCCGACCCAACATTCATGAAACGCATTGTTACTGGTGACGAGACGTGGGTTTACGAGTTTGACATGCAAACTAGTCAACAAGCTTCGGAGTGGCGCCTTCCAACTGAACCGAAACCGAAGAAACCACGCCAAAGTCGATCAAAAGTCAAAGTCATGTTGACTGTTTTCTTTGACTATCGCGGTGTTGTGCACTCGGAATTCTTGCCGGAAGGTCAAACGGTAAATAAAGAATATTATTTGAGCGTTATGCGGCATTTAAGAGAGCAAATTCGACGAAAAAGGCCAGATTTGTGGAATGAAAATTCTTGGATTTTGCACCACGATAATGCGCCTTCGCACAAGGCCATCATTGTGAAAGAATTTTTGACCAAACACTCAACAAATACCATCGAGCAACCACCATATTCACCAGATATGGCTCCTGCCGACTTCTTTCTTTTTCCTAAACTCAAATTACCACTTCGTGGCACCCGTTTTCAATCGGTAGAAGACATAAAGGAGAATTCGCGCCGAGAACTGAATTCAATTCCGGAAACAGCGTTTAAAAAATGTTTTGATGATTGGATTATTCGTTGGCGTAAGTGTATCGTTTCTGAAGGAGCATACTTTGAAGGTGATAAAATAAATTTGGATGATTAACAAACAGTTTGTGTATTATTGATCTTTTCCCGGTACTTTCTTGACAGAGTAGTATGTTTGTTTGTTTGAGGCTATGCAATAAAATATAGCCTGACTGTTACTTTTGAATAATGAAGCCTTCTAATGGTGAAAGAATTATTAAAATTGGGTTATTAGTTTCAGAGTTTATTATTATGATTACAAACTAAATTGTGATTAATCTAAACAAAAGAAAAACTAAACATATATATAAAACTAGTACCCTAAAAATAAAATTGAAATACTTTTCTATGTCCTCCTTGGTGCTGACTTGCTTGACCTTGAGCCTGAAAAAAGGAGTATAATTTATCCATGATGTAATTAATTGTTTGTTGTTGACTCGGGGGAAGGCTTGTGAACTGTTGCTCATGATGTTTATTTTGAATGTGCTGCCCCAAATAGTCCAGAAGAAATACACCCACTGGCACTGTCGGGTTCGCAACACCATTGAGCAAACAAATGCGTACCTCAAATTTGTTTGAGAAATCTGAAATAATTAACACCAGAGGGGTTATTGCCTAACGAAATTTTGACAATTGGTATCCGAATCAACTGTCATAGCCCATACAAAATCATGACACTTGATTCTGATTCCGAGCGTCAAACGCGTTAGGCAATAAGGGGGCTGTTGTATACTGTATAATATGATGCATTATTATAGGTTATTATGATTACAAGTCCCTAACTTAAGTAGGTACTATAATGATAATCTGCTATAACAGAATGTTATGTTATTTTTCAGAACACTTGGCACATAGCTGGACACTGCCGCAGATAGCAATCCGGTCATTGCCACCCAGCAGCTCCCGGCAAATGGCCTCCTATTAAAAGTGGCTCAAGAGAAAAGGGCAGCCATAATAAATAATTATTTTACATACTATAGCATTTCATTTCATTTTCATACTAGAGTAGACACATTGAACAGTGTTATTTTTAAAAACATTATAAGTCAAACTGACTTTTTCCTATATAATAAATAAAATAAAATTTTTATGTTCCCTCAATCTCTCCATATTTATACTTAGAATGAAGCTATCCATATTCATTCAGTGACTCCGTTCAGTGACTAATTTTAAACAACTCATTTCGGAAGCATTACATAAAGTCCGCCATTCAATATCAAACAATGTACAAAAATGGATTGATTTCATAACACTGGCAACCTTTTTGTAAAATAGTGGTAAACTCGCGTAATTCTTGTCACACTGGTTTATACACATTAGATATCGCGTTATCGACGCGATATCTTTATCCACGTTGTCAACCATGTTAGAGTTTTCGATAGGAGTCCTGTGGTGGGAGTGTTAGCTGCTGCACGTGTCGATCGCTTCTGCTGAGCCGGTCGCCATCTTGGGCTTCTCTTTGGAGAAGTGAAGCGTGGCGGTGTTGTGCGCGGCGGAGTCGTCGGAGCGTGAGGCGATTGACACTTTCGCCACAGTTCTCCAAATTACCGAACAATACCAATTTTATAAATGTATTTTAACCGTACATTGACATTGGCAAAATTGTCTACATAAGTGGACAGAGGCCATTTTTTTAAAGAGAAGAAGAAGAAGAGTTTTCGATAAATTTAACGAATATGATAAAGTTTTATACATATCCACACGATAAAGCTGTGTCATGCATAATAGGCCCACAGATGACAGTGACCACCAACGAAAATTACGAATGAAGAGTGACGACTATAGAATGAGATGAACTAAGAATTTGACAAATAATTAATGAGACGAGCCAAGATGATATTTACCTCGGGTTTATATTTTTAACATTTGTTTTTATACCTAATTTATCTTTATCTTGTTGTCATTGCAGTCCCGATGACTCAAAAGGGTCATAGGAAGATCAGTTACGACGTTACCGACCCTGGTGGTATAGCGAGATGGGCATATGCGCGCGGTAAATAATTTGACTGTTATGTTCACTACTTATAATAATCCAGCCTATATACGTCCCACTGCTGGGCACAGGCCTCCGCTCACAATGAGAGGGTTCGGGCCATAGTTCCCACGCGGGCACAGCGCGGATTGGGAACTTCGCACACACCGTCAAATTGCTTTGCAGGTGTGTGCAGGTTTCCTCACGATGTTTTCCTTCACCGAGAAGCTCGTGGTAAATTTACAAATTATATTTCGCACATAAATTCCGAAAAACTTAGGTGTGAGCCCGGGTTCGAACCCACGACCCTCTGCTTAAGAGTCGGCAGGTCAAACCATTAGGCTGTACGGCTTACATTTATATAGTCTTTATTTTTTTAACTGAGGTTATCCACTTAACGGAATAGGCAAAGCTATTTGTATCGTATACAATATAATAATCTGCTTTGTTCTGGTAACCGCAACCCAATTACTTATGCTTGAAGCGATTTTATTCTTTTAAAGCATTTTTAATCTTATTAAAAGGCTATAGAGTCTATAATCCATTAAAAAAAAGTATTCCGTAGTCCTTTTTCTATGAAGTGCGTTCCTGTTGAGAATCGGGCGGTAGTGAAATGTAATGAAAACGAGTTATGAATGCTATTCTTTTAGTGTATTTGTAATCTACTGTCTGAACAAGTAGAGTCGATAATCTATTAACCTTACAAAGTAGTTATAATCTGCTTTTACTACATACTCGTTATCATAATTCGCGGTAAACCAGTTAATGGTTGTCTTCTTAAAGTGGATAAGCTCAGAAAAAACCCACGGTGATTAAAACCTAATTGAAAAAGGATAAAATAATTTAAAAACCTAAGAAAATCCGTCCGGGGTTGCCATTAAATTAATCAACTAGTTTTGCAGTTTTATAGTAACGTGAATAATTGGAGATATTTTATTGCTATAGGTACTTATTTATATTTATGTTGAAATTTAAAATAGTGAT
Organism: Tortrix viridana; assembly: GCA_963241965.1. NCBI lineage: Eukaryota > Metazoa > Arthropoda > Insecta > Lepidoptera > Tortricidae > Tortrix > Tortrix viridana. The sequence goes on from OY725182.1 coordinate 14,101,930, forward strand.
AGTGGCTTTTCTCAAAAATTTTAATTTCGCTTTTAATTTCAAACTTTTAGAAAACATAGGTAGTATGTACATTTTACTGCATATCGATATAGTTTATTTAATGGTAATAATATATTAGTATTTAGTAGTAGTTTTGGTTTTGCACAAACAAATGTTTACTGCATCGCCCCCTGGTGAGTTGTCACCGTAGCACGTATCTATAAACATGCACCAATCAAACCCGAACCCGTCACTGAAAACCGCATCAAAATCGGACTAGTAGTTTTGGAGATAAAGCGCCCCGTTTACCTTACGATTCGTCGCTTAGAAAAATCGTGACAACTGATCGCTTACAAAAATTGTTAACGATATTGTCATACACTATCATTTCGTCGTTTCCATCGGTCTGAACCCACGGATCGTAAAGGCAAATCGTACCGTATGTCCCTTAAGGATGGCACCAGTACAATCATAAATGGCATAACTTTTCATTTACCCACTGAACTTTGAACGTACGGCGACCAACTTCACCGCTGCCTGAATTCGACAGATATAGTTCACTTTGAAAGCCAATTTGAATTCAAAATTAAAACATCCAAGACCGTCTTGACATACATCGCACTCACCGCCTACTTTTGACAACAAGTATCGTTTTACTTCTAATGTAATTTCAATCTTATCACAATTTCTGTAGGGTTTTTTCCATACGAATGAAAGCGTCTTTTACGCTGTTTAGACACGAGGTTCTCAGGGTTGTTATTGAAAAGTGTTCCACAGACTTCAAACTTACTGCAAGGGGCCAAGTCTCAGTTTGCAATACGCTTGTAATGTCGGTTGTGCATTTGTAGAGCTCCACCATGTGCAGCTTGGTTTAATGGCCTTTAAAGTATTCAGGCCGTCTTTTCTGTGCACGTATAAGGGTGGAATGAAGTTTCAGAGATACGCTATTTACTTCTTGAAGGAAGTATGATCACGTTTTTGTATTTTAAACATTATTTTTGAAACAACGAGAAAATTTATAGACAATCATTTGGTTTATTGTGGTCTTACGATAAGGAAAATTGTTAAATATGTAGGTCCATCCTTTTGTGTAATACGTATGGTGAAGCAATAAATAGGTTTATGATTTTAGCAGTCTAGCGACCGCACTCAGAAATGTCAATTAACTTTAAAGTTTGATTAAAGTTGCTGCTGTCACTTTTTTTGACGCAGATTCTCGCACCATTTTGTACTCTGTCACAACAACGACGGAGATAATGACAGCGGACATTCAACGTGACGCACTGCCACCCAAAGCGACAAGGAACAAAATGTGTCTCAATTTCCATTCCTGTATCTATCACTCGATGTTATTAATTAACTAGGTGCTGATATCCATCCAACCCTTTAGTTTTAAGTAGGTACCCTAATAAATTATCTGATAAAGTGAATAACTGAATAATGAGTGAATTATTAAAAATAATTTATTGTTGAATAACGTACAGTACAAAATACAAAATTGTAAAACTTAAACAACTTTTAAAATGTGCTCAAAATGACCCCCGCCTTCTTGGATACATAACTCTGCCCGTCGCCTATGATTGTCTTTCAATCTGTGGAGAACAAATTCATTGGTTTTTACATTATTAAATGCCTCAACTATCTTTTGGCGAAGTTCACCCACATTATCTGTTTCCCGTGCGTACACTCTCCTTTTTATTTCGCCCCACAAAAAGAAGTCGAGAGGTGTGAGATCAGGGCTTCTAGGAGCCCAAGCGACTGGGCCACAGCGTCCAATCCATCTCCCAGGGAACTCTTGGTCCAAGTAGCTTCGCACACGCAGGGAAAAATGAGCTGGTGCCCCATCCTGCTGGTAATACAGAGCCTCCAAATTTTGCTGCGGCACCTCTCGTAGCAATACCGGTAACACATTTCTCAGGAATTCTTCATATTTCGGTCCATTTAAATTTCCGTCAATGAAATGAGGACCAATCAAACAGTCGTTCAGTATTCCTGCCCAAACATTTACCGAGAAACGTGTCTGGTAGGAGTCCCTGCGAGTTACGTGAGGATTTGCTTCACGATCAGACCACCAGTGTTCATTGTGAACGTTGAACATGCCTACTCTTGTAAATGTTGCCTCGTCGGTCCATAAAATGTTCAAGTGTAGATTTTGCAGCAGCCAACGACAAAATTGCACTCTTCTAGGATAATCGGCTAATATGATATCCTGCACCCTTTGGAATTTAAACGGATACTTTCCTTCAGCATTCAGTAATCGCCAAATAAACCATTGGCTCGTTCCGAATCTTGCGGCAGCGTCCCTTGAGCTCGCCTCTGGGTGGTGGCTAAAATAATCGAGAACTCGTCTCCGAAACGTCTGCGAGTACCGCGGCCGCCGGCCCGGAGCTTGAGCGTGCACTGGGACAGTAAACTGTCCAAAATCTCTTAAGTTTTGGACAATGGAGTTTATTAGAACACGAGTAGGAGTTGGGCAGTCAGGGTGTCGTTCATGAAACAATGCTTGAGTTCGTACGGTACTTCGTGACGTAAAATAAAAAGATAACATATCCATTCGCTGAATATTCGTATAAGGATAAGCTCGGGGCATTTTGTTTAATTACTATCTTAATTAAATACGAAAATTCTTACTTTCTTTGACAAGACAAGTGACAATTTACTAATCAAGATACGCTATTATCATAAATGATGTGTCAGATAACGAACCAAAGAGGAAAGTGTTCATTTGAAATACTTTAAACCTCTTTCATTTTAAAGGTAATGGTAGGGTAACCAATTTAAGCAAAAAAAAATGGGATAATTAGAAAACTTAAAAAAAAGTACTTATGTTTTAAAATTAAGCGTGAGGCCTCGTAGAAGCGATTGGTTTAGGGAAGCTCTCTGTAGTACTTTGAATTTGTATTACCAATTCGAGGTCACCCTGTATTTTAACATATAAGGTGTGATATGGTTTCGTCTTAGAGCCCCTTCACATTAGGCGACTTAGTCGCGCGACAGCCGCGCTGCAGCAGCGGATGCTTTCACTTACAGCGGTTGCAGCGCTACTTACTGCCGCACTCAGAGACGTCAATTAAGTTTTAAGTTTCATTAAAGTAGCTGCTATCACTTTCTTTGCTATAGCAATAGAATAAGACGCAGCAACTTTAATGAAACTTAAACATTAATTGACGTCTCTGAGTGCGGCAGTTAGTCCATGAATGTAACGTTAATTAGCCGTGCTGCTGTCGCGCGACTGCAGCACGCCTGCCCCGCCGTGCTGCTATTTATATGGTCCCTAGTCGCGCGACTAAACGCTGCTAAGCTGCGAGATAAAATCGCTTAATGTCAAGGCGCTCTTAATGTTCCGCGTGTCATAGGTTATGTGACGTCAAATGTGACGTTCTCAATATAAAGGGACCTTATGAAGGAAGGCAGTTACGCTCTTCTTGTTCTTGTAAGTATACGAATACTATGGTAACAGTTCTAAAAACGGCGTAACCGCCTGCCTCCATAAGGTCCCTTTATATTGAAAACGTCACAAATGGACGCACAGATTTTGAAAAGGTACAATTTAAATGGAAAATGTAGCATTACTTTGTGACAGATGAAAACAGCATGACGTGACGTGATAAGTCAGGTGTTAGTAGTTTTATAACTTTATAATACAAAATAAAAAAAAAATCGTTCAAGTGAGCGGACAGTCACATTTTTTAATTCAATACGCAAACCTAGAGTTAATGTTTTAATTTCTCTTGTGATTCCAACAATTCGTGTGTGCAGAGACGGTACTGAGGGAAAGTTTTAAGGCCAACATACAGCCCAACGAAGTCAAGGCTATCTGCAAGGATATGGCTTCCTTCGACGAGGCCCACCCCCGCTCCTTCGACCCCCCCAAGCCCGCCAAAGGTCTACACCACGCTTTGCTGCACAAGATCATACGTTAGCAGGTAACTGATGGTGATGTATCTATTTTAACGTATCCACAATTACCAATCAGTGATTGTACAGTCACGAACTCTAATTCGGAACCCAATTTAGGTCCAAAGTCAATCTGACATTCTACAGCAATAAGGTGGAGTTTCCTGTAAGTTACAAATGACATTGACAACTTCAAGCAATATTTTTTTAAATGGGTCCCAAATTAACGTTCGTGGCTGTATCATTGCAATAGGAGATGATGACTAGTTTTTTTTCTTTGTCGATCAGGTGGATTATCAATAACAAAAAAATAAAACCGTCTTCAAAAACCTACTAAAAAGCGTTAAATAAAAACCAGCCTCCTAGGAGTCCTAGGAATAGCCTATTTAGTGCCTAATAGGTACATAGAATATATCCAAGCCGGTGTCAAGTAGGTATACACAGTAGCAATGACACCATGATTCTTGCTACCGACTTCGATATATTCTATGTACCCATTAGGCACTAACTAGGCTATTCCTAGGACTCCTAGGACGCTGGTTTTTATTTAACGCTTTTTAGTAGGTTTTTGAAGACGGTTTTATTTTTTTGTTAAAATTTTTTTTTTTCGCTTTTTAGTGATGCACCTCTTATTATTATGTGATAAACTAAAGCACTACATCACATTAAGAAACAATAGCCTAATACCAATCTCTCATCACCCTTAACAAAATGTCGCTGCCCAAGATGCAGGGCCGTTAATCATTGAGGAGTTCTCCCGGTACTTCACCATCAGTTGTACTTCACCATATGTGCTATAATGAGTATAAAACTAGCTTCATAGCTTCATAGTCTTAATAAAGAAATCTCATTGGTGGCGTCAATCACTTACGACTAAGCCAGTTCCGGTGGTCACCTCTGGTCTTCATCATCAGTTCCTCGTCGCCAAGAGGTGCTTTTGTAATGCAATTTCTTAAGGTCTTGCAGGTAATACCAAAATCGCTGTATGTGTGCCTATAACTTTTGAGGAGTTCCCTCGATTTCTCATGGATCCCATCATCAGATTCTGATTTCGTGACAATGGGACCACCTCGGAAGTATACCCTTTCAAACAAAAAAAGAATTTTCAAAATCGGTCCACAATTGACGGAGTAATCGCGTAACAAACATAAAAAAAATAAAAAAAATAAAGAAAAAAAAGCAACATACAGACGAATTGAGAACCTCCTCCTTTTTTGAAGTCGGTTAAAAAGTATTTCACATGTATTTTTTTCTTTTTTCACATAATCAAAAAATTACGGAGATATATTGAGTTGATATGTCGCATGACGTCACGTTACAATACAATTTTTACATAGCAATGACGTCACGAGCCCCCACTCCCGAACTTTGACGCGCTTATGTCATTTTTTGTTTGATTGACAAAAGAAAAAATACGTGTCCAATATTTTTTGTATAATCTTACTGACGGACTAAATAGAATTTCGTTTTCTTTACCCAGTCATCATACCTGTTGCATCAGGTAAATTTGAGCACGTTAAGCGCGACACGGGCGCTCAACAAATTCCTGCATACAATAATTAAATAAACAAATAGAACTATCTTGGCTAGACAACCTGGCTGAGTGGAAACGCACCTAAATGCGCTAGAAGCGGCGTAGAGCTCGACGACGACCTTCACTTACCCTTCCTTTTTTGCCCTTAGGTAACCTGTTTTTACTGCGCGTGAGCATACGCACTTAACGAAGTACTCATACTATAAGCGGTATAGAAGTGTACTATGTTGGTTTTTCAGTTTTTTTGTAATAAGAATAATAAATGTAAGTACTCTACGTAATTGTGGTTTCATTTTAAGGGTTCCGTAACCAGGGACTGTATATCGATATCAGAGATATTATATCGGTATTTTTAAGAAAATATCGATAACAATATCGATTTTTTTTTTTTTTTTAATAGCCTGTTTGAGTGTCCCACTGCTGGGCAAAGGCCTCTCCTCTTGATCTCCATGACTCCCTATTCGGTGCTTCTTCCGGCCAGTTCCCAAGAAATGCGTCCAAGTCGTCCCGCCATCTCCGTTCAGGCCTGCCCCGTCTGCGTCGCCTATTTTGCGGCACCCACTTGGTAGCTACACTAGCCCACCGGTCTGGGTGCATGCGGCAAACATGACCGGCCCAATCCCATTTCAGCCTGGCGGTTTTTTCGCCAACATCGGCTATGCGTGTTTTGGAGCGCAGTGTGGTGTTCCGGATACGGTCTGTCCTTTTAACACCTAAAATGCTGCGCTCCATGGCTCGCTGGCAAACCTTCAGTTTGGACTTCTGACCCTCAGTGAGTGACCATGTTTGGGCACCGTAGGTTAGGACAGGCAGAATACACATGTCGACGAGTTTCTTTTTAAGACATAATGGAAGGTTCCCCTTCAACAATATCGATATTGCCCGAATATATCGATAATTGTATCGGTAAACTTAAATATCGGTAAACAGATATCGATACTTTTATCAATACTTGGTACCGATACTTACATTTTTTTTAGCAAATCGTGTTACCTAGTATACAGATACATAATCACCTGGCCAAATATTGACACTGTTTAAAAAACACTATGTTGAAATGACGCGATGGGTGTATATATATTAGTGCCTTTGACTGTACCTACGATTTTCGAGGAGTTCCGTTGATTCCTCATGAATTCCATCATCAGAGTAAAATTCTTATAGAAATGAGACCAATCTGAACCGGGTATGTTTCATTCGCGTATGTAAGTATAGGTACTAGATTGAATAAAAAAAATACGTTCATAGTAAATGACGGAGTTCTGTCAAAATTATATTTAATAATGTACCGGAAATTATTTATCGATACCTATGTATTTATCGGTACATTTCGGTACATCGTTAAAAAGATACCTAATTATCGATATTTATATCGATATCGATATCCATATATCGGTATTACAGTCCCTGTCCGATACGATACGATACGAGCACTAAAGAGACTCATTAGACCCCTCGATACGTGGCTTCACCAAGTTATCAGTAGTTTGTCTAGCTTTTTAATCCCCGACGCAAAAGAGAGGGGTGTTATAAGTTAAACGTGTGTGTCTGTGTGTCTGTGGCGTCGTAGCTCCCAAACGGATGAACCGATATTTTTTTTGTTTGGAAGGTGCATTTGGTGGCTAAAGTACAAAGGTGCACTTTGAACTTTCACCAGGTGCCGCATCTTTTGTTATGAAACACGCATACTGTAAAAACGCACATATGCGTTCAAGGCACTATGTGTAGGGTAATTTTCAAAAATACTGTACATACAATAGTTAAGTGACGTTACCAGCTCAAGGAAACAGACGAATTTCATTTTTGTGTAACGAAAATGTAAATTAAGCATATGAAAGTATGTATGACTATTAATTATCGTTACACAAAAAGGAAATTCGTTTGTTCCTACTTTTTAACCGCCGCTTAGTTTGTCATCAAACGTGCCCGTGTCGCCGCCTATACAAAGTAACAGAAAACATACAAGAAATTTGTCTTAATTATAAGACAACGGCGATAGTGGCTGGACATTGTGTTTTACATATAATCAGACTACGGCGGTTAAAAGGTTAGTACAATACTTTCGCAAATCACCCTGCCAGTCTCGAGAACGCTTATATGCGTTGCCGGCAGTGAACGCGATAACCATTGCGAGTCTCCGGGCGGCAGATCTTTCCGAGGCCTTTGTCTTTTGTGCTAAGGTTCAAAGTTTTTGAATGCTAAAAAAAATCTGCTCGGGTTGGGTTGTTGCGCGAGGCCCCTGCAAGAGCGAGGCCCCGGGCGCCTGCCCTGCTCGCCAACCCCTAGGGCCCTGCTGGAAGGGTGACGATCGACGGAGTTCTTAGCTAAGTTTTTTGAAATCCGTTTGGCCCTTTAAGAGTTACGAGCTTGAGAGTAGGGGGTCTCAATTTTATCGTCGTTTTTTATTTATACCTCCTAAGGCCCATCATACAACGAAATTTGCCAATAAAATATGAACCTATTCTGAATACAATAGAGTCTAATTCTAATTTCTAATTTAATCGTCAGTCATAAAAACAAAAGAAATTCCACTCTATCTCCTTTGCAATTGATCTTTATTCCAATGGCCGTATTATGTACATTCTATTGTACAAGAGGCCTTAGGAGGTTAATAAAAATTGTTTTATATTTTAGTCTTGGTTCTTGTCTTGATAATTGACCTTGCAAGTACAGTCGGCAGGTAAAGCTTGTATCAAAAAAAATCATTTTATATATAGTTGATTTTATTTAAAATGTCGGAATCCACTTGAGAGCTTATCTTCCAATGAATGGCTTTGTTATCTATTGTGAAGCCCGACCGCTAATTAGCAGTGCAAAATGAAACGCACAAATAACAAAAGATTTCATATGAATAGCAACTTTACCGCTTAAAGAAGAAGGTTCAAATTGCAATGGCAACGCATTCGAGATAGTACTGTTTCAAATTGAAAGCGGCAGCCAGGAATTTTGTTTGTGTAACAGTACAAACAACAGTACAAACAGTACTATCTCGAATGCGTTGCCATTGCAATTTGAACCTTCTTCTTTAAGCGGTAAAGTTGCTATTCATATGAAATCTTTTGTTATTTGTGCGTTTCATTTTGCACTGCTAATTAGCGGTCGGGCTTCACAATAGATAACAAAGCCATTCATTGGAAGATAAGCTCTCAAGTGGATTCCGACATTTTAAATAAAATCAACTATACAAAGTTATTACTTAACTGTAGATTGAATTTTCAGGATGGCCAACCAACCAAGTATACAACAATTCCTTACCATAAATACGAAGCCTTAACCGTCAAGATAAAATTACGACGGTTCCCATTTATGTTATACGATAGCCAGACACCGGGTAGGGTGCTCCCAGAACACTTTGTACTGCCACAGTATAAATATAGCGAAAGCAGTAAAGAAACTACGAACAAAAGTTCGAAACGTCGCACTCACACAGACGCACGTCTCAACGAGACCGCTAATCGGACATGGCAGTGCTGTCAGTGGCGGGTCTCGCGTGGAAACGAATGAAATACAAAGCGAAACCATTCGTCTGGACGCGTCACCCGCCACTGACAGCACTCCGTCCAGTTAGGGGTCTCGTTGAGACGTGCGTCTGTGTGAGTGCGACGTTTCGAACGTTTGTTCGTAGTTTCTTTACTGCTTTCGCTATATTTATTATGTGGTACTGCGGTGAGCTACTCTGAGAGCCAGTAATATTGTTGCCCTGTAATAGTCACAATTACACAAAAACCCCTGAGAACTTTGCTGCCCTGCTAAGGTATAAGGCAGTATTTTACACAGAACTAATGTAGCAATTGCCACCTTATTACCCAGTAATGAGGTTGCAATTATTGCACTAGTTTTGTGCAAAATACTACCTTTTACCGTAGCAGGGCAGATTGGAACTCCTACTTTGAGAGCTCATAACTCTGAAATAGCCCAGATTTTCACGAAACTTAGCTAAGAACTTCGATTAAGTAAATCAAAATCGGTTCATCCCTTTAGATGCGATGCCTCAGACAGGTACACGGACACAGAGACACACATTAACCCTTTTCCAGGTCACACCAATCTAGACGGTTTAACAAAGAACGCAATACATATCCAAGTTATTTACATATTGGGAATTAACTTAAGAGCCAGTAACTTTTCGCGTATATTCAATCAGATTTGAAACTTAATTTAAAGTACTAAGGTTGACATTGTAACTAAACTTATTTGGTTAATATAGAGCCTCTGCCTGGAAAAGGGTACTTATAACACCGTCGGGGGTTCAAAACGCCTTGGATAATAAATCCTGTTAAATAAAGCACTGGCGTTTGCCCGCGACTCCATTCGCGTAGGGGTCGTTTATTGCTTTTCCCGCGGAAACTATAATTCCAGTTCTAACTATCAAAATCGCTGTATGGGTGCCTATATATATTTTTTAAGAGTTCCATCCATTACCCTAGGACTCCATCATCAAATCTCGACTTGGTGACATGGGACCAGCTCTAGTATGCCCTTTGAAACAAAAAAGAATTTCCAAAATCGTTTCAGAAAAGGCGAAAATATCGGGTAACATACACACACAAAAAAACAGCTGAATCGAGAACCTCCTTTTTTGAAGTTGGTTGAAAAGCAATAGAAAACCGAAAAACAACTGACTGTCTCAATTTTAGCCTGCACTTTTGCAAAATTTAAGCAAGCAGTGTACCTGATTGCCGGAAACGTGCGAAAATGGCAACTTAATACTCACATGTAGCGCTTATTTAGCGCTAAACGCGAGATAAAATAGATCAGGAAATATTCAGAACAAAAACAAGCATAGTATGCGACATAAAATGTTACGCGGACCATTGTGCGAGTACTTAGAAAGAATAAACCGCGAAAATAAGACACTTTGCTTGCTTTTCGTGTAAGAAGGTTGTTGTATAAAATTTGAGGATATTGTCGTCGTGATTTGTGGTTATCGCGCAGATTTCTAGGGGTTTCATAATTTTAGGAAAAATAAAAACTATAATTTGCTACTTCGTTTTAGGTAAGTAGGTACCATGCATGGACTCGATGGCATGGACGAGGTAAAATTTGACAGGTGCTAGGGAAATGAAATGAATACATCTATTCCATATTCTAACGTAACACGTAACGGTAATAAAAGTGACCCTTCCTGACTTTTATTACCTTTTATTACTAAGCGACTATAGCGATTTTCACTTTTTTACAGCGATTAAATCAAGACGGGACACTTATTTTAATCCTCAAGCGTTAAGTCTTACCTTAGAATATGGAATAGATGTATTCATTTCCCTAGCACCTGTCAAATTTGTTGTATGCATGCTAAGCCCACTGATAGGTATGTAAGCCGCGCCAATAAAGAATGAAATGAAATGAAATGTTTATTTTTTATCATAGAGATTAAACAGTAGCAAAGGTTGGGACCTCCTAGTAAGTATTGTATATACCTGTGTCAGGAGATCCCGCTCTTCTATAACAGCGTGAATATAAATAACAGATAAACCTAATCTTAACAAAACATAAATTTTACATTAGTTTATTTATATTAAAAAATATTAAAATTCTATTATTTGAAAGCGTGCCTGCGTGTGTGTGTGTGTGTGAGTGTGTGTGTGCGTGTGTGTGCGTGTGTGTGTGTGAGTGCGTGTGTGTGTGTGTGTGCGAGTGTATGTGCAAGCTGTGTATGTGTGCGAGAGTGTTCTGTACTATGCTAACATTTCATGAGTCTCTCAGAGAAGTTTGGGCTTAGGAGTAAAGAATAGATTCCAAAATGGCAGCTTGTACTATGAATGACATAAGGTATCGTTAGCAAAACAGTTATTGTGTATTTAGTAGCTTGGAATTATCCATAATAGAAATGCAGGTAGATTTCGATAACGGTTCCTTTTTTACCATTTTGGAACGGAACCCTAGTTAACGAATATTTAACCTCGAATTTTTTTTTAATTAATCGATCTAGCTTATGTCGGATTTCACCAACCACTTAACAGACGATTAGAGCGTTAACAGCTGTCAAAATGTATGAACTAACAGTCGATTACCATTTAACATCGTAGGGTGAAATTGGTACTTACAGTATTAATTAAACGCAATTTAATTTAACAGCCAACTAAGTACTGAAAGTGTCTGAGTATCGTGAGATTCGTGAGTCACGCACGGGCAATGATTTTCTTTGTTTTATTATTTTATTCTTACACGTGTCGATATAAATGTCTTTCAATGTTTGCTAGCTCGGAAAGGGACATTCAAAGAAGGATAATAAATTAAATCTCATGTAGTTTCACCCTTATTCGGGACACTCTGTATAATATGTGCTTTCATTTAAGATACTGACTGGTAGAGGATGCCATTAGTATGTTTGTGCAATAAAGATTAAGTAAATAAATATTTTTCAGATTTTTATTTGTAAAGGTGGACATTCACGGTCAGTTAAACTGATCAGTTAACTGACGTACATCCAGAAGCTGACCTTGAGTTCGCATAATTTCAACTTAAGATTTCACATTCACGGTCAGTTTTTGAATGGACGTCAGTTCAACTGATCAGTTTAACTGACTGTGAATGGCCACCTTAACTGTAGCTGTCGCTGTGGCTTAGGGGGGACGCGCACCTCTAGCGAAAAGGACACTTTTCTAATTCAATATTTCCTAAACGGTCCAAATCTAAAAAAAATATAACAACATATCCAATAGTACCTCACTCGATGTTAAAAAGTTAAAAAAATACCTTTGCTTTATACTCGTATATGTATGGTTGGTGGAAACATTTTTTTTTTTTCAAGATTTTATTTTACGACTTTGTTTGGCGGCGAAATTTTACTATGCCAAATTACAGCTTTTGTAGTATCAAGAGTCCCCGAGTTAAACCACGGACAGACAGACGGACGGCCGGACAGACCGGACATGGCGAAACTATAAGGGTTCCTCGTTGACTACGGAACCTTAAAAACAGGGAATTTTCTCGCATTTATTTGCAGTTTTCATTTTCGGGATTGGCAGCTTTGATACTCGTTTTCTTAGCAACCTGTCAGTTATTATTTATTTTTTCATTGTTTTTTCAGGTTCAACCCAATTGCAATTGTGTTGTAAACTGACCTCAAATCACGCAATTATGTTAACGGCTGCGACAACAAGTCTCATGTATGTGTGTACCTATGTGTGACTGTAGTCCATTGTAATAAGGTCCAAAAGTGTATACATCTTTCTGTTCTCGAGTGTACATTATTATTATGCTAATTAATAGAATTTCCAACCAAGTGGTTTTTGAGTTTTTAGAGTTCCGTACCCAAAGGGCGATACGGAGCTCTACTCACTCTGCGGTCCACTCGGCCGACCGTCTTCCCGTCCCTGTGTCACAAGACTAAGGGCACAGCTAAGGGCCGTATTAATAAACTCATCTCGACCGTGATCCCCGTCTCAAGACACGTCAATCCATACAAAACTGTCACTTTTGACCAGGGACTATATAATCGATAACTGAGATATATCGGTATTTTTAAGAAAATATCGAAAAAAATATCGATACTTCCCAAATATATCGATAATATTACCGATAAACTTAAATATCGGTAATCAGATATCGATACTTTTATCAGTACTTCGTACTGATACTAATAGGTACATTGTATATTTTCTGAGCAAGTCGTGTTAGTAATAAATCACCTGACCAAATATTGCCACTTATGACGCGATGGGTGATATATCTAAAAAAAATAAACCGCATCAACACAAAATCGGTCGAGTTGAACTAATTATATCGCTTAATAACGGCTCCATGCGGATGACGTCACGGAGTATCTATTACCAAAACTTTCTCCAGAATGTAACAAATACCTATCTGAAAACCGCATCGAAATCGGTTCAGCCAAACGCAAAAAATCTGAGAACATCCTTTTTTTTGAAGTCTGTTAAATATGCAAAAAACATGTTTTAAAGTGTGATGAAAACTTTTAACCTTTAACCTTTTAACCTTTTAACGTATGTAGGTAGTACATCTCCGCAGACTGTCACAAGCTAGTGTTGTAAGTAGTGGTTGAAGAGCAGATGCAGAAAATATTTCAGAAGATAATATAGATTGTTGGGTACTTGATTGGGCTTAGGTAAAGGTTTAAAGGTCGCGGGAAACCGCTGGATGACAGCAGCAGAGGACCGGTCGTTGTGGAAAACCTTGGGGAAGGCCTTTGTCCAGCAGTGGACGTCTTGCGCCTGATGATGATGATGAAAGGTTCAAGTAGATTAAAAGAACATCCGAATAAAAAGTGGCCGGCTTATATAGGCCGGCTTATTGTCAACCCCTTGTTTTTAGATTTATTCATTAATGACATTAACTACTTGCTTTAATTACGCTTATTACGGTTGAATGCATATAAAATCCAATGATGTGGAGTGAACCAGAAGCCGTATTTACCCAAATGGTTTTAGAAATTGAAGTATTATACGTACATATACTGGTAGATTCACTCTATATTACTGACGTGTAAAAGAGCCCGTATGTGGCCAATTCACTGAATAAATATTTGACTTGACTTTGACTTTGACATAGTCAAAATGGCGTATGTTCACTGTAAAGAACATGGACCGTATGTAAGTAAAGTACTAATAAACGCTGTGGAACCGTAAATAATACATTGTAAACGTTTATGTATGGGTATCACTCTTAGAATAATATTATATAAGTGACTCGCCAAGGCGCCGCTCTACAGACACGCCGCGACGCCCCCGCGCGGGTGAACACTTTTTTCTTGCTATCAAGTTTCTACACTTGTTTTTTATAAGTTGTAAGTTACATATCGTATCCAGGACTGAAAGCGCTAGTTGTTCCCGGCGGTAGTCACTAGAGGTAAGACACAGGCTGGTGTTGCCGTGGCTCTGTGCGGTGGCTGATTCTTACACATAATATGCACTGTGATGTCGAGGCGGCCAGCCGGCCTACATGTTCAAACACTCATTCTTCACACCACATCTTGAGGGATTTAGCTGCGCTAATATTTGTATGGCACTAAAAATGTCCACTCTACACGGAGAAAAAAATCTAGTTTCCTTTAACAGAATATTGTAAATTCTACTTGATTTTGTTGTATTATATGTGACAACTATACGTTTTTTACACATTAATAGAAAATTATATTTCTGTACAACATAATTTCTAGTACCTATTACCATTTACCTGGAATCGTAGGAAACAAATTTTGTGTAGTATACAAAACCTGTTGTATGCTAAATGCATATTTTACTCTGTAACAATTAGATGGTAACCACAACGATATCATGTTTTCGTGTACTAGAATATTTTAACTAGAATATTCTAGTATTAACAAAAATATGACTTGTTGTCATAAAAAAAATTGTTAACCATAGCTGAAATCTGTTATCCTACACCAGAATCATAACTACAATACAATCTGGTAATATTGTAAAATATTTTTTCTCCGTGTACACTCCATATACAAACAGTTTATAGGACCATAGTTATATTTCCACAGATTACAGCACATTTCACAGTTTGAGGGCAGCAGGTGGGCGGCTGAGCGATGTGGCCGGCGTGGATGCGCGCGCGCCACGTGCGCGGCATCTTCGGCGCCCTGCAGGCGCTGCTGGCGTCGCTGGCGCTGCTCCCGGGCTCGGCGCCGCCGGCGCTGCTCCCGTGGTCGCCGCCGCAAGCGCACGTTCTGGGTGAGTGCGGGGCCATTGCTTGGTGAAGAGGGGCTCTAAACCCCACGTGCGGGCGCGCGTGGCACACCGCCCCACATTCAAAGACACTACCAAGATAGACTTGCAAATTCGGACTGTATGCGAAATTGGCCTAGTAATGGTTTGCATATCAACAAATGTACTAATTTTAATTTTGCATAACATTATTGCAAATGCGTTGTATTTATTGATTTTAATGTATGTTATATCAAAATGGCAATAATCCATATGAATGTTATAAACAATGTTGTTATGATAAATACCGTTATACTAAAACAACATTAATTTTTGTTATGCCAAACGTTTTTTTTTTTAATGAAACTCATTTATTCATAAAAGAGCGGGCTGCATCCTCGCCCACCGGCTGTCGGAGGTCCCGCACTTCCGCGTGCTACTCGTGGAGGCCGGCGGAGACCCGCCCATCGAGGCCCAGGTACAACTGACTCCAAACGTATTTGTGACGTTCTCAATATAAAGGGACCTTATGGAGGAAGGCAGTTACGCTCTTCTTATTCTTGTAACTATGCGAATACTATGGTAACAGTTCTAAAAACGGCGTAACCGCCTGCCTCCATAAGGTCCCTTTATATTGAGAACGTCATTGGTTTCATCGTAGTCTGAAGCCCTAACTTCAGCTTTCATAATTTCATCCAGCTCCCGGGGATGTACACCTACGTCCCGGGCTCCAAAGTCGACTGGAACTACGTGACCATCGACGACGGCTACTCCAGCCAGGCGCACATCAACAAGTCCGTCAAGCTGACGCGCGGCAAGATGCTGGGCGGGTCCAGCAGCGCCAACTTCATGCTGCACGTGCGGGGCAACCCCGCCGACTACGACGGTTGGGCCAAAGACAACCCCGGCTGGCAATGGGAGAACGCGCTCAAATACTTCATCAAGAGCGAAAACTTGCAGGATAAAGAGATAATGAACTCTGAATTTAGAAAATATCACAGTGACAAGGGTCCCATGCGCGTGACTAGAATATCTGACAAGAATAAAATGCAGAAATACTTCGACGCTTTTCAAGAACTGGGTTATGAGGTTCTGCTGGACGCCAACAGCGACCGCCAGCTCGTATACTCCGAAGGCCAGTACATCGTGGCAAATGGACTGCGCCAGAGCACCTACATCAGCTACCTCACGCCAATAGCTGGACGGCCTAATCTAGACATTTTGAAGCATTCTCTAGTCACTAAAGTCCTTTTTGATAAAGACAGAAGCGCCACCGCAATCGAAGTTTTGTCTCATACCGGGAAAACGATAACTATCAAAGCGAGGAAGGAAATCATCCTATCAGCAGGAGCCATAAACACGCCTCAGATTCTGATGCTTTCGGGTATAGGGCCGAGAGAACACCTGGAACAGTTCAATATTAACGTTATAGCAGACCTACCCGTAGGAGAGAACCTGCAAGACCACATCACGGCTCCGATTTACCTGACGGCCGAGCGGAGCGCGCCTCAGAGTGGGCCGGTGAACTTACGCGAGTTGAATCTTCCAACTATCACTGGCTACGTCGCCCTGAACAAGTCGCAACAGGTGCCAGACTATCAAATCACAGCTTATACCATGAACTCGAAGTCTAAAGCCCCACTTATTAATTGCGCTCAAATTTACCAGCTCCAGGACGAGATTTGCGACGCCCTCGACAAAGCTATCGACGGCTACAACATCTTGTTCACCGAAGTCAATTTACTGCACCCCGCGTCGCGCGGCCACGTTCGGCTTCGCAGCAAAGACCCCGCAGCCGCACCGGAGATATATTTGGGCTATTATTCGAAAGACAGGGATCTGGAGGTTCACGCGAAGAGTATAGAGAATTATTTGAAAGTATTAAACACGACGTATTTTAGAAGTACGAAGTCGAGGGTGGTGGATATGAAGGTGCCCGGTTGTGCCGGGCTCGCGTTCGGGAGCGGCGAGTACTGGCGGTGCTACGCGCGGGCGGTGGCGTGGACGGTGTGGCACCCGGTGGGCACGACGGCGATGGGGCGCGTGACGGACGAGCGGCTGCGCGTGCGGCGTGCGCGGCGTCTGCGCGTCGTGGACGCGGGCTCCATGCCCACCATCACCAGCGGGAATACCAACGCGCCCGTCGCCATGATGGCCGAGCGCGCCGCCGATCTCATCAAGGAAGACCACGGCGTATCAATACAATGTAGTTAACTTATTGTCTATATTCATGTGTAGATAAGTTGACTTTTACTATATTTATGAAGTAACGGGCAAGTTATTACTTGATCTATAATTTGTACGCCTATTTACAGGTAGAAAGTGGATGAACCTTTATTTTTCTATTATATTATTTAAGACCTACTTTGTGTAGTTTAGTTTAGTTTAGTTTATTTATTCATCAATATAATATTACAATATATAACGCATTGCATGTCAGAATATACGAAATTACATTGAGATCGTCAACACAAATAAAATAAAATAAATAAATAAATAAATATCAGGGACAATCTCACACAAATTGACCTAGTCCCAAACTAAGCTCTAGGCTTGTACTATGGGTACCAGGCAACGATATACTTACTTATATAAAGAATTACATACTTAAATATATAGAAAACATCCATGACTCAGGAACAAATACTCGCGCTCATCACACAAATATTTGCCCATACCGGGATTCGAACCCGGGACCGCTAGCTTCGTAGGCAGGGTCACTACCAACTAGGCTAACCGCGTCGTCAAATAAATCGCGTAATAAATGTCATGAATTTTAAAATTAAATAATTAAAACCAAATTAATATAATAAACTTAACTAGTAAATGGTCACTTATCCGAAGTCAAATTACAAAAAAATATGTCAAAAGAATACTTAATAATAATGATATACTACTACCCACTTTTAACAAATAAATATTTTGATTTCGATTTTTGAAATATGATTAAAATAACAAACCGGGCTAGAGTATGTTGGACCTGCTCAGTGTAGGGTTCCGTCGATATTCTTACAAACCAACTACAATCTCCAAAAAAAAAACAAATATTAGCAAATTATCTAGTTAAAGTTACCTTAGCCGATTTTCGGTAGGTATAAACATTTTAATCGTCTTTAACTCAAGAACCAATAAATAATAACAATAATATATATTCGTTATTTGCGCTTTCATTGAAGATATTTTTCAGATTTCCTGACCCTAACAAAAATTAGCACTTTAAAGCTTAATATTTCACAAATGGATCCCTTAATCTAAAAATTGTTTTCACAAACCCGCAATGTTTTTGAAATACCTATCCATCGACACCCCACACCATGTTAGTACTTGTCTCTGTCTTACGAGTATGAGCGCCAGAAACAAGCCTCAGTTTCCTGAGAATTTAGCTCCAACTCAAACGAATATAACACCGCTAGGAACGTGTGAGTCGTCATGTCAAGTTTATCTTCTCTTTTACTTATACATGATATGATACACACATTACAATTACACGCTCATATACACATGAAAGGACCAGCAGCGCTTTCTTCCCGTTTGGTTGCCCTGAAAACCAGCGTCACGGCACTTATGCCGGACATATGCTGAGTGGCACCCATTTTGGTGCATTAGGAAATAGTTTTAAGTTAGTTTCTAAGTTAGTTTACTGTTTAGGAATCAATTTTGTGTTGAACTATTTTACTTTGCACCAAATAAACGATTTTCTTTCTTTCTTTCTTTCTTTCATGTACATCGGTCATAGTTAAAAACCGATGCCACGGCGAAGATGTCTCAACAGTTGTCAGCTGACTGAATTATTAAAATCACCCCTCGACCAATTCCTTTCGGTTGGTGATGACCACTTCCTGATATGACCACTTCCTGATATGACCATCTCCCGATATGACCACCTCCCGATATGACCACCTCCCGATATGTCCACCTCCCGATATGACCACTTCCAGATATGACCACTTCCAGATATGACCACCTCCCGATATGACCACTTCTTAAACGCCAAAAATGCTTGCAAAATTATAATAATTAATATTTTTTTTATTTTCTTGTATAAAAATTTCCGAATGCCTTCTTTCCCTATAATATACTATTTAGGTACTGTTATATTTTGGCTTCCAAAAATCTAACTTGACAGAGTCGACGGAGCTCCGCTGTGCGGAGCTCCTATTTCTGGGTTGTTTTGGCCCTCCGGGCCTGATATAAAAACGAACCTAACCTACCTACCTACGTATTGGGAAAATTTGCGATCTGAGACATAATCGGGAACGGGCATACTAACGGGAACTCATATATCAAGCAGTGGTCATGTCGGGAAGTGGTCATTTCGGGAACGGACATACTGGGAACTGATATATCAAGAAGTGGTCATATCGGGAAGTGGTCATATCAGGAACGGACATATCGGGAGGTGGTCATATCTGGAAGTGGTCATATCAGGAAGTGGTCATCACCAACCGAAAGCGACAAATTGACCCAAATCAAGTCGAGTGAACATTTCAAATGACTGAGCACTATCTCCACCGGAGAACACCACAGCCACTCGAAACACTCCTTTTAAACTCGTGATTAACTAAACCCCATTAATGATTAATTTCTAGTGTCAAGAACTTGATCGCAGCTAAACCACCCTTGTATGAAGAAAAGTATCAAGATTAAGCTTCCTATACTCATCTAACCCTCATATTCCCTTAAATAAACTATAAATCGAACTATAATACCCAAATTAAATCTAATTACTTCGCGATAATGAAATCTGAATTATGGTTAATTTATAGAATTATCATAAACAAAAAATACTAGAAAACTATAGGTTCCGTAACTTTAGTAAACTAAATTAGTCAATATAATAAAAGAAAAAGATACACAATAATAATTTTCCTTACCGTCTGTTTAACAATCGTCAAGTAAAGCATACCTGTCGAACAAATTTAGCCCTTTCCCTTTCTTACAGTTGGAAATAGACAAGGAGAAGGCTATCTTTATTCGACAGATGAATTTACTTGTGATACGATGGTGAAACAAGCCCTTAGCCTACTAACGGTTATATGTTATCCAAGTGTAGATTTTTTTTTATTGAATATCTATTTGGTTGAAGTGTTTGAGGATGGGCGAATCATATTTGTCCTCAAACACGTTGATAAGGGGGCTGGGACTGCCGCGCGTCCTGTGCAGCAATGAAGCAGTCTTTACGCACGATGGTGTGGAAGCCGTCGGTGCGCTCTGCGAACATAGCGACACGCGCTGCAGAAGCGGGGCAGTCAGCAGTTTGATTTATTTGCGAGTGTCAAGATATGCGGTATAAATAGCCGTATTTTTTATTGCGTTGTCATAGAAGCGTGATTTTTTTACAGCTCCAAGGGACCGTAAACTTTAGTGTTGTGTGTGTGTGTGTGTATGTGTATGTGTGTGTTTGTATGTGTGTGTGTGTGTGTGTGTGTGTGTGTGTGTGTGTGTGTGTGTGTGTGTGTGTGTGTGTGTGTGTGTGTGTGTGTGTGTGTGTGTGTGTGTGTGTGTGTGTGTGTGTGTGTGTGTGTGTGTGTGTGTGTGTGTTTCGACCGACATGATGATAATGATGATCATTTCAGCCGAAAGACGTCCACTGCTGGACATACGCCTCCCCCAAGGTTTGCCACAAGGACCGGTCCTGCGCCGCTTGCATCCATCGGTTTCCCGCAATCTTAACCACGTCGTCGGTCCACTTTGATGGAGGTCTGCCCACGCTGCGTCTTCCGGTACGCGGACGCCACTAGAGAACTCTTCTGGGAGCGGTGTGCCCCGCCCACTGCCACTTAAGTCTAGCAATTCTTAGGGCTATGTCGGTGTCTTTGGTTCTCGTGCGGATCTCCCCATTTCTGATTCGATCACGCAAAGATATTCCGAGCATAGCCCTCTCCATTGCCCTTTGAGTGACCTTGAGCAGATATAGGTACAACTTTTTTTGAAAACGACCCTAAAGCCTCTCGCTTCAAAGAGCGAAAGCAACAGGGTTGCCTGTGGATTAAGATGAAATGGGATTACGCTAGTCAATTCACCGGTAGCCGTTGCTCTCTGTCGGTATCTGAGCTCAAACTGCCTGCGATCTTCAGAATCTTTGTTAAAGGTCCAGTTTTTCGCCCGTAACGTAATTTTAAACTTCAGAAATGCACGTACGTTCACTTACGCAAGTTCTACGGCGCGCGTGCAGCTGTTTTCGTCAACTATAACTTTGCTAAGTGGAACTAAGTTGGTGGGGGAGCTTGCAGTCACGAAGTCGGCGGGGTAGGGTTAGCACTTCAGAATGTTAGTTCTTGCGAATTTGTGACGTTCACAATATAAAGGGACCTTATGGATGAAGGCAGTTACGCTCTTCTTATTCTTGTAACTATACGAATACTATGGTAACAGTTCTAAAAACGGCGTAACCGCCTGCCTCCATAAGGTCCCTTTATATTGAGAACGTCACATTTCTAAATTGGGACCCCTATTTTGAGAGCTAAGCAAACTTAGTTAAGAACCTTTTTAAGTCACCTTTCAAACAAAACAAACTAGATCAATATCGGTGCGTCCGTGTGGGAGCTACGATGTAACAGACAAGTACACACACAGGTACACATGTTTAACGTGTCATAATTTTTAATATACTTGGGCTAGTAATATTGTGGTTGGCAAGCAATGGACAATCTTAAGGACCAATTTCACCATACGATGTTAAATGTTAATCGACTGTTAGTTCATACATTTTGACAGCTGTTAACGCTCTAATCGTCTGTTAAGTGGTTGGTGAAATCCGACATAAACGTCAAAGATGTCGAGTCAAGTATTTGTGATTGTTATAGTTTTACTCTTAATTTGGGATGAGTTTGGTTGCTGGCTTCTTCGCCGACGACGAGGGCGGAGATGATTTTTGTTCGGAGAATGACTGATTGTTGTATAATAACCGAGGATAATTATGTATAAAAACTATACTTAGTAATGTATACAGAACCTGACGTGTTTAATGGGAGTTTCAGAAAAATAGCACTCCTTTCACTTTTTCTTCAGATTTGGGAAAAAAATTGCACGTTGGTTGGGACCACCATTCTGAACAAGAATTCCTGATATGTCCCCAAAAAGATGTATGGAATTGTCCGTTTTGTTACCAAGAAATGTATTGAATTTAGAACAAAACGGAAAATTCTATACATCTTTTTGGGGACATTATCAGGAATTTCTATTTTTCTTGTTCAGAATGGTGGTCCCAACCAACGTGCAATTTTTTTCCCAAATCTGAAGAAAAGTGAAAGGTGTGCTATTTTTTTTAAATTCCCCTTAATTGGATTTACCGGAATCGATCAATCAGAGGAGATTAACAAACGTATAACAACCCTGTTTTGCGTCAAGGATTAAAAATAGAGGTTTTAAACAGCGATTTAATTTGAATAACACACGGAAACCTCCAATCCGGGTAGACACTCATGATTTAAGCTACTTTAAAACGACTTTGGCAACCCTACAATGAAGGGTGTGAACATTATTAACATTTTTAATTTGTCAGTTAAAGTGTGGTTAGAACCAGTTAGAACTGGTTAGAGCTAGTTCTGAACTGCTACCAGTACCTAAACCACCTACAATGCTATTACACCTAACTAGGTAGGTACCTACTAGGGAAAACTAACTAGGTTAAGTTTCTAAGTTTACTTGTTAGCAGATTTACCAACAGTTACGTAATTTAGTACTCAAGTAGAACCTAGGTGAGTGTTTATTTCTCTTGTAGTTTCATATTTGTGTTTCACTAGCTTTTCCCACGGGAACTATAACATTTTCCGGGATAAAAAGTATCCTACGTGACCATAAATTGTGTCGATTTTCGAAAATCTTTAACCTAGCGTAATGCATCTTGACTAGCCCCGCTGATGTTAACGGATGATGCACGGATGATGTATAGTATAACATGGTTAATATAATTTTCGTTAACGCCAACGTCAACTTACGTCACAGCGTAACAATAAAATTAGTTGCGATTCCGACTAAAACGGCGCGTCATTTATCACCACCAATTGCAGGGCTGCTACTTTAGAAGAAAATATTACTGAATTGCTTAGTTATATCCGCATCAACACATACTAAATAAAATAAAATTGAAATAAATATCAGGTGACAATTAGACTAGTTTGAGACTAGGTCAATATGTGTACAAATTGACCTAGTCTCAAACTAAGCTCTAAGCTTGTACTATGCGTACTAGGCAACGGCATACATAATTATTCGTATTATGAACTGTCAAAAACTGACAAATTCCTTGCAGCGAAAAGAACAGATGTATACAACTCTTCTAGCTCCATCTCTTTCTCTGACTTGAATTTGGCAAGTTTTAAGAGCTCATAATACGGCCTCAGGTTATAAAATTGACTTGCAATACCGACTGTTTACTACATAAATATACCCACAAACAAACTAGTAGGTAAACATGCGCAGTTACAAAATAATAATTTTGTCCTACTTAAGTAAGTAGAGGCAACCCTAAAGCTAGAAGCAAACTCGAGAAAGTTATTGCTTTCCGCTGACATTGCTGTAATTAATTACTATTTGTTATAGGTAATGTACAATCTAGTATGAGATTACAATAAATCTACTGTTCTATACGAGGTCATAACGTAATCACTTTCGTACCTTCACAAAAACTTCAAAACTTCAAATTTCAAAATCAAACTGTTATTTTGCAGCAAGATTGCAATTCACATACAAACCGTCTGCGGGCTTAGCATGCATATTTGACACGTGTCAGGGGAATTAATAAATGATAAAACACTTGATAAAATCGCTATAGTCGCTTAATAGTAAAAGATAATAAAAGTCAGGAGGAGACACTTTTATTTTAAACCTAAGCGTTAACTCTTACGTTAGAATATGGAATAGATGTACCTATTAATTGCCCTAGCACCTGCCTAATTTTATCTTGTGCATGCATGTTAAGCCCGCTGTGTGGACTTAATATATTTGTGAATTATCCGACGGCAATTTTCAATTAGTTTATAGTCAGCGCGCCTTCACATCAGTCGGTTTTGTCGCGCGGCTGAGCAGCACGGCAGTCGCACTGCTTAGTCGCGCGACTAGTGACAATAAACCTAGGTTCAATGCATGAACGCGCGTTCAACGCGTGGTTGGCTCGACGCGCGGTATAAAATTCTAACAAAGTAGATTGTTATAGTTTACATGACTGCGTGTTGACGCGCGTTCACGTCAACGCGCGGTCATGTATACGCTAACACTACTTAGAATCTTGTACCGCGCGCCGAGCCAACCGCGCGTTTGACGCGTGTTCATGTGAACCTAGGCTAATAAACATTAGCAGCGCGGCAGCGGCGCGGTAGTCGCGCTGGAGTCGCGCGACAGCAGCACAGCAAATTATTTAACAATACAACTTTACATTAACACCGCGGCTAACGCGCGACTAAGTAGCGCTCTGCTACCACGCTGCTACCGCAGTACGAGTAGGTAATGTGAAGGCATCCGCTGCTGCTGTCTAAGTCGCAAAGTCGCCTAATGTGAAGGTGGTTTTAGGTGGTCGCGGTAACCTAGTAAGTAGTCACCAGGGCCGGATTTAGGGGCGGGCAACCGGGGCTACATCCCTGGGGCCTCCACAAATGGGGGGCCCCCACAATGAGTATTAAAAAAAAACATCAAAGTTGAAAAAATCGTTAAAATCTATCAGGAAAATAATCAGGGACCTCCGCTTCTTTGTTTTCCCAGGGCCTCCAGACCTCTAAATCCGGCCCTGGTAGTCACCATGTCAACGAAGCTAGCGGCTCCAGGTTCGTTTCCCGGTGTGACCAAGTATTTGAGTTTTGAGCGCGAGTATTTGCTTCTGAGTTTTGGATTGTTATCTATCGACTTTTTGGTATACCTCGTTGCCTACGTCTCTTGGGTCACTTTTTAAACCTACGATTTACAGGATATAAATCTGCGTAAGTAACATTTTTTTAGGCAATTAAGTATAAGCCCATTCTTTTGTGGGCCTTCTTTTAAATGGTACCTACAAATTGAAGTCTCGTAAAAGAAAGGACCTACAATTTCTTATATATTTATTTAGGTACACTTACATGTCATTTCACCAGTCTTTCCTCTTCGCTGATCGAAGAGGTCTCTGAGGTCGTGGCTGAAGTAGTCTGGACTCTGTCTAATCCTGGCTTATCGACCATGTCAGCCACTCTGTACCTCTTCTTCCATTTCACCTCCCTCCCAACCCTGTCACACACATCTATAACACTCATCCTGAGCTCCAACGGTATATCCCGTTCAATTACATCACGAATTAATGCATTTTTAATTTTATGGTTGACTTTCTCATGATCCTGATCTAATATCAACGACGCAGATCGCCGAGGTTCCGTCCCACAACAAGTCTTAAACAACTTATCACATGGGTTGTTTAGCGAACCTTCTTTCCATTTCCGTAACGTTTTCCCTGACGTTTCAGTAATAATAACGAACGCTATAATCAACACTGATATACCAACTATCCATTTTAGTATAGCGATAGCAGCCTCTTTGCAGGGATTAGTGACATCCATGTAAACTCCTTTTGGATTAGGACACAATTTTCCAGATAATAAATCTTTTAGTAAACCCAAATTTTGAGATATTGTCGAACAGTTTGAATTTAACTCAGCGGTGAACGTGATATCCGTAACAGGTGGCTCAGTAGCAATTGTATATCCATTAGCAATGGCGTAAATATCTTGCAATTCGAAAGAGTGGTCCAGGTCTCTGCAAAAATTCACGTGTGGTAGATATGCTATCTGTGGAAACTCTTTTCCAGGATCACCCAAACAAGATACAGCCTCTACACACTTTTTAAAATGAGGGTCGAAATACGGTTTCTCGTCAGAGTATTTCACATCACAATCAACAGGTGAACAGTCATTTAAGGAATCGGCGTCTATTGTCTCGCACTCCGAAACCTGCGCATCCTCGATGTATCTTTTCATCACATTTGTCTTGCTTGATGTCGCTGGTCTTGTATCAAAAGTGATATTAAATAATTGTCTTCTCACCAACCTTTGTGCGCACCGGTAGTTTATAACAAAATCGCAGAAACCTGTCTTGTCATGTTGGAAGACTGTTGGGTATATGAACACTAACGTCTTCCGGTCGTGGGGCCCTATAGTATCTATGTTTTCACCGTATACCATCATAGAACAATCTGGGTCTTTGTCAGATAAACAACACCTTTTTGCCCACGTGTGAATTTTGCAAGGATATAGTCTATCCTGGTTCTCGATGTCTACATAAAACTGGAGCGCCACCGACTTCTTCTCTAAAGGGAAAATACCTTTATCAGGCAAAGTGATCGTTGCTAACACTTTGTAAACTGGCTCGAGAAGAAACAGAAAGTAAATAAACATTTCTTTTGAAACATATTGATTGTCAGATTTTGACACTACAAAGTGATGTAAAGAGTTCTAATTTGAACCTTTTTTTCATTTTAAAGGTCTAAGTCAGCCACCCTTTTCATTAGAACGGAAAATAAAAGAAAAATTTGACATTCAATCTTTATGTTTAGGGCTGTTTTTCAATCTCCAGGTACAGTCAAGGTCAGAAATATGTATACACTTTAGTACCTTGTCTATTTAATGTTATGTTTAAACTGCCATATATATACTGTCGTATATTTTATAAATGTCACAGCGATTAAAGTGACAAGGTACTAAAGTGTACTATCTATCAAATAAATTTTAGCTCTGTCCTTTTCCATCATAAGAAAGAAAAGTAAAGTGATAACTTTAACTGTCAGATAATTATATCTGAGTATTTCAAAATATACCCTAAATCAAGGTACACAAGTGGTAGGCTAGTTTTATATTGGAACTTGCCGTTTGATATGATAATAATGTAATTAAACGTACTGTTATCAACGATTACTTATCATTAACTGTTATAAATCTAAAACGGGACGTGTCTGCTCGTGACCACGACTGTTGCAACACGGTCGAAACGTCGAGGTATATTATACATGTATAGCATGTGTGAACATCGCGAAAGTTTAAAACAAACAACATAATTAAATTTTAATCTTTAGTGGCAGTATCACTTACTAAGACAACGCAATCAAAATTAACATTTTAAATAAAGTGCCAGGCACTTTATCTTTTATACAAAGCGGAGGCAATATCCACTTTATGGCATCGAACGTCTAAATAGATATCGAAAAATATTTCACGTGATTCAATGAAAAATCAACTGTATTATTATTAACATAAGACGCTAGACGTGTACCTTCTGATTGTGTTTTGTTTTGCTGTGATTATCTTACATTATTTTCGCCCTATAGAAGTCATATGTATTAGACTTGTTATTAGAATCGTGACTTTATTAAGGAGGCAGAAAGTTGAATTTGCTTTACTAATTAACTTGCAAATATTTCCTTTTTATTAAAGCAGTATTAATGTTGTGTTCGTGTAATAAAATTCAATATACATATAGAGTAGATTGTTTACCGTCTGTTGTTTCATTTGCAATTCTGATAGTGAGGTGTTTGGTTGTTTAATGTTTATATTGAGTAAAGATAAGTCTAATATAGTTAGTACGGTAAAAGGTAAGTCTAATACAGTTACCGGCAATGCATTATGCGTCCACCAAGTCTGTCAGGCCAGAAAGTGTCTACGAAGAAAATGTATGAAATCGTACGAAAAACTGAGCAGGGTCCGAGCGACAAACGAGTAGCGGACAACTTGTGCTAGCCGTCCTGATAATCTGGCCCCCTAGCATGCAAGCACGAGATAATATTTGACAGGTGCTAGGGAAATGAATACATCTATTCCATATTCTAACATAAGACTTAACGCTTAAGGTTTAAAATAAAAGTGTCCCGTCTTGATAAAATCGCTATAAAAATATGAAAATCTCTATAGCCGCTTATTAGTAATAAAAGGTAATAAAAGTCAGGAAGTACTCTTTTCGTTTAAACCTTAAGCATTAAGTCTTACGTTAGAATATAGAATAGATGTATTCATTTCCCTAGCACCTGTTAAATTTTATCTTGTAGGTACATGCTGTCAAGCCCGCTGCATCTAATATTACCTAGGTAAACTTAATTATGCGTAAACTATACCGTATCGGTGATTTTTTTAATTAAGAGTGTTGTTTACGTTGTTGCCGATAAAAAAATGTTTCTTTCATCTCTCAGGTAGATATGGTGTGCCTGACGCACCCCTGCGCCCCGTACAGCCAGGGCTCCGCTGGCGCCACCTTCGGGAGGCTGGTGACGCAACTCCTGGCTGCCCAGTGCCTGCTCACCGAGGACTGGCCGGAGGACCAGTTAGACAAAATCGCTGGTATGTTCTCAAGTGACGTCAGGATATACTGGTCATGTTTGGAACGATGCGAGTTACTCACTCTGCCCTTCTATCGGATATCCCTTGAAATTATTTTCTATACCAGATGGCGCTAGCTTCGACTTCATAGTGGTCGGCTCGGGGACGGCCGGCTCTGTCCTGGCGAACAGGCTGACGCAGGAGGAGCGGTGGAGGGTGCTGCTGGTAGAGGCAGGGGGCGACCCGCCTCTAGAGACCGTGGTGAGTGTGCCACGGAACAACAGTTTATTTACTCTGGCTGTTTGTTCCATATAGCCGTCGTCTGACTGAAAGTAGTCTATCGCTGAGCATAGTGATCTCTCAAGAACTGCCAAATGATACGATCCTAACCTGCCCGCATCCAGGGGTTTCGTAAAGTCGGTCTAAAATAGCATCATGTTTCATGAATCTATCCTCCTGGGCTTATTGACAACTAAGCCAAATCTAAATAACCACTGAAATTTTAAGCATACTACACTTTCTAAACTATGCTACAAACTCCTAATTGCTGAAAACTATCTTTATTTGTGATTACAGATTCCGAACTTCTCCGGAGCAACCCACAGAGGTTCACACGTCTGGCAATATTACACAGAACTAGATGAGACCACCAACATAGGTTCTGCCAATGGGCGGTCTTTCTGGCCTCGCGGGAAAACTATTGGAGGTTCCGGATCCATCAACGGCGCCCTACACATGCGAGGAAGCCCAGGGGACTACGCACCCTGGAATATTTACGGTGAATGGGATTGGCCAACAATAAAAGAATATTTCAAAAAAATCGAAAATGTCATAGACCCTTTTATACTTAATAATCCTGAATTGAGAAAAGATCACGGCACGGAAGGAGAAATGATCGTTGATCAGTTAAATTTTACGCATACCGGCATTGCTGAAATGTTAACAGAAGGTTATAGGGAAATGGGATTAAAGTTCTTAGATGATTTAAATGGGGATACGCAAATGGGTGTTGGGAAAGTAAGAGTTAATCATTACAAAGGCAAAAGAGTCAGTACAGCTACTGCATATTTGAATCCTGTAAGAGAGAGAAAAAATTTGTATGTTCTTAAAAATACATTTGTAAATAAGATTGATTTTATAGATAATAAGGCAACAGGAGTTAAAGTCGCTCTTAGTAACGGTAGTTTGGCGACGTTTTTTGCTGATAAAGAAGTTATTGTTAGTGCCGGAGCAGTAAATACTCCAGTGCTTCTAATGTTGTCAGGTATTGGACCCAAAACACACCTTCAAGAATTAGATATTGAAGTTGTAGCAGATTTGCCAGTTGGAGAAAATCTTCAAGACCATGTTCGAATTCCAATACCAGTAACTATTGATACAGGAGCTGAAGCAAGAGATGAAATATTTTGGCTTAAAGCAGCAGCTCAGTATTTACTAGAACAGACTGGTCCACATGCAACAAATTACGATCAACCTAACATCAATGCTTTTCTATCGGTACCCGGTAATAAAAAACTTCCAGATGTCCAAATTGATCATAATTACTTCCTGTCAAATACATCCTACGTATATTCAATGTGTACTGACATAATGTCGTTTCAGGATGAAATTTGCAAACAGTACTCTAAATACAATGCCGACAAAGAGATGGTAATTCTTTTCGTATCTTTATGCAGGCCTTATTCAAAGGGCAAAATTCTGCTAAGAAGCATGAATCCAGGTGATTTTCCTAAAATCTATTCAAAATACTTCAGTG
Organism: Tortrix viridana; assembly: GCA_963241965.1. NCBI lineage: Eukaryota > Metazoa > Arthropoda > Insecta > Lepidoptera > Tortricidae > Tortrix > Tortrix viridana. The sequence continues at coordinate 14,131,975 of OY725182.1, forward strand.
ATGACCGCGACATGAAAACGCTTGTGTCAAGCGTAAAAAGAGTTTTAGATATTGTTAAGACACCAACGCTTAAAAAATCGAAAGCTGAATTGAAGAGGATCTATTTTAAAGACTGTGATGATACAGAGTTTGAAACTGATGATTATTGGGAATGTATGGCCAGAATTCTAACCTACAACGTTTACCATCCAGTTGGAACAGCTAAAATGGGTGCAGCCGATGATCCTACTGCTGTAGTTGATAGCAAACTTAGGGTTTATGGCGTGAAAGGTCTAAGAGTGGTTGATGCAAGCATAATGCCAACCATTACTAGTATTAACACGAATGTTCCAACAATAATGATCGCGGAAAGAGCTGCTGATTTTATAAAGGACCAGTATTCTAAAGCACTGAAGAATGAACTATGAACAATTTCCCGAATTTTTAAAACTTAAAGGCAATAAATTAAGGTGTTACCTTACTCATAATATTTTTATAGATAGGTCCTTTCGGGTCCATCTTGATCCAAAAGGTTATTTTTTTCATAATTACCCCTCTTCTACACACACTCAGCTTTTCGAATGTGTAGATTTCCTAACGATTTTTACCTTCACCGTAAGACCTTCAAATTATTACCAGTCACAGCAGTGTTCCGCCATCGAACCACCAGTCGTTAGTACAGATTCCATCAACATCACCGTGATGAATGGTGTTCTTCCATCGCGCGTTTCACAAGGTACTTTTTAGGCCTCGTACGGTGAAACTGTAGGAACCAACTCCCTTCGGCGGTTAATTCCGACCAGTTATGACATGGGGGCCCTTAAGAAAAGAGCTTTCATTTCCCTAAAAGGCCGGCAACGGACCGACGACTCAAGGAGTTGCCGATGTTCATGGGGGATGGTGATTACTTCCCATCAGGTACCCCGCATGCTCGTTTGCCAATTGCTCCCTTTTTTTTTTTAAACTCATCGGTACTATCAACAACCTAAATAATATTTTTGAGCCACCATAGAACTCCTGTCATAATAAAAGCCTTAAGTCAGGACAAAAAACTGACTGAAAGCCTTTTGAGCAAGCGCTTTACAAAATACTGTTGAACCCATAGGTACCCTTATAATCTGTGTGTTGGACGCAACTGACGACTCACATTCAAAAAAGACTATAATTTATAGAACAATGAAAGGACTTTGTATCCAGGCCATGATCATTTAAAAAATGACGACTCACAGTAGTTGCCGTAAACTACTACCTACATATGAACGCGACCTTAATCGATGGCGGGTAATCTAAACTATCACATTAGCGGGGGACGGAATCTGATTATCGAGTAATCCCTGATGCTAAGGCGCGCCACACGAATATCAAATTTGCTTTACTGGATTTTGAATATTCGACACGGTCGCAGTTAAAACCTTGACCTATATGAATTTCAATCCGTAAACATAGAGAGGTAGTGTTTTCAATGGACAACGTCCCGCCATACTAAGTTTTATGTTACTGAAAGATTTTAAAGTCATAATAATAAAGTAGGGAGGGAAAGGTTTCCAATATTTCCATTTTAGTCTTGCTCCAGCCCCCTTAACTCTTGCAAATCGAGAAGAAGTCGCAAGCGTTATGTTATGAAGTTGCATCTCGATTGGCATGAGGATAAGAAGATTGTTAAAAACCAACCGCGAACAACGTCAGCGATGGGAGCACTGCGCGTGATTTGGAACGCGATCAACGAACAACTGTCATTACCTTTTACCTGTCAAAACAAAATGTCACTTTCTCATTGTTGTTTACGTTACGTTTGTAAGGCGGTATTCTTCCTTAATTTATTAAATCTTTACTGAATTTAATCTAACATGCTTTTGAAAAAAGGATTCACTCTGGTTTTCATACGCACCGACAGCCAAATACTTTTAGGCATGAAAAAGCGCGGTTTTGGCGCAAACAAATGGAACGGATTTGGCGGCAAAATAGAGCCGAATGAATTCATTATCGACGCCGCTTTGCGTGAGTTAAAGGAAGAATGTTGCGTTACGGTAAAAAAAAGCGATTTAATAAACATTGGGCATCTAGAATTCACTTTTGAAGGTGAATCAACCATGATGGATGTCAACGTATATAGTAGTAGCGTATTCGAAGGAACTCCTACAGAAACCGAAGAAATGGCGCCAAAGTGGTTTAATTACGATCAAATACCCTTTGATAAAATGTGGCTTGACGACAAGATATGGTTCCCTTACATGCTAAAGAATATTTTGTTTTTTGGAAAGTTCCATTACCAAGGATATGACAAAATTTTGAATTACAACATGGAAGAGTTGAAATCTATGGAAGAATTTCATCTAAATAGGAAATAAGCTATTAGTGTTAATTGACTCGAAAGAAACTGAACTATACATACCACATTAATAGACATTATTTTGTAGTGTGAAAATGATTCCCATTGTAAACTTGTGATATTTACTTAGCCCAATAAATGTAACTGCAAACTTTTACCCGTTGTTATTGTGCTGTTCTATTTTTCGTCAGCTTTTTGACATCCTGATACCAGAAGTAGAAATGCAATTTGATGTGGCTTTCAAAAGGTTAAGTACCTATTCTGGGCACATAATAACCATGTTTTTGTGATGTATCTGGAATCTGGAACCTTGTGAATGCCACAATTCTTATGTTACACATTCCAACTCATTTAATGATGGCTTCAGACAAACCACATGCAAAACAGGAGGAAGAAGTTGACTTACAGAAACAAACTTATAAAATACAAAAAATAATCCCCAGCATCCTGACCACGCATCTTTATACGAAATTTATGGTAAGTTTGAAATCTTCAACTTCCCAGGAGTTGGGACACTTGGGCTAACACAGAATGAAAATCGGTTGACGTCTTGCCGGCTCTTGCGTGTGAATGGTCCCTTCTGACTACTCTTTACAGCAGGACACAGCCCAAGATCTCTAAATTAATATTTAAATAAAACAATCATAATAAAAATATTGATTTAATCCTATTCCACATTCAACTTCACAATCATCCATCACATTGTTTCAAACATCTTAACTTATCTTTATAAACCTTAGTAACTTATTCAATAATTCTTAACAATTTACAGAACTTAGAAGAACGAATCTGGCATTTTACAGCTGGTTCTTAAATTATCTAGATGACAAACATTTTTAATAATTTCATTCATCCAACAACATTTTTTACATTTTACATTACATAAACAAAATGTACACCGAGTAACTTGCACTACATATTATAAATAAACAAAAACAAATAGTCAAGAATAAATGTTTGTCTAACCGCCTGTTTCACAATCTAAGTTACAATAAGCAGGCCCCGATATTCGATATTTGTTATGCAGTAATTATTCTGGTACTTGATTTCACAATTATCATTTCTTTAAAAACTGAAGTCCAGACCGCTATATTTCACATACAATGGTGTTTTATCTGGCTTTCAATATATTATTTTTGAAAGAGATGCACATATTAAATCACCAAAACCTTATGTTCCCGCTGTATATTTACACTACACTCCTTAGGCGAGCCATATTTAGACGGTCAATCTGGATCGTGATCATTGATTTTGATCACGGATCGCGATCGATATTGACTGTCTACGAGCTGCCTTAAAGCCTATTCATTCGTCTGCAGCCAGCAGACTCCTGGCCAGGTTCCTGGCGAGCGCCAGGCGCAGCAGCTCGGCCTTGTCCCCGCCCAGCTGCGCGCGCAGCTCCAGGCACAGCATGATCTCGAACGTGTCGGCCGCCGAGAACACCAGCTCGTCCGACTCTAGCAGTGGGAGCGCGTCCAGGAGCAGCGTCTCCCAAAAACTGTGAAGGATCAATAGGTTAATACTTGTCCAGATCTTGTTCCAGTCTAGGGTCTGGATCTATCCAGGATATCATTTAGGGGGTATGATCTGATTTCGGTATACATAAGTTAACGAGTTACTCCATCACTGGGCCTGTACATAAAATAAATGGGTAATGTACATAAAATTGTTACTTACAACTTGGCACTGCCGGATTTGTTAAATTTTGATGTGATACTCACTAGTCTGGTGCGATCTTGGACGTCATCAGCGAAATAAGCAGTTTGCCGGCACTTTTAAACTCCCTGTTCTTGTACAGTCTGTGGAAGTCGCAGTATTTTCCTGAAATAAGTAAATTCGTGTACTTAACAACAATTGTGTATTGTACGTACTGGAATGTGTAGATTAGGGTGCGTGTAGTGGAACTGCGGCGAATCGGTGTGACACTTTCCATTAAACTCGTGGGAGGTTAGAACGCATAAAGTACCGTCCGCAGAATGTCCCTTTGTTCCTTTCTTTACAAAAGGTTTATTCACAAAAACTACATCCGATTCGCAAAACGAACTGAACTGTACAGTTGGCAAGATGAGCTCGTGACTCACCCAGCAGCAGCGCGCGGGGGTGCAGCAGCAGGCCGGGCCCGGCGGCCGGCAGCAGGTCGCGCGCCGGCAGCGCGCCGCGCGCCGTGTAGCCGCGCAGCGCGGCGTCGGCGGCGCGCGCGCACAGCGCCGAGTTGCGCCCGCGCATGCCCCACGCCAGCGCCGCGCCCGTGCGGTTGTTGGACAGGTGGCGCGCGCCGATGCATGCGCAGATTGTGCGAACTGTGGAACAAAATTAGTACAAATTCATACACACATGTATATATTTAGTTCAGATAACAGGTTGATTATAAATGGGCTATTCCCAATTGTCCACACCCTTTTGTCCACACTGGACAACTGGGAATAAAAATTTCTTCGAGGGTGCGGACAACTCGGAATTTATTTTTGGGAATGTTTATTTTGGGAAAAAATTCCCAGTTGTCCGCAGTGCGGACAAAGCGGTGCAAACAACTAGGAATAGCCGTTTTAAATTAGGCAACGACTGTATTTTTTTCACTCACCGGATGCAATAGCAACACCCGAGTCAAAGAAATTTCATGACTCTTTTAAATAAAACATCACCATGAATCAAGTGTTGCTTATCAAAAATATGAACGCATGGTTACCGTTACTAATTAGCGATAACTGATAATAGATAATAAATAATACGTATATCTATAAAAGAGTCACCAAAACTACTATTTCCTATCCATCCGGTCAGTGATTAGCAGTAATGAAGTCTGTTATTTTGTGTGTCTGGCTTGTTGCCGCCTTAGCGGGTAAGTTTTTTGACAGGGGACCCAGTCTGCCTATTGAAGAGCGATATTATAAAGAGCCAAAACCTACCAATTTGCAGACAGTAAAAGAACCTACCTCAGTATGTTCACTGCTTGGAACTTGGACGGCTTGGACACCCCAATTATACGGGCTCAGGTCAGCGACAAAGCTCACTCGTCGTTCAGGACCTTTAAGCGTGTGCTAGACGGTTTGAAAACACGGTTTCAAACCGTCTAGCACACGCTTTAGTTACAAAGTTTATGCAAGATATGCTGCCATTTGCTATGGTGTTCAGAGAGCCCGCCAAGGGCCGTAGCTCATAAGCAGCAGGTAGCAGAATTTCCATTCATAATTTTCCCGATCTTATTTTTTCTTAGTCGCATATCCTCCTATCCGGGTTTCTCCCTAAAGCAATTGTTTCCACTTATAATTAGGTCGAAATAGGTAGGTAAGTTTAAGTTATGTTAGGTTTACAATGGCCCGAAGGTCCAAACCGCCCGCCGACACTATCAAATTCATTTTGGCGAATGGAAAAGAATTACAGGAAAAAACGAGTCAGTGAAAAAACACGACAGAAAAACTGAACTCGGGGAAAAAATGCGAATGGAAATTCTGCTACCAATCAAATTTGATTTTCGGAAATTATGAGCCACGCCCACCGCCGAGTAGTAACGTTTTTATTTAGCCACGCAGATAATAAAACACATTAAGATTACGATTAATACGATAACATTAGATCATTCATATAATCAAAATTGATAATCTAGCTTAGCTAGTATTTATAAAATACGTGTTATATTATATCCACTGACCAGATAACCTCTGGGCTTGTATCGAACGACGTTTATGTATAAATAGTTTTAGAGTAAAACTTAAGTTAACAAATCGAGATGCTAATTGGTCTAATTTGGTTGGTTACTTGCAGGCCACGGGTCCTAGCCAAGATGCGTTACGCTGACTTGAAAAAATGTATGGAATTGGAAATATGCATAAATTTTTATTTGCTTTATTAAACTCATTCATGTAACAAACACTAGAGAACAAATATTTTTCGAATAACTATAAAAATAACCAAGATAGAAGCCATTAAGGATTTGTTTCTCTCTCTTTCTAGCAAAACGGAATTTAACATGGAGTTTATATGGCCGTATTGCCCGCTGACGTCACAGTTTATTTAAAGTAGCAAAGATGTCAACAAATTAGTAATGTTTGACACATAAAATTAATAGTTAGGTATGTAATCTAAAAATAAACAGGAAGTGATAATAAAACGTATTGTAAAGACCTTTCTCGATCTTGAAAAGTACATGATTATGGAGTAATAATGGTAAATTGGTTAGTTTCGTTTTGTTTACATCTTTGCCTTCTCCCATCATGCTGAGCAGTAATGTTTGGTATTGTTATTTCCACAAGTGCTAAATTATTTTTGTTATTTCAGATGCATGGACGCCTGGTCTCAGAGGTAAGGCAATACAATGATCCATATCGATCCATAACCAGAAGCACCATAAAACGAAATGGGCAATAGATAGTGATTTTTCCTAATTTAGCCCTGGCCATTTCGTAATAGACTATAAAATCATTTTGTTATTAATGTCACAATTAATATTGTGTCTCCTGTCTGATTGGCAGCGAATTTAAGAATAAACGACAGATCACACACGTTTCGTATCCTATATTTATAAATAATGCTAAATTTTAAAATCATAGAAGCTTACACAATACAAATTTTAATATTGAGTTTAAATAATAGAAATAATCCCAAACAAATACGCGCTTAGACTTCTTTATCTAAGCATCTGCATAATTACTTTGCCGTTCCCGAAAACGCACGAAGATCGGAACTTGAAAATCACACAAACACAGTGACGTGGATGCGTGAATTTTGTTTAAAATATTGAGTTAACTTTTAACCAGTAGGTACACCCAAAGAGCAATAGTACATTGCGTGTAATTAAATAATCGCTGTACGGTGAACGTCTCGACCGTGCAATGAAGAGAGAAATAGCCCGCCGCCGCCGCTTCAAGTCATGGCCGGGCCAAAATACAGCATGCAACAACTGGCAACCTGTGCTGCAACTATTGTACGGTATGTTCTATACAGCATGCCACAACTGGCAACCTATGCTGCAACTATTGTACGGTATGTTCTATACAGCATGCCACAAGTGGCAACCTATGCTGCAACTATTGTACGGTATGTTCTATACAGCATGCCACAAGTGGCATCCTGTGCTGCAACTATTGTACGGTATGTTCTATACAGCATGCCACAAGTGGCAACCTGTGCTGCAACTATTGTACGGTATGTTCTAGTCCGTTTCGGGACTTCCGGGGACCTCGGCGTGGACTACTTCATGGACCTCCCCAAGTCAGTGTCGCAAGCGGAAGCAGCCGCATGGCAGCTGACCTCCCGCCCCGACGGCCCGTTCGATTTCCTGACGATGTACTGCTTCCCAGACCGCGTGGTCTGCGCACTCTTCGATGACACCGATTACATCGTTGGTTTGCAGATTTCCGTGAGTATACCCATTACCCGTGTATTTCTTTAAGTGTTTGCCATATTCGTCTGTAATGGATGGTAATGATGAGTTAATGAGCGATTTCTTGGAATATTTCAAAGGCTATAGTTGGCTCTCCATAGTAGTGCAGCCCTTTGATCAAATGTTTCCCGTTTCTTTATTTAATACTAGCGACCCGCCCTCGCTTCGCTTGGGTTAAAGTTCCCCCTCCCATTTCCCCCCTTAAAATTGAAATATCAAATTTTTCTCTTCATAAGAACCTTCCTCGGACTTCAAGCAAAATATGAAAAAAAAAACCGAATTGGCCAAGCCGTTCTCGGGTGAATATTCGGGCGTTTCAACCGCCTCATTACCATTCTCAATATATTCTCAATATAATCAATGACACCTACCAGCAACTTCTGATACTAATAGAAACTACCCCCGGTTCTGCTTCTGTTTACATCAGAAGTTGCTGGTAGGAGTCATTGATTTCGTCAATATATTGAGAATGGTAATGAGGCGGTTGAAACGCCCGAATATTCACCCTCTCAAGTTATGGCGTGACCAAAGGAAATAGGGATAAATTATATACGAGTATATAGATTAGCTCTTATAGTAAGTGTTAATTTGCCTAGGTATCAGATTTAACCCGACTATGCGCGAAGCAATAATCTAACCTAACTTTAAAGAAAACTTAGCTTTAGTTTTTGAGATTAAAAAACATCGGTTAAAACAATGTGTAGTATCTAGACAACACAAAAACGTGTTTGGACTCCGACTATGCTGAATCTGTTTCAGCAGCTTATTCTATCAATACCCAGATACCAATAGACCAGTGGAGCGGGAACGTGCACCACATGGAAGACATTGGCTTCACGCCCTGGACGCCTTCCGTGCCCGAGTGGCAGGAGGTCCAAACATACTGGTCGTTACAGCAGTACTTCGTCAATGCAGGTAATTCAAGATTTTGGTCTATATAGGCTAGTGCCCTGAAAAAATATAATTCGTCCGTCATTTACATCATCAAAAATATCGAACACGTATTTTTTATTTTTTTTATTAAACAAAAAATGAAGATTATAGTGCGTTGAAGTTGCGCGTGACGTCACGCCGCGGCACACGTTTTACCACCTTGTGACGTCACGAGCCCCCGCTCCCGAACATTGATGCGCGTTATCTTTGTCAATTTTGATTGATTTGAGAAATCAAAAAATACGTCTTCCAAGAGAAGAGGAAGACGTAGACTGAATTAGGTAAAGTCCAAAAATTTTACAGGATGCTGCCACGGGAAACGAACGATTAATTTTGACATAATTTATTTCTAGTGACTTGACCATTATGATAGGGTAATAAGGCGGCTCAACAATTGAATTTGTTGACCGTAATTTAGTCAAATAAGAGAGAAGGTCATTGCAGTATCGTGTCTAGCCGTGAAAAAGCTAGCGCGTAGCGAAGGAGACAACTGGCAAATCAGGGAAATCGGCGCAGTCTTTGTTCAGGGCAAACTCCTAGTTTTAGTCTCATTGTTGTCCATAACTTTAGGTTCAATTTTATCATCATATTTTCCTCTCTTCCTCAGATTTCCTGAAACTGCCCAAGATGCTCCGCACGGCAGCCCGAGCTACCAACCCGATCATTCAGAACGGCGCTGTCTGGGTGACCGGGGTCGGGAAGCAGCTCGTCAGGGTCGGAGACAACGCCGAGGAGCTCGACAACAGCATCTTCACCAAGCAGGCTTGCATTCCTTGGATGGGTATGCAGTCATCATTCTCATTTGTTAAACGTGACATGCGTGAATGTGAAAACAAGTTCTTGGGACCTTTTGTCTAATGCAGTTTATTATCCAACCAAATTTGATGGGTCTGCGCTCCGGAAATGTCGTGATCACGTTCTGGTTCCACCCATATCTGGTTCGTGAGATCCATAATTCCGCGTTGATAAATTTTAAGGTTAGGTTTTCACTTGATGCGGACGGCGCAGGGCCGATTGTTGTGGCAAGCCTTCATCTTCTTTTTTAATCTAAGGATATATCATATCCTTTTTATTTTTATTAGTAATATTTCCGGAATTTTGTCCTTGTTTACATTAACCTTCCCTTTCCAGGCCAGCACTACTACTACAACATGTCTTCCACTACGGACTGCTCCATTCCCCTGTTCCCCTGGTTCCCTATGGTTAACGGCGACCAGCTGATCGCCACCGGCTTCATGGTCCTGGGCCAACTGGACAAACCGCAGATCGCTAGGACCTGGTTCGAGACACCAGTGACCGCTGAAGTTCGGGTATGAACACAATTTAAAACTTGTTGCTGAATGGTTTTGTATGATATGGAGTATGGAGACTACAAAGGAGCACAAATCGCCAGGCGGACAGTGGGCAATATGTGATAAGTAAAGATCGGCTGACAGGAGCAATTTATGTCACTTTCACGTCAAACGTAATGACTAGTACGGATATGTTAGGTATGATTTAAATTAAATTATAATTAAACAAGATAAAATTAAAACTAAAACTCGACTACGAAAACAACCAACGACATCACGGTGCCTCTTATGCTAGTTTTATTACTTGTATCACAAAATAATGGTACATTTCTTATAGAACATCATTTCTTTTCGAGATTTATGCATTAAAACCTCACATTTGATAAGAAACTAGGTAATTTTTTTACATTTTACCTTAAAAGTTAAAAATGCGTACATTTATAATTCAAAAATCGTACTCAAAATTTGATTAGAATCATATTTATAATATTCTTTAGTTGGAAAGTTGCTACCTGTCGCCGACCATTAATAATAAGACTCGATAAAAAAATCGTACATTATTAATAGGTATATACATTATGCACGAAATTAAATAGAGTCATATCTACTCTAATACTTTCGTCATCAAAGTGACATAAAATGCTACTGGTGGCCGATCACTAGTGATCAGAAGCTTACTCTAAAGCTTTAGATGGAATGCACGAAACTGAATGTAACAGATTTTTAAAAGCCGATTCATAAAGTCATTATTAGCTTTGGACATTTAGGGTAAATTTAGTGCATGTCTTAGAATTAGTTTGTGCTCACCAGGCAATAAATCCTAATGGAGCTTATACTTTTAACTGCTTACGGCCGCACTCAGAGACGTCAATTAACTTAAGTTTGATTAAAGTTGCCGCTGTCACTTTCTTTGTTATAGCAATAGAATAAGACCTCTGATTCTCTGATCGTGTCTGATGTCTACTCTGACTTTGGCAAAATACATCTCACGAAAGATGTGAAAGCCATTATTAAAAAAAAAAACTTTAATGAAACTTAAAAATTAATTGACGTGCGGCAGTTAGTCTCAAATCGTCTGTTGAGTTCCCATTCCAGTGAACACGTTAAATAATATGTGATAGTATATTTTGTTCTGTAAGTTTTTCTGCGAGTAGGTAACTAATTAACTTTATATAAAAGTGAGTGCACTGCTCGCCGATAAAAGTTTCAAGTTTGGCGAAATATTGTTAATGATTGTACCAATTTACCTATTGATAAATAAATTAATAAAAAAACAGCTGTCTTAGTGGAACTACCCTCTGACGTTGTGAACTCTAAAAGTGTCAACCAGTTCAAAAATAAGTTTGACAAACATTCCAAAATAGCGTGACTTTTTGTTTAGTGAACAGTGATTTAGACATATCAGTGTTAACTGCCTGTCTAATATAAAATAATAATACTAATAATAATTTCTCGTGACTTGATTTTTTTAATCCCCGACGCAATAAAAGGGGTGTTATCAGTTTGTTTGTCTGTGACATTGTAGTTCCTAAACGGATAGACAGATTTAGATTGTTTTTGCTAGAAAGGTGACTTAATCGAGTGTTACCTTGGTTTGACGAAAATCCGTTAAGAGTTACCAGCGCTGAAAGCAGAGGCCCCAATTTTGTCAGGTGTTTTTCTTCTTTATCTAGGTGACAAGTCGACACTTGGAGTTGGGGATTACGTGAACCGGCGATGAGAGTTGAGCCCCTCAAGTTACTTGTCAGTATACAAAATATTTCTTTCCTTCCCAGGCTATCGTTCCCTACGGCCCGGATTGCCTGTTCGAGCTGACTGACAACCCTGGTGTTCTCACCATGCACGTCTACTACGTCGAGGAACCCTGGACGATCTTCTGTTAAGTCTATAGCCAGATGCAATCACGTGTACTTGGTGTAACCAACTACAGTACAAGGATATTTTTAATCGAAATTCTGGCTATGACAATAAAAATCTTAATCCTGTTTATTGCCTCTCTTTTTTTCCCTAGATATTCCCTAGTCGTCATATGATATTGATATACAGTGTCCCAATATCAGTAACCCACATTGACACCGGAGGTAGACCAGCCTAACATGACCTCAATAAAAGTCGCATGGTTTTCGAGATATGCCAGTTTAAAGTTTGTACTGGAAAAGAACTCCTAAAAATAAAAAGCAAAAAAAAAAAAAAAAAACTGGTTCGGTCCGTCTTAGGCTGGTCTACCTCCGGTGTCAATGTGGGTTAGTGATATTGGGACAGCCTGTATGACTCACCGACTCCGTCCAGCCCGTGGCGCTGCGCCTCGGCGATGAGGCGCAGCGCGCGGCGCTCCGTGGGCACGGGGCGGCGCTCCAGCAGCAGGCGGGCGCGCGCGGCGCCGGCGGGCGGCGCGCGGCTCAGGTACGACAGCCCGCAGCCCCACAGCGACCCGTGCTCCATCAGCACGCCGCCGTACTCCAGCACCAGGCTGTCTCGGAGCCGGGACGTCACGCTGGAACAATCACGCGTCTCTTACTGTGCTCAGGCACTGTTACTCAGTTTATAGTCAGTTCACTCAAATGGTAGGACACCCCAAAATGTTTGCCCACTCGCGACGTTCAATGCCTCTCACTTCTCGGACGATGGATCCGCATATGGATGTGGGGTTTTCCATTCGTGGGCTGCGCGACGTGATGCCAGAGAATCCGTGAGTTATCCGTGCGAAGATTTGACATTTATGATCTTTGGCAGGGATGCTGCGCCAACTGACGCAATGGACTGACCATGAATGATCTTTAGATCTGATTTTTAATGGTTATTTTTCAACTAGTTTGACATGTTAAGATAAAGATATTTTTCCAGCAAGTACACATTCAAATAAAAATGCTTAAAACTATAGTTCCCTTAAAAGTTAAATACGAACACAGGCTCAATTACGATAAATTATTTCAATATTGTAGAATCTTAAATGTTTTCGATAAAGTAAAATTAGCATTTATTTTAGAATATAGGGACAAAATAGGGGCCTTGAACAGGTATAAGAGACCAGCAAGTCTCCGAAACCTACCCAATGAACCATTGTTTACAGTACCGAAAAGTACCAATCAATATGGCAAGAGAGTTTGGACCAACTACCTCCCTTATACATTAAATAATTTCCCTAGAAATATTGTCGAAAATGTCGGAATTATGACAACTAACCAAATTAAAAACATAATTAAAAAAACATTGTTAAATAATTAAATCTTAAAAGTAATTTTTGGATAGGGTAACCCCTTCGTAGTTATTATAATCTTAGCATAATAAAGATTGTAACTAGAAGTAAGAATATAACACTAATTATTATTATAGAAATAAACAGTTTAAAAAAAAAATCTACAAATATAGAAATTGTATACCAAAAGACTTACTCGACTTGATGTTTATCCAGTATCTTCAACTTGTCACAGTGATAAAGAATGTCGGTGAGATGTGTCGCGAACCATCCGTTGTCTGATATCTGCTGTATTTCATGGATGACCTGAAAATCATAATATTAATTATTTATTTTAAAACTTCAGAATGTACTCACTGACATTAACTTAGATTTAGCTGTTGTTAATAACCCTGCTAGTCCCGCTAGACAAAGGGATATAGATATATAGAAGAGAAAGAAAGAAGAAAGAAGCGGTCGATTTTGTCTTGACGGAAAAATCGAGCCACAGCAGCGCTCCTCGAAAAGATAGTATGAGTATAACCATGCAGTGAAACATCGATCCAAATCAACAAGATTATTACTTTCGCAAGACAAGCAATTTAGAATCCAATCTATTTAGACTCAAAGTTTACTGACCGACATACTCCATTCAAACAAACCTGGTGTAAATCCCCTTCTACCGCTGGCCTCAGCAAGTCATGCAGGGCGCTCCTCCCCGCGCCCCGCATACCAGCGCAGGCGGCGGCAGCGGCACGCAGCTCGTGCCGGCGAGCCCATGGGGTAGTGAATACCGTCCAGCCGCCCAGGATGTACAGCCAGGAGTCATACTTGGGCAGGATGCTTTCGAACGCCGCGTATTCACCGGTTATGAGCTGGAATCAAAGATAATCACTCAGACTTCCATCTCTGGTGCGTTTATGATGCGCGGTGCAGTGCCGCATGATTCTGTGAAGCAAAAGGCTTCAACAAATATTAACGAAGGACAGGTTTTGATGAAACTTGACACTAAAATGTCCATTTGTGACTGTGGATGTAACATTTAAAAGAATCTCCCTGAACAAAATCTTGGGTAAATGCTAGTAGTATATGTAAAATAAAATGATTACCCTCATGATGAGCTCGAGCTGTGGCTGAGAGGCCACAACCTGACTGCTAAGTTTAGATCGGCACTCGGCTTGCCAGTGCTTCCAGGTAATAGTGAACTCTCCAGTAGATGTGCATCCATAAATCTGAAAGGGTGATTGAAATATAATTATTAAACAGATTCAATGCACATTAGATTTTAAAATTTGTAAGTGATTTTAAAGTTTAGCAAAATTATATTTTTTTACCAGACTACCCAAAAAAGATAATGTTTTTTATATACTTTAGTAGACAATGTAATTTTTTTTTTTATTTTTTTTATTTTTCTTTATTGAGGAAAACAAACAGCATACAATTGTACATAAAATATTATAACACAAATGGGTAGTTCACAAGCCAGCAAAGTTTTCACTAATGTACACATACACATTCGGAATCAGATTCACAAAGTCAGTTATGCCTGTGTTTTGTGTCTAGACTTTGTGTGTAATGACTAGACTACTGCTAATCATGATGTAATTTTATATATTAAAGTAATTTGAAGTTATGTCCAGAATACTGATCAATGTACAAGAATTTATAAAGTGTGAAGCATTTATACTTACAGTATATACCGGCATGCTCTTCAAACAGTTATCAACTAATTTGAACTCGTTACTGTCCGTAGCAGAATGTAGCTTCATCAGAGCTCGTGCTACGTCCACTCTTCCCTGCACAATCATGCCAATAACAGTGTCCCAGTACTCCGGGTGATCCTCAGAACCGCGCTCACAGGACTCAAGCAACTGTGCAGCTGTTTGCTCATGGCACGGGAAGTGAAAACGCACCCATTCTAGTAAAAATGGTAATACATAATCTCCAGGAACATTATCTACATATAGAATCTCGCACAAGTGCCACACACATTCTATAGAGTAGAATATAGTTATGCAAGTTAACAAATTATCCTTCTCAACTCCTTCTGCCTGCTTTAGAACGGCCTCCTGCAGATTTTCAATGCATACTCGGATAATGGAGCGATATTGCCGGGAATGCTTCAGAAATTCTACCCTATTATCTAAATTTTTGTTCACTTCAGCAGCCTTTTGAAGAGAAAGAAACGTGCCGTTTGATTCGTTCACTAGTTTACGTAAAATTGGGTGAAAAATCAGAATATCTTGACGAATATTCAAGATTTGGCCGTCTTTATTCTCTAAAGGATTTCTATTAGCTTCTTGACTCCTTGTGAATATGGAAAACTTGTTGCCTTGTCTCCAAGTGCATGCTACGCCTTTTTCTGGAGGTATACCCGGTAAAACCTAAAAAAAGAACCCACCAACAGCATTACTTTCAGTTGTTATAACTTTTAGACAAACATAACCTTAACAATTTAAAAGATGGTACTTACGAATGCTTTCACGGGGTTTGTGGCTTGTCCATCGCTAATGCGAGATGAATTAGGAGAAAAACTTGAAGTATTCATATTTTTTACTTTACAGAGCTACGAAATAAACAAATTCACTCACAAAATTATAGTATTTTTAGCGGCCAACAGCAACAGCGAGACTGTTTTTTTTAATGTTTATGTTTATGGCCTGGGTACAAGTCCTTTAGGCCGGCAGCACATTGTCCGAAAAAAAAATCTGACGACCCCTGGAAGGCACTCCGCGCATGTTTTGTTCTAGCCTCATAAGTCCCGTGTTTTTTCAATAGCAGTAGTCCTAACTACCGAATGTACTTTACCAAGTACATAGACATATAGATAAACATCTTTTTTCTTCACAAACACATACCTATTAACAAAAGTGCTTCAGATCAAGACAAAAATTGCTTTTATGCAACTAAAAAGGTGAAGTATAATTCGGAAGTTTTTCTTGCCATGTAGTTAAAATGTCACGTCCGGTTTGGATTGACAAAAAATTTCGGACATGTGGGCCAGGCTTAAGCCAACGAGACCGTTTCAAATCATTTCAGCCACAGAAACCTAATAAACAGGAAACGCCGGCCGTTTATTATCATGCGTGGGCTACATGGTTTCAAACAACAGGTTAAAACAGGTGGTTTAAAACCGTGTAGACAGTGGTTTTAGGGTGGTTCTACGAGCGTTTTAACCGCTCTCATTACCTTCCTCGCATTAATGTCGAATTTCCTGTAGATTAGGATAGCATTTTCAGTTATTTTTTAGAAGTCAGGGCACTGTAAAAGATAACCGAAAATAGCATCCAAAGATACAGGAATTTCGACATTAATGCAAGGAAGGTAATGAGAGCGGTTGAAACGCTTGTAGAACCACCCTTTAAACAAAATTTCGCTTGACCTTAAACGCCCTTGGCAGATACCAAACAAATGGGCTTGTTTGAAACCGTGTAGCCGCTCCAATGCAATGGCGGGTCCAATGGCGGGCCCATAGCGGTCCATTCAAATTTGACGTCTAAAACCTTTTGGCAACTTGAAGGAAAACGAAAGAACACCAGTAAGGATATCTCTTTCTAACTCGTTACGTATGAATGCCTTAAATAGAAAAATATCAAATATATGTCGTTTGCTGTTTTCTTATAGTCCGGTTTCTATGCAGGGTACTTATTCTGTGGTTTACGTCTAGCGGGCAGTTTGACGTGTGTGGCTTGTATTTGACAGATACTCCTAAACGCGTCGCGGTGAATCGAGTCATATGTTTCAAGCTTTAACATTATAATGGCTTTTCCGGTAGTCAGATAACTTCTTCTTTCTACAAAAGTCATTAGGATACCACTGTAAGGATATTTTAATGTATTAATTACTTTTATGAAAAATAAATTGATTTAATTATTGTATTTTTGTTGTCTAAGTACGAACGTCGTGAAATACTAATAATTGAAGTGGCAGGATGACCGGATGACTTGTTGGAGGACATGTTGATTTGGTCACGAATGAGACGATATTATTTGTCAATTCGTCAAAGTTTATTGTTTAGACAGGAATACAAAATTATCCAGTTATCTGAATAATAACGTGTTGTGTTACGTGCTAGCGCTATAATGTGTGATATATATTTAAGGCGATAGGTCGGACAAAGGGAAACGATTACTAATCATCGGTGACAATCATACTTGGTGAGTTTTTGGTCTAGCATCGAAATTTTGCCTGTCACTAACTTTCTATGTAGTTATTGGACCGCGGCACGGTTTCTTGCACTGTATTTTGTGGACCTTCACCCCGTACGATGATTTGTTCATGCCGTATCGTTACCGCAGCATTTTGTTTCATAGTAACAGAGGAAGTACTGAGTAACAGTAGTTGGGAAAAATATTCGGGACTGGGTAGCCCCGTTTGTGATCTAGAATATTTATTTCTTGACGTCACTCTAGCATAATAGAGTTAAATGTTGTGTGATAATGATAAACTTTATCTATGTGATAGTGTTATCAAGTGTGTTTTTCAGTAATCACTAAAAGTATTCTGAGGTGATGTTCAACTTCCATAAACCACAGCTTTGTTTACGGTGTTAGGTTAGTGCACTGGGATCATTTTAACTATTCGTAAGTTGCTTTAAACATTTGCTTTTAGTTCAATAACATTTACTAACCCTACCTCCTGTAGAAGTCATTACCTAGTTATTTTGATACTTAATCAACCAAATAGTAATATATAGACCTTGAAAATAATACAAGAAATAAATCTAATCATTGAGTTATTGTGAAACCTTCAAATGGTCAATTTGTTTTGGCAAGTCAGCCATGAAGGATATCATGAGTCAGCTGATCTACATTTATTGGATGTCAACATATAAACAAATGAAATTGTCTTTTACAAATTTTGGATGCTGACTTCTGTTATATTTGATACACATAAAATCGATCTATTTTCACATGCTAAGTAGATATATATATATTTACTTAATTAGAAGTATCTTAGCATATTTCATAAAAAAAACTAATGTGAGTAATATGGACTAAAGTATTTTGATCAAATTAGTACATATAAGTACAGAGTGTTTTTATAATTAATATTAAAAACATCAACAACCTAATTGTTAGTTTTAAGTTTTAGTCACAAATTCCTCTTTATGATTTATCTATTCTCAAACGGCTACTGATAAGACTGCTATTGTCTATTGGAGGTGAGAGCTTCTATTGTTTGTGTTTGCAAAAAC
This sequence comes from Tortrix viridana, assembly GCA_963241965.1. Lineage (NCBI taxonomy): Eukaryota > Metazoa > Arthropoda > Insecta > Lepidoptera > Tortricidae > Tortrix > Tortrix viridana. Next base: position 14,150,260 of record OY725182.1, read on the forward strand.
AATATACATAAGACAATACTATAGAGTAGACATAGGTAATGTAATATGGTAGGTATATGAAAGAAATACCCAATGTCATGATCTCATAAGGTGGACACCTGTACATGTGTCATGGACATTTTTGGACATCATCTGTTGATTTATAACACTACAAAATTTAGCAATTTGTGTAAAAATACCTATTACATAATACTGCTCTGTAAGAAAAAAGGGCACATCTGTGGATTATTCACAGAAGCATATTAAACCCTGTGTAGGTTAACAAAGGTCGCATGTGCAATACCAATTCGTTTGCACATGTGCCTTTTCTTCTTATGAGGGCAGAATAGGTATAAGGGTCATTCCACATTCGTTTCCACTGCCGTCAGTCCCTTGATCTCATTAACACATTCAGCGCCAGCAACCCGCTAGTCGTGTTCTCTGTTCGTAGGCAGTTTTTACTACAAAGCGGAAAAACGCTGGAATCGGTTACGAGCGTAGCGCGTAGCACTGCGTGGCAGCGAATGTGTTAAAGTCGAAATTTCTGTAGCTTTGGATGCCATTTTCGGTTATTTTATAGAGTGCCCTGACTTCTACAAAATAACCGAAAATGGCATCCAAAGCTACAGAAATTTCGACTTTAATGCGATTGAGGGGCGGACGGCGGTTGAAACGCTTGTCACCTGTAACTTTTCACAACACAGAGTACTTGAAATACATGACAAATAATTTTTATTAGTACTGAAAGTGATATAATATTCAATTTATAATAGACGGTTCAAATTAAAGTGCAATAAGGAATATGCATGAAATTTTTTATCATATTTCTTAACAAAATATGAAAATACTGCAAAAGAGATGACAGAAAGTGAAATTAAAATTGGCCATAAATAGGGATGGTGTAAGCATTTTAAACTACTAATTAGACAAAGAGATCTGACATGGAATTTCACTTCACTATGGGCACTATGGCCATATAAACTCCATGTTAAATTCTGTTTTGCTAGAAAGAGATAGAAACAACTCTTTAATGGCTTACTGTTGTATAGTCCTCAGTGAAGATCCTTGGAGAAGGCCTATGTCCAGCAGTGGATGTGGATGGTGAATGATGACGATGATGATGATTGTTAAAAAAAAACGCAAGCAAAATAGGTACCTACATACAGCTTTAAATATATCATCTGTCAACAAAATCACCAAAGCGAGAAGTGTTATTCACCTCTATTTGTTATCCGTGAAGTCGTGCTTTATCAATTTCCTATATTAATGAGTTATTTGCGAGTTCTCTGGAAATTCGGAAGTTTCGAGTGTAATTTTGCTTGTTTATCTAGCGGATATTGGTGTTTTTAGTCAGATAAATAGATAGATAAGGTATTAAAAGTATGTCAAAAGTAGGCAGTTCAGATCCATGAATAATACTAGAATTATCACTAACGTGTCACATGTAGTGGGGTTGAATAACATCCGAGAATAAAAATGAGAATCGCATAATTTTGGCCAGGCTATATAGTAAAATCTGGTTCATTTAGCAAATACACCGTAGAGGCAACGGGGCGGCGACGAGCGGCTGGCGGTGGAGGCGATTTCTATGAATTTGTTTTTACCGCGCGGCAAACCATCGCCGCAGTCGTGCTCAGGTCGTTAAATTCTGCCCGTGTGCGAGCATCGGATCAGAAATGAGGAGATCCGCAGGAGAACCATAGTTGCCGACATTCATCAGTCATCCATTTGGTTAGTTTTTTAAAATCGTTTAGTTAGCGTTACGCAAGATGTGTAAAGGCTTCGTCAAACAGACGGCGCCGCGCGACAGTAGCGTGGCGCGTTCTTAACGTGGAAATTAACAAGGAGTATTATGCAGGCCGTCAGACACAGTCACGCCGTGCTTGGTGCGATTGCGAGAGAACACGTCGCGCGCGACGCGACGTTTTCCTGAGCGGCTAGCACATCTTGTGTTTTCTCGTTTATCGCTCAGTGCGTGTCTATCGTTACAGTCTAGTTAGAAAAGGAGATCTGAGCGACAAATAAGTCACGGATCACTTGTACTAGCCGCCCTGCAGTGTGACTGCCGCGCCGCGCTGCAGTCGCGCTGCGCCGCGCTGGCTGTTTGACGAAGTTTTAAAGCCCCCTGGTTTCTCTAGTCATCGAACTTGGCCTTTTTTCCACCTGTTTTGATAGTATTACCAGTAAGGCTCGGACTATATGCATCCGGAATCGGTCCGAAAACGACCCGGTCCGGGCAAAAACCTCCGGATCCTATGTAGTAAATGCAGGGAAACATCAAGTGATTGCTCGAGCGACATCGGCAGATTGAATCGGGGCTTATCCGGGGTCGTTTTTTTTCGGACCGGACCGATTCCGGATGCATACCTATAGTCCGAGTCTAAAGCACTCGAGGCCGGCGAGGTAGATCGAACCTTGACCGGACTTAGTTGCTTAATACCATCCGTTCAATATTGATTTCTTACAGAGTTACTTTAAGACGTAAGTTCTTTAAAGTAGATTTTTGTTTATTAGGTTATTTGCTGGGATCGAGCAACATTAGTTAGTGTTTGTATTTAATAGCTATTTCAATAAAAATCTCGTTATGGTGGTTTTTTGGGGCCAGAATTCGATTTGTCAAGGTCTTCTGGACAAGGACGTTTTAATTTCGAGTTAACCTCTGGTCTCTGGTATCTACTTTTTTAGGGTTCCGTACCCAAAGAAAATGAGTGTTATTACGGCGGATTTCCTAACGAATAAAAACATATTGAGAAAGCTTATCCTCATACAAGAAACGTCTTTTTTTCAACGTACTTTTATTTTTGTTCTATCGTAAAAACGGTAAAAAATACAACCGTTAAATTTGTTATGATTATAGAACACACCCTTTAGAATATTAATAAATACTAAAACAAGCTAAATATGTACGGAACCCTCAGTGCGCGAGTCCGAATCGCACTTGCCCGGTTTTTACATTAGAGAGAGAAACAAACCTGGGGTTGACTAATGAGAAAGAAAGATCAAATACATTGAAATAAATAAATTTAAAAATAATATTCGCCGACATTTATTTTTCCCAAAATAAACAACCTTTGTAATATATTTTATAATTTATGTTTGCTTAATTAAGAGGGTCAAGCGTACCTAAACAGGTTTGACATAAAATTTATATCATTTGATATAAAATCTATATTATGAATACAAACGTGTAATCATCGTATTGAACTGTGACTACATGTGGTGACCCATAAGGGGAAACGTATTATTTAAATTACGTGAAAGATCAGTGAAAAAATAAATGTTTGTTTGTTTTTGTTGAAGCCTTAACTGGTAATATGTTACTGTGGTTTTCCTTACATCCGATATTAACACATTCGCCGTCGCCTAACCTCCAAATGTACTACTCTGTCAAGAAAGTACCGGGAAAAGATCAATAATACACAAACTGTTTGTTAATCATCCAAATTTATTTTATCACCTTCAAAGTATGCTCCTTCAGAAACGATACACTTACGCCAACGAATAATCCAATCATCAAAACATTTTTTAAACGCTGTTTCCGGAATTGAATTCAGTTCTCGGCGCGAATTCTCCTTTATGTCTTCTACCGATTGAAAACGGGTGCCACGAAGTGGTAATTTGAGTTAAGGAAAAAGAAAGAAGTCGGCAGGAGCCATATCTGGTGAATATGGTGGTTGCTCGATGGTATTTGTTGAGTGTTTGGTCAAAAATTCTTTCACAATGATGGCCTTGTGCGAAGGCGCATTATCGTGGTGCAAAATCCAAGAATTTTCATTCCACAAATCTGGCCTTTTTCGTCGAATTTGCTCTCTTAAATGCCGCATAACGCTCAAATAATATTCTTTATTTACCGTTTGACCTTCCGGCAAGAATTCCGAGTGCACAACACCGCGATAGTCAAAGAAAACAGTCAACATGACTTTGACTTTTGATCGACTTTGGCGTGGTTTCTTCGGTTTCGGTTCAGTTGGAAGGCGCCACTCCGAAGCTTGTTGACTAGTTTGCATGTCAAACTCGTAAACCCACGTCTCGTCACCAGTAACAATGCGTTTCATGAATGTTGGGTCGGAATTGACTCGTTCTAGCATGTCCTCAGCGACTCTCATGCGATTGAGTTTTTGGAGAAAATTCAGGTCTTTTGGGACTAGCCGAGCGGTAACATGTTTCATACCCAAATGATTAGTTAAAATAGTACGGATCGACTCGTGAGATACAGAAAGTTCGGCGGCTATCTCTCTCAAAGTTGAATGAGGATTTTCAGTCACTATTTCCTTCACTTTTGCGATGTTAACTTCAGTTGCAGACGTTGATGGCCTACCAGAGCGAGGCAAATCTTCCATCACATCTCGACCGCTTTTGAACGCTTTGTACCACTCATAAACACGTGTTTTTGATAAAGTCGAATCACCGTAAGCCTTCTGTAACATTTTCAGTGACTCCGAACACGAAATTCCATTGGCGATGCAAAATTTAAGACAAACTCTTTGTTCAATGTTTTTGTCCATTATGAAATTCGCAATACACACTAGATATGATATAACTAAAAACAGCACTGTATTTAATATAAATAACAGATGCAACTCAAACTCCGCGCCAAAATAGAAAACAGTTGTGCCAATCTAACAACAACAAAAAAAACAAAAATTTGAATTTGGAACCATAAACAAATCATCCATTCCCGATACTTTGTTGACTGAATGTATGTAATTTTGACACTCCAGGACGGCTAGTACAAGTGGTCCGCGATTTGTTTGTCGCTCGGATCTAATCTTATTAACTAGTCTGTAACCATAGAGAGGCACTGAGCGCCAAACGAGAAAAAAGCAACACAGTCGAATTGAGAACCTCCTCCATTTTTAAAGTCGGTTAGAAATACAATATGTGCTAAGACCGGCGCACTAGTTCTGTCCATGTAGATTGGTTTATGTTGATCCGTCGGGTAAACTATTAATTCTTCTGGAACGAAGAATATATCAGTTGTGTTTGTGTGTATGTCTAACAAAGTAAACCAGTTCGAACCAGTTCCCGTTAACGGAATGGGTATACATTATGGAAACCCGATTACAAGGTATATAAGAGCTGATCTGGTGATGGAGTTGGAAGGTGGCCACAGGATCTCCGCTATACTTTACGTAGACCCAGTTGGGACTCGTTAGCTTGGTCTTGATAAGCAGATGCTGACTTCCAAAAAGTTCAATCGGCAACAAAATATTGGCCCAAAAATGTAATTATTGCTGTAATTAATCAACTATGAACCCCAAGAAATGAGGTATGGGTATGTCATTGTGATCAGACAGTAGCCACCAGATCCCAAGCGATTTTATTGACAATACTCGTCACGTACATTGTTATCAATACCATTGTCTTTATTTGGTCACGGCTCTGAAGGTCATAGGTACTGATAAAATGTTACAAGTGAAAGGAGCAACTTTTAGCAAAAATCCGGGCAAGAGCATGTCGTGCCATGCGGTTTATTAAATGATATGTTTGTTAAATGAATCGGTTTGTAAAACGTTTTTTGGTAAAGCTTTAGCGCTGTCATGATCGTCATAAACATAAACAAGCGTGTATGTGCGTAGCGGAAGCGATCATGCGCCGGCGCCGATCCCATAGCAACGGCGGTCATCGCCCGCGCGCGCGCACCTGACTGTACCGTAACGCCTATACAAATTCGCTATAGGAATAGGAACGTATTCGTTGTGTAGTTAGGTTGTAATTCCGTTGAATGATGTGACAGGTCTTTTTAGTGTTGAGGTGGCATATATAGTTAAGGATGATAAATTAGTTCCCGTTAATAAATAATTTTTGAGGCAAGCTTTTGTTGAAGAATGTACTTTTTGTTGCTGTCATCATGTAAATAAATAAATAAATGTCATAAATCTAATCAGCTGTAATTATCCAAACAAATCTGAGTTCAAACTACTGGGTCCCGTTGCCACCGTCTTAGTTAAAATATATAAATAAATAAATAATCAGACCAGCACACCACATGACCATATTGATGACGCGGTTAGCCTAGTTGGTAGTGACACTGCCTACGAAGCTGGCGGTTCCGGGTTCGAATCCCGGTATGGGCAAATATTTGTGTGATGAGCGCGATTACTTGTTCCTGAGTCATGGGTGTTTTCTAAATATATATTTAAGTATGTATATCGTTGTTTGGTACAGTCGAGGACAGAAAGATGTTTACACTTTTGGACCTTATTACAATGGAACAAGGTGAAAATGTGTAAACATCTTTCTGTCGTCGACTGTACCCATAGTACAAGCCTAGAGCTCAGTTTGGGACTAGGTCAATTTGTGTGAGATTGTCCCTGATATTCATTTATTTATATTAACCGCCTGTTTCACAATCGTCTTTCCCTTTCTTTCACTTGAAAATAGACAAGGAGATGGCTATCTTTATTAAATGACAGATTAATTTACTTGTCGATTGTGAAACAGGCCCTTAAGGCCGCACTCAGAGACGTCAATTAAGTTTTAAGTTTCATTAAAGTAGCTGCTGTCACTTTCTTTGCTATAGCAATAGAATACGACGCAGCAACTTTAATCAAACTTAAAAAATAATTTACGTGTCTGAGTGCGGCAGTTAGTATAATAAAAAGCGGTATTTTTATGCATTTAAATATTTAATACTTTCTTTCGACATCGACATTCTCGACTCTCTGTATCTTGACTGAACTGAACTAAAATGTTCTGATAATATAAAATGTGTATTCTCTGCGTGAATATGTTTCATGGTTTGGTTTGGTCTGGTCCCGTTGTGCTAAATGAAGGGTTTTCAAACCAATAGTTATTTACGCGAATACCTCATCAACTTGGATTGTCAGGTTGTTAGTTGGGCGTTTTTCAAAAAAAGTGTACATCGTTAAGGAAAAATTAAGAAACTTTAACTTTTTCCAGTGCGTCACGAAAATTAGTCATACATTTAGTATCGTTAATACATACACATATTTATAACGCCCAGTTATAAATATGTGTATGTAATTAACTCTGGTATTGTACATATTGTCTATTGCCTTTGTCGTTTATAGTTAAACGACAATGTAGGAGGACAATAAACAAGGTAGGAGCTATTGCTCCTACTTTGTTTATTTTAGCATTTAAGAGTGCCACGTCGTTAATTATACCAGTTTATTATACCTGTTACTAAAATAGCAATAATAATATTTAAATGATTACTCCGTGAGTAAAGCTCACTACAGTGGCCGATTTTCGATTTGTAGACTTTCTAAATAAATCTCACCGTGGTGACTGAAATTCTTACGTCTATTATGTTAAATTTGAGTCCCCCCACCCTCTCGTAAACGAGATCACCGCGTGACATATCAGTTTACTTATAAACTGTTTTAAAATAGTCTCCCAGGATCTTCCAGCATGTTCCCATTTATTGGTGTTGTTGTTTCATGTCAGCATGTTCATCAGGTTAGTCGTTAGTTAGTAGTTTTTTCTACCTGCCAAAGCGCGCGGTGAATTAAATCGAAACATTGTCTTAACAATGAAAATTTGATCAATATGAAGTTGCTAATTTACAAAAAAACAAAAAAATGTGCAAAGCTGTTTTAGATATTCCTCTTTTAAGAATGCAGTCCTTTGCAAAGCTTTTTCAATAACAACCGTATAGATATTAATTATTTTTCGCACAAATTCCATCGTGACAGCTCCAGCCATACAATTGTCATAAAATTTGTGAAACCCTCGACTTTTTCACTCCGAGGCACGCTGTCTGGCTTATAGGGCTTCCACTAACAGTGTTACCTAACCCGGGGTAAAGCTTGCGGCTCACTCGCCAACAATATTCATCGGCTAGTGTTTGTGTTGGAATATTTGAAATATTTCGCCGCCCCAACCGAATAAAGACGTGTAAAATGTTTTATTCGGTTGGGGTTTTTGGGGTGTCGATTTCTTGTCAAAATAATCGATAATCGATATTGTAACTATCTCTAATTAATTAGCAACTTGACAACAATCTTGCTATTGTCTAGTGAGTAATTTTAACTTATTAGTTAGAGCCTTGAAAATATTGTCGTGGTAAAGATTCCCTTCCCTGTAGTGGTATATTTTGTGGATTGCGGTTTGATTTTTAGTTAAATTTTAAATGTGGCTTTGAAACTTGTCTCGATTTATCAGCCGACATTAGGTACGTCTTTTAGCACAGATTCTGACTGTTACTTGTTCTTTGCATTTTATTGCTTCAGTTTAGAGACGCTAAAAACTTTTATTGCTGTAGACTTGACTAGAAACTATTCTTGTTTCATATGTTATTTTTAAACCTGAGACGTAGATAACGATAATAAATTACCCAGGGGCTCTTTTTATTCCCGAAATCACGACTACATTTTATTTGTGCACGCAAGTTTTGTTGTATAGTGGACTGCAAGCCTTACTTCCCTAGTTTTAAGTAGTTTGATCGTAGCTGCCTGCCTTGTCACATTTCTTGCACAAATGATAAATACTATCTACTATTTGCCATACGGTAGACATTTTCTAATATTTCATAGTTTTAACAGTGCTAACAAGTGTTTTTTTTTTTATATTACTAACGCACTAACGTTTTGTGGTAATTGTTAAGTTTTTGTCACATATTTTAAATACTTGACGTGATTTTTTTTTCAAATAACAATGGTTTGCACGTTGTATATTTAAATATGTATGAATGTTTATGTTGTTGGCAGAAACCGCGGAACCACATAACTTCGGCGTTTTTCAGTAAAAAAAAACCGTTCAAAGTAAGTTTATAGTAGTTAAACCAATACTATTAATTTAAAACCGTTTATGCTGTAACTCAGCTTAATATTTTATGCAAAAAAAGCCTCGCTTTTGCGAGGTAGATTAATTGCATTTCTATTTATTTATTTCGTCATAAATCTTTGGCTGTATATCCCGATGATTCTTTATTTCAGAGTTGTTTTTGATGTATTTCGTTTTTTCATCGTTTGAATTAGTTTCATATTTACGGCGTAGTGATAATGTTTGTGTTCTTTTTTTTAGGAATTATTTTTTATCCTTATCGTCCGTCGACGTGATATCATTTGCATTCTCAGTTCCAAATGCCATGACCTCTGTGTGAATTTATTAAACATTGCAATTATAGAGTCATTTTAACCTTACATGATCTGGGGGTTGCCACGGTTCTAAGAAATTGGTACGTGGACGGCAAATATACAGGAAAACCACATAAAACAGAACTCCACGAGTTCATGAGTCTTTACATCTGTAATAAGTTCTATCTTCTGATCACTAAGTTGAGTCGAGAATTGCAATTCTGTCATTTGAACGCGAATAGCTAACGATTAGGTAGACATCTGTCAAAATTGTAGCTAATTGATAAGGCGAGATTACGAGACAATAATTCTTGAATCATCATCATCATCATCATTATCAGCCGCAAGACGTCCACTGCTGGACAAAGGCCTTCCTCAAGGTTTTCCACAACGATCGGTCCTCTGCTGCTGTCATCCAGCGGTTTCCCGCGATCTTTATCAGATTCTTGAATCACTATGTGCCAATAATTGGTATTTGTATGGTTTGTATGTTTCACCCCCATATTCTTTGGCTTCTGCAGTTAACGATCGCAGAATACATTGCATTCTATAGTATCAGTCTTACGGCCGCACTCGGAGACGTCAATTAACTTTTAATAATAATAATAATAATAATAATAATCCAGCCTATATACGTCCCACTGCTGGGCACAGGCCTCCCCTCACAATGAGAGGGTTTGGGCTATAGTACCCACGCGGGCCCAGTGCGGATTGGGAACTTCGCACACACAGTCAAATTGCTTTGCAGGTGTGTGCAGGTTTCCTCACGATGTTTTCCTTCACCGAAAAGCTCATGGTAAATTTCAAATTATATTTAAATTAACTTTTAAGTTTGATTAAAGTTGCTGCTGTCACTTTCTTTGCTATAGCAATAGAATAAGACGCAGCAACTTTAATTAAACTTAAAAAATAATTGACGTCTCCGAGTGCGGCAGTTAGTCTAGCCCATTGATAGCCTTTTTATCCTCCCGAGGCCAACGTCAAAATTTCGCTAGTTCGAAACAGAATCTTATGTCAGTCAACATAAGTTAAAAGTAATTTTGACAATTGTCCTATATGTAGGCCTCAGGAGGTTATAGTCTTTCCCAGTTTATTGTAACGGCAAAATGAAAGATAGCCTTTTCTATCTTTACTACATGGGATAAATTAATACTGGGAAAACTAGGTTTTATTGAAAGAAAGTGATTATTGTCATCGGTTTGTCTTTAAAACAATTGGTTATTTATCTTCCATTGTGATAATCAAGATGCGCAGGTCACTAGCCGCGTAAAACGTCACTCTTTGTTTACGGCCCGAAATAGTTTCTTTGTACCGTTTGGTGAAACATTTAGGAGACAAGGATAGAAACAATCGCTGTTTAACATCCAATGCTGGGGCTTTATTCTCGTTAACCTCGTCTCTTTTCCTCGAATTAAACGAAATAGCAGTTAGAATTTCATGGTAACCTAGGTGCCACCAGAGGGGTTAGATCGGGGGACAATGGAGGTCATGTAAAAATCGAGTGTAGTCTGCTTACAAGACATAATTATTCTGATTGTTTAAGGAACATAGTTATTATAGTTTCCTTCTTCCAAGATGAAACTCGAATTACACTAGAAAATATGCCTAAAAATTAAACGGCCTCCAGTTCACTCTAGTAAGTAAATATTTTATGTATTACATGTGAGTAAAACTTTATAACTGTAGGGATTGAGTTCAAGCAGTTCATCGATAAGTGTTATTTGAACGTTTGCACAACATGAATGCCATACAAACAATAGAAACTCATTACAAACTCGCATATATTGAGAAAATAATACATTCAGCGTTAAGAAAGAAGAATCCTGGCACTGAAATTGTTTATTAGTATTTGATGTTCTAGAAAAGTTCACGCGTTCTGTTGATTCTTGCTATCTCGTGATTAGATAGACAGAATGACAAAACAAAGAGCGTAATCGGTCGCTTTGCGTTCGGAGTCGAAATATGACCTCGAATAAGGTCAATTAGTTTTCGGTACATTGAACCATATCGGGAAACGGTGGTATATTTACCTGTCAAAGGTTTACGAACGACGTCCTCATATTGTTGTTCTTTTGGCATAAATACGAGTTTAGTATCATTGCATTTTTAATCGTACAGTCAGCATCAAATAGATAAGAGCAGCGAAAGTGGCCAAATATATCGCAACATATCTTTATTACTATAGGAATAAGGATGTGTTACGATATATTTGGCCATTTTGACTGCTCCTATCTATTTGACGCTGACTGTATAGTAAACTGATCGAATTCCGTGACTCACTCAATTCCGTGGTTTCAGTTCTACAATCCGCCGTAGAACCCTGCAGGTCGAATCTGTCTTTATTTATTTGTCTTAGCCTATTTAAAGTCGTATTTCAGTTCCTAGTTTCTATTAGCAGGGTTCTATGGCAGATTATAGAACTACTACCGCGGAATTGAGCGAGTCACGGAATTCGATGCGTTTAGTGAAAATTCATATTTTTCGTCATTGAAGTTATGAATCAAGTTGATAATTTATATACGTTGTACCTAGCTAGTTAGTCGGTAGTGTCCCTGTTTACGAAGCTAGCGGGGTCCCGCGTTTCCCGGTATGGACAAATGTGCCGTTCTCAGTATAAAGGGACCTTATGGAGGAAGGCAGTTACGCTCTTCTTGTTCTTGTAACTATACGAATACTATGGTAACAGTTCTAAAAACGGCTTAAGCGCTTGCCTCCATAAAGTCCCTTTATATTGAGACAGTCACAAATATTCAATGAAACTATGACTATGGTGCCCAAAATTTATCTTTATAATTTATCTTTATAAATTTATCTTTATCTGGTAGATTTTGACGTGTAAAAGTGCCCGTGCGGCCTACTTACTGAATAAATATATTTTATCTTTTTTTTTTTATCAAATGGGTGAAGTTAAAAAAAAGTGTACCTACATAGTTAAGGACTTAAGTGAAGAAACGGTAACTTTCCCAGTTTCGTAACGAAAATTAACGATACAAATGTATGACAAATTTTCGTTACGAAACTGAGAAAGTTACCGTTTCTTAGCGTCAGTCCCTAACATTCCTTAATTTTCTCAGTTTCTTCACTTAAGTCCTTAAAAGTCCATAACTATGTACAATTTTTTTTCATTTCACACAAATATCATACTCGTACCATCTAGGCATCTCCACGAATTATAACATTACCAATATTGGTGTGTGTGATTATGATTAGCGGCCATGTGTTATTTAAATAAACGATATGTTTATTCTACCTACTTCATGTTTTCCTGTCAAAACACTGTTTTTATATTCAAACATCTTTATTGACGAAATGTATAGGTAGTTTGAGTCCCGGGGAAGGACGTAGGATACTTTTTATTCCGGAAATTTGGACAGTTCCCGAGGGAGCAGCGATCAACGACTTTTATTAAGAATCTTGATACAATACACATGTATCTTGACATTAACGCCGGTAGCACATGCACCTCCGCCGCGGAACTGTAGTATCGAAACTCTGGCAACGAAATAAAGTTCAATTTCGTATTAAATATCACGATTCCGCCACAGTTTCGCGGTTTCGCGGCGGAGGTGTGCTGCCGGTATTATGATGACTGTCAATAGGTTAATCGGAACCAAAAATCTTGATTCTCAGTTAACTATATAATAATAGCTGTAGGATGATTCTATTCGCATGAGGAAATATTCTAAATACCAAATTGTTGACAATTACACTTAAGGATGTTTTTGTACCTGTCGATCAAGGTGACAACTGTAGCATAAACACTGTCACTTCCTTCCTTCCGCGTGACTGACAAAGCATACTTGAACAAGTAGCAAAAAGCGAGCATTAACTCGACTGCCTCTTTTCCAATGCGTATTTTTACTTGTCAATTAAATAGAGAGAACCCCCGAAATTAGACCCCTTTCAGACATAATTCATAAATGGGACAACGGATTTTTATAATCTCAAGCTAACAACACTCGTTTAAATCATTTTCAAATAAAAAACTTAATCAAAATCGGTTCATCTGTTTAGGAGCTGCCACAGACAGATGCACAGATACACTCGTTAAACGTATACCACCCTCTGTTTTGTGTCGGGGGTCAGAAAACAAAATAAAATACAGTAATTTCTAAACAAAATACAGTCATTTTTAAACAAAATACAGTCATTTTAAAACAAAATACAGTCATTTTTAAACAAGGATGTTTAAAGGCGAATGGTACCCTTGCATTCGTAAGATACACCGTTAGTACTGCATCAATTATATCAGTGTGCATATAGTATGACTCCTTTGACTCGGGGCCTGTTTCACAATTGTCAAGTAAATTTATCTGCCAGTTAAACTTAGTCATCTCCTTGTCTAATTTAAAGTGAAAGGAAGGGAAAGGGCTAAATTTATCTGTCAGGCATGCAGGTGGTACAGCCGGTGATTATAATATTTTTTCAAATATTTTATTGCTTGTAATAAAATCCTGTTGTCCATGTAATCTAATAATCTATGAATCACCAGTAAATCTGGCAAATGTTATCGTATTGGCGGAAACCTTGCGCGTCATGTGTACCTATGACATTATAATTTTTTTATGCAGGACCATAAATCTAATGATTTCTGTCAAATATACACACATTGGTTTAGTACAATAATTAGTAATATTATGAAGGCGAAAGTATCTATTCTTTCTAGTAGTCTATCTTGGTTGCAATGGAAATGACAGGTCATTCCTTTTCCGTATTATGGCGATGATTTTTTACATTCAGGGTTTATCTAAATCCCTTGAAAGTTACAGCCAACACAACAAAATTGATATTTTAACATACACATTTAGCCTACACACGTATGCGAACTTCATCCTTTTCTCTCGATTTAGTCATCAATGATGAGTGAATGGGATGGGGCAATAGAAATTTCGAATTTAGTGCTTCACCTACCGTCTAGAACCAAGTAGAACTATGCCTTTTTACGAGGGAACAATAAGGATCCCACACGGACAGAGACGCTGGCAAAAGTTGACGTAGAAATATCTTACATATATGGCATTTACAATGACAGTCTGATCGCATTGTTCAAGGTCTCATCATCCTGCCCTTGTCCTACACTAGGTATAGGGTCGGCACAACATGTTATTTTCTTCCACTCTATCAGCTCAGCTCAACTGTTCAAGGTCTAAATATTTTCCTCTTAGTTCCTTGATGACACTTCCTGTTAACCGAGGCTCGTCTCACAATAGCCTGTCAAGGCAGTCGGGTCCTGTCAGAATATTTAAATTAGCATTCTCTTGCCACATTAGTCGTAATGGTGCAACTATGACTTAATATGTGACGTTCTCAATATAAAGGGACCTTGTCGAGGAAGGCAGTTACGCTCTTCTTATTCTTGTAACTATACGAATACTATGGTAACAGTTCTAAAAATGGCGTAACCGCCTGCCTCCATAAGGTCCCTTTATATTGAGAACGTCACATATATATGACTAGACCCGGTTGGCTTTGCGAAAACTCCGTCCGGATTGCTACCATCACCTTGGCGGCTAGAACCCATAACCTATCATAGAATAGAATAGAATAAACTTTATTCACTTAAAGAAGTATGCCGTGAACACTAAATAAAATAAAGAGACAAGATGAGACAAGATTAATAATAACTAAGCTCCTAAGCTAATCATAAGCTCCTTATCCACTTGACGGTCCAGGGATCCTATAATGTCCGAAGTAGTGTGGTTGGTAAAATAACGACCATGTTTTATTGACAGTATCCACAAGGTTTAAAGTTACTCGTGCGTTCTTTTGCGAGCTGATGCCGTATAGTATAATGAGCTGTGAACTGAGAGCAAAACCTGTCCAGTTTCAAGCAGTGAAAAGGGCACAGATATATTACCCCAATAGCTCCTTTACTGACACCTTGGCATGTTTTAACAGCGTATTAATGGCGTAAGAACTGTCCAAGTGGATTGACCTGCGGGAATGTAGCAGCAGGTTTTAATGGTAATTCTTCGAGCGTTTCAACCGCTCTCATTCCCCTGGTCGCATTAATGTCGAAATTCCTGTAGCTTTGGTTGCTGTTTTCGGTTGTCTTGTAGGGTTTACCCTTGAATCACCGACACTCGTTTCATTGAATGTTTTACTTCGCCGAGTTTCATTTCATCGACAGGCGTTTCCACGTGCAGGAGTTATAATTTTTTGGTGGTCACAGGTCCAATCTAACCTAACCCACGTAACCCATGCTTAAAATAACCTGAAAACAATAAGGATTCAGCAGAAATTAGCTTTCGATAAAATGGAATTCGGTGAAACGACACATTCGATGAAATGAGTGTCTGCAAAACAAGGGGACATGATTGTAGAGTGCCCTGACTTCTACAAAATAACTGAAAATGCTATCCTAATCTGCAGGAAATTCGACATTAATGCGACCAAGGGACTGAGAGCGGTTGAAACGCTCGAAGAATTACCCTTAACAGCATATTAATGGCCTCTGAACTGTCATGTGGATTGACCTGCGCGAATGAAGCAGCAGGTTTGAACAAGTTTGTGTTTCAGATGCCCCGGGGACGGGACGATATGCAAGTAAACGTGGCGGGCCTAAGGAGAAATATTAAAAACCTCGCGCACAACTATTCTGATGCTCAGGTAAAACCACAACTCCCAGGACGGTATTAAACTGATCCTGGCTGAGATGTCCGTCTCAAGACACGTCAGAAGTTACAGTTTTCTATGACGTGTCGACAGGGCTGGGCAAAATACCTGCTAGGTACATAGTATTTCAAATACAAATTACAAAATAGATTTGAACGGGGTGTTTTAAATACTAAATACAAATTACAACATTTAAGACCATGTATTTGAAATACAAATGACAGAATTTAATATATTTCTTTTAGTGAGACTAAATAAGAAGAGACTATTTTCATTAGCTGGATATCCATTTTATAACAAGCAGAAACTTGATAGCACTTCCGTAAAATGTTCCGTTATACGCTGTTTTTTTTATTTATTTATAAAAAAAAGTATTTTTGTGCAAATGTATTTTAAAACATAAAGTACCTATTTGAAATATAAATTACAAAATACATGTAAGTAAGATTTGAATTGAAATACTCAATACAAAATACTTTATTAGGTAGTATTTAAAATATAAATAGAAATTAAAATACAAGTAATTGAAACACTGCCCAGCTCTGCGCGTCGTTTACATTGACATATCTTGAGACGGGCATCTCAGCGAAGTTCAGTTTATTGAAGACAGCCTCTTAAACCGACGTAGACAGTCAGTAGAACACTTTTTACCCGACTGAGCTAAGCCAAAAGAAGGGTAATGATTTTATCAGTCCATGTTATGATGTATAAAAGTATGTATGTGACCAAAAATCCGATGTTTCACCCTAGCTCCTAAACTATTGGACCGATTTTAATGAATGGGGTGTCATATGATTCGCCAAAAACGTGCGAGTGTCACAGGCTATGTAAAAATAGTAAGGGTGCGTCATACTAATCGCCAGGCGGGCTTTAGTTTGCAATTTTTGTAGCTTCTCGCTATAACCCGTTGAACAATATTATGTGGCGGTTAAAATCTGTCTTTAAAGCGAGTAAATCTTAAGTAACTGTCAAAAATATATTCTTAGCTGACTGTCACTTTATTTGCATTGTCATCAGCTGCTTAAAATAAATAATTAATAATAATCCAGCCTGACACGTCCCACTGCTGGGCACAGGCCTCCACTCACAATGAGATGGTTTGGGCTATAGTTCCCACGCGGGCCCAGTGCGGATTGGGAACTTTGCACGTCAAATTGCTTTGCAGGTGTGTGCAGGTTTCCTCACGATGTTTACCTTCACCGAAAAGCTCATAGTAAATTTACCAAATTATATTCCGAAAAGCTTAGAGTAGCGAGCCCGAGTTGGGAGCTACAATGCCATAGACAGATTCACAGATACTCAGATAGGTACATAAACGAACACACTTATAATATCCCTCGGTATTTCGTCAGGGGTCAAAAAGTTTTGTGGGTTTTATGACGTCAATTGGGGCTGTTCTTTCCCCGATTGTACAGTCAAGGTTATAAACATAGATACGTCCAAGGCCTCAAAAATATGTAACCACGATCTTATGTCGCCGTAATAAGGTCGTGGTTACATATTTTTGACACTGAACATATCTATACTTATTTACAGGGTGCCTATCGTTTCGTAGAAAGTCAATACCTCGAATTTCGGTTCTCCGACCACGTTTGTCAGAATTTTCAATTGTTCGAATCACGATAGTTAGAATTTCATTGCTTTGTAATTTCATTTACTCGAAGTCATCTGTTGTCCGAAACTACAGTTCTCCTAATTTCACTTGCTGCTTTTTCAATACATCGAATATTAATAGGCAAAATTTTCTGTTTCTCTAAAACGTTTCACCGAAAACGGTTGATTCTGATAGTTGGAAATCCTAATTAATACTTTTCGAATGGGTTTCGACTTCGAATGTTAGACACACTTTAGGAAGGCGGAGTGGGATAGCTAGGCGGAGGGGGGAGTGGGGGGCGAAGCCTCCTATAATGGGGGCTCGGGGGGCGAAGCCCCCCGCCATAAAAAAAACAAATACCCCCCTCACTAGGTTGGGTTAGGTTAGAACTGTGACCACAACAGCACGCGAGCCGAGCGAGCGAAGCGAGCGTGCCGCGGCAGCGGCCGGCGAAGCGCCCGAAACATAAATAAGAAATCATAAAATCTTTATATTCCGACTTTGTGTGAAACCGCGTATTAAACAATCGTTTAACTGAACAATCGGGGAAAACCTATTCTGTGAAAAGTGCATTCGGGATATTAAAACTTCGTAGATTTGAACATATTTTCAATTAAAAATCGGAAATTTAATAATCGAAGTAATGAAATTCGGAGAAACGAAAATTCGAAGAAGTAAAAATTCGCGTTACTGAGAATCGAAGTATCGTGTTCGGGCAAAAGAAAATCGAGCTAATAATTTTCTACGAAACAATACCTACCCTTATTTACAACCTTGACTGTATAACATTTAATTAACACTTGTTTATGTTTGTCACTAAGATCGAGGCAACAAGCTCTGTGACGTTCAAATGCGTCATCATTGTCATCAAAAACAGTAAGAACATCTATTTAAAAACCTAACTCAATTTTTTTTTTTAATTAATGAATGGGCCAAGTTTTAAAACTGATAATTTACTGATCATAATAGGTAAAACAGCAAATTACAAGTAATTATGTTGTTCAGAAAGTAACAAATCGAACAAAATATAATTACGATTACGATTACGTACGATTAATTAAGATTAAGAAGCGAAAATATGAACAATTTGCTCGCGGTCTGATTCATAATCTAAAACAAACCATCATTTTTATTCCGAATTTGAAAACAAATTTTAAACTAATACCTAATAATCTAAGGAGGGATACATATTTCTATATTTTTTTATTTATTTAAAGATTTTTATTCGACCTGGGCGGATTCTGGTAATGTTATAGAAATATAAACACATTCGTTGCCGCCTAACCTCCAAATGTATGTAAATTTGACACACCAGTGTGTCACCGGGCGCCGAATGTGAACAGCCCCGTATTTATGTAAAAACTCCTTTGTAGAAATCTTGCAGCTGATATGATGATTGTGATAAAACGTCACACAGTACGGCAGACGCTCAAGTTAAATCTCATATTCCGTATCACAGTTTAAACGTCCCAAACACCTTAACTTTCAGGTGAAAGTGCGCGAAGCTACATCCAACGATCCATGGGGCCCCTCAAGCACGCTTATGGCGGAGATCGCCGACCTGACCTACAATGTTATGGCATTCACGGAAATCATGCAGATGATTTGGAAAAGACTGAACGACCACGGCAAGAACTGGCGGCACGTTTACAAAGCGCTGGTGCTCATGGAATACCTCATAAAGACTGGCAGTGAGAAAGTCGCGATGCAGTGCAAGGAGAACATATTCGCGATACACACGTTAAAGGATTTTCAGTATATGGAGGAGTGGAAGGATCAGGGTGAGTTTGAATTGGCATTTTAACAGGCATTTTTCCATAGGATCATGTCCTGCTTGGTCGTGTTTGTCACGTGGATAAGACATCTGTCACTTTCTGACCAGTATGTAAGTGCGAGAGTGACGGATGCTTTAACCACACGTATCCACCGTACCGTAGGTTATATCGGGGTCGCTAGTACCGCTCGTACTCTTTTACCCCCTAACTCTTATGTTTTATTAATGGCATGGTGAAGGCAAACGAACAGGCTACCTGACGGTAAAGTAAGCTTTTAGGGTCGCCGATATGGGCAATCTCACGACATCAAATCGCTGCCAACCCTGAGGGCTAAGGCTACGGACGCACTGACAGGCGGCTCGCTTAGCGCCTAAAACCTAGCGAGTCGCTTGGCGAGTAGCCAAATTTTAAACGTTCTAAAATTTTGGCAACGGCCACACTGCAGGCGGCTTGCTTAGAGCCTAGTGGCTTCCACCCTGGTTTCTTGCTAGGATACACGGCGGCCACACTGGAGGTGGTTTGCGTGTTGGGTCGCTAGTAGCCTTCGTCGTTTGCTTGTTGGCACCTCGACAAAATGTCACTTTCAAAATTACCTCAAAAACTGCTACTTACAGAAAATTCATCTTTATAATATAGCATTTCACGGCGAGATCGACAAAATTCAGTTCATGATATAAATAAGTCAAGGTCAACTCGTCGGGAGCTTAATGTACTGTATAAACAATTGCGTAATTATGACGAAAAGTTTTACGATTATTTCATCCATTCTTTTCATCTAAAATGCTTTACGCCTACGTACAAATAATCAACACGTTTGTTTGCCAAGCGCGCAGTGCGGCCAGTTGCGAAAATTCTAGAACGTTTGTTTCACTTCGCTACTCGCCAGGCGACTCGCTATGATCTAGGCACTAAGCAAGCCGCCTGTCAGTGCGGCCGTAGACTTTCGCAACCGGCGCTGCGCGCTTGGCGCCTTCGCTAGTTGCCTGATCGATGTAAACAAAGGTCAGCACTGACAGCGGCTTGCTCGATACGCTAGGCAGCAGCAGCAGGCTAGCAGGCAGTCCAGTGCAGCCGTAGCCGATGGAATACCTCTATGCTAGCCATTTCACCGGGTGTTGTTTACCCACAACGGAAAGCATTGTTGCTTTCCGTTGTGATTGGTTGTGGCTTGGAAATGGCTAGCATAGAGACATTCCGTCGGCTACGGCCGCACTGACAGGCGGCTGTATTCATTTGCCGTCATTCCTTTCAACATTCGATTATGACATGATATTAACACATCCGATCCGGTGCCTTGCGCATGAACAATACCTGACGCGGCACCATACATTTTAGAGTAACTTTTTGGACGCGGGCAATTCTTCGATCGTTTCAACCGCCGTCATTCCCGTGATCGCATTAATCTCGAAATTCCTGTAGCTTTGGAAGCACTTTCAGTTAAACTTTGTAGAAGTCAGAGCACTCTACAAGATCTTAACCGAAAATAGCATCCAAAGCTACAGGAATTTCGACATTAATGCGGCCACGGGAATGACGGCGGTTGAAACGCTCGAAGAATTACCCACGCAGCGCTTGCTTCTTCGGTGCGTCGGGAGCGGTACGCTCGGACGCATGCGTCTCCGGAATCGAATGTGTTAAAGCGAGGCAAGGCGGTTGGAACGCCCAGAAAATATTATTAAGAGTAAAGTGAAAAGTATGTATATCCTATTGATTCCACGTAAATGCAAAATGTATCAACGATTCACCTTCATTAGTTACTTAAATAAAATGAATTAATAACTATAACATCTAGCGTAATCCGTAAATCGACCTAGTCCCAAACTAAGCTCTAGGGTTGTATAGGCATTTGTATAGGTAAAAAACTTAAGTAGCCCTTTTATGTAGTAGTGTACAAAATTTATATGGAGCTTACGTCATTTTTTAAATTTGGAACGGCAAGGCGTCTATACAGACACGTCACTACTACATATAAGAGGGGCTTTACTTAAGTTTTTTACCTATACTATGAGGACGATAGTCCTCTAGTACTCAAACGACATACTTGTGGGGGGAAATCAACAAATACTTGTACTCATCACACTAATATTTGCCCTGATCGGTGAGTGACCGGAATTCGAAGCCGGGACCCCTTTTAATGACACGGAGATGGCAAACGAACACGAATAATACCTGGGGGGTTACCGTGACATCGCTTTGCAGCTCAGTTTCCGTCGAGTGTAAACAGAGCTATAGCAGTTATATGGCGCTGTCCCATTCTCGAATAACGATAACCCCCCGGCATGGTAACCCCCCTGATCCTGAGTGGTATCTGTGATAGACATTTGCAATCTCAAGACGACAAGTGCATCGCGAACCCTGCTTAGATGGAATGCCTAGTAATTTTACCGATTGTCTCGATACATTTATACATTACGTATTAATACGTAAACGCAAGGTCAAAGCGTTATACACCACTGCCTAGCTCTACCGTTGAAAAGAAAAATGCAGTATGTGTATGAAGTCCATATGCGCATACAGCCTTTTTGCTTCGGTAGCGCTACGCGCAATGAGTCACGAGTGGTACTCAGAAACAGAGTTATCAGCTTGTGTCACGTCGGTAATTAACGTTCGCGGCTCGCGTATCCGCGATATTGAATCCCATGTTGCCGTGATGATTTGTGCCGTTCTCAGTATAAAGGGACCTTATGGAGGAAGGCGGTTATGGTCTTCTTGTTCTTGTGACTATACGAATACTATGGTAACAGTTGTAAAAACGGCGTAAGCGCCTGCCTACATAAGGTCCCTTTATATTGAGAACGTCACATTTTGTTATGTCTGCCTGTGCGAACGAGACTGTTAATAATGCTATACTGCCAGGCATATATGAAAAGTATTATTTTCCTCAAGGAAAGAACTTAAAACAAGTGAGAAGGCGAACTCCGCGGCTCAAAAATCTCCGAAATTGCTCCAAGTTAAGCACAAGATCTCTCTTAAGATTACCAGTAGCACGAAATATACCTATAGTATAAAAACTATAAAACAAACTAGCTTCCCGCAGTCTGTCCCTTTGTATGTATGTACGCTTAGATCTTTCAAACTACGCAACGGAATTTAATGGGGTTTTCACCATCAGTTAGATAATGTTTCACGGAAGGTTTGTGTATATAATAGAACCCGGAGCGAAGCGAGGGCGGGTCGCTGGTCTAAAATAAAGAAAGCCCTAATGATATTGCCGACTTCCGACAAGGGATAGCTAGATGGATGGTCACATTTCCAAGTGACGCAATAAATATAGTCGTTAGAAGTCTTATTACGATTTGATTTAGTACGTGACTTTGATGTGGTTGTGGTCTAGGAATCTAATTGGTCGACTGTAGTACAGTCAGCATCAAATAGATAGGAGCAGTCAAAATGGCCAAATATTACGATAATTACGAGCGGACTATCCCAAATTAATTCAACCTTTCAAAACTAAGTAGGTATCAACTTTCTCACACTAAGTAGGTTCTCGTATTATAATTCATATTATTATCGTTCCAGGTTTAAATGTACGAGAAAAAGCGAAACAGCTCGTGAATTTGTTGAAAGACGACGAGCGTTTGAAGAACGAGCGAGCGCGAGCGCTTAAAGCGAAGCAGCGCTTCGCTCAGAGCGCGAGCGCTTTCGGCAGCGACGGGGCGCTGGACACCCCGTCCAGCCCGCAATACCCGCCTGTGGAAAATGTGAGTGACGATGGTAAATTATCCTGTGAGAAAGTAAAGTCGCCATCAATGGAACTTGTGAACCATGTAAACAAACCTTTTAGGCAACATTTCTTCGTAAACTTTCACACTAGCTCTCCATCACTACTAAATCCATATGCTATTTCACCACTTGTTATTCTAATCCTCATTGAACAATATAGTATCACGTAAAATTCGATATTTCAGTAAAAGTTTGAAATTATTTTGCAGTTGAGGTTATTCCGACATATTGCAATGACATATTTGTTTCGTTTCAAGTCTGCAATTGTCTATGATGGCTGACTAGTGTTGTCCAAATTAAGACTATAACGAGAGGTAGTGTGTTAAAACGACTTTAATTTCGGTGGTTTTTAAAATCACGCTTGATTGTACCAGGTAAAATCGTTAAGATTAAACATTACAGTACAGTACGTTACGTTGCATAATACATATTGGTCACACGACAACCTCAATCGATCTTAGTGATTCTGATTAAAAAACTAAACTCATCAAACTATAGACAATATCAATATGGCGCTTTGTTTACATCGTTCACAAGTTCTATAAATGGTCACTTTAGTTCGTTTGGATTTATTATAATCCAAGTTGTAGGGTTATTTTCAACAGATGCGACACTGCTGGAAGCAGCCATTTTATAAGGAATTTGGTATCTCAGAGACAATTCCCATTTAGGGTAAATGCTCAATTACTTGGTTGGCACAGGTATTGGCCCCTTTGCAACAACAATGTATTTGCAATTAAATTACCTAGATCTAGAACTATTATAACTAACTAAGTAAATAACATCTAAAGTATCCCGACAATAACACCTTCAAGTCGTCAAATTAAATAAATAAATGGGTCATTCTCACGAGCGTTTCAGCCGCCGTCACAACCGTGGTCGCATTATTGACGGCTTCCCTGTAGATTCGAATGTCATTTGCGGCTATTCTGTAGGGGGCAGAGCCGCCGCTTACAATTCTTATCAAAAGCTTTTCTTTAGAAAATCGTCAATTTTGTAGCCACGGCTGTGACGGGCGGTTGAAACGATATGAGAATTACCTAAATACGTAAATTAATAAGTAAATAAATAAATAAATATCAGAGAACAATCTCACACAAATCGAGCTAGTCCCAAACTAAGCTCTAGGCTTGTACTATGGGTACTAGGCAACGATATACATACTTATATAGAGAAATACATACTTAAATATATAGAAAACATCCATGACTCAGGAACAAATACTCGCGCTCATCACACAAATATTTGCCCATACCGGGATTCGAACCCGGGACCGCTAGCTTCGTAGGCGGGGTCACTACCAACTAGGCTAACCGCGTCGTCCAATTCCATTGGCAAAAGAATGAGCAGCATGAATGTTCCAGTTGAACAGCTCGCCGGCGGAGTGCGGGGGGCGCGAGGCGGAGCTGGCGCGGCCGCTGACGGCGGGCGAGGAGGAGCTGCAGCTGCAGCTGGCGCTGGCCATGTCGCGCGAGGAGGCGGAGCGCGAGGAGCGGCGCCGGCGCTCCGACGACGTGCGGCTGCAGCTCGCCATCAGCCAGTCGCAGCACGACCTGCAGTCAGTGCAGCTTTTATTTACACTTTAAAACACACCCTTTTCACTATACGACTTCTAAAATCCTTTGAAAATGGCATCTCATGATGATGCCTTATAAATAATTGGAAGCCTAACCAAAATGCATTACGCTAGCTTATCGACAAAAATCGACAAAATGTATGGAATAAGGAATATGCATCAGTTTTTTTTTATCGCATTTCTTAACGAAATATGAAAATACCGTAAAATAGATGGCAAAAAGTGAAATTAAATTCGGCCAAAAAATACGGATTTATAAACTACTAATTAGACAAAGACATCCAATATGAACTGTGACGTCAACGTGCACTACGGCCATATAAACTCCGTATTAAATTCTGTTGTTCTAGAAATAAACAGAAACAAATATTTAATGGCTTATGTCTTGGTTTTTTTATAGTTATTCGAAAAACAATTTTTCACTTCTCATGCTCTAAAAGTTCGTCTTTATGTCGTGCGTAGGCGACATAAAGTCGCCTCTTATGCTCTAGAGCATAAAGTAAAATGTTCGTCAAAGACCGAGGCACTCGGTCCAGCAGCCACGCCAACAACTTTAACTTCATAGAATAACCTCTTTATTTTATTTCGTTTCGTTAGTATTCTAAGACCAAGGCAAGGATACCAACAGCCAAAGTACACAATAAAGCTTCATGAAATAAACTTATCATTTTTATTTCGTCGCATTTATTATTATTATTATTTTTATCATGTTGCTGTTTCATTTCCTCGAATCGAAGTGAAAAGTAGATTGTACAACAAGTGCATAAAACGCACCATTTAACACTCGACTTTATATCTATCCTCGCTCGCAAGCTCGCTTGGATGGATAAACGTCTCGCGTAAAATGGTGCGTTTTATGCACTTGTTGTACAATCTACTATTTCTGTACTGTTAATGACACGAATGACTTTATTAAAGCAACAAAAAAAATCATGCTTATTCCCTATTGACATAAGCGGCTGACGCAACTGACCGTTAGCTACGTCAATCCTATTCATTTGCTTAGATTTTGAAAATCTTTAGCGTAACGCATCTCGGTAAGGCCCCCTGGGCCCTTAGCCAAGATGCATTACGCTAACTAGCGTTTCTATTCGTTTCATTTTTAAACCAATCGCGTCACTGGTAGATCACGTGACTCTTCGTATCACGTGATCAACCAGTGACGCGATTGGTTTAAAAACGAAACGAATAGAAACGCTAGTTAGCGATGGGCATCTTGGCTAAGAGCTCTGGTCTGTTACTGATGGGCAGGCGGCGTTCGTTCTTAACTGAACGCTAGACTTAACTGAGAGTTAGAATGTCTGTCCGTTACTTGGGTTATAGGTGTAAATTATGTCTTAAACGAGTTAGGTTAACCCTTCGTATGTCGGACGGGGTTGCACTCTTGCACCCGTCATCTGTCGTAAAATGGTGCCAGCAAACGTCAAATTCAAATTTAAAACTGTTTTATACGTTTCATTCAACGTCTGTGATTTATAAGTTTATTGGGATTGAAAAAAAAAACCATTTCAGACCCTATTAGACTTGTTTTAAAGTTCAAAATGGAATAAAATGTTTATCGTTTTGAATTAATTTAATGCTTAATTATGGTTGCACCGATCAGTGCTTAGACATACCAAGGGTTGAGAGGAGAGTAGCGTGACCTCATTTCCACTTGCAATAAATTGTCGATAGTGACTTGCACGTCACTTGCAAGAAACTTGCAAGCGTAACCCGTCGTATATTAACTGTCTTGCAAGTGTATTTGCGCCCTAAAACATGTAACTGAATGTAACATAAATTACTTTTCGGCACACACAGCATCTGTTCGGTGCACTTTGCTTCTGCACTGGATGTCTTTCAGAGCAATCAAAGTCGCAAGAAGCTAGCGGTCCCGGGTTCGAATCCCGGTATGGACAAATATTTGTGTGATGAGCGCGAGTATTTGTTCCTGAGTCATGGATGTTTTCTATGTATTTAAGTATGTATTTCTTTATATAAGTATGTATATCGTTGTCTAGTACCCATAGCACAAGCCTAGAGCTTAGTTTGGGACTAGGTCAATTTGTGTGAGATTGTCCCCTGATAAAAAAAAAAAAAAAAAGCAGCACTTCCAAGAGCATATATTAAATTCACGTTGCGGTAATTAAATATTCTTTTCTTCGTAATCATTCTCATAACACTTGACTCAGTAACGGATGCGTCTCATATGCAATAGCCTGACGTACAATCGTGTCTTTCTGTTATGATGTCATCTAAGCTGTTTTCGACGAGCGCCTAAACTGCTTAAACTAAGTACTAAGTACCTGGTTGGGTAAGGCCGCGGAGCGTTCGAACCGCCCCTCCTTATTGCTACCAAAAAAATGACGTGTAACATTAGAACATTACAAATAGCGTTTACTTTCGAGGTATGTTTTTATTTAGGTATCATGTTAGAACCTAAGCCACGATTACCTATTTTCATTGAAAGTAAATGCCGTTTATTATAATACACGTAATTTTTTTGGTAGCTTAGAGGAGGGGCGGTTCGAACGCTCCGCAGCCTTACCCAGCTAGGCGCTCGTCGCTAAGTGGCTATCTCTGTCCCAGTCCCACTAAATCCTAAGCGTAGTCCACACAATTGACAATAATGTTTACTAAGGAAAACCGTTCAATTGTCTCAAATAAACCTGTCAAGTTAGCTGGTGTGATTTAAATGAATTTGGATAATAATGATTGTGTTATTTCTGACAAAGTACACACAAGCTGTCATTATGGGCTTCTAAAAATGTTCAATATCGATAATTTGTTGGCGTTTTTGCAACATCATTGCCGCGTTTACATGCAGCCACTGCCGCTGCTGCTCGCGCTGCCGGCGCAGTAGTCCCCCCCCTGCCCCCGCCTCGCCGGGCGCCGGCGGCGAGCAGCGGCGGCAGAGGCATGAGAAGTGACCCGTTTACATACTCGCGGTGCCCACCTTTCTACTCACTTGCTCACTGCGGCATGTAAACGCGGCATATGTTAATACCACGTATTTCCGACCTAACCCCCTTTTCCGTAGTCGACCCCCACCCCTGTACTCCTCCCTCTCCACGATAGAGGAAGACACGTGTTGGATGTACGAGTGCATGCAGCAGCTGCGGACTGTACCGTTAGTGGTTCGATTCCTGGATTAATACAGTAGCGCAGTTAGAGCCATGTCGAACAAGGGTAATTGTTTTACTTAGCCCTTGGATAAATAAATGATTTCTATTTGCGAGTAAACGTATTATGTCTCCAGGGACAAAATTATATTGTATATATTTATTTTAAATTATATTTTACTGTTTCTATTTGTCAACAGGTCTTTATTCCAAATTGGGTAAATAAAACCATCGCAGAATCGTTCCGTAGCTTAGCCCTCCATGGCAGGCAGATTGCTGCTTTCTTCATTCTTCGCTCATTTCTACAGAGGCAATTTCAAATTTGTTTTAAGAATCCTAAAGAAAAAAAAATCATTATTGAAACACCTAAAAAAAACTTCTAAGTGAAATATAATTTTGGGTCTGCAGCTTGTCAGCACTTTATAGTTTCAAGCGAAAGAGAGGTGACAGACAAGAGTAATAGAAATAAAAATAACTTTCCATTTCGAGTTTAAACTTCTATGAATTTCTATTGCAAATATGAGTATTAAACGTTATATTTGTATGAATACGTTTATATGAAGTAATGAATGCTTAACCTTACCGCCGGGGTACGATCAACTATGAATTACTTCATAGAAACGTATACTTAGATTATTTGACCGTGCTCCGGCCCCGGCTCGGCCCGGCCCCGGCACGGTGTAACGTGAATCATCCTCAACTTGAGAACAAATTCAGGCCATTTAGAACGTTCAATAGTTTTGCTGTCTGCTTATTTGAAATTGTCTCTAAACTACTCGTAGTCCCATTATGGTAGCTGCACTGACTTCATTATGGATGGTTTTGTTTTGTGTGGATGTCACTAATTGTGTAAAAAATCCGACGGGGAATATACGGTTTTAGAGAGCGCTACCATAACCGTATTAATAAACCGATCTAGCTGAGATGCGCGTCTCAAGACATACGTCAATAAACGTCAAGTCTTAGAAAACTGTCATTTGTGATGTGACTTGAGACGGGGGTCTCAGACAACATCAGCTTATTAATAGGCGCCATCTCCACGGACGAGAGGATGTAGAAGATAATCCGTCTATCTAGATGAAGGGTACAGGGAAAGAACATGTCCATGTTATTCTAATGTACTTAAACATGTTCTTTCCCCTACAGATATAGTGTCGGCCTGTGGAGATTGGCCCGCAGAGTTTGTATCGAATTCGGTGGCACGACGAGACTATTGTCGTGATTCTCTCGTCCTTGGAGGTGGTCTTTGTTTTATTGCAATGGGTAACAATCTTTGGGACAACTAACAACTATGAAAGGGGACTCTAACTTCTTAACCTTTTGAACACCATTGACGGCTGTTGACGGCTGTAGCCGTCATAGTTGACAGCGTAAAATACACCTAAGTGTATTTGAAGAAGGTTGACATTAGCTATGGTGTGGTGTCTTATATATAACACTGCGGTGGTCAAAAAGTTAATGGAATGAGACCTAACGGTGGCGCTCCCTAACGTTTCTGTTTTTCTGTGGATTTTTGATGAGTTTTGCAGGCAAATACGTTGACGATTTCATTGATTGATGTTCATGCTTTTGTAATTATTAGCTACTAGCTTTTGCCCGCGACTTCGTCAGCGTAGAAGTCTTCTGGAAATTGGTACGTTCCCGAAAGAACGGACGAAGTCGCGTGTAAAAGGTAATCATGAAAGGCGAACATTCATCTTTCGAGTAGTAAAGCTGCATTAGACATACTTTAATTTGATAGACCTCTTTGGTCAGTTAAGTACATCAGTATTTATAATCCGATGTTTTATTTTTGTAATTTTGCTTGGAACTACATGTTTAGATATCTAATTTAATTTATGCGCGTTATTCTAAGTTGTTTATTTTATTAAGTTAGTATTCTAGTTTGAAATAGTTTACTAAATCACGGTCTTTAGCAGTATTGTATAGTATCAAAACTTTTTACGTAATACACCAATACTTTTTTGCGTAGTTCAAAATATTGATTCATATTTATGTCCCAGAGGAAGAAGATCAACCTTCAAGAAAATTAAAATGATCATTGAAATATTTCTCTTAAAAAGGCATTTTTACGAGGAACTATATAATGACAATTTAAAAGCAACGTAGGTTAAAACATTATAATTAGAGATCGCCTGAGGGGAGCAATTTATGTCACTTTCACGTAAAACGTAATGGATATGGATATGTTAGGTATGGTTTAAATTAAAGTATAAGTAAACAAGATAAAATTAAAACTAAAACTGTGCTACGAAAACAACCAACGACACCACGGTGCCTCTTATGCTATTTTTATTACTTGTACCACAAAATAATGGTACATTTCTTATAGCCCAACATTTCTTTTCGAGATTTATATATTAAAACCTCACATTTAATAAGAAACTAGGTAATTTTTTTACATTTTGCCTTAAAGGTTAAAAATGTGTACATTTATCATTCAAAAGTCGTACTCGAAATTTGATTAGAACCATATCTATAATATTCTTTAGTCGGAAAGTTGCTACCTGTCGCCGACCATTAATATATAAGACTCGATAAAAAAATCATACATTTTTAATAGGTATGAGATATAAATTGTGCACGAAATTAAGAGTCATATCCATGTAATACTTTCGTCATCAAAGTGACATAAAATGCTACCGGTGGCCGATCACTAATTAAAATAAAGCGCCAGTTTATCAATCGCCGGCTTTGAATCTTCTGAACAAGATTGTAGAAAACCCTCTCATCGGCTATATCTCTGTTCCAGGACCCCTGGCGCGGAGAAGAAGCCGGAGCCGGCGCAGCAGTCCCACCTGATGGACCTGCTGGACGTGAGCCTGTCCCCCGCGCCCGCCGCCGACCCCTGGGGCGTCGCCGCGCCGCCGCAGAAGCAGGTCGGCTGTACTCTTGTTATTTGTGACGCTCATATCTACCGGTCGAACTTTTGGTGCCGAATGACGTCAAGTTGCATACAGGGTGTCCCATAAGTAATAGTCAGATTGACACCGGAGATAGACCAGCCTAAGACCTAAAAAACCGGGTACGTGCGAGTCGGACTCGCGCACCGAGGGTTCCGTACACATTTGGCTGGTTTTTAGTAGTTGTTGTATAGGGTTTGTTCTATAATCATACCAAATTTGACGCTTGTATATTTTACCGTTTTTACGATACAACAAAAATAAAAATATGTTGAAAAAATAAAACGTTTCTTGTATGGGGACCCCCTTTATTATTTCACTTTATGTTTTTTTATTTGTTAGTAAATCTGCCGTAATAATAAATATTCTGAAAAAAAAATCAACCCGCTATCTATTACGGTTCAAAAGATACAGCTCTTTATAGTTAGGACAGACAGACAGGCTGGTTTATCTGCGGTGTCAATATGACGTACGACTTATGGGACATTTTATATAGGTGATTAAACATGTAAGATCATAATAGGTTGAATTTTCGGTATCGGTATCGTGGTGCCCGGTTACAGATATGCTTATGAAACTTTTTGAGTTCATAATATCCATTTGACATTGCGATGGACAGTACCAAATCATTGAGTGATATTATTTTGTTAATTTTTGTAATAAATGTAAATAATCATTTATTTAAATACTTTATTGCACAATTTGGGTTACAACGCGTTTATTACTTAATTTGATGTTCGTCAGGCTTCTGATCTGGATTACGGCATGTTTTACGACGCCATGGTAAGGAGTTGTAACGGCTAGTTTTGACAATTTTGTATTACTGCTAGCTCCATTACATTACATTTTGATGCAAGTGCGGTAAGTGTCGTTTTACACGAGTCCCGAGGTGTCTTGGCCCGAGCTGCAGGCGAGGGACAGTGAAAGTGAAAGTGACAGTTCCGCACGTGTATCAAACGAGGTTTTTTAAAACATTTGTGAAAAAATGTCAATGAAATAAAAATAAAACGGTAAGTGTACGAAAGCCAACGGTCATGCGTAATACTCGATCAGCCAGGCGGTCAATCATAATACTCAACCGATCATTCGCATTACTCATTCAGCCAAATTAAAAAATAAATGGAAAATTAAAAAGCATTAGTGCGAAAAAATCCAACTTTCCGCACGATATAGTACATAAAGTACTTTTTCTTAAACATGCTCAGAAATGGATTGCATTTCTTTTGAAAAACGAAGACGCGAAGGGCCTCATTTTCTTCCTAGGTGTAAAATAAACGTATGAAAACCCATTCCTGTCCGCTGCGAAATTTTTTTTTAAGTGCTGTCCAATGCATACAGAATAGTAAGGACTAAGAAATAAATCTCATACAGCTAAAGCAATTGCTCGTTTTCGTAGCACAGTGCGTGTGTTTTCTTCTTTTTAATTTTCTTTAACATTGTCTATGGTTAGAAAAAAAAATTAAAAACAAAAACTTATTGAAATTTAAACGTAGAACTTATTGTTGTTGTGCAAAAACTACAAACGTCAAGTCCTCGGCACTTCACGGGAAAAATTGTCTACTTTTTACAAATATATTTGTATAATTTCCTCACATGTTTGAGAAAAGCATTATATATGCCTCGGCGGAAACGGGGGGATTGCCTGACTCGTATTTTAGCAGGCCTCGCTATTGCTCGGCCTGCTAACCACCTCGTCAGGCAATCCCTTACTTTCCGCGCCTAGGCAATAATGTACTTTTTTAACAACTGTATTAAAAATATTTATTGAAAACGTACAAACCTATTTTTACATTACAACTTCAACGTATAAAAAAATCTTCAAAATCAGACTTTATTTAGAGGCCTTATGGATGAAAATTGTTTGCTTCACAATTCTCTTACAGTACGTGTGCGTTGTAGTGTTACAACTCGCTACACTATTTGAATGTTGTTTGTGTCGCAGGAGACGTCGTCGGACGCGTGGTCCGGCGTCGGCAGCCCGGCGCGCGACCCCTGGGCGCCCGCGCCCGCGCCCGCCGACCCCTGGGCGCCCGTCGCGCAGGTACACGCCGCGCCGGCTTCACATAACACTTGTTTAACTCCATCTTGCTTAAACATCGTAATCATATTGTTAGTCATTGTTTGTTGACCAAACTGAGCCCTAAGCCAAGATGCCCATCGCTAACTAGCGTTTCTATTCGTTTCGTTTTTAAACCAATCGCGTCACTGGTAGATCACGTGACTCACCGTATGACGTGATCTACCAATGACGCGATTGGTTCAAAAACTAAACGAATAGAAACGCTAGTTAGCGATGGGCATCTTGGCTAAGGGCTCTGATGCTTTGAAAACAATGCCAAATTAAATACAACGACAGTTATCGCCTGGCAAAAAGTTTAATGTGGTGACGAGCAGCATCACAGGTAATATTCTCAAGCAGAAACCACAATAAGCAACAATTTTTGATCAAAAAATTGAATCATGTTGTCAATTTCACAGCGTCCTCTTTTTTCCAATCACTTTGCTTTGGCTATAGCTATTTATACTGGTGCACTGAATTATGAACTCTGCCGCTTAAGTGAAAAAGGTTAGTCTAGTATAGTTTTGATTAAAAAATAAATAAATAAATCAGGGACAATCTCACACAAATTGACCTAGTCCCAAACTAAGCTCTAGGCTTGTACTATGGGTACCAGGCAACGATATACATACTTATATAGAGAAATACATACTTAAATATATAGAAAACATCCAAGACTCAGGAACAAATACTCGCGCTCATCACACAAATATTTGCCCATACCGGGATTCGAACCCGGGACCGCTAGCTTCGTAGGCAGGGTCACTACCAACTAGGCTAACCGCGTCGTCAAGCTACGAGCTAAGTCTTGTATCCGTTTTCACTAGGGGCACATTATCCCCTCCCCCCTCACAAAGAGAGCGCGATCTCGCCAACAAACTGTCTTGTCAGTGGCGGGTTAACTTGGCATGATTACTTGTTATGTACGCTTTGAAATAATACAATACAATACAATAACTCTTTATTGAACACCACATACAGCAAGAACAAGAAATACAACAAGAAAGAGAAGTGTTACATAGTGAGTCAACAGGCGGTCTTATCGCTAAATAGCGATCTCTTCCAGACAACCTTACAATGAAGAGAAGATTAAAAATAAACATCAAAAACTGGCAGCCGGTGCAAACTAAAAGTATTAATAAATGAAATCAATAACAAAATATACATAAATAAATACAAAGGTACTAATGTACAAAGAGCAATACTCAGGGAAAAAGATAACAATGTCAGCCACAGCAATAAATGGAACAGAAATAGGAGAAACAAAACTAAAAAGGGAAGGAAGATAATTAAGGAAGTGATAAAAGATGTTCTTTAAGACGGAATTTAAAAATAGAAAGCGATCTCGCTTTTCCGAATAATGAATTTAAAAAAAAATGTTTAGTTGCAGAGCAAGTCGCCCGTGTCGGCGATCTCGTCGCCGTCGTCGGAGCTGGAGCAGTTCGACGCGCTGTCGCAGCGGCCGCGCGCCGCGCCCGGCCCGGACCCCTTCGACCTCTCCGCGCTCGGTAACTCGTGCGCATTTATAAACTGACGCTTGATTGGGGATCACCTAAAAAAAATACTTTTTTTTATTTTTTTATTCGAAACAATACACTTTTATAAGCAAATAAAAAAAATATCAGATTTTTTGGTTGCGTCATATAATTATAAAAAATAAAAACAGTTTATTAAATCTGGGACGGATTAAGATGGACACAAACTTTGGTCCGTCACATAATTAAAAAAACAGTGACAGATGCGCCATTGACAGCTACCTTGTCATGAAATAAACAACAAGCACGAGTCGACACCGCTAGCCACTAGGCCACCAACGCTAAGTGACTAACAACATGCATTGAAATAAAGATTCATTCTCTTAGTGGATCGGTTCGCAGTAGCCACATACAATGATAATAACGCCAAAGTTCTAATCATCAGCATTTTTATCGCCCTGTAGTCTATTTCTTTAGGTACTTATTGAACCACGTGACTATGTTAAACAGCCAATGGAAACTGTTCTTTGAACTTTGACGGATCAGTGATCCACTTCTATTGGCTGAAAAACTATGTCATGTGGTCTTATTTGTTTACATTTTGTTACATACTTAAAGAAATAGGCTATAGTATATAGTTATAACAATAAATTATCTTATGTTTTTAAAGTCTGTGTACTTGACATTACCCAGGACCTGAATGGATGTTTTTTTTAATAAAAAGTGGTTCCTCGCTGTATTTATTTAAAATTGCTAGACCATGTGTCACTCCTATAAACGCCATGGAAGGGCTAATTATTTAAATTTATTTATAAACTCGCTTGATTTCTAACTGCACTTTTATACTATTCTAGGTGACAACCTAGTGTCCGCGTCACCTAGCACGGGGGCTATCAAAAAATCCCCCTCGGCGTTCCTCGGCGAGAACTCGAACCTGGTGAATCTGGAGCGACTGCTCGCGCCGGTCACCGCTGAGCCGCCCGCGCCGAACCCCTTCGCGCAGCCCGAGCCGCGACAGATGTTCCAGCCCCCACAGCCGGTCAGTAGAGGGGTTAAAAGCTATCTCACTGACATATTAACTTTTTTTTATAAAATCCAGTTTTTACCCAAATTACTACAGCTGTATGTGGTCTTTGACACGGCTGTTACCATGCTAACTTCTTATTTGTTAAGCTATATAATTGAAACAACTTTGTAGTGTTTGAACTCAGTACTTTGCGATTCCCAACAGCAGTGTGCCCTTGGCTACTTTATCACAGAACGCCCTTATACTTTATCCTGGTCACGGCACCAAAATATTTTTTACTATGAAAAGCTAACTTTAAAATATGAACCGGCTTACCCAATTTCTTAACAGACTAACTATTGTCTCAGTCAGTTATTTATAGATTGCGCGTTGGATTCCAGGTGAAGCTGTCCATTAACGAGCTGAAGCAGCAGCAGATGGGCCTGTCGGGGCTGGCGTTCCCGCCGGCGCCCGCGCTGTACCCGGCGCTGCCCAACCACGCGCCCACCAACGGCGGCCCGTTACCAGGTACGCAATAATAATATTAAAATTCTTTATTTCGGAAGAGGTAAAACCGTCTCAATTGAAAATGGTGTACTATGCTCTGGTTGAATCAAAATTAAGGTACAGCATAAAATTCTGGGGAAACAGTTATCTTTATAACATGAAGTCCGCCTTTGTAGCCCAAAAAAGAGCGATCAGGACCATGGCTAGAATACCTCAGACTACATCGTGTAAAACTTATTTTTCTGATTTAGAGATCCTTACAGTTCCAAGTTTATATATACTGGTAGTTCTTGGTGATTTAGTCAAACACCTTAACTGTATTGAAACAACAGGAGAAAGACAAAAGCGCCTGGCAACTAGAAGAATGGACTTACCACAAACAATTAATACAAAACTCAAGGTTGTCAAGCACTCTGCGGGTTTTCAGTCAATTGCTCTCTTTACTTTAATAGGTTACCCTCGGAACTGAAGTCGGTCACGAGCCTGGGCCTGTTCAAGGGGAAACTGAAAGCTTTTTTGCTAAAGAAGTGTTACTACTCGGTGAAGGAGTTTTGTCAGAATAGCAATAGCAATAAATTGAATTGATATTGAATTTATTTGACATAATATATTTGACATGCTTGACACTGTAATTATTTATTTTATTTTAATTTATTATTGATATGTTGATATTTTGATAAAATAAGTACCAATTATTGATTTTATTTTGGGGTTACTGCTATTGTTATTATTGTTTTAATGTTTAATTATAATTAATTGGTTTCAAATGCAATGTATATTGTTACTGAATAAATGACTATGACTATGACAAAGCTCCATACAAATATTAGCAATAAGTACCTACATAATATATCAATATCGCAGTTTCGTCAATATTTTCTCTCGTGGTTCGTAAACTGATTACTTACCAACCGAAAAAATGCAGATACGAGTTTGAGAAAGTAATACGACGATATTGTAATGGAGACATTAGGGGTCTGTCCATTCTCAGTACAGCCATTTATCGTATAGCAGTATAGTTAATTTTCGTAACGTAATGGAAAAGTTACCTTTTCTTAATTTGAGTCCTTAACTATGTACACTTTAAAAAAAATATGCTCTAATATGGCCCGATATGGTATTTCATCACATTATCGAAACACCTTTCATCGAACGTATCATTTCATCGAAAGCTAATTTCTGCTGAAACCTTATTGGCTTCAGGTTATCTTAAGCATGGGTTACGTAGGTTAGGTTAGGTTAGACGTGACACCACCAAAAAATTATAACTCCTGCACGTGGAAATTACCTTCCGATGAAATTATACGTTCGATGAAAGGAGTTTCGATAAAGTGATAGCTACCCGGCCCATATACCTCCCGAGAATCGAATCGCGTTGATAGACGAGTAACATCCGGGTGTTGTTCCAGGAGTGTCGGACCCGTGGGCGGCGCCGGCGCCGGGCGCGCGCGCCGCGTCGCCGTGGTCGCCGCCCGCCGCGCGCCGCACCCCGAACCCCTTCCTCTCCTAGCCAGGTGACACGACCACGCTCTCACGCGATACTAATAGGGATCTTATTATGGAGGACATCCCTTAACACATTCACTGCCACTTAAACTACAAATCTATGTAACTTTGACACACCAGGTGTGTCACCGGTGCCGAATGTGTGTGAAGGGAAAAGTTCGCCTTTGTACATACCTTTTGTGTTTTTATTTTGTTGTCTGTTATTTGCATAAGTATTTTACACAGACAAACATACATACTTAGTGTTGGTGTAGCTTTCAACTTGCCTTATGGCCGTGACTTTCTATTGCCGGCCGTTCAGACGAAGAGACCGACATCTGTTAAATGACCCGAACCTTTACGGCTATGTTCAACCACAATAAAGAAACTTTATAAAAGTTATTTAGTTAGATTAGGATACTCGCCTTTCGATCAAGTTGAGAATTTGCCTTTTTAAGTATAATTTAAAACCAATTTGGCGTAGTAATATGGTTAAATGTATTTATGTGGTATTCCAGATCGCTGACTGAGAGAGCGGCTGGCTCCCACGCCGCTCGGGCTCGCTCCGCCCGCGCCCGCGGGCCCTCACGCCGGCCAGCAAGCTTCAGTGACCCGACGTTTCTTATTCATCACACTAAATTTTTCGTGTTCTGAACTGCACGAAAAACATGTGGTGTCAATTTAAACTATATTTGTCCCCTAATATGGTAAGAACCGTAAAACTGCATGATTCGGGCTCAATCCTGGTCACGGCACCGTTGGTCCTTCGACCGCATTTTTTAGTTAAAAATCTTTGAAAAAACTTGAACAATTAATACAGTTACAAAACTGACCTAATGAACTTACCTTAGTATTCTTTCTAATAAATTTCTTGTCACTAGCACTATTTAAATGTATATCGATTATTTTTATTATTTTGTGTATTTGTATGGTGGGTGGTAAATCATGTCAATGCCTGGACGAGTGGTGTAGGTTAACAAATTAATGGTAGTAGTATGCGGTATACATTAATATGAAGTTTTTATATAGACTGGATGAAGCTGTGACATAAAAAAACTAATTGTATGACTTTGGGTGTGTCCAGAACTCGGACTTGATACTATTGGCTCTGGTGTAGTGACGCTTTGACATGCAACTGTCTTCCTCTCAGGACCGAATAGAGTAGATACGATGACGGTTTATGAGCAATAAGTCTGCTAGTAAGGAGCTCTATCCTGGTGACGGCACCAAAAATTAGGTCCAGTGAGGAATAAAACTGAAATCAGCTTATTCTTGTTTTCGGTTTTCGATTAAAATAAGTTTTCTATCTGACTTAAATAACTTGTAAATTTTAGCCGTGAACTATCAACTTTCTAGATATTTTCCCTCGTTTCTAGTGTATGGACTCACCCAAAACGCTGTTAGACCAGCGTAGATGTAAAATTAAAATCAAATTTAATTTAAATCGTCGGAATTTAGTGGGCTAGAAGTTTCCCCGTTCGTCATACGGCGTCTCTTGCCTGGTCCTATTCTAAATTGTAATTAACGTAAGGTCCTTGGGCTTAGTACGTAGCAGTTAAATGTATAAATTCACTCTAAATAGATTTATATTCAGTAGTTATGAGCTAGTGAAAAGGCAAAAAATACCTGAATGTACGATATCACTGTGTTGGTCTACGGTGTGAAAAAGTATATCATTATAGCATTGTGATAAATGCTATATCATAATCAAATCTGGTTCGTTCTACAGAACCAGGGCTTTGAAACAACAGTAATGGCGGTACTGATAT
Source organism: Tortrix viridana (assembly GCA_963241965.1). Lineage (NCBI taxonomy): Eukaryota > Metazoa > Arthropoda > Insecta > Lepidoptera > Tortricidae > Tortrix > Tortrix viridana. Next base: position 14,188,871 of record OY725182.1, read on the forward strand.
TTACCGGTTCTAATAATAGTAGAATACCGGTACTCAGTAATATTTACGTGTGTGTGTGTGTGTGTGAGTGAGCAGAAGATAATAACATCGCACACGCGCGCACCTTTATAAGGAACCCGTATGTTTTCTGTGCTAATACCGTATTTTTTCTTAACCGAAATGAAGAGATTCGAGTAAATACAGATATTTTTGGAACCGGTTTCACGTCCTGTACAGAACTGTGTTTTGTAATGTAGCATAAGCACTAAATTAGACACTTAGGATGTCCCTTCTCTTTCACTTTGCTCGAGAGAAGATGGAGTTATCATAAATGTCGAAACTGACCATGTATGACTGAATGTTTAACTGCTATGTGCTAGTCTTGAAATAACGTCCAAGCTCGGCGTGCGGTGTAAGGTCTCATGTTGTTAAACGTGCCTTAGTATCCAGTTTTGTAACGCGTCTTTTCAACTGCTAAAAACATGACCCAATGAATTAATATAACTGATGTTTTTGCAATTGAAATTCTGTAACAAAGCGATTGTCAATAAATTTAAAGTTAAGTTAGAACAGTGTAGTCGAAGTGTGGACTTGCCTTTGATGTTGACACAAGTATTACATTAAATTATTGTGCTATTATGTATTTTTATAGCGTCGCGTCAGGGTAGAAACATGCTGAGCCACTTATCATACGCGACGTTGCGTGCGATAAGTGTTTCTGTTCATACAAATTCAAGAGTTCAGACATCTTAATGCATCGCATACGTTGCGTGCGTGGACTCAGTGTGCTCCTAGCATTATGGTGTTCTCGACGGATCGATCAGCCGGAGTTGTTTTTTTATGGCAGAAGCCAAACGATTACGCCGGCCAGCTGGTGGTAAGGGATCTTGTCTATTCCCATTTGCCCCACCTTGTAGTCCCCAGTGGGAACAAAATGGGAAAAAAATTCATTAGTTACCACAAGATATAATTCCCGTGTGTTACCACTGTGGACAACTGGGAAGATCTAATTCCCATTTGTTCCCAGTAGTCGCAAATGGGAATAAATAAAAGTCTCAGTTGTTGGGGACTGAAGGGTGGGGACAAATGGGAATTATTTCTTCCCAGTTGTCCACAGTGGTAACTAATGGGATTTTTTATCCCAGTTGTCTCCAGTTGTTGGGGGACTGAAGACTGAAGGCTGGGGACAAATGGGAATAGCCCTGGGATCCGAGACCTATTGATATTTCCAATATCAAGACTACAATCCTGCGACTGGAAATTCGCCATAGATTGGTCGACAATTAGCGCCTGGTTTAATATATTATTGTTGTATAGGTTGCATAGGTCCAACGGTTGGTCGGTATTGTGTTCACCTCCCTCTCACATACATAGAGCATGAGTAAGAGGTGAATACAATTTTAACATCAACCCTAATACCGCTACCTATATTAATGTATTGCATTTTTAAGCGAAGGCAAGACCAGAGTCGGTTCAGCCGCGTCCAGCCCCGTGAGTGTGTGTTGCGTACAAATGATTCCAAGTTATGTGTATGTCGCATTATTTGACTACCCTCGTTATATGTAGTAGTTATACACAGTATGCTCTCGGCTGTGTTGCCAGGGGAATTATTGACTCGTATTTTTACAACTAGCAACACCAAAGTTGGCAATATTTTTACATGATTTTTGTCTCTGGTTAACTTTAGAATGTTATTGTCATGGCAACGCAGTCGTTGGTTCCTTTCGCCTTATTAACGTTACTAGCAGGTTCAAATGGTTATGATTATGTTTACCCTTTATGTAGATAAATTATGTTTTAATATATTAATTTTTGACCAATAAAATGCATCGATGCGTCACTAGCCTAGGGAGAAACTGTAAAGATTAATGTAACTATTTAATTAAAATATATAAGTTTTTCAATATGCAGCGTTTTTTTTGGTTACACCTGTTGCTTTTTCGGTTCAGGCTCGTTCGGTCCGTTTCCTAACATGTCTGCTTCTCAAACTGGTCTTCTTCCAAGAAATGACTTTCCTATAATGTCAGCAAATGGTTTCCTATCATGCCACTGTCATAGAATGATCGTTTCCTTTTATATCCGTTTCGAAAATTGACCTGCTTCCTATAATGTCCGTTCCTTGTGATGTCCTATTCCTACGATGTATGCTTCCTATAATGCCCACTGTTTGTGTTCTAAAGCCCGTTTTCTACAATGTCTGCTTTTTACAATGTTTCCTTTTTTGTCCCTGAATTCAAGAAGTTGTTTTCGGAAATACTTGAAATAAGCATGCCTGGGATACTTCGGGGCATCTATACGAAAGTGATGTAGCAAAATATTATCGACAAAAAAATATATCGCTTCCGGTACATTAGCACCTAAGCTCAAACTACCCTTATACTCAGTACAACCCAATGTCAAAAACTCATATTGTCACATAAACATAAATTTAAAATAGCCTAATCTCTAAACACCAGAGTCCCAAAAAACACCAAAAACAAACTGATTGTGTAGAAACCTTTGTTTAACCAATGGAGATTCTTATTTTGTTTCACTTGAGAATCAGACATTTTGAGAAGTAGACAACATAGGAAACTGACACTGGGAAGTTAAGACAATTTTAGGAAACGGACCGAACGAGCCTGAGCCGCGACAATGTGGAAAGAAGGTTATTTTGAGAAGCAGACATTTTAGGAAACAGACATCATAGGAAACGGTCAATATGGGAAGAAGGCCACTTTAGGAAGCACACATGTTAGGAAATGGACCGAACGAGCCTGAGCCGCTTTTTCTAATACGACAAAAGTTGGGTTCAGAGGTATGGATCATGTTGTCAATTTTACTCCAACTCGGTATTTTCGAACTATACTTTGCCAAAGTGGTTCTCTTTATCTTTCCTTTTACTCTGAGTGCCAAGAGTGCCAAGGATCAGGCAAGTTATAAGCAACCCTCTAACGGTCTGGCCACGTCTTACCGGAGGGTGGAAAGGAAATAATTCATTGAAATTGCCACATCGCCACCGCGGCGACTCGTGCCAGTCGTTACATGCTTCATATCTATACTAAGTAATATTATAAAGAGGTAAAAGTGTTTTTTTTTTGTTTGGAAGTAAGGGGTAATCTCCGGAACTACACACCCGATTTCAAAAATTATTTCACCAACATTTAGAATAGACTCAGGGTAGACATAGGCTATATTTTAACTTAGGAAAGTACTGACTCCACAGACGAAGTCGCGGGCGGTAAGCTAGTATTTCATAATTCCAGTTGTTTGTTGCCGCTTGCGTTATGCCGTAGCTAGCCTGTTATGATCGTGTTTATCATGTGGATAAACGTGGATAAAACATCTGTCCCTTTCTGACCAGTATGTAAGTGCGAGAAGGACGGATGCTTTATCTACACTTATACATCCCAAAAGTTGTCACTCACACACCAATGACAGCTGAAAACCGGAGCTAATTTCAACCTTACGCCAGACACTCGGGTCTATTTTTCGCTGTCAACCGTGATGGATATATCCGTCGTCCGCGTTGAACCAGTGGTGCGGATATATCCGTCAATGGCGTTGAAAAGGTTACAAGATATCGTAAGTAGGGGTACCTATACTGCAATTGTTTAGGTAATTAACTAAATGTAAACAAACCAAACCACGTGACTGCGTTAAATAGCCAATCAAAACTGTTTTGCTGAGCTTTGACGTGTCAGTGCTCTGCTCCTATTGGCTGACGAACTATATCACGTGATTCTTTTGTTTACATTTAGTTAATTACCTAAACAATTGCAGTATAGGTACCCTGTTGGTGCACCCTACGATTTTGGCGCCATGATCTTAAGTTCAAGGTAATAAGAGGCGACAATTCTACAATTACTTGTGTCAATAACTGATATTTTGGATGCCAATAGTTGGATGTTTTAATTGTTTCTTCAGCGTATACAAAATTCGATCTTACGTATATAATATAAATTGACACAAATAAAAATGAAACATCCGTATACAATATGATTATAATTTATTCATAAATAGTTTACAAAGACATTATCGTACAAATATTAATTTCCGGATCCGTACAGCAAATACCAATAAACATTTTGTTCATTATAAAAAATCTTACGACTACGCGTCCCACTGCATATCGAAGAGTAATCGTGGATCGTTATATACACAATGCACCAGGTTATATAAATGTATAAAACGCTATCCCACTTACTGCTGCACTTGGAGACGTCAATTAATTTTTAATTTTGATTAAAGTTGCTGCATCTTATTCTATTACTATAGCAAAGAAAGTGACCGCAGCAACTTTAATCAAGCTTAAAAGTTGATTGACGTCTCTGAGTGCGGCCGTTAGAAGCACGGAGTGGACGATTACATTAATAAAAGCGGCGGCCGTCCTTCCCTAACCTTACTATAAACCTAGGTATCTATCTTACGGTACAGTAGATTGTATGCCAGGCTGCGCGAGCCTGGTATTGCGTGGCCCTCAAACTAAAATTAGAACAGAGTCCAGGCGCAGACTTCAGTCTCTCGATCTTCATAACCTACGCCAATAAGATTTACGCGAATCGCAAAAACCATCGACTAGACACTATCGAAAATATATCCCAATAAATTCTAATAATAAATAATTCAAGCCGACGTCAAGGGTAAATATCTTAAGCAAGCATAGACAGATCTAGATGTTAAAATAACTATGATTTTAGTGAAGCGATTTCTCGATTGATCACATCCGCACTCGCGGTACCTTAATCTTATAAATGCAAAATAGTGACGTCTCAGTTGTACCGTTTTGTATTTTTTTTTGCCGAAATGTGTAACGACAATGCTTGGACATTGAGTAACATTCCCGTTTTGATTGTTTTTATTAACCAAACAAATGGCAGTTCATTCTGCTCGGAACCAGCTGTTTGGGTCGTTCGGACGCCGCCATCTTGTCGGAGAAACAAAATGGCCGCTTGGATTTAAAATGGCGCCAACTGAGCGGTCACGCATGATTGTTCTTGGACTTAAGTCGGCTAGCCAAATGCAGTTTGACTCGGTACGCTATGGAAGAGTATGTGAACAGGTTTTGATTCCATTTATCCTAAGGAGATTCATTTGAGCGAACCATTTAACCTAAATTAAAAGGAATCCACTAGAACAATGGAATAAGTACATTCGTTCCTACCCTTCTTCAAATGACGGTAGGAATAATTTTTGAAACTGAACACAATCATATCGAAATCTTGGACACGCTCTTTCCAACATTTCAATATGATCTAACTTATTTAATAGAAATTACATAGTTCTATAGTGGGTTTTAAAAGCTTTTATGCCCTGCTTCATAAAGAAATGGTCTAGAAACAAAAGTCCCGTGATCGCTGGTCCGTCCAAAAGAATCCTTACATCATATCTGCGATGTGCTCAGTGCGTCACCGGTCACTAAGCGACATTGCAGATATTGCGCTTACAACAGACCAAAATCTTAGGACGATAGAGATCAAATTACACACTGTTTACAATTTGAAAATTAATTTCTAACCAAAAAATTGCGTAGAAAACGAACCATGCATCCAACGATACCGCCAAAGCCAATTTTGCTTACTATCTTGCCTAACATGTCCGTGGCGGTATCATTCAGCTTAAATTTGGGTACAACTTTTAGGTTACAAATCTCGTTTACCAACAATCCTATTTCACAATATTTTACAAGTGTGAAACGCCAAAATTTACAACTTTTTCTATAGAAGCATACATTTAAAGTTTTTCGGAATCGGAGGGCTTATTGCCTAACGCACTCGCGATCGTGATCGCCTTCATTTTTGACAGTTGAAGGCAAGTCTGCCTACAAAATGCAAAAAATTGATCTACTTTCAAGTCGATCGCGATCGCGTGTACGTTAGGCAATAAGCCCTCGGGTCTACATTATGAACAGTATCGTCTCTATCGTTCCCAGGATTCTGATCGTACCGTCGACGAGCGGGCGGCCCCCGTCGCCTCTTGTTCCAGGGTCCGGCCGCTGCCGAGCGCGCCTAGTACTCCCAGTGCGTGGCCGAGCTGAGGTCCTGGCCCGCGAGGCGGAAGTTGCCGTTCTTGACGGCGGCGAGGTACTCGCGGGAGGCGGCGGCGCGGATGGCGAGGCGCGTGGGCTCGCGCAGCTCCAGGTGGAAGCCCTGCGGCGCGTCCGCGTCGCACGTCACCGACTCGCCGTCCGCGTGCCAGTACTTGCCGTTTGACCCTGCAAATTTACGGTTACTGGTAACTAAGATATTCATGCTGGTTTAGGTGCGGTATTGATGGTATGATGCCACGTTGTTAAAGTTAAATCCAGTATTTGTGGTATCATGGAATTAAAGCTAGTTTTAAATAAACATCTCGTGCGCAGCACAGACGCGATATTGATATGAATATGTATAAATATTTCTCTTCTACTTAAATCTGGATTGATAACTAAGAAAGAACACAGTTTTAAATAAGTATTCGACGGGCGTTAGCAATGAGTTACTAAGCAATACGAAATATCCTCCCGAAAACCGATGCAATGACTAACATGAAGGCATATCTAATCCTCTGTGGGCTTAACATATATGGACAAGATAAAGTTTGACAGGTGCTACGGAAATTAATACATCTATTCCATATTCTAACGTAACACTTAACGCTTAAGATTTAAAATAAAAGTCTCGTCCTGACTTTTATTACCTTTTATTACTAAACTGCTATAGCGATTTTCACTTTTTTATAGCGATGTTATCAAGACGAGGCTTATTTTAAACCTTAAGCGTTAAGTCTTACGTTAGAATATGGAATAGATGTATTAATTTCCGTAGTACCTGTCAAATTTTATCTCGTGTATGCATGCTTAGCTCGCTGGCCTGTCTTCGTCTGCCTTCTTCAAGCCGTAATAATCTCAAAATTAAAGACATCCTCTATACCCATTAAACTACACACTTCAAACTCTAGCTGTAATAGAATAGTTAAATACAAAAGAGCTCACCCTTGAAGTAAACGGCGCCCCGCGGCCCGCGCACGACCTGGATGGTCTCGTAGTTGGCCTTGTTGCACTCCATGCGCACGCCCTTCGGCCCCACGAAGCCCTGCTCGCACTTCAGCACCAGGATGGGCCTGCCGACATTAAATAATGCTTGAAAAATCTACGAACGAATCGAATTGATTACGAGATATCCTAGGATTATTAACGACCTAATTATATCGGTACCTTTCCATATGTTGAGGCAATCATATTTGTAAAAGTGCCACTTTGAAGTGAATACAAGATCGTAGTTCAAGTTCATAATTTCAAATAATCACCTAGAAGCTAACAAACATTTGTAACCGTGACCAATAAAGTGTCAGGGTCAAGTAATCAAAAGTAACATGAATAATCAAATCTATTATTTTGTACCTGTTACATTGGGGGAAAGGGGAGGTATCGATTTGATCAGGTATTCGTTCATTTTAAAAAATCCTAACATTTGACAGAGGGTCGAAATTCCTGACATGTCAGGAAAATTACTATCATCTAGTTTCACACACAGCAACTAGGATTCAACTAGCTACAGTATACACCGGTACTGACCTGTTGATGAGGTAGAAGTAGTACTTGCAGTTGTCTTCAACTGCGTCTGCGCTGGCGTAGAGGTGCCCCGAGCGCTTGGTGAGCAGGTACTTGCCGTTGTTGGCGCGGAACGCCACCGCGCCGTCGCCCTGCCACTCCAGCTCGAACAGCGCGTTCGACGACCTGTGGAGGAGAGGTTTTTTAGCATACGTTAGCGTTGACCGCGCAAAGTTAATAGGGGACAATCACACTCAATTGACTTGTCCCAAACTAAGCTCAAGGAGCAGTTACGCACTGCGTACTATCCGAATCCGAGCAATGTCGGTCCGAAGTAGCAATAGTGCGCGGAGACCAGGCGGCCAATTCCTGCGGTACAAAGATATGCTTAAGCGGCAGATGAAGCGTTGTGACCTCGACCCATCACAATGGGAGGCTATGGCAGAGGACCGGCCGTTTTGGAGGCATACAGTGAGCACTTAGGTGTTTGAGTTTGAAAGGAGAAGACGAGATGAGCTCGATGCTAAACGAGACGAGCTCAAGGCCCGACCACCTGCGGCCATCCACTATAACTATATCGGAGAGCTGCTGACCTGCACCAAATGTCAACGAACATTTCGTGCAAAAATCGGTTATGTCAGCCACCTGAGAGCACACGAGCGACGCTCTGAATAGTCGGATCCTAGTCGCTGTGGCCGAAATCGGTCGGGATCGTATTATTAGTGCCCGGTAACCGATGCTCTTAGAGGTTTATTTAGGTGGGAAAATGTGTAACCATGATTCAATTGGTTTGGTTCCCCTGTCCCAAGGGTAGTGGAGGTCAGATGGCACTCGCTCCACTATAATAACTGGCCGAATCTGGATCATGGTCAAGCGTACCGACGAAGAACGAAACAAAGCGCTAGGAGCAGTAAATGCTAGTAGTGTAACAAGGGTAACTGACTTGTTATCTCCGGCTGCCTGGATCCCGCCGCCGGTCTCGAGGGTCCAGTAGCGGTCCTGCATGGTCCTGATGTACCAGCGGCGCGTGGCCCAGTCGAACTCGAGCTGGAACGTCTCGTGCGACGAGATCTCGTCCTGGTTCGCTGTTACGTCCACTCCTGGAAATAATGAGGATAAAAATATTAAACTGAAAATTAGGTGAAAATTGTGATTTGATTTGTAGGAAGGTACATGGTAGGAAGTTGAAATTTTGTGGCATTTTTTTTAATTGGGGTGCGATTGTTTTGCGGCGCGAAGACAGGGTTGTGCAAGTTACTAGGCTTTCTTGCCACGTCTTTTATAATAATTTGTAAATTAGGTACGGTCTGTGTTACCGCCTACGTGACATTAACAGTTAGGTTCAGTCGAGTTCAAAGATATGTCAACTTGCGCCTTATCCTATTGAAATAAGATGCAAAATAACATATTTCACAAAATATTAAGCGGTACTTTAAAACTCGACCTCTATCTTAAAATCACAAAGCACAAAATCAAAGAGATTGTTAAAACTGCCATCTCACGCTCACCCTAAATCCGAATGCGCCCAACCCAACTAATACTCCAAATAAGAAAGGTAATGTGTTTAATAGTATACCTACTCCTTTTTCCACAGATACTTGGATAGTCGGAGAATTAACAGGCATTTCCAACTAAATCCCCCCCCTCCGGGGAGGCCCTGCTTACAGAACTCCTATCTCTTCAATGGCCCAAAGGATTTTTCACTTAGCTAAGATCTCGATCAAGGTACCTTTCAAACAAACAGAAAAACTAAATCTAAATCGTTTGGGAGCCACGGTGCCACAGACAGACACACAGACACACACGTAAAACTTATAACACCCCTCTCTTTTGCGTCGGGGGTTAGAATAGAGTTTAGCACCTTGTACACAAACTGTTTCCCAGGCTACAGCAACTACTACTAAGTAATATTAGAAACATATGCAGTTTGTAAAGTTGTTTAGTTGTTTGTGACTCAATCCTGCATGATTATCAGCGAGCCTAACATGCATCACAAGAATAAAGTGACAGCACGAATAAAAAGTTGCTAGAGTAATTAAATAGCATGCTTAGCTTAGAGCCTGTGCACACTAGCGATTTCAGCCCTTAGACCCCCGGTCAAAAATGCTAGGTGTTAGATTTGAACGATTTATTTTATTAATCTAGCAATAAAAAGTAATAAAAGTCTGGACGAGACACTTTTATTTTAAACATTAAGCGTTAAGTTTTACGTTAGTATATGGAATAGATGTACCTATTAATTTCCTTAGCACTGTGCATCGCTAAGCTGAACGGGGTTTGGAAGAAATTAAGCACAGAAATTAAGTACATTCCCGAAGGAAATATACTTGTTCGAAACAAATTCACGGGCAAAATGGTCAATTAAAATTTGTAACAGACCTGAGTCTTAACCCACTTTTGCTATCTTCTATAATCAAAGGCCATCAAAAGTCCATCAATCCCGTTACTGGCTAAGTTTACTGGTGTTTGTTTTGTTTAGAGGTACAATATAACTGCGCCGTAACGAGATGCACGACCGCTAGCGATACCGAACGTAACGGAATCGGTGAGAACAGTGGTTTAGTTGTAACTAAACGAACTTAAACGCGGTTTACTATAAATACGTGTCCAATCACTTCCTAAACAACATTACAAACTGATTCATTTCTCAAACAAATAATTTGGCAAACCACTTTTTTTCCGAATCTGTAATTATTTCAGGATTTATTTCAGGTATTTATTTATTTACTATATATAAAGTTACAATTATAGGCTTACAGTTAAGACCAAAGCACCTACATTGTTATCATTAATAAGAATTACATCACAAAGAGAAGGAAGAACAGAAACAATATATTTTAAATAGTAACAATTGCCAGCTATCGGCAAATACGTCGGCATCTTGGGTTTGGGAAACGAGCTCGTTGAGCAGCGTCTGTGCCCGAATGGTAGGCGCGTTGGCTGCGCGCTGCGTGCGCGCTGCGTGCGCGACGCCGGCGCGAATAGCAGTGCTCTGGTGCAGCCAACCGAATTTGTTCAAGAGCATGCGGGTTATCAACTTTGTTCCTTAATAGGAGACAGTAGTGGATCAAGAGGTGCATCTTGCGCCGAGAGATCAGAGTGTCGAGTCCGGCCATACCCGATACAAAAGGAGACGGGTAAAGGAATGGATAATATCCAAATTCCTTCTTATAGAGGTATGTCATCGTGTCCTGACATATCAAGTCAGGACGAGACACTTTTATTTTAAACCTTAAGCGTTAAGTCTTACGTTAGAATATGGATTAGTTGTATTAATTTTCCTAGCACCTGTCAAATTTTATCTCGTGCTTGCATGTTGAAATTTTCACCGAGTGTGTGTATTTCAACAAAAATAACAAATAATATACGTAAAAACTATTATCATTTTATATCAACAAATAATAAAATTATTTATAATATGAATATATTTTTTAAATAATTTGACCTTTTGTGGAAGCTTACGTAAAGTACCTTAGCTTCTTTAGAAATAAGTAGAATAGAGAATCGTGATCTAGCGACGTCAGTGATCTTGCGCATTCCAAATGATTGTAGTTTTCCATCGACGATGTAAAGCGTCCGATTTGGCCCGCCAGGGTTGCCGCTCTTAGAATTGTTAAAAATAATATTGTCTCACTATAGGATATAGTGCCATCTAGCATTATACTCGTAGCGTGAGGTTCAAATTGAACATTACGCAGTATACCCTAAAAAAATCGTTGAGCTTTCAATGGTAACGCAGGCAACCATAATGCTTGTCCTAAACTCATTCGCCATGCTTCAAGCGCCACTCATATTTAGTTTAATTAGAGGTAGAAGTATTTTTGGTGATTATATTTATGTTATAATAAAATAAAATAATGCTCGTTACACTGCTGCGAGGACACACACCGCGTTATTTTTTCTGTTTTGTTGCTTTATTTTATCTTTGTATATTTGTGTCTTCTGTGTTGGATCCTATCCGCAATCGCACTGCGTCTATCTAGCGAGATTACGTATTTCACACAGCAAATTCTAGCGTAGGACCCAAACACAAAACATATTATATATTTTCAATTTCCTATCTCTATTAGTTACTACTCTATAGTGGTATATACGATGCCGTTTATTATTCCCATCTACACCGGGCTTAGTTGACAACCCTAATAAGCGATGAACGCTGGATCGGGCGTCGACCGACGCGTGCGCACGATCTAAGCTACCCCGCGCTCCGTACGCCGGCTGCAACGCTGCACCACAATACTGCATAGAGTTTATAGACTATAGGTATTAGTTCAGTTTTAAAACGCTAAGATTTCTTGTAACCACAATTAAAATGATCATATTGGTTCGTAGAGATACATAAAGGAGCGTCCTCACTTAGAGCATTCTTACCCGATCATTTGTAAACGAGCAATAATTTCAATAACTTGTAAGCTTTGTACGCTCAGCTCAACGTCCACACCACTCGAATATTCGACGCCGAATGCTCATTACACGCGAATGCTCTCAGTGGGGACGCTCCTTACGAAATACGTGTTTTTATACAATCGATATCGAGGTCTTCTCGAACATACCGTTGAATGAAATCAACATTAGAGGGAAAAAGGCAGCAGGATTATTTTAATTTAGCATATTTGGCGTCGTATGTACTTTAACTTGAAGTCGTAATAAGCCGTCAAAACTTGATAAATTCCAGCCAATGAAAGAGCGATATGACTCTTATAGGCTCTATCCCTTTCTCTTAGTGGAAACAAGCAGGATTTAACAGATCATAATACGGCATGTGATCGACACTTAATCATTTTAAGTAATTAGTTCATGTTCTTTTCTAAATCTTACAAACCGTATCCTATCATTTTAAAAAAAACGTTTCGCAAACATTCATTTCACAAACATATCATTTGGCAAATCGCATTTTTTTCCGAAACTGTAAATATTTCAGGATTTATTTCAGGACCATAGTGTAGTTATTCTATTGGTCAGGGTAGTTTTATAAAAATCCTGAAATATTTACAGTTTCGGAAAAAAAGCGGTTTGCCAACTGAAAAGTTTGTGAAATGTCAACAATTACACTAGTTTCTTCTAGTATGTCTAATAATGTATCATTTGCCATAATCATCATTTGACATAAAATAATCTTGAAATGTTTAGTTTTTGAAAAAAATCTTCAAGATAATGAAAATGATGGCAAATGAAATTAGGGCAAAAGAAGGGATCCCATAGTAACTGCATACTCTCAACCAGCGCAGTCTCGTTAGTTAGTCTAATGATTATCTATACCACTCTCGGCCTCATCGGTTTAAGGCTAACGGTAGCGATCAGGGGTGAACGGCCGCATTAATTACCGCGGCTTTATCACTGCAGCGGGCTTAGCAGCATGCACGAGATAAAATTTGACAGGTGCTAGGAAAATTAATACATCTGTTCCATATTCTATCGTAAGACTTAATACTTAAGGTTTAAAATAAAAGTGTCTCGTCCAGACTTTCATTACCTTTTATTGCTAAGCGACTTTATTCGGTATTGCTAGAGTAATTAAATAAATCGTTCAAATCTATTAAGAGTCTGTGCACACCTAGTGTTTTGACTGGGGGTCTAAGGGCTAAAAACTCTAGTGTGCACATTCTCTAAGCTAAGCATATTTAATTACTCTAGCAACTTTTTATTCGTACTGTCACTCTATTCTTGTGATGCATGTTAGCCTCGCAGCTCTACTGCTTAAGAAGCGACCACACCGCTGTTCAGTCGAGGACAGAAAGATGTATACACTTTTGGACCTTATTACAATGGAACAAGGTGAAAAGTGTAAACATTTTTCTGTCCTCGACTGTTCAAAATACGGTGACGCAGTGGCGTGGCAAATACGCCACGTTAGGGCCTGCGCAAACAGGCGGAGCGCAACGCAGATCACTTTAAATTTATCAATGTATATTCTTCCTTATTTTAATTACAATAAGGTATAAATTTGAATGCTCTGAGACCGACCTCGGAGCATCACGGGGGATTTCTACTCTGCGGCTGCGGCTCTAAATTTATACCTTATTGTAATTAAAATAGAAAAGAATATACATTGATAAATTTAAAGTGATCTGCGCTGCGCTCCGCCGGTTTGCGCAGGCCCTTACGCATACCGTCCACAACGGATTTTTCTCTCATTGCGATTCCGTACCGTCACCGTATTTTGAGCAGCGGTGTGGTGGCTCCTTAATACCGTAACGTTACTGCGACGAGACGAGAAATTGATACCGAAATGTATCAGCTTTCTGCATCCATATTATAGTCGCCTACATCGCGGTGGATACGGGTGGATAAAGCATCCGTCACTCTCGCACTTACATACTGACAGATGACAGAAAGTGACACATGATAAACACGACCATAATAGGCCCAAAGCCCCTCACGTGACAATCAGAGGGTATGCCTCCCAAGTTTAGTAAGGTAAGGTAAAATAGGTAGATTAAAGCAACATGCCTTAAATATTTTTGATCACAGAAATTAAACTCCCTAATGAAATAAGTCATGTGTAAAACTAAGGGCTGTATTAATAAACTGATCGTGGATGAGATGCCCGTCTCAAGTTACGTCATTAAAGACAATTTTCTATTGACGTTTAGGTACTTTGACGTGTCTTGAGTCGGGCATCTCAGTTGAGATGAGTTTATAAATACGGCCCTGAGATTCTCCTAATTTACTGATACAAACAATTACAAGAAAGAGGAAGTGCAGCATATTCGTGTGCTGATTTAATTTAATAAAACTAAGTAATAGCACGCGGCGCGGGCGCAGGCATCCGTGCGAGAAACGCGGGAAAGCGCTCACAATGCGCGGTTTTTGCCGCATAGCGCGCGGGAGAGTGCGTTGCTATGGCTCTAGTGCACCCGAATCTCGATAGATAGCGGTTATATTTTGTAGATTTCAAAAAAATTCGAAATTTAAAAAAGTTTTACTAATTTGATGTTGATACTTTGGACCCCATAAGCCCTATTACAACTTGTTTTATCCATGTTATTATGTACGTTATGTATGTATAATAAGGTCAAGTGAATGAGATCTAGGCTGAATTTCAGGGCGTTTCAACCGCCGTCATTAGTGTCACCAAATATATTGACGAAATCAATGACACTACAGCAACTTCTAATACTGATAGAAACTACATCCCCGGTTCTGCTTCTGTTTACATCAGGAGTTGCTGGTACGTGTCATTGATTTCGTCAATATATTTGGTGACACTAATGACGGCGGTTGAAACGCCCCGAAATTCACCCTCTACCACACCTTTAACAATATGATTACGATGAAGAAACAAGTTGGGCTGAAACAAATTGGAATAAAGGTCCTAACAAAGGAAAACTACTTGTTAGCTATAATATTGTATGTATGAAGATTATTTTACATCGTTTATGGAGTGGTGAGACAACCGCAAAGCGCAGTTTTTAACATCCTTTTGGAATTTGAAAAAATCACCTTTTATGCAATATAGATTTTTCTGCCTTTAATTTTAATTTATTTTATTAATTTATTTTCAGACCATTTACTAGACCTTACTGACTAAAATACATATAAGTATACATTTATAAACTTAACAATATCTTAACATTATTACTCGTCACTCAAATATGTATATTTGAACACCGCACTGAAGCCAGCTTTATAATCTGTCTAAAGGAAAGTGTTTGATACACTTTCGCTCTAGTATCAGACAGTCTATCATGATGAGGTACAGGAAAACTGTTAGCATTTAGAAAACTTTAGTGACTGAATTGTTTTTGAAATATCTCGTGATCAAGATCATGTTTGGCCCATTCTCTTGCCAAGATAAAGTTTCAAGTGAGATATGTCATAAAATAATTATGAACTAGACATTTTTTTATCATAAATGGGTTTGCGTTTGACCTCAGTCTCACCTGATGTTAAGTGACGACGAGGTCGAAGATGGTACACGCGCGTGGTGGATGGTACATTTTTATCTCGAACTATCGACCCACCCTCGCTTCGCTTCGGTTATAGTTC
This sequence comes from Tortrix viridana, assembly GCA_963241965.1. Classification (NCBI taxonomy): domain Eukaryota; kingdom Metazoa; phylum Arthropoda; class Insecta; order Lepidoptera; family Tortricidae; genus Tortrix; species Tortrix viridana. The sequence continues at coordinate 14,204,349 of OY725182.1, forward strand.
CCCCTCCCATTTCCCTCCTTAAAGTTGAAATATCTCAATTTTCTCTTCATAAAAAACTTCCTCGGACTTCAAAGGAATATTGGAAAATAATTTAGCCGAATTGGCCAAGCCGTTCTCAAGTTATGGCGTGACCAAGGGAAATAGGGATTAATTTTTATATATGTACATATAGATTATAGATTAAGCTTCATCTCGACTGTCGCGAGAACGGGGAACGTGGGGGCCAATTTTCGAATTCCATCCGGTGACTAGTTACTCACCAAAAAGCGGATTTTAACTAATCTCTAGCAGTTCGTATATTTTAATATTGCTGGTAACTGAAGTTCTCACGCTAGGCGCGCCTGTGATATCTAAAACGAGTGCCCGATTTAGAGCGAGATTGCTGCGTGACTATTCATTATTCTCACTAATCATCAGTGAGATTCAATCTACGCCTAACTTTAAATCTAATTCATCGAATTAATCCCAATCGAGTGAATCAATTAAGTATTCGGATTATCGATTATCGGCGCTGCGCCTGCGCTGCAATCCAACGTCAACACGCACTCTTGATTGATGCTGACAGCTACATCGCCGAGTTTTTGCTCTATTAACTTTTTCACACGCTTAAAATGAACTTTTAAAATGTTTGTGTTTCTTCTGAATATGGATGCCGACAAATAACAGAACCGAGGCCAATAGCAAGCTGCCAAATATCTGGTAAACCTGAGATGGTCCGATAACATTGACACATTATCTGCCGTACTCAGAGAAGTCAATTAATTTTCAAGTTTGATTTCAACAAACCCTATAAAATAACAACAAATACTAAAAACCAGCCAAATATGCACGGAACCCTCAATGCGCGAGTCCGACTCGCACTTAACCGGTTTTTTACATATTAAGGTTGTGTCTGTGTATCTATGAAATATTTTTCCTACAAAACTTCTAGACGATTAACTTTTAGATGACACAAGACACAATCATCCTTCCTTTCATCGGCTTATACGATGGTGATATGACTTCAAAGCATATTTTTGGATATGTTTTACAAGTACGCTACATAAGTTTTTAAGTCGTGTTAGTTTTAAATTTCGTTCTTAAGTTTGAGAACATGATTGTGCAGACGCGGAACGAGATTACCAAACAGATTCAGTACCAAGAACTACGATAAAAAGTTGTTTTATGCAAATCAAGGAGAAAAGCAACGGTTTTATTTGGACGTTGGTTTAACTATAAATGCAAATTAGGATTAAAAAGTAAAATCTACAAAAATCCAATCTCTCGCATTCGAATTATTCACCGTCCCGTCAGTACGTAACCCAAGTAGCACAAAAGCTGTATAAGAGCTTATATAGCCATTATAACTCTAGTTTCAGCATTTTAAACAGCTTGTATGCTGCTTTGGTAATAACCTTTTGCGCGTGTTTTGTGACTTTGGTTATAGTAACAGTAATAGTGGTAATAGTAATCATTTATTTGCTTAAACACGGTACATTCCAGATGTCAATAGTAGTTGTCAAGTATCACATGATTAACCTTATAGGCATGCAAATATTTTTATGAAACATAGTTAAAATATTCCAGATACATTATAAACTAACCCCTAAAATCTAAAAATTCACGCACAGTGTAGAAAGTTTTGTCCAGTAACCATCTCCGTAATATTGTCTTGAATAAGGGGTTTAACAATTTTCGAATGTCATATGGTATTTTATTATAAACGTAATAGTCATTACATAGCAATTATTTTTAAATAAGGAAGATGAACAGCGCGGCATAAGCAATTTGAGCTCATCTCTTTCCCCGAGTCTCTTGTTGAATGTCGGTTTTTTTATAATAAGCCGGATAGTTGCGGACAAAGAGAGCCACCTCAAGAATATACTGACCCGTTAATGTGAGCAGGCCTAGTCTCTGAAACAGAGGTCTACAAGTATCTCTCGGCTCAGCGCCGCTAGCCGCTCTTACACATTTCTTCTGTATTAGGAACACCTTGCTAACATCCGTCGAGTTACCCCACAACAATATACCATATTTTAAGACAGATGTCACATAGCCATGGTATGCGAGGAGCGTCGTCTTCTCTCCCGCGACTATTCTCAGCTGTTTTAAAGCGTAAACAAACCTCTCCAGTTTTCAACAAATAAACTGTACATGTTGCTTCCAAGAGCAGTGCTGGTCCAATATTATGCCCAGAAACTTAGTTTCGTTTACCTGTTGTATAGCTTGGCCCTGACATTGTAAACTTAGGTCTAAATTGCGTGTTTTGTGGTTTACAAATTGTATGAAACAGGTTTTCGACACGTTAGTCCTTAGATAGTTTTTACTTAGCCACGAGTCAATTAAATCTATCGTATGGTTTATTTTGTCTTCAAACGTAATAGTGATAATGTCATCACTTGGTATAACTATAGCTATATCATCAGCATATAGTGTCATCGGGTATGAGGTCTCACTAGGTAGGTCGTTAATGTAGAGCTAATACGTTATACGTTATACGTTAATATAGAGTTCGTCATCTAGGTACCTAATTATATGCAAAAGAAGGGCTAAACCAAAGTATCTATCGTTAAAGACTAGTAAGAAAGGGTGATCCGAGGGACAAATTGGTCGCGGACCGCTGCTGCTAGCCGTCCGGCCCTTAGCCAAGATGCATTACGCTAACTAGCGTTTATATTCGTTTCGTTTTTAAACCAATCGCGTCACTGGTAGATCACGTGACTCTTCGTGTGATGTGACTCCTTTACATTTTCTTTCATTTCGAAAATCGCTAAGTTAGCGTAGTGCATGTGGGCTAGGCCCTTTGAGACGTTGCTATAGAACGAGAGAGCCCTCTAGCGCACGTGCCCCGCAATAAGCGCCGGCGCGTGACCTCACATGCGATCTAGGGCTGCGCGTCCACTCACCCCTATCTACATATTCATAGCTTCCTCCGAGAACCTTAAGTTTTGCGTTGAAGCAAAAAATAAACAAATTAAAATGCGCTATGTCCACGCACAGGCGACACGCTTGCCGTGTTCAAATGTCATACAATTTGTAGTTGGTGGCAGTGAATACGTTAAAAGTCTAAAGGGTACTTTAGCATAACACACACACAATGCTTAAGACGTATTGCAAGCGAGACACTACAAAATACGTACATACTCGAAGGTATTTGAATAAACTATCGCTTCAACCGCCCATAGACATTTGCAAATCTCAAGAATGCAAAATACGTTGCCAACACTTGACTCTGGACTAAGATGGAATGACTCTACGCTGCCGATAATTTTATCGACCATTATTTCCACAACACAACGGAACATTACTGCGGGCCCATTATTTATTTATTTAACTCCGTAGTAGTAGTCATTGTTCGCTTATCCCTAGGAAAATATCAAATTTTTCGGGATAAAAAGTATTCTATGTGTTAGTCCAGGTAATAAACTATCTATTTGCCAAATTTCATAAAAATCGGTCGAGCCATTCTCGAGTTATAAATGGTGTAACTAACCCGACTTTTTTTTTTTTTTTTATTTATATTACGGCCTTTACACAAACGCGTATATCGGCCCAACCTCCACAACACTAATATTTAAAAACAACAAACCCGACTTTGTTTTATATACAGAGTGTCTGGTCAGCGGTGTCGGGGCCTTTAATGTCATGAAGGGCGATCAATTTTATCGACAAATCACCCCTCTTAACCCTTCTTAAGAGATATTTTTTGTCAACAAAGTACGGGTGCATGTATGTAGTAAATTACTATTCGCGCCCTACTACTATATGTGGTAAATTTCTATATATGTGGTAAACTATATGTAGTAAAATCCTTTGTTGACAAAAAAATATCTCTTATTGTCGGTGTTTTGTCGATAAAATTGATCGCCCTTCATAACATTAAAGGCTCGGACACCGCTGCCCGGACATCCTGTATATTTAAGATTATGGTCGTCAATTTGCGCGAGGTTGTCACCTGATATTTATTTTATTCTCACAAGTGATGACAAGTTCATTGAGGCAGCAAAATGAAAGTCATCCTTTTCTCTCTGCAATAGGACAAACCGTAGATTAAATATTAGATTGGTATTGTACATCTAGTATTTTTTAAGAGTTCAACGATCAGAACAATGCGAGTACCCAGATAATTTCAAGGCGGATTCCATACAATACGCTATTAAGGGTTCCGAGAACGTTCGAGAAATGCAAACATGCAAGTTGGAGCAACAATGGCCTGTATGAGATACATCAATGTATGAGGCTGGACAATGGCTCTATAGAATTAGGAATGATGACTCCATGACTTTGAATTGAGAACCGCTATACCACGGGATATGAATTAGGGTTTAGGCGACATATTTGAATGAAAATTATTTTTGCACTTCTCATGCTCAAAAAATGTGTAGGCTTATCAAGCGGGACTAAAGTAGTACATTTAGTCCCTAGGGATAATATGAATGGAACGTTGGGTTATTTTTTGGTACGTATGTATACTGTTTAATTTAACCCTTTAATAAAACTTTGTATTTGGTATCAACCAACCGAATACAGCTATATTAAATATACCAATCAGGAAACAGAATTCATTTCTTAAAACAATAAGTGTATTTGTCTCCCTATTTCAGAATAATTATTTTTTCTTTCTTTTTAATTTCCTTATTTTTATAAGCCTTGCATTGGAAAACCACAAACAGCCAGATACATGTTGCCATTTGATGATGTTGCCCTTGTCGTCGGAGTGCGCGGTGGAGAGCAGGCTGAGCATACAACCTCCACCGCCTCAGTCTTCGTTTCGGAAATGTTGTCTATAGAATATTTGTTATGTTCTAACCCCAAAATCAACCTTGTTGCGGTCTCTTTCTGCATAACAGTGACGGGTTTAGAGTAAAAAAGATAGCGCTATTAAGTTGCAATTTTTTACGTGTCTGTCTTAAATGATAAGGTATTTTAATTTAAGATTTATTTTCTCGCAACCGAAGTGAAAAGTAGAGTGTTTAACTCGAGACTAAAAAGCCATAATGACACTCGAACTTCATCCACCCTCGCTATGCTCGAGTGGATAAATATCTCGTGTCATAATGGCTTACTTTAGTCCCTTGTTGAACTATTTACTATATATATTGTTGCCGTTTCATTATTGTAAGTTATTGGATCTTTCAGAGACGCACACGTCCAAAGATGCGGATTGACCTCGTTTGCTAAAGACAGATTATAGGCAAAATTTTCATCCCACCTTTTTGTTTTCGTTTATATTTTTTTATTATAGTGAAATGGGAACGGATCTTGTTTTTTTTTTATTTCCAAGGGCTAAGTAATACATTGTTTCTTTAACTGGAAATCCACCGGATAAAGCATCACCATGATTAAGCACATTAAAAAAACCCTATAATTATGAAGGTTCATTATTAAAATATGTGGTATTTTTATGATAAATTAGAGATATCTTGTAATTTTAATTTCTGGGCGGAATATTAGCATTTATTATCAACGGTTTAACGTGCCTTTAACGATGTTAATTGATTAAAAAATAAAGTTTTGTATGCATATCGGAACCCACTTTAAATATGCCTAGCGTTTTCTAGACCAGTATTGTTTTATCTTTGTGCAACAAGTTGTACAATCAGATCATTAGATAGGAATCAACAGCACTTCCTGCCATCGCAGGCAATTAACTTTCACATTCGCCGCACAATTACTGCACTCTTACGCAACTAATGTGTATTGATAGCGTCTAGATTACTGGAATAAAGCCTTGTGGCTGAATAGCAATTAATTAGTACCCAGGATAAACATCTGCCTCTAAAATTACACGTTACAACTGATATTATATTAACGTAAGATCATAGGATGATCAGGAACTTTTATATTTAACACCGAGTAGCTCCCATACGGATATACCGGTTTCAATGCGGTTTGATGAACATCGGTTGGCCTGTTCAAAAGTTATGAGCCCAGCGAGCCTAACATGCATGCACAAGAATAAAGTGACAGTACGAATAAAATGTTGCTAGAGTAATTCAATATCACGCACAGCTTAAAGCCTATGCACACTAGCGTTTTGGCCCTAGACCCACCGCAAAAACGCTAGTGTGCACAGGCTCTTAATAGATTTAAACGATTTATTTCATAACTCTAGCAATACCTGATAAAATCGTTTATTAATAAAAGGTAATAAAGGCAAGACGGGACACTTTTATATAAACCTTAAGTAATTAGAATATGGAATAGATGTTTTAATTCCCTTGGCACCTGTCAAATATTATCTGATGCATGCATGCTAAGCTCGCTGAGAGATTTAACCAATGTAAGTGTAAAGTTCAATAACAACGCTATAAATAAGCGCTTGTTTCATTTTAAAAACTAACATTTCCCGTTAAGTGTATGACTCGTACGAGATCAATTTTCCTGGTGAGTTACCAAGTCTACATTTTGTGTCGCAAGTCTAACCTAAACAATGCAATAAGCCTATGTAGTAACTAGAATTTAATATGTAATGTTTCAAGCATAAAAACATTATTCTAAATCAACTTTGCTAAATGATACGATTGCCAAAGTTATTTAATGGAACCTGTGGAAGGCATAAAAATATAAAAACATTAAAAACTAAAAACCTACTGGCAAGCAGTATGATGCGCCCTTAATTTTATATGTATAGCCATGACACTCATAGAATCACACTAACATTTTTATATGTATAGCCATGACACTCATAGAATCACACTAACATTTTTAAATCGGTCCATTAGCTCAGCTATGGTGGAACATCCCATAAATCTAATTTTAGCTTCGCGTAGTAAAAAATAAACTGAAGCTAAACGCCTACCTTGTTTGACGGAGACGTATTTCTCATTAAGCGCAGCCACGAACGCGGCCTGCGGCAGGCTGTCCTCGAGCGAGAACAGCTCGTCGCGGGTGACGGCGGTGGCGCGGGTCTTCAGCACCGCCTTGGAGCCGATGGGCGCGAGGTACGCGCCCGCGCCGTCGCGCAGCGCCAGCGCGCCGGCGTGGTACTCCGCGCTGAAGAGACAGACGGGCGTGCAGGTGTCGAGGAGCTGGGGAAGAGAGGGATAATTAATGCTTGATTTTGAGGCTTATCTAGGTTTATTTAAGGTCACTTGTAGCAAAACTATATCTAGATTTAGTTCTCAACAAGTTCGCCGCCGGTGTTAGACACGTGTGTGACCAAAAGATTCATACTTCTATGCCGACACGCTCAGAGTGATCGCGATAAATTAGGCCCGCATAGCGTAAGGGTTTAGTCAAAGGGCGAGCGTGTTAACTTCAGATCAGTTGTGTCAAAATGTCTGGAACTGCCATTCATAAGTCTATATTCAAGCCTAAAACTATAGATTACCTTGTCCTGCAATTGACCGTTTTACATTTATATATATCCTAGCATTGTTAAGGCATGGAGAAAAACTAGCACACAGTAAACCTGATGCTAAGTGGACTATGAAGCCCACGAGGAGAGCAACCGCGGCTATAACCCCGGGGCCCCCACAATGATCATTTGTAAATAAAATTTAAAAAAACATGTTAAAAAAAGGAATAGAAAATAATTAGGGGTCTCCACTCCTTTGTTGTCTGTGGGCCTCCAGAGCTCTAAATCCAGCCCTTTTGCAATCTCAAGCAAGACTGACACGTCGCCAACCTTGAGGACGAGAATCGAATGGCGCTATCCTGTTTTACCCCCAAATCGAAATAAAACAATGCAGGCAGACACTTAGTGACAGGTTAGTGGGTCTTAACATTTTGATAGCAACCCGGACGGGCTTGTACAGGGTCTTGTACAAAAGCATCACCACATTATAAAATGCAATCGCTCTAGAACATAAAATGGTTCATACACCATTTTATAAATGTATTCACGCACGCATACGTTTGTGGTTTTGTCTCATGGGAAGCGAACAATAAACAGCTCGTTAACATTCTATCATTCTGTCGCATCGTGACGCGTCCACACCTTTCCTCCGCGCCGGCGCAGCATTTACACCTTGCGTTTACATTTGTTGTGCCAACAGATGACAATCGTGTCTGATATTCGATCTCACAAGCGCGACATGTGTGTCAATTTTGCGGCCGTAGGGATGCATTACGCTAAGTTCTTCTTCTTAAAGTGCCTCTGAAACTAGGGAAGGTTGGCTATCAGTTGCTGGAATCTGTCCCTATCCTTTGCGAGTCGGAATAGCACGGACGCGCTCGTCATTCCAGTCCACTCCCGGATGTTGCGGAGCCACGACTTCTTTCTTCGCCTTACTACATTGAAGATCTTCTTCGGACTTCCATTAATATTATTTATTATTATTATTTCGGATCATTGTGTTGGCTTTACCACTACATTCAAAGACAGCAACTCTCAACGGCCTCACCCACACATTGTAAACCCCATTGTGTCGGCCCGTAGTAAACCGTAGTCGTTTGTAGCTGACAATTAGCATGCATGAATAATCACTTTATGTCACGATTAAATTGATAAGTTGGCTTGATCGGCACGTTCGTAATATTAATAAAAAAAATTCGGCGACAAGATGAACGATGCAGTTAAGTATTTAAACGGGTTAATATCTCCCAGGCTTCATATATGGTATAGTTAATTACTAAATCAAGGTCTATGTTACCATTTAGATGGGCGTTTGTTTGCATAAAAAACAAAATAAATTAAGTTCTTTTGTTTCTTCTACTAATATGCTATATCTCCTTATATTTTTAATACAAACTGACAAGTTGATGGGTACATAGGGAAAGAACATGTCCATGTTATTCTAATGTATGTAGGCAAATAAACATGTTATTTCCCTGTAGGTACCCTTCAGTTAGTGACCCCTTTCACTGGTTAATTCTAAATGCTATGCGAAATGGGAGAACGAGGATGGAATTTGCTGGTTGAGTAACAGTAATATCCTGTACCCTTTTACCTTGTAAATCCTAAGTTAATTATTAAATTGAAGAAAAATATACTTTTAATGCTAGCATCAATACGTATATGTGTTACAAAATACACTCACTTCAAGGGCGTAGTAAATGTGAGTACTCGTATAAAATATCGTATAACGCTGCCGTTTTCAATTACTTATTGACTGTAAATTTTTCGTGGATGACTCAACTCAACTGCATTATAAGCGGTGCAATAGGGATGATGATTTTTCCTTTGTCGATCAGAGGGCTTATTGCCTAACGCACTCGCGATCGCGATCGACTTGAAAGTGACACAATTGCTTTCATTTTGTAGGCAGATTTGACTTCAACTGTCGAATATGAAAGCGATCGCGATCGCGAGTGCGTTAGGCAATAAGCCCTCAGGTTTTATCAAAAAATATTAGACACGTATTTTTTCTTTTTTCACATAATCAAACAATTTGGGAGATATATTGAGTTGAAATGTCACGTCTTGGTACAATTTTTACACAGAAGTGAGGTCGCGAGCCCCCACTCCCGAACTTTGACGCGCTTTATCTTTGTAATTTTTTGGTTTGATTGAAAAAGAAAAAATACATGTCCAATATTTTTTGATTATTTAACTGACGGACTAAATAGAATTTCGTTTTAATACCCAGTCATCATCCCTAATCTTTCGCGTCTATGTCCATGCAAATGATCTATATTACACTCGGATCTGTAATACATGTTCGCAACATGTTATTATTATGGTAACGTCCGCGCCGGCGCTGTGACACCGTCTGTTAGCACAGCTGCGCACGAGTAACTGACAAAGACACGGCTAAGTTACGGTTTAGTTATGCAGCATTATGTTTTGGCGCTAGCCTTGATATATCGGCTACAGTAATATTAGCAAGGAAGAACCTAACCCTAAAAATAAACGCTCAATAAACAAAGCATGCTTAATATGCTTTGGCCTTATCTTTTATTCTGACATTTGAGTTTGACAGAAAGAAACAAAGCATACTTTTAAATTTCATTACTCTTTATGACCCTGTGTGAAGGTTTATCTAGAAAATGATAGGACCCTGTTACCTATATTGACTTAAGAATCAAATACGTCAAATAAACAATTGGTTCTACGTTAGTTTTAATTCCCTAATATATGCGATCGTACCAGGGTGAATCAACTTTTAAGGTACTCCCCATTTTGCGAGATGTTTCACAAATTATATTTTTTTAGAAAAGCTATTTATTTGCTAACGTCGTGGCTTACACATTTATAAAATCAGACATATAGGCTAACATTTAAAAAGTGTTGTTCTAAAATGGTACAATTTTAAATAATAATATAGTTGGTAACGCAGGGGACGATGTTGTCCCCAGCTTTTGTATGAAAAATGTGCATTTTCCCCTGAGTAACCAGGGTTTTCCGAAAATTAAGAAATATTTGAGGTGTCTAACATGTGGGATCTGTAAATTTGATGGTCTGATTTTAATATTCATAAATTATTATTAATCATAAGTCACCAGGAAAGTTTTAGTGCCGCAAAAGAAAAGGAGTACCTTAAAAGTTGATTCACCCACCACCCTCTTATAAATTAAATATAAAAAACCGTCAAGTGCGAGTCGGACTCGCGCACTGAGGGCTCTGTACACATTTGGCCGGTTTCTAGTATTTGTTGGTTTTCTATAAGGTTTGTTCTATATACTACCGTTTTTACGATACGACGAAAAAAACGTTTCTTGTATTGGGACTCGCCTTGTTTTTTTAACTTTTTGACTTGCTTAATCTTTAGGCAAATCGCCGTTATTTCACATATTCTGCAAAAAAAATCAACGGGCTATCTTTTACGGTTCAAAAGATACTACAGATCTTTTAAGTTAACACAGACGGACGGACGGACAGCGTAGGCTAGTAATAACTAGGGTCCCGTTAGGCACCCTTTGGGTACAGAACCCTAAAAACGAAATTTTCATAGTAACATTTTAACATTAATCTCTTATCCAAGTAAAAGTGAACCCTTAAAGGTCGAGGACTGCCCTTGAACTTCAGCCACACGCAACAACTTGAAGGTCATAGTGTGCCCTTGAACTTCAGCCTCACGCAATAACTTGAAGGTCATAGTGTGCCCTTGAACTTCAGCCACACGCAACAACTTGAAGGTCATAGTGTGCCCTTGAACTTGAACTCACCTTGCCCCCCGCGCTCAGGTACTTGTTGTTGCAAGTGTGCAGCGCGTACTTCCCTCCCTCGTCAGCACGGAACTCCAGGGTGAACAGCGTGTCCTCGCCCCAGGGCACGTTGGCGTCTACGTGGATCTCGTCCAGGGTCTCCGAGAGGTGGGCGAAGCGTTTGCGGCCAATGGAGCGGAGGTTCATCTGGAAGAAGGGTGTGGTTAGTTTGGTTTTGTCTTCTTCGTAATTACGTGCTTGTCCATCAGCATCATTAAATGTTGGCATCTCGTTGCTGAGGCCAATATTCGTGTGACGAATGCGCTTACATCTTTTTATGAAAAAACATACTCGAAGTTTAACAATCGTAATGATTGAATGATTTGTATTTGGTATCAACCAACCAGAATACAGCTATATTAAAATCGACCAATCAGGAAACAGAAATGACACTCGAACTTCATCCACCCTCGCTTTGCTCGGGTGGATAAATATATCGTGTCATGGTGGCTAACTTTAGTTTACTCTTTATACAGGTCATTTCATAAGAGCTTCCACTAATGGAAGGAACGGGGGAATAAAATTTTATAAAAGTGTGAAAAATAAATAGTGTCATTCGAACTACTTTACTAAAAATATAAGAGTCGCAAAGAAAACATTGTAATTTTTCTCATCAAGTTAAGTGCCAATTTAATTCTGGCACGCGTTGCAAAAAACGCACAATTAATTAGCGTTAATTTCATCCATAAAATTAATAGAATTCATTCTCAACTTCACGTATGCGCGGTTGTCACGCACGCGCACGTTTACGTGACGTGTTCTATCGGATACGCGCATGTGATGAGATAGATAGATAGTGCGAAGATAGGTTCAGCTAGATAGCGCTGAGATGGGCTCGATCTTGAGATAGGACACGTAGGCGGTTAGGATGGAGTAATACGAATGAGATCGGATGAAGGCGGTTTCTTTAAATTGAACAGGGTTTAATGGTGGGAATGATGAACAATCAATGATGGTCGACATTCAGTTGATTTTGATGATGAGCGAAAGAGTTGATAAGCTGATGGCTGTTACCTGAGGGCGGGCGGCCAGGTGGACGTGCCAGAGCTCGGCGTCTCCAGGAACCTTGGCGCTGCATGCCAGTTTATCAGAGCTGGAACCCAGGAAGTAGCCTCGTTCCACGTTGCGCAGCGCCCAGCGACCGCTGTTGTCCTCGGACACACTGGAACAATTACGATAGGTTAGTTTATGCTGATCTTGGAAGACACAGGGACTTGTTTTTAAAAAGTGGTGGTGAAACTGTAAATATGGATTATGTGTCTTAAAATATTGGTTTAAAATATACATTAAATTGGCCTTTCTATGATTGTAGGCAACGTGATTAGAGCAATGGTGTATTATTTGCCGACTAGTGGACAATATACCTCTGTCATAAGCCAAAAGTACAGCAGCAATCATCGTTTTCCAATCACTTACGAATGTAAAGAGAACGCTGAATATTTGAATTTTACAGATAAGGTATAGCCACTGTCAAAATACCCTCTCAATTTAGTACCTTGTCGCTTTCTTGCCGTGATTAAACCGTCGTACGAAATGGTCAATTAAGTCAAAGCGACATAGTACTAATTTAAGTTAAGCTTTACAAGACTTCCTAAAACGCTATCTAACATTTAGAATGTCTTCGCAATGATACTCATTTGGAAAAGATGGTTTATGTGTAAGATAAAAGTGATAAAAGAGAACTTTGACTCCTTGTAAGCAGTGTCGGACTGGCCATATATGGCATTTGCCAGCCTGCACGAGCCCTACCCTCAGGCTTCCGACTCACATGTTAAATGTGACGTTCTCAATATAAAGGGACCTTATGGAGGCAGGCGGTTACGCCGTTTTTGGAACTGTTACCATAGTATTTATATAGTTACAAGAATAAGAAGAGCGTAACTGCCTTCCTCTATAAGCTCCCTTTATATTAAGAACGTCACAAATAGTAAATAATGCTTAGAGAAAAAGAAATGCCACCCGGGCCCTTTAACCCCAGTCCGACTCGACTTGTAGGAGTTCCTCTAAAGTGCAGTCTCGACTCGAAGTTGTTAAAATTCAGGAGACATCCAGACCCCGAATGGGTGACAATTAGGTGCCCATTGTTTTCAGTCGCAGACGAGTCAGACGATTCAATCGCTTCAACGTATACGTGGGTTAACTCTGTAAGTCAGTTGTTTTTGCTATACTGTTGTATTGGTCTGGAATAACTTAAGGTTAAACATATGTGGCTCAGCTATACTCGTACTAGTCTCAAAAATCTTTCAATCAAAGTTTCTTTTGGCCAGTGGTTTCATTAACATAGTGGTTTTGGGTGTTTACTTCTGGTTGTCCAGTATAAATAAAGTATGAACCTATCGTACTCTATGATGCGGGCTTGGTCCAGTTTACAGAGGTTTTTACTGTCTGTGATTACCAACCAATAACGCATTGGATACGAGTCGTAGGTACTACGAGTGTCATGGTATCGTAGGGGATAACAAAACTAGCCAGGTGAAATACTTAGAAAAGTATTATTTATTATTACACTTTGCTCGACATTATCACAAATAAAATAAAAACACGCCCGAAGCTAGCGTTCCCGGGTTTGAATCCCGTTATGGGCAAATATTTGTGTGATGAGCGCGAGTATTTGTTCCTGAGTCTTGGATGTTTTCTATATATTTCAGTTTGTACTTCTTTATATAAGTATGTATATCGTTGCCTGGTACCCATAATACAAGCCTAGAGCTTAGCTTGGGACTAGGTAGATTTGTGTGAGATTGTGCCTGATTTATTTATTTTATTATCGGTAAACTCGTCCTTAAACCATCTTAAACCTTAAACAAAATTAACAAAACATCTGTTAATACGTCACCAGTATCACCGTTCACTTATTTCCAGAATGACCAGTCAGTCGAAAAGATTCCAAAAATAAACAGAAAAGAATAACCTCGAGAACATTGTACTGTACGAGTACGTACATACAAACCAGTTGGAATAACCTACCGCAACTCGACTCGAGCGCGAATGAAATCCCTTTGTCATCGAATTTCTTCCGCGAGAAAACATACCGTAAGTAAAGGCTTATAAAAAGCATGTTTCCGTGAAAGGTGTTGCGGCAAGAAACACAATGGGATAGGGAACTGGACGATGGGAGAGCGTTTCCATTGACTGCTATCAAAAGTGTCAGGTCCTTTGAGATGAAAATAATAAAGATCGCTTTCAGCGACAAGAAAGTCTGGAGCGCTATTCAAAACTGTCTATGAAATGCATCTGCGTCTTCCGGAAAGTAGATAGCGTAGACGTTAAATTATATCTAACGTAGGAGTTTTGTCAAATTCATTGATACGCATTTAAGAGTAATAAAAAATAACTCTCCGCCAAGGATCACCATGCTGCCCTCCAAAGCTAAAAGGTGGTATCTCAAATTCAATAGCCAAAGCAGATTCAGTCCTCCCTGTTAGTAACGAGGTTGCAATTGCTACAGGCGTTTTGTCTGAGATAGCGCTGTTTTGTTTAGCAGGGCAGCTCTTGAACTGCCGCAAGCTGAAAGCCGAACCGTCATGCTACTATAGTATTTCTATTTAGGTTGGCTGCATTCTATTCTCAATTATTCCCTTTAAGAAGATGCGGCCGCAATTTAAAACAGTATACAATAAATACTTCAGTTCATCCGAGGCTAAGCTGTGCCAAAGTCACAGACACGGATAGTTGGCGTAACGTGACAGAATATGAATTACACAAAAGAAGTATTGTGAGCACGCGCACGCGCATCTGCTAACGAAGCATTATGGCCAACAAGAGAACTCATTGCTTGTAAATTCACTCTAAACACTGATTAAATCTGTAGTCGGCTTATTTCATGTAATACAGACACTTAATGTGATAATTTGTGACGTTCTCAATATAAAGGGACCTTATGGAGGAACGCAGTTACGCTCTTCTTATTCTAGTAACTATACTAATACTATGGTAACAGTTCTAAAAACGGCGTATCGACTGCCTCCATAAGGTCCCTTTATATTGAGAACGTCACATTTTTATCAGTTTACCCTCCCCGCAGTCTGCCGACTTTTGTCGGCAGATTATACGGTTATCCTTATCCATTTTTACAAAGTTTGTGGAGACAAAACACAATCGGCCGACTAAAATAAATAGCTGCAGTCTGCGCGGGGCCTCGACGTCCGGTTAGAACTTGGGCTGTGTTGTGAACTGTCAAAAAGTGAAAGAAACATTATATAACTCCTTTCACGGGGTTTCGGCAGTTGTCGGCACACATTCATAATACGCCTTCTACTATACAAAATTATCAAACGTGTGTCAGGGAGTGGCCATCCACTTTTGATGTTGACCACGTTTTGGGAAAGTCGTCCACATACGTTATTGTTATGTTTACTATTGCTTACTATTAAACCCCTTCTATACGGTCGGGTGGTTGGGCCAACCGAGAAGGACGTAGCTATCTGTCAGAATGAGATAGTAATATTTACATCTCGTTCCTACAAATAGCTGCATCCCTCTCGGTTGGCCCAACCACCTGACCGTATAGAAGGGATATTACGATTGTTATTCAACCTTGACGGCACTGGAAAACGATTGTTACAACAATCCAACAAACAATGTATGCGTATTACTCACAAAATAGTAAGCAATAGTGCAACCTTATAATTATGTAAGTAAGTAGTACCTAAACCTCGTGTCCCCTTGTTTTACAGACACTCATTTCATCGAATGTGTCGTTTCACCGAATTTCATTTCATCGAAAGCTAATTTCTGCTGAAACCTTATTGTTTTCAGGTTATCTTAAGCACTGGTTACGTAGGTTAGGTTAGACCTGTGATCACTAAAAATGTATAACTCCTGCACGTGGAAATGCCTGTCGATGAAATGAATATTCGGCGAAGTAAAACATTCTATGCAATGAGTGTCGGTGATTCAAGGGTAAACCATACGATTTGAATTAAAAAACTAAGTATTTAACGGACAATAATGTGTAATTTTGTTTGTTTTAATGATATTTTTCCGGTATTTTATCACTTTATCGAAACTCCTTTCATCGAACGTATCATTTTATCGAATTTCATTTCATCGGAAGCTAATTTCCACGATCAGGAGTAATAATTTTTTGGTGGTGTCAGGTCTAAACTAACCTAACCTACGTAAACCATGCTTAAGATAACCTGAAAACAATAAAGTTTCAGCAGAAATCAGCTATCGATGAAATAAAATTCGATGAAATGATACGTTCGATGAAAGGTGTTTCGATAAACTGATGAAATACCGGACAAAATATCATTAAGACAAACAAAATTACACGTTACTGTGCTAACTAAAAATAAAATCACTCCCGACAGACCATTCTTTACAAAAGCATGTGTTAATGCAAAAGTTCTTACTTGCAGAGCTCTCCTTCACTAGGGTACTAATTAAAACGCGCCGAGTGGCTGTCTAGGCTGTGCTTGAGGCTACGTGCTCGAGTAGTGGTAGCATTGTGATTTTATGTCCAACCGTGTGTCGGAGTGTTGAAATGACAGAAGGGATGCTGTTTGCATTCACACTTCTTTTTGTACAAAACGAGGAAATATTTTAATACTCTTGTTGAATGGTTTTTTCTTTTACGTATATAAAGTAAGTTTGTCCACCAGCTTACGTATGTACCAGTTTAAAAGGTCAACCGTAGCGATGAACTTTAAGACTGCGCTAGCTAGTTAGCTACTTTTTTTTAATGCTCAAATAATAGCCTATAATAATGGAAACATCAAACAATGACGCGTGTCTTTCTAGAACAATATTATATACATTAACGTCGATATTTACTCGTCTCAGGTGTGCTTTCAAAATGTTAAACCTTAATTTTCGGCATTTAAATATTTCATGAATGGCCACACTGACATTCAGTTGACATTAGGGCGTGTGAAAATGGCGTGACATGTAAAATGGCGGCGATGCACCTTTTAAAGGCATAGCACGACCATGCCACCAACGTCAGACTGCCATCAGCTCTGAATCCAGGTATGATCGCACTTAGCACAAAGCAAAAAGAAAATGTACGAAATACTAAGAGAAACTGATAGTTCTAATACGATGAACTGACAGGCAAATATCAAATGTGACAAATATGTCGCTCTTAATTCCTAAATTCACCAGAGTTGTTAGATATCACCTTTACAAATAGGATGCTGTTTAACAATATATTGATGCCACCTGGCATTTAAAATTGACACAATTGGGAATATGAATGATTTTTTTTCTGCTTTATTAAAAAGTAATTAATGTAATAAATAGTAGAGAAAAAATATTTTATAAACAGAATTTAAAACATGGAGATTATATGGCCGTAGTGCCCGCTGACGTCACAGTACATGTCGGATCTCTTTGTCTAATTAGTCGTTTTAAATGCTTATATTATCCTTTAATTATACTTTTTGAAATCTATTTTACGGTATTTTCATAACTTTTTATCGCATTTCATACATATTCCCAATCTCGATTTTTTCCTTCATTAATCCTACTAATGGGAAAACACCCCTCTACGGTACTGTTTTATTAACACCATTAACTTCCTCATCTCAACCCAGAAGGGGTCTCGAACAAATGAAAAAAAAACTAACACAATCTCGGCACGCGTCTGACAACCCTTCTGAACTAACCACATTCCAAAACCCACCCTTACACGATTACTATACAGATTAATTTAGAACACATTCACATAGCCTACGTAAGGGTAAATTTTTAAAGGGTAGCGGTTTTTAAATGTATACTTCGTTCGTTCAAATAGTGTGCAATACACCCACACACTGCTATGGAAACCATATTATATTATCTGAATAACAGTACCATTTTTTTTAATATATTTTCTTTTTTTAAATAATGACAAATAATCAAACAAGAGAAAATAAAAAACACATTATTAATATTATTGATATTAAACTTAAAAACAACTTTTTCCGCGACTTACCAGCGCATACTGTGGGTGTACAAGCCTTTGAAGTCGCCGACACCGCTTTGTGCATGCGCTGGCGGCTTCTTTGTAGTGTTATTCGAACGAACTATTATTAAACTAGTAACAGACGCTCGAACTTCGACCATATCGACATGGTCCGCAGACTGCTCTACACACGGCCGGATCTGGTTCGGAGCGAACCAAATCCGTTGTCCGGACCGGACCAAGTTCGAGCGTCTGTTACTAGTTATAGTTAGGTATTGTCTGAGATCGATCGGAGCTAAACTAACGGAAGTGCCTAGAGGGTTGTCAACGTTCTAATGGAAAATTATTCCTTGGAATCTATATAGATTATCCTTCAGATTTCAAAGTGTGGTTTACGAGATTGAAGGCGGCGGTGTTAACAGAAAAGCTAACTATCGCCTTTTTACGTATAATATTACATAGTAGGGGGTAACAGGAATGCGAATCATCCAATTGTGTTTTCTCCATAGTCCTCAAACCTTTTGAACCAGTTATTAAAAAAAAACTCTCACCCTAAACGCATATAACCATTCAGTTCCGTCGTGCGTGGGTATAAAATATTTAAAAGTAAGCTATTTAACTTAGGTAATTGGGGTAGTGTATTGCACTTGCGTCCTTGTGTAGCTAATACTCGCAGTAACTTCTTTTTTGATGACATTGCGGTACAGATTCTTACATGCATTGATAAATTTGAAGCAATTTCAGTGCCACTTGAAGATTACGACAAAATATAACTGGCATTTAAAATAAAATCTTTAACACATCGCCTAATAAAATGGTTGAGATGACTTGGAAGTCACCGAATGCGTCACCCTGAGACATCGAAGTACTTCATGGACGCGTCACATTTCTCCCTGCTAAGCTAAGCTGTTTATTTTGGATTGGCTGAGTCATACTCTTATTTACTTATCAAGTGAAATTCTGAGTCATCACTTTCAATAACAAGTTGAAGATATCTTCAAAAGTGCTGTTAGAAGTAATTTTACTCACTAAAGACTAAAGTAGTAAGTAAAAGTCCATTACTATAACATTTTAATAACAATGTCCTTTGCCATTGTTTCTATTGTAAAGTAAAAGAAGAGTTAGACAAAACATGAGGATATAATAAAAATATCGGAAATAAATATTATTAAGGGTAATATCGCAAGTAGGCCCAAAGTTTTGAATAAATGCAACAAAACTAAAAATTATAAAAATGATTTTAGGAATCGTGAATTCGGATTTCCAAAAGACAAATGTGCCTGAATTTGACATAGAGTTTACGTTTAGATAAATCAGGCTGGGAAACGCAGCAATAGTAGCTGTAGTACTAGAAATGAGAAAATAACTGTTTTGCTATCAAGAACGGGAAAGTCGAAACCTTATTTCATTATTATTAGATATCGGTAAAAATGTTTCACGCGGTTTTTCATTGTTGGCTAGATTTTACCTACCTCTGTGCTTGATACCGATTACATCAATTACATGAAAACTCACCGCGAGAAAAACATTTGCAAGAGATTGCTTCATTTTAAAATGCTAAAAACATCATGATGAACAATTACAGTAATGCAATGCAGAAAGTTTACGCTGCTGCCGCGCATCATTTCAGATAAGCTGTTATTTTAGATATTAATATTTATAAAGGCACAAGTAAACGTACAACGTAAGCTAACTTATGGAATGCAATAAACGTTTGAGTATTGAGTATTATACTTATGTAGATGTTATGTTATGAGACAGAAAGCCGATGTATTGTGTATTTCCGTTGTTCCTTTTCAAGATCTTTACAGGACAATTTATTCCAGAACAGAAGGAGACAAAATATCGACAGCCATTGATTTAAGAAGAAAAAGCTTATTTGGCTTCATAATTGTTAGCTTACTTGATCTGTCAGTCAACATACATAAATTAATTATCTAAATTGAGTTGTCTATTGATTAGCAGCAGTTTCATCATTTGTATTTTTTTTGTTCTTTGGTTTCAGAGCATTCAGTAAAATAACTAAAGAATCATCTGCGAACTCGGTCGGTCATTTAAAGGGATACCCATTACCTATTTTTCTAACATTAAGGTAACAAATTTGAATAAATAAACAGAGTCCAGCTTCGACTTAGGTAACTTAATCCGTAATCAGTAATTTGCAAGCGCAGCCACGATCGCGTCGTAAAGAAGACCCCACTTCCGGTGACTCACTCGGATTAGTATTCTTGGGGGTGTAGTGCTTCCGGCGCTAAGATGGAGTTCTTTGTGATGGCAAAAAGGTTTTATATAGTGTAAACTTTGCGCCTGAATCACGTATGCGTAAGATGTCAATCTGGACGTGTACTCCCAGGCAAAGAACGGTTCACGTCAAGTCAATGAGACCCATGTTTTTTTTTAATATTATTCCTGCACACTTTCCAAAGTTTAGTCTGTAGAACACGCACAAGCACGCGACTTTACGCTTACAGTCGAGGCATTGAAGTTTATACAATAAAATAACATACTGGAATTAAGTACTGAAATTGGTAAAGAAAGAAAAGAAAAGACTCTTGGAAATGGACTGTGACTGTGACTGAGTAGATTTTAATGATTCTTGGTAATTTACATGGCCTGACGGGTCATGCGTTGTTGGGTAATGGACAAGGCTGGTGTCTGACCACACAACCTAAGTGACCCGGGAAGTAGTCAGGCAATGTACCTATAGGAGGTTCCAGCGCAGGTCCTATGGAGAACCGGGAACCTCTTAAAAACACAGTAGCTGGACACGTGGGGTATAATACATAAAAATCCAACATAACCGTCTTCTCAAGACGCTGGTCTTAGATGATTTCCCTCCCGACAGCAAATAAGGAAAAAAATGGTGTCAGACCTGATGTGGAACTTGCTGCCAGCCTCCTTCTCCTCGGAGTCGCAGGTGACGTTCCCGAACGAGTCCACGGCTAGGTACTTGTCCAGGTGGGAGCGCAGATATATCATGCCTGGAACAACACACTGTTGAGACTATAGGTCACAAAACTTATAACGATATAATGTCATCAAACATCTTGCCCTTGTCCCAATCATTAGGGGTCGGGGCAGCATGTCTCTTTCTTCCACCCATCCCTATCGGTCGTCGTCATCTCAGTATTCACTCCCTTGTCTCGCATGTTACTCTCCACACAGTCGATCCAAACATACAAACATACCTATCTACGTAATAATTATAGTCAAAAGTCGTGACCCTTCTTCTTGGATGTCAGGTGAAACAATGTGCCTCAGCAGTGAACCCATTCATACAATTTCTAAAAACGCGAATGAAATGTTGCTAAGTTACCTAAGTAAAGATCGTAATTAAAGTAAGTGTTCACTTTGAAAGATCATCATCATTAACTCGCAAAGCATAGTTAAAATTTAAATAATATCTACAAATTAGCAATAGCATATAGCAACTTATTTATACCTATTTTTGTAGGATTTTCTGGTCAAATAAAAGTGGTTTTGGCAGACTAGAAAGTTTAGCCACGATTGCCATGAAATACTAAAAAGCGGTTTGACTGCAGTTAATCACATCTCCAAACAACCACCGTTACTTGAATACACTAATGTTATAATTTAGATTAACGACCCATAAAGCAGAAGGAAATAAGATGAAGAGAACGTAGCTTAACGAGCGAAATTTGTAACGTTATATACCGATAGCTATTAGCAACATGCAAATCCGTTAAATATTATCGTGGCTATAAAGCGGTCGTGAATACTCGTGTTCACACGGTACCTACGTACGTACTTAGAAATCATTAATGTCTAATAAAAACATTGTTATTCGATAGGATCATCTTCGTAATCGAAAGGTCTTCCTTTGTTAAGAACGATATTATAGAGGTACATTCCTTTTACAATATACAAGAAGAAGAATTAAACCCGGCCGGCTTGCAATGGATGGGCACTAGTGGGCATGGTTTTGATAACAGTTAATACAAATAAAGAAAATAATTTCGAAAATGATCTTACTAATCTAAATTAATTCCCCAAATTATTAAAGTGTTGGCTCTTGAAGCATATGCGTAGTATCGACTTTCCAATTCACTACACAAATTTTTTGGGTCACATCTTTCCAGTTTAGAATCACTAGTTTTCTGGAATGTTTACAGTATTGGTAATATGCTTACGTAATGTCCACATGAACTTCCTCAATTATCTTTACCACAACACGGAGAAGGCACACTTCCTTCCTCATTTTTGTCCTTATCACATGGAGCCCTAACATCTGGTGAACCCTCGCCAGTCTCGCAACACCTGATCGTCCCCTATCGAGTGCTCCCCTCAGCGGAGACCTTGACAGAGAGGGTAGCACCCCAAATTGAGGTAACTGATGGGGCGGGAGCGATTGGAAAGTTAGATTTTACGTTAGAAGCTGAAGTGTTTGGTGTAATCATTAGTTTTCGTTCTAGGCCGGAGTGAGCAAACCTTTTTCATTAATGGCCAGAAAATATGTGCTCTTAAGATGTTATGAAATGCTATTGCATATTCAGTCACGGTTATCAATTCTTGTCTAAATATAATTATTGTTTTTGACAAGTCAATCCCTTATTTTCATACAAAATGGGCTCGATACGGAGATTTTGGTTCTGAATGGATTAAAAGAGTGTTTAACAGCCGCAGGCGCATGTTCGTAAACATAAACATAGTATGCTTGTGAACACGTTTCGTGTCTATCGGTCTGTTATTATGAACGGCGCCAAAGGGTAATGCAACAAGTTTTTATTATTGCCTACGATTTTGTTGGAGAATTAAAGTTAATCGCTATGTGGCCGGTGGTTAATTTTTAAAGTTACTTTTGAAAAAATGGGCATTAATCCGTTGCACTTATTCATGATTAAAACTGACGTAGGTCTCTTGTTTTTTAACATAAAATAAAAATGATTAAATACTGGATGATAATATTATTTGCCTGAATTTAACACAAACAAAAATACAAAAAATGATAACTCTTGATTATAATATCTTCGTAAAGTTACGACTACATGATCTTGTGAGTATTTTTCAAGATGAACTCTAAATATCAGCCCTGATACTTCTCAAAAACAGTATGAGAAGTATTGCATCACTACGTTGCTCAGTTTATGGCACGAGAAAAGGACAGAGCTTTCTGATAGCTTTTCAATTATCGTAAACAAAACTACGACAAGGAAGTAGTAACCCAACTGTCACCAAATGAATAGTAATCGGTCCCCAAGCCGCCGCCTGCGATGGTTTGCGCCGCACGTGCCAGTACGGAGGGTGCTCGACAGCCCGTTTTTGTCCCAATTAGTCTGCCTGACGCGGGACAAGTACATTTCAACATTTTTAACTCCAATTTATCGCCACGGTATTAATTAAAATTTCTGCGCCGATCGTTGTCTGTTATGCATGAAATTATATGAGGTATGATTGTGATTTGGATTAGAAATTTGGTTATTCATTCAGTATTTGAGAATTTGTTTGTTGGTCAATTTAATGTGATTAAGTCATCAACGTAATGGTTGCATTCATTAATGTTATAGGTACTCGAAACCGATTATCTTTCCGGGCAGAGGTCGTGTTATGAGTTGTTGACGACGCGACGAGGTCTAGACAGTGAAACGCAGAGTTATCGTAGCAATTATTTTTGGTTGAAATTACGACAATACAGGTAGTATTGCATCATAGTATGCAATGCAATTTTCATGGTGACTTAACCAAAATACGTCGGCTCCACTGCCAATTGTAGTTGCAATTAACTAAGCTATGTCAGTAACTTTAGTTCTTCTCGATCTTCCTATTTTTGATTCGATCTCGCAAAGAAACTCCAAGCGAAACTCATTCCATTGCCCTAACCTATCTCTACCTGAGCGAGCGCTTAGCGTATCTTGTATTTTCTCGTTTGTCGATCAGTGCGTCTCCGTCGTTATAAACTAGTTATAAAGCGAGGTCCGAGCGACAAATATGTCGCGGGCAAGTTGTGCTAGCCGGCCTGATTATTGACTACTTACTGTCATTAGCATTTCCCGACGCCGGCTCTAGCGTCCAGATTTGTTTCTTCTTTAAACTGGTTCCATTGGCGTTGATCTTGAAGCCGAAGGTCTCGGCTGTGAGGTAGCGGTAGCGGCTGTTGATCAGGCCGATGGTCCACCAGCCCTTCTGCTGGTTCTGGGTGAGGATGTCCCCCGTGTGCGCCTCGCCGTTGCTGTGCCCGTTCATGCCGTTCATTGTGTCTGAGGACAAGGATATATAATCAAGTTAGACAAAGATTAGAATAAGTTTCTGTCAAAAATTGCATTTTTGGGAAAAGCTTTTCTTGCCGACTGTACTTTTTTGCACATTCATCCCCTGACGACGGACTCCTAACTAGTCCGAAACATGTCGGATCGTTCCGGCTACCGGGTTCCGGATTTTATTCAGAACAAAGACTCGAGCTACAAATTAATTTAGTCGGAAACCATTGTGTTTCCTGTTAAAACCACAATGCCTAGAGCAAAATTATTATGAATTATACCGAATAGGCGTAGAACCAGGTAGAACCAGGCCAGGAGCATCAGATCAGTCATCATTAAGGCGAAATGAGATCTTGATAGATTCACTCAAAAACGATACGAATAACTTGTCGAAAAATAATACCTACTTTACTCGAAAAAACACTGTCTTGATTGTGAATCAGTCAGGAAGTTGAATGACCATGCATTGTAAACATGTGGTATTATCCTAATTCAAACATAAATAATGCTGCGTATACGTAACAGCTAGAAACGAGCCTTAATTCGCTTTAAAATATCGACAAATCGACACCCGTTCAAGGGATGAAAGGTTTCTTTCAACACTCAAAATTCGCATTTGTAAAGGTTGGGGTCCTAGGCAATACATCTTTATCGTGGTATATGCAACAATGGGGTCAGAAGGGTCACCGTCTAGTAGTTAATAGTGTAGCCTAGACGTCGTTATCGGTGTAATGGCCCGACTTCCTCGCTGTACAGGTCCGTGCCAGACCTGTTTGACATCTGATACGACTCGCGAATGCAATTCTAGGTAGCAAAAGAAGTTAACGATGTTTATGGTGAGGATAGACAAAGGACAGACATTTTCTGTGTTATTTATTACGACGGTTGTAGAAATCGAGTTGAGAATGTAGTGATAGAAAATTATCGTTGGGTGTCTAAAACCGTATTAGAAAACGGATCTTTGCTAAGACTCCCATCTTAAGATATGTCTGGAATGAGTTTCTATGACTTGACGTTTATTTTGAGATGTCTTGAGACGGGCACATCAGCTAAGCTCGGTTTATTACGGTAGGTAGTAAGGGCCGTATTCATAAACTTTAGTAAAATCCTCTCCTCAAGAGATGTCAGTAATTACAGTTTTCTATAAGTTGACATTTACTTTGAGGCGTTTTGAAACGGGTATCTCAAGAGATCTCACTCGTGGGTAAGTTTTTGTGGTAAAATTTGTAAAGTTTAGGAATCTCTGTGCAGATAACGTTTAAGCCACGTGGTTTGTATCAAGTTTAAGTGCACCGATTTGGTTGGGGATTTTTATGCAAAGTACTCGAATACTTGGCAGGGCTGCGTTAAAATAAGCAACGAACAACCAAAATCAAGACTCGTAAAATCAAGTAATTAATACGTATGGACGGGTTAATTTACCCTCGCTGGTAAATGTATTTTTACGGTCGCACTGAGACGTCAATTAACTTTTAAGTTTCATTAAAGTAGCTGCTGTCACTTTCTTTGCTATAGCAACAGAATGCGACACAGCAACTTTAATGAAACTTGAAAATTAATGGACATCTCTGAGTGCGGCAGTTAGTTCTTAAGTATTTTGTTTGTCTAACACAATAATTATGGTTCGACTTATGGTATGAAATAAATAAATTCGCCGACATTTCAGATAATGATGATCTCGGATCTGCCATCCAAAATAATAAGGCCGTATGAGTAGCAGAATTTATTTATGCGACTGTTATGTCATGTGGCATTTCGATGTAATCCCGTTGGTGAAGCGTAAAGAATCGCCACGCGCCCGTCACGCTCCCGTCACGCTAGTGACCAAGGCCACAACGCCTCGCCATTGTCAGAGATGAACCAATGGGTACTTTATAAAAGCGCATGCGTTACAGAGATTAGATGCGTATGCGTAATAAAGGTTAGTAACTGAAGACAGTTTAATGCACATTCGGCCGCACTCAGAGACGTCAAATAACTTTTAAGTTTGATTAAAGTTGCTGCTGTTACTTTCTTTGCTATAGCAATGGAATCAGACGTAGCAGTGCAGTCTCTGAGTGCGGCAGACTGACTGCTTATGGCTTGTTTCCAAGGGCGTCGACATACAAAACTTATGAATGAGCATGAGGAGAGGACACGTTTACTATGTTAGAGGGACAAGGATAGCTGCATGTACAAATTGTACCATTATTGTTGTTGTGTTCGCTGTACTACTACACTTCAAGATCGCTTATCTTATGTAAACAAATAATCCGATTGGGATAGAGTATAGACGTAGGACATAGGCCTCCCCCAAGGTTTGCCACAAGGACCGGCCCTGCGCCGCTTGCATCCATCGGTTGTCCGCAATCTTAACCACGTCGTCGGTCCTCCTTATATAAGTTTATTTTTTAATATTTTTTTTAATATCAGGGGACAATCTCACACAAATTGACCCCCAAACTAAGCTCAAGACTTGTACTATGGGTACTAGGCAACGATAAACACTTATATAGAGAAATACATACTAAAATACATAGAAAACATCCATGACTCAGGAACAAATACTCGCGCTCATCACACAAATATTTGCCCATACTAGGATTCGAACCCGGGACCGCTAGCTTCATAGCCGGGTAGCCTAGTTGGTAGTAACCAATTAGGCTAACCATGTCGCCAAAAAATACAGGCTCAGCCTAGTTTGGAATCCTTATTCTAAATGTATTCTTATTCTATTCTAAAAGTAATTGGATCAAATAAGTTAGTAAAATGGTATCTTGAAAATTCTATTCTTTCGAATGAATGTTTGTTATAGACCCATTTATCAATAGACTAACAAAGTCAAGTTTCGAGTAGATTCTTATTTGTTACGAAGTAGATTAGGCAGTCATTGTCACGCCGAGGAACCATTTATTTGTGTGCGACAATAGCCGAGGGATTGGCTAGGAGTGTCTAGGTCGCAGAGGGAGCAGGGCACGCCATTATGGCTTAATCGCAATATGCAGTGTCATCCGACATATTGAACTCCATGTCTACTCTGTGGTGATCCCATTTAATAATAATTATGTAAAAAAACGGGTCAATAGCACTATTCTATTCTGTGTCAATGCTTGCTTCACTACAGATTAAGTTACTGGTTTAAAGATGACAAATCCTACAGCGAAGTATTTACAAATTAATTAATTTATTGAATTACTTGCCGCACTTAAAGACGTCAATTCATTTTTAAGTTTCATTAACGTTGCTGCGTCTTATTCTATTACTATAGCAAAGAAAGTGACAGAAGCAACTTCACCTCTGCTCTGCACAACTCTGAGTGCGGCCGTAAGTTATTCATCCCACTCCTTCAATCCTCACATCAATCCTTCTAATATTATAAATGTGAAAGTTTGTATTGGCTGAACCGATTTAGATGAAATTAGGCACATAGCCCTTTCCTTGGATCGCCACATAATACTTTTTTCCTGGAATTTTCTTTAGTTCTCGAGGAAAAACTGATAAATGTCTTCTACACGGAATCGCAGGCAGGGTTCGTATATGTAGGTATTTCTTTAAAAAAATACCTTACTTTTCGACTTTGATTCTTTTGGACTTAGACGTAGACGAGCAAAATTAGATATATAGGGACCTTATCGCGGCAGGCAGTTACGTCTTTTCACACGGCTGTTATACTAATGACAAGGCAATGAACACTAATAACAGCGTACACGCCCGCCGCCATAAGGACCCTTTCGATTTGATGACCACATAATTATTACTCTAATACCTTTTATGCATAGCTGGGCACCGTTAATCAAATACTTAACTTCGTTAATCGTTAATCCGTTACTAAAAAAGTTAACTTCGTTAATCGTTAAGCCGTTAATCTTGCAGGTTAACGATTAACGAATCGTTAATCGTTAACTCGCGATAGAAATTCTATTTTATATTTAATGTTAATACGGGCTATGGAAGTTTAGGCAGGTCATGAAATATTAGTAAAAGAAGGGTGTATCATTAGAGTTTTTAATAATAAATGTTCAACTCAAAATACAGCTAGTCTGACATAAGGTGCATATTCCCCTTCATAAACAACAATATATTGAAGTTTTCGTCGGAAAGTGAGGCTCTTTTAGGCGTTAAAATGTCTTTTCCCGTACATGTCTGAACGTGTTTTTCGCGGCGCGGCCCGGTCCGCACGGTGTCCTTGTGAATTGTAGGTACTTAATTAACGATTTAACGGACTTATGGCAAGTTAACGGAAGTTAATGTGTCCGTTAACATTTTTTAAAGTTAACTGAACAGTTAAATCGTTAAGCACTTTGTTAACTTCGTTAATTAACGATGTATTATGTAATGTAACTAAGGATAACCGCGGTTAGTAGCCATATTAGAATTACGAACAGCGAAACTAGATATCGGTGACTCAGAGGTTACATACGCTCTGATATGAGGACTAAAGACATATAAGGGTATGTGCAGGACATATATAAATGATGATTAATTTGGTTAGCTTATTAATATTATTACTAAATGATGAGGAAATATGTTAAATGGTTAGGTTAAAACAAATTGACAGGGCATTATTAAATCAAGGAAAACAAATTCAATCGAGGACAGAAAGATGTTTACACTTTTTCACCTTATTCCATTGTAATAAGGTCCAATCTTTCTGTCCTCGACTGTACCTAATTAAATAATTTATATGTTTTCCTCCGACATCATAAAATGGCGATAGCATTTGTTATTTCTCCAAAATCTTAACCGACACGAGAATCAGGGACTGCTCTTACGTTTGGCATACTAAATAGGCAGGTGCTATTGGTTAGCACCTGATGACCTGGCTAACTGCTAATTTGATGGTCACTCCTTTCAGTATATCGCTAGCAGTCATACAAACTATTATGTTTTCACCTCACCAGCTCGGGAAGGCTTTCTTTGTCAATCAAAATCTTCGGGCAGAATTCCATTATAACTGCTAGAAAAGCCGCTTGGAAAGTACCTAATGTTGGTGCTGTGCGCGAAGGAGGCGCTGCGCTAGGACGGCCACGGCTGATGTGGCGGTCGTGAGGTGAGGTGAAAAATTGTGTGTAGGTATATTAATTGTGACTAAGGTTTAATCAATGCTCATTTTACGTTACTGCCTTTTGATCCTGATAAAAAATACGTTAATCTAGTTTTTTTATGTCTATCATGTCCCCATGACCGTTATTTTTTAATTATAATAGGTGTAAATGAAGCCATAACTCCGCAGGGGGTAGACCGTGGCGGGGTCAACGGCCTTCGCTTCCCGTATTTTCGCGATCGCTGTACGTAATAAAATTATGTTTATGCCATTGAGGTAGTAAAATTTGAGACAGTATTATCGTTAAAGTACAACTTAATAAACGGGCAATATAAAATAAATTCTTAAATCCGTGTGAATTCGACAAAGTTCCATGAGATGTGTCGCTAAATTTCGCAATAGTTCAGTATTCTATGTCACCTTTAGGACAGAATTGAGTAAAAGAGAAGGAAACAACTGAAGTTGGTGGGTGCAAATCCACGCGCACAATTTTTTGAGCAATAATTGGCCATCAATAATAGCTGTCACTCTTAATTGCTTTGAGACAGAATGAGACGCCCATAGCTTACCGGCTAAAAATCGCCGAGATAAATTGCCCGTGTAAGTACGAGTACACCCTTGATAATCATCCAGTAAGGCGTAGGTAGGTATATTATAGTGTCCCACCTAGCTAGAATTCAAAGTAAAATGTAAATAAAACCAAAGGTATTCTATTGGTATATGTATAATTAACGAGGGATGCTTGTGATACTTTATTATTATTTATATTTAAAAAACAGTGTTACAATATAACTACGACAATTAATTAATTAAAATGATAAAGTCGCAATAAAAGCTCTATAAATAAGCTTATCAACGCGAGCTTCGGTTCAAAGGTGCACGACCGGGCTGCGGCCCGAGTGCCCGGCTGCCCGACTGCCGTACTAGATGGACTCCATATAGCACTCTCGGCTCTGAACGTATTCATGTAGCAGCGCCCCGGGTGGATAAACAATGGACTAGACATGTGTTTTAAATAAAAACAGGTTTAAGGCTGCCTTTCCATTGAGAACACAGAAACTAGAGGAATCTGATTGGTCCTTTTCGCACCGCTCCGCTCGTCTCCGCCTCAATGGAAAGGCAGCCTAAGTATACAAGAGCAGTATTTACCTCCTATAGTAGTTATATTTTCTAGGATACATTGATCGATTTTGAACGATTCTCGTAAAACAAAAAACCGTTCAAAATGAATCGGACTTTCGCACTGAGGGTTCCGTACACATTGGGCCGGTTATTACCTAGTATATTTGTTGTTTTTCTATAGGGGTTGTTCTATAATCATACCAAAGATGCTTGTATGTACCTATAACCGTTACAAGTACAAAAAAAACGTTTCATGTATCGGGATTATCCTTATTATTTTACTTGTCGATTTTTTTATTGTTTGTTAGGAAATCCGCCACTATATCACATATTCAGCAAAAAAATTAACGGGCTATCTTTACGGTTCAAAAGAAAGGCAATTAGAACAGGAAAATTGTTCAGGAAATCCAAAAGAAAGAAAACCAATTAAATATAGAGTAAATTATACGCTAGATTTATTTATTTGCCAATGACAACATTGACAGAATCAAGCTGAATATTATAAAATCCAATTCAAGCGTTTGACATACCAGTTTAATAAGCGATGGTTAGTTAGATACCGCAGATACCAGAGTTAAAACCAGTTTTCTCGTGACTAACCGAGAAATTATAACTAAAGTTAACTGCACGGGAGCTAATCGGTAACTGATGATTATAATAACCGTGTTAAAACTGTTAGTGCCGATGATTATATTGATGTTTTAATATGAGAGGTTTTCCGACAATTTGTTAACCCTTTGAACGCCCTAATCGAAAATATTCAACAGAAAAATCAACTGGAAGTAATATGCTCAACATCGTTTGGTGAAGATCGCGGGAAACCGAATGCAAGTTGCTAGTCAACAGTGTGGAGATCCTTAGGGACAGCCTATGCTGCTGTCCCACGCTATTAGGTAGGCGGCATCTCAGTTAAAACTCCTGCAGCAATATTTCCAGCGGGCTTAAAAAGCATGCACGAGATAAAATTTGACAGGTGCTAGGGAAATGAATACATCTATTCCATATTCTAACGTAAGACTTAACGCTTAAGCTTCAAAATAAGTGACTCGTCCTGACTTTTATTACCTTTTATTACTAAGCTGCTGTAGCGATTTTATCAAGACCGAGACACTTTTATTTAAATAAACCTTAAGCGTTAAGTCTTACGTTAGGATATGGAATAGATGAATTCATTTCCCTAGCACCTGTCAAATTTTATCTCGTGCATGCATGCTAGGGGGCCAGCAGTGGATGTCTTTTGGCTGATATGAAGAAGTCACTATACTTATCACAATAAGGAAAAAATGGTTTAAGAAAAAGTGGAAAAGAGGCGCTGAACGAATGTGACAGAACTGCGGAACGGAGCCCTTTGATTCGCGTAATTATTTTACTTCATAATGTATTATTCATAATTTTTTTTCGCCTAACACCCTTTTAGGCTGAAATTACAGAATCTAATAAACATCTATCGTGTAGATTAGTTAGGTTAGCTTAGTTTTATTACAATTCTGAAAAAAAATATGGAAAAATCGTTTTCGACCAAACGATTTTAGACCAAACAAAAAATGAAGAATTTATGAAGAAAAATGCGAATGAAGAATGCGAAACATACTATAAACATGTTTTTGTAAAATTGCATTTTCATGACACCCTTTCTTAATGAGTATTTGTATCGTTGATAATAATTTACACGTTATAAAAAGCGCTTTTGATGACTATCTAATGGCGGCACTCTAATTTCTTGTAATGTACGCTAGCGCTGTGTTTTACTTATCGGGTACTCCAGATCATAGATAGCAAAACATCATGAGAAAATTATCACAATCAACATATTATGTTAGGGTTGCACTTTAGCATCTTATAAGTATAAAACAAAGTCGCTTCCCGCCGTCTGTCCCTTTGTATGTACGCTTAGATCTTTTAAACTACCCAACGGAATTTAATGCGGTTTGCACTATCAGTTAGATAATTTTTCACGGAAGGTTTATGTATATAACAGAACCCGAAGCGAAGCGAGGGCAGGTCGCTAGTAAATAACATTTAGCGAAATTCTTCCGTCTATACATTCACAATAATCAAGTTTACATAACTTTTTAGTACACAAACGAGAACTTTCTTTGATGTTTCGGCTGTTCCTTTAGTTTTTCATAATTTTCTTTTTTTTTTAACCACCCCAGTATTGAGGCGTACAAGGCAAAAAAAAAATATTCATAACAGTCGAGCCATTCTCAAGTTTTTGTGAGACTAGGAGCGTTTTTTCATGGACTGTAGTCGGTGCAACAACGGGACGCAGTTACGAGTTAGAGAGAGCACCAACACGATATCGGCCAGGGAAAAAACGCTCTAACACACGGCAATTGATTTTTATATGTATACACATCGCATCGCAAAAAATCGGACCTGCTTCTGCATTTAAAATATCAGTATCTTAAACAAGAAACATTTGTATGTATATATATATTTTTGTACTCACGTTCTCGAAAACGGCTCTAACTATTTCGATGAAAATGGCGATATCTGGGAAAATTAGTTTTTCCCGTATTTTCACACAAAATTATTCCCGCGCAATATGGTTGTAATTTCAGGGCAGCTGCCGCCGTCTGATTATATAGGCTGATGGTTAGAGCGTTGGCCTACTACGCAAAGACTGCGGGTTCGAACCCCAGTTATGCATCGTTTTTTTTGTTTTTTCTTTTTTTTCCGACCCGAGCTCGACGCTCGGTCTCCCAGGTACTCTCTACAGGTACTGTATTAAACTAAATAAGCCTGACTTTAAATATGAATTGCGATACCAATAACTGTACCTACTCCGACATTTCGGTATCGTTGCCTCGGAACCGGTTTAACCGGTTTACTAGCAAAGTTTACCAACAAACCATCAGATGGTCGGTTTATTTATGTAAAACCGGTTTCCAGCCGATTGACGGAAGCCTAATAAATAAGAATTATTGTTACGAAGAAATTAAGTTTGCAGCAATTTTTAAATCATTTATTCACCAACAATAAAAAAATATAAGCATTTAACTACATATAACTAAAACTAAATACCCAATTAAATTATCATAATCTCAATTTTTCAATATCAGATGGATATTTTTTATTAAAAAATAACTGTATGATCGTAAAGGAAGATATAAACGTAACTTTTATTTGGGGTTAATTACAGCATCAAATTGGAGTCATTTTTGCCAAAAACGAGCATTTTAAAGTCGAACAAGCGAATATCACATAAAAATCTTACAGAAAAAAAAATACATTAAATATGACAACGAGAAAAGAGTAGTTTCAACACTTTCAACACATCTTAAATGCAGATTAATTGCAATACTTAGTGAGTACTACTACTAAATTTACAACCGTATGTATCTATAAATAGAAGAAGAATGTTTTTTAGTTGCTAGTACTTATAAGACAAGTATGTTATAAATACTTATTAAGCATGATGATTTACTAAAGCTCCTTAAATAGGAAATACCTATAACCAAATTATACAAACATAATCCATAATTAAAATGAAATAAAAAATATTTATTATGTGGCAATTTTCTAAAATCTAGAATTTACCATTTAACTAATTAGCTTAAAAATGCAAGACACATCAAATATTCAGTAATGCTTGGGTATTAATGTGACATAATATTCTACAGTTAAAAATACCTATAGAGTTTTAACTCATAGCACTATAAAGCTGACTTCTTAGAATTACTGTTAAACTGCATTCGGAAACTAGCGCTATGCAGTAAAGATAGCAAGGCTAGCAAAAACTCACTGAATAGCCTTACCCATCTAACTGTTAATTCGGAATGGTACAGCTAGCAGCCCAATGTAGACATTATGAGAAGTGGGCCGCGCTTTTCATTCGTCGTGGTATGGAACAGGCCGAATACAAATTAAGTGTCAAGAACTCAATTTTGAGTCAAATTTGTATAGCAAATATGCATTGGGCACTGAATATATTATGTCTATTCATTTGAGTGAAATGAAATGCTAGAGAGGTTGTTTTTGTTATTTAGTTGTGACGCTAAACAAATGAAATAAATGAAGTTGTGAAATTATTGAAGAAGCTGTTTAGATATTTACTATGTAATATAATAAATTTTGCAGTTTAGAATTGACTGCTGCAGTTTAAAAATAAATGCTACAAGTGCTAAGCGACCGAATTTACTTCCAAGGACAGCTGACGTTATGCAGCGACGCATGTGGTTAAGGATTTGGTGCTTATTTTGCTCACACTTTTGTAAGCATTAAGCCCTCCCGTTGCAGTATTGAATTCACCTAATAATTAACTTTTAATTACTAAACTTGCACAAAGCTATTTGTCTCCATTTTTAGCAAGATTAATAAGAAACAGTGATATATGAAATAGAAATAGGAACCGAAAATTTACAAAATCTTTAAGACAATGTCAAATATAGTACTTGTAGTGCACTGGCTTCAATTCAATAACAATGATTCGATTCGCCAAGGGTTAAAAAGTGAAAAATATGGAGCAATACTGACAAATCTCCTGATATACTACCTTAATACCCTGGCTTCGTGTAATACCTAAATACTGGGATATTGGTGCCAATTCCGACCGTTAGAGGTGAACGGCCGTGTCTCACCGCGGCAAAAACGGTTCCGGATTGGAATAACTCTTCAATATCGCGATTAATGGTCATGTTTGCCCGTGTGACAGTTATAGAGGACAGTGAATTGACAAAGGTCTTCTTAGTTAAATGTAGACTGACGTCACACAACACTTCTTGAATTTTTTTGTGTGGAAGGCATGCAGATTATCTGGTGGTATGCTGGTATAAGTATGGATATATCTCTAACTGAAATTCTTCTTGAGATTGTAAACGTCTAGGGGCCCACTACGCAAGCAGAGTCACGGCTAGAAGGGTAGCAGAAGAGGTCCGCGGCTTGTTTGTCGCTTGGATCTCCCTTTCTAATTTGTCAGAACGGCGTGGTGCGGCTAGCATATCTTCTATTTTATCGCTTGTCAGTGCGTCTCTTTTGCTAAAGACTAGATAGCTAGAGATTACTTAGCGACAAACGAGTCGCGAGCAACTTGTGCTAGACGTCCTGGCCCTGAATGATGGTCGTCTTTATCGCGTTGGATAATATGGATAAAACATATGTCACTCTTGCACTTACATACTGGTCAGAAACAGACTGTTGGGTTACTGTACATTGGGCATCGACTCGGCTTCATCGGCCATTGCATTTCATGGGGCCAGGCCCCCCCTCCCCCTGGAATATCTAAATGGATAAAGACACGCAGACACGCGACAAACGGGAAAATACAAGATCCCTGTCCATGCCGGAAAAACTACTATTCTTGCGAAGAAATTGCAATCCAAGCCCAGACCAATAAACCCATTTGTCCGTAAAACAATTTTCCGTGTAAAGTTTTTTGCCAATTCGACTCCCGCGTATCGTTCCGGTCGCGTGCGCGCGCGCCTTTCACGCGCTGCTAGTTGCAACTACCCACAGATAAAAAAACAAGTATTAATAAGGATACATCCTAATTTGAACTCTGTCATACATTGACAAGGTTTATAATAGAGGTTTTTATGTTCAGCCTTACTTCACTGTGCGTTTCGGTGAGATGATTTGGTCAAATTAAGTATGTGTGTGAAGATTTTTGAGATTACAAGCGTGAAGATCTTGCTTTATTTTAACATTAATAATAAAAGAGAAATATTTGTACCATACTCTCAGAAGATAATATCAAATGAAAAACTAGGGATTAATTTAAGGGCCTGTTTCACAATCGACAAGTAAATTCATCTGTCAAATAAAGATAGCTCTCTCCTTGTCTATTTCCAAGTGTAAGAAAGGGAAATGGCTCAATTTTTTTTTTTTTTTTTCAATTTTTTATACAGTACCTAAACAAACTAAATACTCGCCAAACTATTACGTTTGATGGCGAGACACGCTCAGTTTTATTATTTAAATAACTTAACCTATTTTAACTATCGCTACACAGACAAACGAGATGGGGATAAATATCTGGGTATCTCCCCCTCGATTCCAGCAAATGCCGACGGCGTGTATGTAACTATGCATGTGTGTGTGCAACGCTCTTAGCCTGTTGACATTGGCCTATCATCGAGGAGGAAATCCCTCAGGTTTTTTTTTAGCAACGTTCTACTTAACTTAGGTGAATGCCTTAATAACTTAATTTTATTAAATACTTTTGGTACCAAATATTTTGACATTCTTTCGCCATAATAGTTTGACAGATATGCTTTACTTGACGTTTTTGCAACAGGCGGTAAGAATGACAAACTATTGCTTTTAACATTATTTCTAAGTTTGCAATATACATAGATAACACCAATGAGGCAATGAGTCCTTAATAGAGTAGAAATCACAATATTAGATTCTTAATTAATTCTAAATTAATTTATGTGAAAACATCTGTTTATACCATCTTCCCCGAGACCATTAATTAAAAAAAATCAAAACGAATGATAATTGAAAGAGCACAAATCTAACTTCCAAACAAGACCATTAACAATTAAAACAACTCCCCCATCACTCTAGAAGCAAACCAACGTTAGTTAAAGTAGGAATGTATTCCATTTTAAATTTAACGGAGCTGGGGTATGATTGAAATTGGAACTGGTTTAGTTTTATACATACGTCAGTATTGTGACTGCTAACAACCGCTATAACAGTTGGTTGTCGTCAAATAAATCTATGTCGCCTGAGCAACGTAGATCCATGAGTGAAGCAGAACTGAGGTTCTATTTAAAATTATTGTAGTGTTCTAGAACACATAAAGGTGGTATGTAAAAAAACTTAACATTATTATCATGAAAAAGTCCAAAATAGCGACCACTTGGATTTCAACATTTAACTAAATACAAAAAAGACGTTTTTATTTGAAAGATTCGCCAATTTAAAGAATTAGAGGTTTTTTTTAATATATTTATTATGTCCGGACATATTTGAATCGAATGACCGCAATATTTTAAATTTATTATGGTATTTTTTTTTTACTAAATTTTTCACTTGATAAAAGTGTCAATTTCAGTGGTAACTTCAGTCTATCAGTGCTTTAGAAACGTACCATCACAGCTAAGAACCGTTGCAAAATCCTTTTCATTTTAGCATTGAAACGCCTAACTGAGATTCCTATGACTCCCTTCTTTACCGCTTACTTACTGTTGCTACATCCAATGTCTAAATGCTCTATTTATATTCACTTGATAAACTTAACCTCAATCTCAAGGTATAATATGTGCGATAACTTAAATTAATCTGAGCTAAAAGTCCAACATCCTGCTTGCGGAAACATATGGAGATAAGAAGTTTACGTTTTTTGTTTATATGCATTTAGACGACGCGTTGAGTGCCCAGTCTCCTTAATTCCCTTCAATAAGCCAAGTTTAAGCACTGAATATGTTATGCAGTATGCTATTCGTGGCGCGATCTAAATGATCCCTTTTGTCTTTTGTATTTGCGTGTCACACACGTGGAAATATCTGATTCTTAAGTACATTTACTCTAAATTTAACAAGAGTTGTGTTAAATGTATCTTGAAATTACAGTAAAATTGCTAAATCAGATTTATTACACTTGGATTGGAGTACTAATTGTTCGCCACATCTTGCCTGCGACTTGGTTGTCGCTCGGTAATCCCTTTCTACCTACTCTATAACGAAAGAGACGCACTGAGCGATAAGCGAAAACATAAATCTTGTGCTGGCCGTACTGGGGCCCTACCATGCATTACCCAAAAATATATAGGATTGACGTAAGCTCATTAGTCGCATCAGCCGCTTTTGTCAATGCATCTTGTTTAGAGCCCCGGATATGGATATGCAAAGAAGGAAGGAAAAGTTGCCGACATACTGAGTAATGTTAAGTTTTAACATTAACTACCTATGCGGCAGCGTGAACAATAATAAGTAATATTTCCCAAAGGACATCCCGACCCTCGTGCATCGTTGTTCCTCGCATTCCGGTAGCTATTTCTGGCACCGGCGTGTGGCCATACCTTGTTGGAATAGGTCGGTGATAGCGATAGATAAAGCTTATTTATAGCTTGGACAACTATGGCGCTATTGTGTCTCCTACACAGCTATTTGCCTGATATGCCAGTTGTCAGTCCGCCGTCTTTTGTTTTGTATAGCTTCTTAATGGAATAGAGACAAAAGGTCTTTTATTACAGGATTTACAGGCCATTGTCGCAGGCAATGATTCAGTTTGAATTAATTCTATTTGATGATGTCACTTAGATAGGGTTCTATTATGGTGACTCAATAATTGAAGTCTATGATGGTACAGTCGACCTCATAGCTGTACATGTTAGTACCTTGTCATAGTAACGTATTACGGTATTGAAGTGAGAATGGTTTGAATTTAGTATATCCATAACTGCGAAAAGATACTAAAATGTACAGCTTCTTAAGAGGTCGACCGTACCGACCGTGCCTAAAGCAGAATGTCCAAGATTTTACGAACCACAAATTATCTTACAAGTATGTTAACATCAACTCGATAAAAGGAATTTACCGCTACGAAAATAGAAGGCCAATCAAAAAATTATTAATAATCACTCTATTCTAACAAGCTATAACTTATATGAGAAAAACATTAAGTGAATTTAATGGGTGCCCAATAAAAATAATCTTTCGTCGCAGCTGTTGCCCAAATTAAATTAAAAAAAAGAGTCAACGCCCTGGCGAGTGCATTCAGCCATGTTTGAAATAGCGACCTTGACATTGTCGCGCCATGTTCGTTGCGTTCCAAATTTAAAAAACGTGCCACTGAACATTAATCAACATGTAAAATATTAGTTAAAGGAATAACAGAATTCTTCTTCACTGATTTTTCGATGTCAGATCTAACTTAAAATCAGACTGCCACGGACAAAATCATTTTTATGGGAATCTTTAACGCTTGATTTTGAATTGAAATGCAAAGCACCATTACAATCCGAGTCAACAAGCTGGCATCCTAAAAAGGCAAAGCTTACAATACTGCGTCTGCGACTACAACACTTACGTTCTAAATTTAAACGGTTAGCGCCGATCAGGGTTGCCAACTGCTGTTCTGTCAGAGTCAGTGCACTTAGTTTCTTTTTTAATCGAGGCGTTTATGGCAAGCGATTGTATCAGCCAGTTTTAAACATCTAAGATATACTTACTAGGTTTATCTTTATTTCTTTTACGTTGAACAAGATTCAAGCCTAGAAATAGGAGATTGTTGCACCAACCAGAAAGTAATTTATATTTGTACAGAGTCAAGACTCTTGACATATTGAACTCCAAAATCGACATTATTTTTTAAATCGGTATCCCCAAAAACCCCAAGTCGTGTAAATTCTGTATGGCGCGATTTAAAAACAAAACATAAACAGTGCAGTATATAATGGATTTTGTATGAAACTTTTGCTCTAGAGTAATATTTTAATTTTGTGCAGTTATGATAAAATATTGCGTAGTTGGAAGAAAAGTACATTAAAAGCTTAAATTATGATACTATTATCTCTTAAAAAAGCAACGATATCGATTAAGTAAACATATTTCCAAAATTTGTCTCAAAATGTTTCTTGTAGAGAATAGATGTAAGACGACTTGATTTTGTAATAAAACTAAGATCAGAATGCTTTCTTCTAGAATTAGTGGTACTTATGTTTAAATTGGTTCAAAACCACTTCTACAAAATTAGATTTTAAACTTCATTGTTACAATTGAGGATCTTAATGCGCTTCGGATTCACACAACAGCCGTGGGAACGTATCACACACGGCGGCACTCATGCCCGAGCACAATATTTCCGGAAAAATGCCATTGTTGATAAAATATCGTAGGTAAATGAATGAACAGTAAATACAGTAGGTCCGACATCCACAACAATGGGCGGATGTCTGTCCCAAGCATCGTTGTCTCCATTCGACACGACTCATATGTTATTTATTTAGGCGTACACTTATCGCTTTTTAATAAGCTGGGATCGTCTAAGGGCTGCAAAGAGACAAACAAGCACAATCATATCTTGTCAAACATGGTCATTCGAGCCGGATATATGACAACCGCTTACAGAGTTATTTTATTAGTAAGTGAAACATTTCATCGTAGGATGGTTTGTTTTGACAAACACTCTATTATAGTAGTATCATAAAGAACTATGTTACAAAAGCCTCTTGAAAACGCTAATAAGCGGGGTAATAGGTGAGTTCTGTTGAAATCTGTTGATAAGATAATCATGATAATAACACGGTACGATATGTCAATCAAGCTGTCTGAACCAGCGCCCACTGCAACAAGCAACAAAACGTAAATATTTGCTTTAGCCAATTTACAAAACCAACTTGTAATAAGTAAAAAAAAAAAAACAAACAGAATAAACATGAGTTCATGTTTCTAGCTTCTAAATTTAAATTAAAAATTCGAACTCCTAAAACTTCAACTGGCCAATCAAAACGCGTCATAATTTCAAAGATATAATTGTTCCAAAATTAAATGCGCGCTGCGATCAACGTTCCGGTGCTCGCCGGCATAATTAGCTCACTTAATTACTGAAATGCTACGTATCTGTGGCGCGACTAAATCTCATTTTTATACAGATAACAGTAATGAGCTTCACTGTGGAAAGTCGTGGCGTGCGGATTTGGGAAAGTAAGTTGATGTTCCGAACGCATTCTTAGAATAGTTCCGTTTTTGAATGCCTTTCACCTCGCTATATTAATATTGTGGCGTCTGCTGCTCATTATTTTAGATATCTTGGACTTTGCATCAAAAACAACTCGCGTTCAAATATATCATCAATTTACATTCCTAAAAACTTACGCAGATTCTTAAAAAATCGGAAAAGGGATTTTAAAAGCATCTCCAATGAATTCTTTTGAATTTTATTTTGGTCAGTTTATCGACCTACAAATATGTGTACAACAGCTTCCTCAATTAGGTGCTAATGGGGTTGACACAGGCGTTATCTGTGTACAATAAACATAAAATCTTCCTTATCAGGCATATGACTCCCCAAAGAGTCCTAAAGGATAAGGGCTTTTGTGAATAACGCCTAATCAAATGTTGAAACAGCAATTTAGTTAATGTTACTTAGATAATGGAGCTGGTTATTATATAGTAGAAATAGAAATATCCAGCCAATTCTATGTATAATACCAATGATTGATTATTATTGATCATGAATTCATGAAGTCTTTTTGATGAAACCAAGTTCAAATGCGGTCAATTTGGCAAGGAAATTCATGAGATAAGTTATCTTATTATGGAGTATTTCTCTGTCTTTATCTTAACTGTATCATTTCAACGTCACAATTGCAGTGGCAAGTGAGCTAAAGTTCTAAGCATTTTTTTTGTGTCTTGTTTATCTTTAATATATATTGAGAAGTATTATTCCGAGTGTGAGATATGCTTCCCTCCTAACTTCACCACATTTGTTTCTACAGGTTTGGTATACTGGCTATTGTTCAATATTTTTTCTTTACAACTTACTGAAGTA
The DNA here is from genome assembly GCA_963241965.1 of Tortrix viridana. Taxonomy (NCBI): domain Eukaryota; kingdom Metazoa; phylum Arthropoda; class Insecta; order Lepidoptera; family Tortricidae; genus Tortrix; species Tortrix viridana. The sequence goes on from OY725182.1 coordinate 14,246,113, forward strand.
CATATACTCGTAGTTCAAAAAAAACGACTCTCATGTTTCAGTGAGTAAATATTTCTCAAGACGGGCCGAGCGATAAACCCAATCCACAGTTACTAGCTGTTCAGTGACATTACTCACGCTAATGCATCGAACACAACCCTTCATTGTAAAACCCTAAACGATCAAGAAATAGATCGACGATCGATGTCAGACACATGATCTGTCGGTGGAGGACGCGGTCGGCTGCGCCCGCGCAGTAGATCACCGTCGCGCTCGTTAATGCGATCCAGTTAGATCTTCCCAATACTGCGCACGAAAGTAACTTTCTACACGAGATTTTGAACGATCATCTTGATTCTTCAAAATTTATGACTTTGCGTTTTAATAGTAGTTGTAAATTTGCGCTAGGCTTACTTAGAAACTTTGGATATATGGGCTGATATAGAGTAAATTAACACGGATGAGAAGTTAAGAACAGTCCTTACAGTGAAAATAAAAATACGTTGTAACGAATAATGATGTTAGATGATGACTAAAACCTATGAAGTAAGAGAAAATAAATGACAATATTAATAATTATTCAGCTTTTGCAATCAATTGCTATTGACCAACAAACATTTTGTTATTAGCTAGCTAGAAATAAATAATTGGCAATGCTAGTGATAAGATGTAGCAATAGTTTTCATAAGCTGTAGCATTCACGGCAAAGCAATATTATCCAAACATGCATGTAACAAAATTATCAATAGAAAGTGAAGATGCCTCATATTGTCAACGCCATAAATACCGCGAAATCGAAAGTATGGTAATGTAATGATAGCAGCGCGACGATGTGGTTCTATTAATTATTCATTATCATTAGTCTCGACCGTTTCAACGGGGTATCGAGTTGTCGACGCGACTTTCACGCTTTTGACTAAGATTCTGCGCAATCGTGACAGAATTTTTAAATCATATTTCTTTTAAGATGTTTCTCACTTTTTAGTGTTCAGCAAAATAACGTTGTGTGTTGCTTTGATCAATGATAATAATGAAGTATGTTCGGTAGAATCTTCATTAATTCAACTCCCTCTCTTGAGATGTAAACGTTAAGAACATGTTCAGAACATTATGTAGGTAGGTATATTCTGAGTTTTCATGTCTAGTATCCTGCAGTGTGATTCTGTTAACGCATCGTAATTCACATCGACTGAGACGAAGAATAACCTTCGAATCTAAATAGTGCAGGCAGTTAAATGTCATTTATGCATAAATGATGGACGACGTAGATTCGCTGGTTATTCTTTGACTCAGTCGACGTGAAGGACGATGCGTTAATAGAATAACATAGCTGCACCCGTATCATGGTTGCCTTTATTATTTATTTATTTTCATCTTTATTGCACAAAAACCAGTACAAATGGCGGACTTAATGCCTTTATCACGGTGGATAAGCGCGGATAAAGCATCCGTCACTCTCGCACTTACATACTGGTCAGAAAGTGACAGATGTTTTATCCGCGTTCATCCACATGATACCTAAACACGACTACACGACCATAACAGGGCCCTTAGCCAAGATGACTAGTTACCAACCAATCGCGTCATTGGTAGATCACGTGATACGAAGATTCACGTGATCTACCAGTGACGCGATTGGTTTAAAAACGAAACGAATAGAAACGCTAGTTAGCGTAATGCATCTTGGCTAAGGGCTCAGGCCCGCTGAAGCGGGAACTCAATAATATAAATAAGTGGTCCACAGAAGAAAGATGTGCATCTGATCGAAGTGCGTCTCCCTCACTGCCGTTTGTCAGATGCGTGGTTGTGTACTGAGTTGGTATTTCCTCAGCAAAATAATCGTAACTTTATGAAGCTCGTACGCATTTTGCCGTACGCGTTAGTTACTATCATCTTGGCAGTTGCATCGAAATACGACCAAGGTCTAGATATGCACCAACATGCTTTTTTATTGCTTTGACGGGTCAAGTTACGCTAGCTCTTCACCCACCAGCTTTAATAACTGTTGAAAACTACTTGGTTTCCGAATTCAGATAAATAGAGTTAATTTTGACGGTACAGCCTCGGAAAAGTTGTTACCGAATAGTAGATAAAATAGCCAAAAAATACCTGAAACCTCACAATAATAAAGTCGCGTAGATATATCTGACCTTAAAAAATTTGGTGCTTACTGATTTAATATGAAGCAGCCATTCGTTTTGGTTTTGAGAGGGGATGATCCTGCTGCCTCCCTCCCTCAAATCATGCCTCTCGTTAGCTTGAGTTTGGTTTTGTTATCCTTAGGAGTAAAAGGCTTCTAAGCTACGTTTTTAAAGCAATAGAAGCCAATAAAACTATAATATAACTAGGAACAAGCATAAAGTCATCAAGATGAGGGTAAGCGCTCACATAATTGATGAGCAACGGGAACCAATGTAAATAAGTTGCATCTATCGCTTCGTCTACTTTCCGAGAAAAAACAATACATCGGAAACCGGAGCTGCATACACAAGTTATAAATAATTCATGGTATCACAACAAACCGACGCACTCGTCTAGTTCAAGATCATGTGCGGAGGAACGAGCGCGAGGGAGGGTGGAACGCCCCGCATAATGAAGTAGGTATAAAGTACGTACAGCCTACACCCGGACAATCGATTCGCGATTCCCGGGGCAACGAGCGGCGTCCCCGGCGCCCCCCGGCCGGTCCACCCGCACATTCTATTCCTAACTCAACAAAAACTCACCTCTTTACACTTCAGCAAGCTCACACCACCAAAGAAATGCAAGAAATGCAGTCACGTAGATCGCGACTCGCGAGATCAAACCACTAATTGCACTGCGAAAAAATGTCTAAATGCGACGCGATTACACAATCATCAATTAACTTGACACTTTTTTTTATTTATAATTAGTAATTTTATGTTAAGTTTAGTAATACCGGTGAATTGGGCCGGTGAGGTATTTTGCTTCGTGCAACCGATAAGATGTCACCTCCACGGCTGTTCGCGGCGGACTAGCGAAATGAAGATGGCGCCGCGCATGCGCCCGGGGGGACGCGAGTGAATGCAGCAACGGGCGGCCCGTTACGGGTTCCACCAATCACCGCGCAGTGCGCTCGAAGTTCACCAATGAGCGTCGAAAGTTCTACTCGGTTTTATTTGCCCGTGAAAGTTCAAATCAAAACAAGTTCATCTTTACTTGTTGTTGCAACTTATGAAGCGAAGCGAAGGCAAAAATATGGTTTCCAATCCAAATTAACTGTTAACAGGTCTTGTTATGGTTATGTTATGAACGTTATGAATCGTCATTTTAATTAAAATATGCTTCGAATAGGTACTTTACCAAATATGTGTAGACAAGCGAGTACTCGTACATACCTAAAAGTAAGTATTAGACTCGTATTACAATACAGATTGTAGATTTACAATGAAGAGATTGAACCAATAAAACGTATTGTGTGAATCTGCGAATGCCATGTGCTCGAGTAAAAATTAAATTCCTTGTTAGTGATGTATCTGGAAGAATCTAGGGATTTCAAGGTGCTGCCATTGCGCTCAACTAGGCACTCGCTCCCTGGAAAGAATTTGAGGTTATGAACTTAAGTGCTAAAAGATTTGACCATATAGGGCCCGACAGACCCCACAAAAAATAGGAGTAGTTAATAAGATGTTCTGTAACCTACGATCCCGGGACACCTTGTTTGTCTCTTTCATAACTACCCACACAATAATTCAAACTTTAGGTCAGGTCACGCGTTGCCACCGAGATGCAGTGCTGAACTAGCCAACATCTCAAAACAATATACTGTATACTGGAAACTATACGGGGTATACCCTTTCTATCCGTTGATGTACCCTACGTTGTTCGTATTAAGCGTGTGCTAGACGGTTTCAAACCACGGTTCAAACAAAGTGACCTCGGTAGTTTGAAACCATGTAGACAGAGGTTTCAAACCAAATTATGTGAAATTTTACTATTTACTAGCGTGGGAACTATTGCCCAAACCCTCTCATTGTGAGTGGAGGCTTGTGCCCAGCAGTGGGACGTGTATATAGGCTGGATTATTATTATTATTATTAGTTTCAATTCGACATATCAATAAGCAGAGGGTCGTGGGTTCGAACCCGGGCTCACACCTCTAAGTTTTTTGGAATTTATGTGCGAAATACAATTTGTAAATTTACCATGAGCTTTTCGGTAAAGGTAAACATCGTGAGGAAACCTGCACACACCTGCAAAGTTTGTGACGGTGTGTGCGAAGTTCCCAATCCGCACTGGGCCCGCGTGGGAACTATAGCCCAAACCCTCTCATTATGAGTGGAGGCCTGTGCCCAGTAGTGGGACGTATATAGGCTGGATTATTATTATATATTTAGGGCCGCGCCGCCCCTGAGTGCGAAATGTGCGGCGCACACAGGCGCAAACAAATAATAAAAAAACATAAGTTAAAACATGAAGATTCGTGAAAAAAAGAGGCGCTTCATAGGTTTCGCACACAGGCGCTGTGGGGGGTCGGCGCGGCCCTGTATATATTATTATATGAATACACTTAAACTTACAATTTCTGAGTAATAAAATAATTGTACATCTCTATCCAACATAAGTATAGTTTGCGACGCAAAAAGATTGTGCTCCAAATACATACGATCATATTTCCGGTAGCACTAAGTAGTGTACCTAAAATTAAAATAAATTATAATAATAACCGACTTTCTCCGGCGGGAATTAAAATAATATATTGCCCTGCTAATGCTGTTTATTTATAGCTGTCATGGCCGCCATATCTAAATGCATCAAATTAACTTGAAACAAAAAGTTGACATCGTTTCAATTTATTAGTGATGTATCTTAGTGATTTACCACATATTAACAGAAAAACACTTGCAATAATTTTAGTACCTAACCAAGCAATACAATCCGAAACAAATACAAAAATCAGAGGCTCATTAAGATATTTACAATTATGGCCGTACACCGTTGACAAATGTTTACCAATTCCACAAAAACAAGCTTCCGGGTACCGAATAGATCCCGTCGTATTCGGGGTCGATTGATTGAGACTGACGGCGAACACTGGCTCATTAGCCACCGTCTAATAGATCTGCATGCGCCCGCGCCGGCAGCCATACATCATGGCGACGAGACAAACGATTGCTTCTCACGCATCGATATTTTGTAGAGAACAGTGATACATATAGATCTGTAGGAGAATCAAGCAAGTTATACGGGACAGTCTTTGTGAAGATTAGTCAAAGTAGACTTTGGTGGTCTTTGCTACAACTGCGCAAATAAGCATAATACTTGCTGGTCAAACATTCTGAGCCAACATGTTCTGCTGGCTTGCTTCATGCTGCCTGCATAGGTGCCTGGCAAGCTAGCAAAAATAGTTATTTCAACAGAAAAGATGACTACGATGCGAAGACTAGGGCCCGCCCTCGCCTCGCTTCGGTTAATAAGTTAAAATATAGCCTATGCCACCGTGAATGTCCATTCCCAAAAATAGGTGAAAGATTATTTGAAATCGGATGAGTAGTTTTGGAGATTACCTCCTACATCCAAACTTACCAACTTTACCTCTTTACTATAAAAAAATGTTAGATACCTTACGTTTCCGTCAGTATTTTTGATACAAGCTTTTGTCTCGGACTGTAATTTTTTTGCAGTGTCGTCATTTCATTTTCTAAACAAGGTTGGTCTACGTTACGTGCAGGGGAAATCCTGTTGACACCTTCCGACTCCTTCGTCAGATCCTGCTCTTAGACACCATTACATTGCATTGTCATCGTGTAATTACATAATATATACCTGTTCCAAATGTCAGCAAATTCCAATATCGGTATTTGATACAAAATTGCCCGGAAAGATTTTAAATACTGACATGTATATTAAATATAAATAAAAGCTTGTAAAAAGGCCGGTATTTGAGGTAAGTTAGCAGCATCATTGACCATCGTTTCTGGTCATGAGTAGCATGCTCGTACGCTAATCGACGCGGACGCAGTCGACAGGACATGCTCCAATGGCGAACGACTCCATTACCATGTCCACATCGCTTCTGTCTAGCACGCGCCGTGCCTGATCCAGTGGTTCCTTAATTGAAATGAACAAAGACGATGCACCTGGAAATGGCATAATTCAGTTAAAAATGGTTTCTTAAAAGAAGAACGCTGACGCCAAAAGATATGGAATTTGACGGTACGGAAGAAGAAAGATACAGTCGGCGAGGAGTGTAGAAGATATTGTATCCACCATGTTGTAAGTCTTGGACTTAACAAATGTTGATTAAGGCTGACCCCACACTAGCGTCTTTTGAGCGTCGACGTCCTGCCAGCGCCTAATGTGGGCGATAACAAGGACATCATGGCGGATATGCTGAGTTACCTCACAATCGCTGTATTGAAAGTCGAACGTCAAAAACAAGAAAAATAGACATTACTTATACTTGCTGTTACAATTTCATACAATGTGAAAAATGATCAAATCAAATTAACATATTCGTATTTGACATTATATAAAATAGCATTGGAACGAAATTAACACATAGCGTAAAGTCGGAAAAAGAGTTTGGGAAAAATGAGGGAGTGAAATTGGCAACAAAGTACCTGCTCACTGTGGTACTGGTGGTGCCAATTGAGAATATTTGTCACTTTAAACTCTGGCAATATTTCAGGTAAGTCAATAGTGGAACTCTAAACATTGTAGATCGGATCCTTTTCCCGTAGACACGTCCAAATTAAAACACTTTCTCACATCATACTGTGTGGCTTTCTCAGCGACGTACTTAGTCCGTCTGGTTTCTTTATATCGACTTATTAATTTAAAAAACTCTATCTAACATACTTAAAAAACCTTAAGCGGTACTGATACGATACAGATTTGAATCTTAGCATTAGCGAGATAAGAGGTTTCAGAAATAAGTAACAAAGCAATTTGTATTGTTGTTTAATTTATTCATTCCTTATTGCCTTATTGAGCTCTGGGAAAACTAGAAAATGCATAAGTAGATATTGTTCGGCGAATTGCGCCGATGGAAAGTACAAAGTAGTCAAAGTACTTTCGACTAAATTAAGTAGTATATGTATTTTAAATACAAAGATTGGTGTTTTACCTTGAATAGATAGAAGCTCATTTCAGCACTTATACATTGTACAGTCGAGGACAGAAAGATGTTCACACTTTTGAACCTTATTATGGAACAAGGTGAAAAAGTGTATACATTTTTCTGTCCTTGACTGTAGGTATACTGAGGTATCCCAGGTATAAATCTTGTTGTGGTATGATATGCAACTACTATAATATGAGAGCTGCTGGGGCTCTAAATATCTATTGGTACATGGCCGACGCTGTGACGTAGTAACTCTTATTTAATCTGTGGCTGTGATTCTTAGGCCCGATTCGCACGAGCGCTTTTTTAACGCTCAACGCCTGTTTTCTGCGATCCCATTCCTTGACCTTGAGAATCCTACCAATAGGATCGCGGAACGCAAGCGTTGAGCGTTAAAAAAGCGCTCGTGCGAATCGGGCCTTAATCCTGCGTGTCGATTCGATATTTGATGCCCTAAACTACTAAGACATAGCTTAAACTTCTTGTCAAAATAACACCATCAAAATTTTAACGGAAAATTCATGATTTTAATCAGAACAGTATCTCACATTGAGTCGTGGCGTTATTGATAACTCGACAGAGTTGGTTCGTGACTCCGTGCTCGGTCCACGATGCCACATTATCTGGCTGGTGATAAACGTGCGCGTGCGGCGGAAAGATCGCCGATATGCACATCACCACTGCATAGTTTAGGAAACTGACATAGCTGATAGATCTTCGTATCTAGAATACCTTTTGCCCGCGACTCCGTCCGTCAGAAGTCGATTATCGCTTTTCCCTTAAAACTGAAAAAAATGTGTGTAATTATTAGTTAACCATAACATAACTTTAACATTTACCGCCTGTTTCACAATCGTCAAGTAAAGCAAGCGTATCTGTCAAATAAATTTAGCCCTTTCCCTTTCTTACACTTGAAAATAGACAAGGAGAGGGCTATCTTTAACTGACAGATGAATTTACTTGTCGATTGTGAAACAGGCCCTTATAATAATAATATTATATATAGTAGGGTACTTGTTAGCGATTCGTTCGTACCAAATGCTATAACCCTTCTTTTTGCTACGTCGTAATCGGGTAAAAACGAACCCTTAGGCTGCCTTTCCATAGAAGCGGAGACGAGCGGAGCGAAGAGGAGCTGTGTAGGAATCGACCATTCACATTGGTTGTAATCCACATCTCTCTCAGCTTGACGGTTTGCATTGAAGCGGAGCGGAGACGAGATGTGGTTTACAACCATTGTGATTGGTCGATTTCTACACGGCTCCTCTCCGCACCGCTCGTCTCCGCTTCTATGGAAAGGCAGCCTTACGGTGCGACGCCGTCTATCCGTCCGCCTCTTGATGACTGTCTGTCAGTCTGTTACATCGACATAACTAATGCGATAGATATCTGTTTTTTTTTTTTCACCAAATCGAATAAGATGCAAAACCACTTCCTTGTTTAGGAGTCGCAGGATTAAAACTCTGCCAATAATTTAACTTGCTGGACAATTCATTGAGCCAAAACCAGAATACAGGAGAATTCGTTGTCAATTATTTTAGTTCAAAAGCTCATATTAATGTCTGTTTTCATTGTTGGTTTGTATAGGTACAGTCAAAATCACTAATATCTATACGGCCATCGCGCCAAATAATATGTATACATAGGCCTTATTGTCAGTGGCTTAGGGGTGTGTAGATATTTATGTCATCTTGGGAATGTATATATATATTTATGACTTTACTGTACATAACTATTATACATAATTACCATGCTCCCCACAAAATAGCTATAAACTATAATTAGTTACATTTGCATGCCACACTTCTTCACACGTTAGCAATTACAGATCTATCGGCATCTGCGCGTACGCAGAGAAAATCGTTGCGCGATAGATAATTGTTTAACTGTCGATATTTTACACGCTAGATAATTTTTTTTAAACAAGTTGCTAAATTGTTTTTTTTTTTGCCAGATTGGTACAGACATTACTATAATGGATGTTTTGGCAACTTGTTGCGTGTAGCGTTATTAACACTGTGCCAGTTTTGCAGCTTCAGTGTTCGCACTGTCGTGTTCAGTAATAGAGAATATAACAGCCAGTGAAATGACTAGCTTTAAGGCATATGGAATGCTGTATGTCCTTAAGGTTAATATCGTATTTGTAATCTTTTGATTGTAATGTCCATGAGGTTTAAAAGGGCGACACAGACTAACAGTCCACCGGCCTATATTGGCCAGTCAGCGGGCTTAACATGCAAGCACGAGATAAAATTTGGCAGGTGCAAGGGAAAAGAATACATCTTTTCCATATTCTAACGTAAGACTTAACGCTTAAGGTTTAAAATAAAGATAAAATCGCTATAAAAATGTGAAAATCGCTAAAGTCGCTTAGTAATTAAAGGTAAGAAAAGTCAAAACTAGACACTTTTATTTTAAACCTTAACGTAAGTCTTACGTTACAATATGGAATAGATGTATTCATTTCCCTAGCACCTGTCAAATTGTATCTCGTGTTTGCGTGTTAAGCCCGCTGGCTGGTTCAATACAATTTCAATACTAGTTTTTTAACCCTTATTTGTAAGTTGTTTAGATAGTTTCACAATCGCGATACAGACCCATAAGTCATCATCCTCCTAGCGCTTTTTCCCGTTCTTCGTCGGGGTGCGCTTGACCATGATCCAGATTCGGCCAGTCTGGTTATTACAGTGGAGCGACTGCCATCTGACCTTCGTAACCCTCGTGACAGGAACCAAACCAATTGAATAATGGTTACACATTTTGCCACCTAAATGTGCAGGTTTCCTCACGATGTTTTCCCTCACCGTTTACCGTGCATGTAATGTACATAAGTTAGAAAAAATCATTGGTACATGGCGACCGCTTGGGGGTTCGAACTCGGTACCTCACAAACACGAGTCGACACCGCTAGCCACTAGACCACCGACGGTTCAAACCTATAAGTACGGCCAAGAATTCTGGAGTGTAACGGAGTTTTCACCAGAGCGCGAGGAAAGACCAATATTTTCCACCAATAGGATAGCGAGGCTAGGAAAATAAAGACATCCTATTGGTGGATTTTTCCACGCACACTTATTAGCTGCCTCGCACAGCTCGGTGGACAGTAGCTTTTAAATTTGAGTTTCTGAGTTGAGTTTTGATTGAGTAACAAGTTGAGGAATGCATCTTCAGGTGGTGAAGTCAATGAAACAATTAATATTAACGGTACCTATTTCATCACTTTATCGAAACACCTTTCATCGAACATCATTTCATCGAATTTCATTTCATCGAAAGCTATAATTTCTGCTGAAACCTTATTGTTTTCAGGTTATCTTAAGCATGGGTTACGTAGGTTAGGTTAGGTTAGACCTGACACCACCAAAAAATTATAACTCCTGCACGTGGAAATTAGCTTCCGATGAAATGAAATCCGATTAACTGATACGTTCGATGAAAGGAGTTTCGATAAAGTGATAGCTACCCAATATTAACGCATACCCATTCGTTATGGTGTTTTTTGCGATTGTAATAATTTTATATGCTCCTAGACACGTATCATACACACACACATACACATATGTAAGTATACTCATGTTCAACACTATTTGTATTTGCTGTTAAGGTATCATTTAAATGTATAATGTTTATGACCAAAGTAAACTGTCAAATAGATATGGGTTCTCTAAAAACTTAGCACCCAAATGCTAATTACATGAAAGTTGCACAGCGTCGACCAATTAGCGCCGGCTTCACCTTCCGTTAAAGCCATAAACTGACTTTTTCATTTAATCTAACATCATCACCAGTTCCACTAGACCTCTATTCACGTGACCAGGGCTTCAGACATGGGTCTGAGCGTGTTGGTATTCGGAATAGGCCAGGGAAGAAGAGCGTGAAAACTCAAGAGCAGTCGTACGGCAATTTTGGCGCGAATGTAAGATTTAATTAAGAAATCTTTGCACGCCGTTTTGATTTTAAGTGCGCTTTCACTGACTGAACAAGCAAAGCACACTAGATGCAGTGCGTAACTGTATATCACATGTATATCAGCGGCGAGATAAGTCGATCGATCTTGACGCTGTCATCGCAGTTCAATTTATATTCACAGGATTCTATTTAAAAAAAAGGTTTGATAATTTGTATGTAAAATTTCATACTAATTCACCCGTTTATGTTTTGCCCGCGACTTCGTCCGCATAAAACAAGTAAGTATATCGTTATCCTCTAACAATTTTTCTAGGATGGGATGGGTAATTTTAGTGGTAATTCCGTTCAGTTGATCATGTGTGATTAAAAAACAAAAATGCATCCTCGCAAACTTTTGGCATTTATAATATAAATAGGCAGAATAGGATTGTAATAAGATTCTTGAGCTATTCCCAGTTGTCCGCATCCTCGAAGGAATTTTTATTTACACCTAATTTCCAGGGTACGGACAACTGGGAATTTTTTCCCAGTTGTCCGCAGCGCAGTGTGGACAAAGGGGCGCGGAGAACCGAGAATAGCCCAGATTCTTGCGTTACCGTTTAGAGATATTATACCAACGCGTTAGTGCGACTTACAATGTTAGGGGCACGGAAGTTACAAAATGTAACTAAATAATGCGAATTATTAAACTCTGCTCGCATGCATATAATTTAAAGCCCTACTCCAGTTATCTACAATCTACTCAGAATAACAGTGATCGTCCGTCGTCGATTGCGCTCCGGAGCGTTTATTGTGGTGATGGAATCTGTCGATCGGAATCAGCGAGAGTTTCCACTTGATTGAATCGAGATACCTGTCAATAAGTAACGGGATTTTACATATTACTATGTTGGAGAAACGGGGCTTTAGATAGTGAATGGTTCCCCTTTTATATAAGCTTATACAAGGTGTTACAAAAATACCCGTAAAGCAGAAAGGGGGTTAAATGGTCCCTTGTAGAGTCCATTTACAATGTATGAAAACCTTAGCGTGCCTTTATGAGATGACAACTTACTAAGGTTGCGTTATTTTTGGCTTTGATTTTTTACGGGTTATTTTGTAACACGTTATATAAATATAAAATAACGAGTGTGTGTGTGTGTGAAGGCCTCTAACACATTGATACCTTCAAAGTTCCCACGTTACATTTTCAAGAACAACCTCATCGCGGTCGCGAAATCAGGGTGATCATGTAAGGGTTTCGTTTATTGCCATTTCAAGTAAAAAATATAACAAATATAAATAAAATATAAAAAATAATATAATATAAAAAATATAAGTGAAGCTTCAGCGCAGAACAATGCGGTGATGTCGCGGGAAATTAGCGGGGAAGATTGGGGATAAAGGTAAACGAACATAATTGGCTACATGACATGACTAATGTCAAAACAAATTATGTTTACACTACCACTAAATCAAGCTATGAAAAATAACACGGAAAAACCTAACTATCGCTTATTTTTGGAATTTAAACTATTTTTAATTCAACAAAAGCTTTATAAAGGAATACTGAAAATTGTGACGTCCAGGTTCTTATTTTCATACTAACTTCATACTACCGGATCGTTTTGACGTTTTCAATAAAAGTTGCTGATTTAACCAATCGGTCAACTAGCCTATTAACAATTTATTTAAATTTAAGCTTCGTAAAACCCTGTAATGGCTGTATTCTTAAATGTTATCAATATAACCAAGTATATCTGTATTACAATGTTTATTTTTGGTAAATTAACCTAGATCCCGGTTAGAATCACGCGTAATCTAATGCTAGTTGTGCCTTGCTACATTGTTCTGCGCAGTGCACCGAATGTGGGGAATTCGGAAAGCCGACATACCTGCAGTGCGTGCGCGCCGGCAAATTATCATAATTGATGAAAGCAGACGATCCTCTCGCTTTAGACTAGGTACATAGTATGCGCCTCAAATGCACATGGGCGTTCTTTTAAAACATGTATTTTTATTGTTTAGGCCTTTGTATGTGAGTACCAAAAATAAATTTAAAAAAACTTTTTGGCTACTCATAAGCACTGAATACGAAACTTCAGTAGCTTTATCTATCCCTTATATTTCATATAGGTATAGCATGTTGCATAAAGGAAGATAGGAGCAAGAATCTCTAGTCTGGTCAGTCCAAAAAACTGGCAGTATGTTTTGGGTGGTTCCTCCACGAAACTGTTGGATCTCCACAGGTCTTATTATGAGGTCTTATCACAGACACGAGTTTCATCTGCTATTTCTCAGTCGACTACCCTACAAATAATCGGAAATAAATGCCGAACGACAAAAACCGACGAATGCCGACATAAAACCGATCACACTTCTGAAAGTCGCTTCAACGGACAAAAAAATATCAACTCAAAAATACTACATTCTATTTGAAATCAGAATTTGATTGTGATTAGGTTTGTTGCAATCGTGTAACATTGACGTGTCTGTATGCTGACTCGTGCGCAACGGTTTTATTGATCAGTCTTTGAATCTTGTTTATTGATTTGCGTGCTGCTTATTGGATTATCTATGAAATAGAAAATCTAGTATTATGAATTACGTACAACGACGTTTGATGACAAGTCTACAAATTTGCAATTTTCTCCTACCACGGCTATACACGAAGAATTAATAATTAATGAGATATATGCGTGATTGTTAAATTATGGATGTACATAACATTAAATTTAAGATTTTCCTCTTATTCAAAAATACACGATTTACGTATTTTAGGGTACTGTGCTGTGACAACAGACACTGCTAAATTATAACTTGCAAGAATGAGAAATTGGCAACGTGATCCCATTTTTACCCGGAAACTGCTGCCTAATGTGGTGTTGCTACTTGAGAATATTGCACAACAAAACCGACCGCCACCGTATTCCAAATTTAAGCCCATCCAACACGGGACCTGGTAATACCGACAAGCAAACAAATAACAGCGACTCTCAAGTGTACTGTAATGACTAAAACAGCATTGCATACACTGCGACCAACATTTACATACATACATACAAACCGCACTATACGCTCAATTTAACGCCCGCTAATTGCCAATAATAATCCACGTGATAATGGAATAACAGATATTACGCGGCATAAAAAACGTTTTCTACCAGCGCCCGCGCCGTGTAGTGTTCTCGATTTGATTTGGATGTAATTGGCCTGTTTTCACATTTGGGTATTTGTCAGTGGCCGGTTTGAATGATTAATATTAATTTTATGCATTATAAAATACTCTACTCAGGCATGTAAGAGATACCAATGAATAGGTAATGAGAAAATTAGTAAAAAAAGGTCTTAAAAAAACCGGTCAAGTGCGAGTCGGACTCGCGCGCTGAGGATTACGTATTTAAGTTCGTACTACATAAATATACTTTTTTATATACATTAATTGTATGCAATAAGGTCCATTTTGACTTGCCTAAATTTTAGTACAGAGTAGTAGAAGTTTTTGTCAATTTAAAAAAAAAATGTTGAACACTTCTTTTATTTTTCCCGTAAAATATAAGTAATTTTCTATAAGTTAGGATTTTTTCTGATTTTTCGGTTCATAAACTTCGGAGATAAGGGAGGGACGGTAATTTTTTGAACATTTGGTTATTAATCAAAAAGTACGTCACGGAAAATTATAAAAAAAATAGTTTCAAAATGTGCAGATTAAGCCGTTTCGACACCCCACTTGCTGTAATCAAATCACTATTGTTTTTCAACCCCCCATTCTAGACCCCTTTTCAATATTTATAAAATTAATTTCGTATGTTTTTTACTAAATAACAGATGCGGACAAGCAATTTATAGAACTACTTATGCCAAATTTCAAGTTGATGGCTTGTGTAGTTTTTGCGAAAAACTGCTGCTCACCATAATGGTTCCTTTTTTACCATTTTGGTACGGAACCCTAAAAATGGTGCCGTGACCAGGATAATTAGTTAATAATCATACAAGTCGTATTTTGGGGTTTAAGTTAGTAAGTAAGATAAGAATTAATCTTGTCTCAATTAGCTCTAGTGCCCGTCGATAATCGATAACTGAGGAAGCAAGAGTAACACGAACTTATCAGACAATATTAAGATGTCTTCTCAACTTTTTCCAATATTAGCACCAATTCTACTGAATTTAGACAAATCACATAGGGTGATGGCATCGTAATTGACGGGACCAATGATGGACACACGATTCTTATTACCCGACTACCCAAAAAGGAGGGTACTGTTTTTTTGAAGAAGATAAGGGTTATTCATTTATTTCGCAACAATCAATTTATAACCGGATGGTCTTTGAATTAAAGGCTTAGAATTAAGTGTCCATTGTTGGTGTCTGTAAGCTATTAAAGTGTCCAACACTGGTGCATCACCCTAATAATTGTGAGTAAACGTCACTCAACCAGGACTAGATACATTGTACCTAGAGTCCGCAAAGACATACAATCAAAACGAAATCAAAAAGGAGGTAGGCAAGCCTTATTTTAATACAAACGGGTCTCTGACGGGAACCGAATCCACGACCGATGGTTTCGTGGTCAAACCGGTGATCACTAACAGGGCGGTCAAACTTACTTAACGTACCTACCTTGTTTTATCTACATACCTTTCCATAATTACCTACAAAGATTTCGAATAAAATAAATAAGTAAACAGTTCTTTACGAGTACATTTTATTTTTGTTACTCTCATTAAACTAGTCAAAATTGATTAATTTAAGTCTAGTTGATGCTTGGCAACGGTAGATGGCGCCACAACGCGTGACGATCCTAATTAAATTATTTGGACCGCAACGGAACGCGTCTGCGCCTGCGCCTCTAGAAAATAAACACATTCAGTACAAGGAACTCGCCATCGAGTCAATTTTGAGCGAACACCAAGGAGTCTGGCACCTGACGTATTTAAACTAGCCTGCTTAACCGACCACGAAAATCGTAGTTTTAAACATTAGTGAATATTTATGCGCCTGTTTTCTGGCTTTAATTGCGAGAATAAGGCATTCTAGGATGTTTTTTTAGAGAGCTGATAGTAATATATTATATTCTAGGATAAACGTTTAGAAAGGGGATTTAATAAGTTAATTTGCCTGATAAATGTGCGGCACTGAAATTATGAGTTTTATCTTCTAAGTTCGGCTTATTTGCTCGTGAATTCGTTTTTGACGAAGGTACGAAAAAACAATTAAAATTGAAGAGCTTCAAAAGTTCATACCCATCTTTCGTCAAGGCTTAATGGTCTTTACATTATACGTACCTACCTATCCTATCCTATTAAAATACCTAATATACTAGAGATTCGTGAATTAAACATATTTATTATTTATACAACTTTAACTTTAATATACTTCCAGATTTTTAGTCGCGTCGGTAATCAACTGAAAAATTCGCTCGTAGTCCACTCCAGTACTACCTAACTCGAGTCCGCTGCCTCAAATTGGACTAAAAAGTCGGCAAAATACAATTTGAAAAAAAATGAGACCGCTGTTCGTAATGCAATTGACAACATGATCCAATATTAACCTAAAATCGTTGCTTAATGTGGTGGTTGCCCCATGAAAATATTGTAGGTTTGCTTGCCACCACGTCACACTCGTATTTGCCAACTACTATTTTTAGCTTTTAGTTTAAAACTGGTAGTTTTTCCACGCTTTTAAATAAAGGTCGAACAGCTTGAGAAATCTGCCTGACAGGGGGCGACATTGACGTTGACGTTTGATTGAGTTTGAGGTTAGAAATTCTACAAATATCGGTAATCGATAAAATGCTGTAAATAACACAATAGTTAAACTTGTTACAACAGCAGCATAAAATTAACGTTGCCAATATGGCGTTCGCTCCCCTGAGAGTGGGTTTCATTCAAAAATTGGTTCAGAACGTGCACTACACTACTATACTAAAACGGCCTATGGCCTACAAGAGCGCTATATCCCTTGAGACAATATATCCAAATAGCTCTTTAAAACTCAGTACCCCTGCCTTCGTAAGTATCAATGCCGTTATTTTGTATATTTCAGTGTAGATTATATATTTTCTACTTGAAAATATTCAATGAATCCTAGATTTCTTTGTTTTCTTTCCTTACCTCTCTGTCTTTTTATATCACACAGATGTTGATTTTCGAAAACACCAATTCTGGTTCTCTGTGATAACACAAATAATAATAATTCAGGAATATTAAGTTTCAACCTTGTTTGTTTCCCCAGCTTAAACTGAATAGCAAATTAATAATTCCCTGTGTATTAACAGATTAGTTTACAACATTATATCCGTCTAACCCCAGTGTAATGGATCTCTCGTAAGATTTCTACCAAGACAAAAATTTGTGGGAACTTTATTGAAAGTTATATTTAATTTTCCAGAATGCAGACCCTAAGGAGAAGTTCACAGGCTTCATCCCGATGGAGAAACTGGAGATTACTTACAGTGCTAGCTCAGGGCCGGGCGGACAGAATGTTAATAAGGTTTGTTGTCTTTTGCATACACAGTGTCTACACTGTGTTGTTTTAGTTTTCGATATGGTTTAAAATAGCATTTCATATGTCAATTAAACTGTGCCGGTCATATGGTGTGTTAAAATAAAAAGAAAATAAAATTTAGGTTAGGCAACAGTGAATGTGTTTAAGAAACTGTTAATGTTTTCACTGCCTGACCTACTTATAATATATGTATATCACAATCTAATCTGAATATTATGTTGATCATTCCAGGTTCACACCAAGGTAGACCTTCGGTTAAAGTTAGCAGAAGCAGACTGGCTGCACCCAGAAATAAAAGAGAAGATGCTGAAACTGGTTAGTTGTTATTCTCAGCATAATGTATATAACTAGAATACTGTTTGTATTGAAGATATGATATCAATTTTTATGGGTTTATAATGATAGAATTATTTAGATAGATTTGATTATAATTTTATAAATAGAAATCTAAAGTTCCAAGTAGGCGTACATGTGGACTTTTAATTATTTATATACTATAGCGATAGATTGTGTAAGTACTTGATTTTTAGATAAATAATAAGTACCCTAAAGAAAATCTCATATATTCCAGCATGGTAAGAAGCTGTCGAAAGAAGGCTACCTGATCGTGCGTTCAGACGCCACGCGCTCGCAGCAGCTTAACCTGGCCGACTGTCTCCAGAAACTAAGAGCCTTGCTGTGGACTGCTGCGGAGCCGGAGAAGAAAGCCGCCCCGGAAACCCTGGAGAGGATCAGGCAGAGGTTAGTTGAGGAGATTTTGGTAGGTTAGACTAGGTTCATCATCGTCATCAGCCTATACTGGCCCACGGCTGTGTTCACATTACGAACAGTGAGTGGCTGAATGTTTTCCTCCAGTTTGCCTCCCTATATATTTTAAATGGAGTGTTCAAACTTACTGTAGGTACGCTGTTTGTGGCGCTTCGCTTGCCTACTTATTCAGCGAGTGGCCGATTCGCGCTAAATTACGCGCGCATGTTGCTCCAGTCGGCGCCGAATTACGCTCGCTCGACACGAATTTCGGTCACGAGTACTATTCTTATCTCTAGGCTGGGGCGGCAGTGCCAAGGCAACGAACTGACAATCCTTCCTGAGTTGCCTGTGCTTATGTAAAAAAAAAATTATGCTCAGAATCAGCCGGTTGATAATGCGCTATCCTGTTTATATGAACCTAACAATCCTAACATAACTTTTTTTTCCAGGCACCTGAAGGCAGCGCGCATGCGCGTGGCGCTGAAGCGGGAGGAGGCCGCGAAGCGCGCGCAGAGGCAGCCGCCGCACGGCGTCGACTTATGATTCTTCTACTAACTGGACGCGCGGCGCTCGGCCCGGGGGCGAGAGGGGGGACCTTTACACGCTGTTGCATGAACAAAAACACCACACTAGCCTGACCTGCCAACCAAAGCAAAAAAGGAGTACAGTAACACCAGAGTATTAATAGTACTCGGATCTCTATCGCTGTCGCATTCTCTCTGGTGTCTGACTGTATATTTGTTATGCCAAAGAGTAGGGGTTAAATTAGATCAGTTTTCCCAAACTTGTTTTAATAATAATAATACTAAAATTCTTTATTTCGGAACAAAGCTCCATACAAATATTAACGCTATATACCAATTATTATTAAAATTTAAAATTTAAATAAAACAAAATCACAATAAAATCAACATAATCAAAATAAAATCGGAATGAAATTAAAACAAATAGCAAATATTCCGTTCGCTTTTCTCCGAAACTTCTTTTTACATTCGTATTTTTGCCCTGGGGTGTCTTTTTCCTCTCGCATTTTTTCCCATTCCAAAAATAAATTCCACAGTTCAACAGAACCTGTTTCTGGAAATTCTCTCAGGTGAAGTCAAAGCCGTCAAAAGCTAACTACGTAGGTCCGTCCAAAAAAAAAAAACTGTATCTGGTCACTTTGGCCCTTCGGGCCTGCTACAACTAACATAACCTGTGATCGGAATAGGTAGAGTATATTTACCTAAACTTGACGCTTGTTCATTCATGCGTGAGTGAGATGGGAACACATTATTTAATGAACATGCATCAAGTTTAGGTAAATATACTCTACCTATTCCGATCACTGAACATAGCCTAAACGGTGTCTCTATGCTGGTCATTTGACCGACCGAGTGTTAAACATTCCTACCGACCTTTAATACATTGAAATAAGGTGTGTAATCGTCTACTCTCTCGTCTACTTTCAAGTCGATGTTCAAGATAAACTTAGCTATTTTGATAGTCAAAAATTGGTATGCATTTACAAAAATATAAGAGACTCATAATACAACGTGTAGGGAAAATGAATGTTTTGTGAAAGTCTGCATTTTTATCACAAAGAGGTGAGAGTCTATTTACACTTGTTTCAGCCCACCTTGCTTTAATATCGTTATCATATAGTTGACGATATAGCAGCTCTAATCGTCCCGTGAATAAGAGCTATCATTACGCCAAAGATATGGTTACTCTATGAACAAGAAGAATGTAAACAATATTTAATACATACTGTAGGTTTCCTGAACATGTATAATGACTATCAAAATAGCCAAGTCTTGGCAGCAGCCTCGTTATTGGCTGCTGGGTGTGTCCAGTTACCATTCTGCTTAGTTGTCTTTATTTTGAATGTAATTAGATATTAGATTAATAATAAATATTAAAATGTAATTATTGTTTTAATTTACTGTTTCCATGGCTTTTTCACTCCTGACGCAAAAAAGAGGGTTATAAGTTTGACGTGTGTATCTGTGTGTCTATCTGTGTATCTGTCTGGGGCATTGAAGCTCCTATACGGATGGACGGATTTTGATTTAGTTTTTTTTTATTAGAAAGGTGACTTAGGGCCGTATTAATAAACTCATCTCAACTCTGATCCCCATCTCAAGATACGTCAAAGTAAACGTCAATCCATAGAAAACTGTCATTTTTGACGCATCTTGTGACGGGGGTCACAGTTGAGATGAGTTTATTAATACGGCCCTTAATCGAGTGTCCTTAGCTTGGTTTGATGAAAATCCGTTGTGCCTTTTAAGGATGATAAAGTTCAACTTTAAGGATGTTTAAGTTTAAGGATGATACTCAAGGATGTTTCTGTTGTCTGTTTTTCACACTTCATGATAAGACAAAATTACAAAAACTTAAAACAATCGTTGAACCGTTGTTTAGTAAATATCAATCCATAGAAAACTAAACAATTACTCAAGAAGACAAGTGTTCAACGGGTTTTTGTAACAACAATAATACTGTGTAGAGCAAGCGCGCGCAGCCATCTTTAGTTGCCATGGCAACGCTTTACAACAAACAACAAACATCGAGTTGTCTTTCTTCGTTATCCGCGCATTGCGAATAAGTTTATATTTTAAAGAAAAAGGGGAAAAGTTTACAATTAAATAGAATCTAAAGTGAAGGCAGTGTAAAACATGTCGTACAGAGACTTGCGAAGTAAGTAAAATATAAGTGAAGTAAATAGGCCTCTTGTTTTGCAGACACTCATTTCATCGAAAGCTAATTTCTGCTGAAACCTTATTGTTTTCAGGTTATCTTAAGCATGGGTTACGTAGGCTAGGTTAGGTTAGACCTGTGACCACCAAAACATACCTCCTGTACGTGGAAATGCCTGCCGATGAAATGAACATTCGCCGATCTAAAACATTCTATGGAATGAGTGTCGGTGATACAAGGGTAAACCATATAAGTAAGATAATGTACAATGTAGACACCTTTTGTAAGTACGAAGCCCCAAAATATACCTATTTCCGGGTTTCATAAGTAGGTACGAGTAAGTATTTGCCTATTATCATCTGCTTTAGTTATAGGTGAGATGTTTACATTTCAACATCATCATTCATATAGTAAAAGTTACTTGGCTAAAGTTACTTTGGTCTTTTAGCCAAGTAACTAACAACAAGTAAGTAAGTAACAAGCCTATGCTTCCTATAAAGTTCGCCACAAAGGCCACAACATCGTATCTATAGTATTTATAGCTTACCAATTTCAATCTAAACAGCTTATTTTTTTTCCCAACTCCTTGCCAAGCTATATGTTACCTAATACAAAAATGTGATAATGGCCTGAACCCTGTTAGGGCACATTCATAATTTCCTGGAATAACGCAATGTTATATCAAACTCGGTCACATTCTAAGGTTATATTCCTCACGCTCCAAGCAATGGCACTAACTCTATCCGTTAGGCTATGGTCTCCTATTTTACGCTATACGCGGCGTCTGACGTTAGCGTCAACATTTCAATACGTACTGCGTTGTGCGTTGCGTTCAGACGGCGATTGGAAGTATTGAAACATTGACGCTAACGTCAGACGCCGCGTATAGCGTAAAATAGGAGACCATAGCCTTATGATTGGTTGGTCAGACTTTAGCGAAGCCATGCGCGCCCTGGGCTACCCGCGTCAGATCTGCATGGAGACGTTCCGCGTCCCCAACTGGCCCGCGCTGGAGGCCTGCACGCGCTGGCTGGCGGCGCGCCTGGAGCCGGACGCCACGCTGCCCGGCGGCGCCGCCAGTCCCGAGCAGCGCGTGGCACTCGTCACGCATGCGCAGGCACTTTTCGTGAGTAGACTAACACCTGCTGCATGTTGAGCGGAAATCTTGGAAAAGATACCCAACCTCTTTCGGCCTGGCCACGACTTTACGTGACCGGCTCAGCAGCGAACGAATTTTTTTATTACAGTCGAGCTCAAAAATATGTACACCTTATTTCAATGGGATAAGGCGCAAAAGTGTTTACATACCCATCAACTTGACTGTACATTGCGTGTAACAGCGAGCGAATTCTCTCTTCGTTCGCCGCTGCCGCTCAAAGTCGTGGCCCTGGCCTAGCCGTTAAGGGTGAGACAGGGTTATGAAAGAAAGAAAGAAAATATATTTATTGCCACAAGAATACTGCCTGGGCCACACCGGATGCGTTGCGTAGACGTGCACGTGCGCGTTCGCGTTCCACTGCGTTGTAGTATGAATCCTCACATGAGGATGCAGCTATACAATGCAGTGGAACGCGAACGCGCACGTGCACGTCTACGCAACGCATCCAGTGTGGCCCAGGCTTAAATGTGAGGATGATTACAATAAAGGAAACCACAGAAATAAATATGCTTATACCAAAAGGGCTGCGCGTCAGCGTATGCCAGGCTGCACACGAAATCCCACTAGGGGCAGCATCCACAGCTCGGCGCTGGTTTTCAGCGCAGTCCATTAAACTAGAACTAAAAGTAAAAACTAAACTAAACTAAACTAAAGTTAAGTTGCAAGCGCCGAACAGTTTACATCGCACCAACATGTGTAACATGTTATGTGGGATTTCCCTCCCTAAAACCTCTTATGAGTGGCCTCTTGTATGTTAGATTATTAAGTATTTTTTCTCCGACAACCAGCACTCCCGCGCAAACCTAAAGCTGAACGGCAAGCGGCTGTACGGCGCGGACGGCTGGGCGGTGCGCGAGCTGCTGAAGGTGGCCGCGCTGCTGCGCGCCGCGCTCGATGCGCCCGCGCCGCTCGATGAGCGCGCTGACGCACCGCTAACCTATGACGTGTCCAGCCGGGTGGGTTTGGTTACTTTACATTCTCCGTGGAATTTGGGACCAATGGTTTTCTAGACTTCTTTGTGCCAGATCGCTTCTGTTCATCTTAGCTTAGCTGGTACTCGTACTTAGCTTAGATTCCCTCAGTCAACATAGACGTTTAGGTTTGCCTTGGCCTGTGCAGAAATACGAATGTTTTGGAGGCATAGAAAATAGTATTAATGTTCCATTGTTGCAGTTGGGTGAGATCAAGCAGGCCAGAGCCCTAGCGACCGACATCACGGCGCAGGGTGCATTCCTCTACGACCTTCTGGCCAAGGAAGCTGAGCACAAGGTTACAACAGACAAAATATTATTTACAGTGCAAGATGTCTTAAAAAGTCTTTCAGGTTTTGGAAAATTTGGTTAGTCGAATTTTAAGAGCTATGGAACTTACACCTTTTTTATCGTCATTATTGTGGCAATTTTGTCTTCTAGTCATAGACTATTAAGGAGCAACATCGAGCCCGGTCCTGCACCTCCCAAATTGATTAAATTTCTTGAAATCATTGACCCACATCGTTTACGGTACTTTTTGTTTATTTGCCGCCACCCTATAACTCTTTTACCCCATCGGCTGTGCATTCACTTGTTCATCTATTTTCCGGGCGGGGCGGGGGCGTTGATCACAAGTGAGTTGACACAGGAACAGCGCGAGCAAGCCCTCGCGCGGCCGCTGGACATGTCGGCGCTGGAGGCGTGCGTGCGGCGCGCGCTGGCGGCGGCGGCGGCGCGCGCGGCGCAGGCGCGGGACCGCATCGACAGCGTGGCCGCCTCCGAGGCCGCGCTCGACGCCAAGCTGGAGCGCCGCCGCGCCGAGCTGCAGCGCGCGGAGAAGAGGCTGCACACCGTGCAGAAGATCAAGTAAGGGTTCAGCGGGTTGGAGTAACACTTATTCATAAAATGATCTTGAGATGCCCATCTCAAGACATGCAGTCAGTCAGAAATGACAGTTTTCAAGAGCTTGACGTTCACTTTCATGTGTCTTGAAACAGGCATCTTACTCAAGTTTAGTTTTATAATAGGTAGGTACGGCTCCAAGTATAGATAGATAATCCGAATTTCGATGTTGGCAGCTCACTAGACGGCAAATAATTCCTGGCTGCGGAAACCATTCGAATTTACATGATTTGTACTTATGTGACTGACTGTGATATAATGTCTCTGTCTGTCTCTGTAGCTACGCCAAGAGATAATAATCTCAGACCAAGTCACAAACATTTCGTAGCCTTGTATCATGGTGATTTCAGTATTTTCTAGTTCATTACAAATTATTTGAAGACGTTAGTGGATGAAGGCGATAACTTTGATTCGATGTACATTTTTAGGGCACAAAAATGTTAGGTGTTAACTGCCGCACTCAGAGACGTCAATTAAGTTTTAAGTTTCATTAAAGTTGCTGCGTCTTATTCTATTGCTATAGCAAAGAAAGTGACAGCAGCTACTTTAATGAAACTTAAATCTTAATTGACGTCTCTGAGTGCGGCCGTAAGTCACAATTTAACTCGCAACGTAATACGTCCACTCACATGATCACTTGTTTCCAGGCCCGCGTACCAGGGCGAGCTGACGGCGCTGGAGGGCGAGATCGAGCAGTTGTGGGAGCAGTACGTGCTGCGCTACCGCTGCGTCGAGGCGCTCAAGCACCAGCTCAGCCTGCTCGAGACGGCGCAGGCCGAGGTACAACAACAAATACTATCCCCTAGTGCTTATTGATTAACCTTCCTTTGGATCATAAGGCGCCGCACACCCTGGCCATTTATATCATCCTTATAAATTGTTTTGCTATTTTCTTAAACTTCTGTCTGTAATTGCTGTCTAAAATATATCCACATGCATCCGCGAAACTCTCTGTATTATTATTAATTTAAGTCTTATGACCCGTGACCTTCAAAAGTAGGATTAAGTGCCAGCTGAGTGAGCTCGATCCATCATCGACCTTATCCTGACTCTGGTCTCGACTATAGTCAAGAACAAACCCATCATTATCATCATTTTACTTAAGAGCTAGGGCTCTTGTCGGTGGAGTAATCGCCACTTTTTTCTGTTCTCCGCCAATTTTTTCACCTTATCAGTAGAGACACGACATTGGCCTTCTGACTTATTTGGCCAAAGTAGCTAAGCCTAGGTCTTCCTAGGAGCATTGGAAATGCCACTGAAAGGTAAGAACAAACCCATATAATATATGGAAAAACTTAGTCGTAATGCATTTGTTGTACTTGACATTCTAAATTTCTCTGATCCTACGTGCTACCAGTGGCCTGTGACTCGTTTGTCTTAAAAAACGACGTGTGAAAATCCCACGAGTTGCCATAACAAGAGTCACCAACGACAGTTAAATAGGTCAAGACTGACAGCGCAAATAATAGCTTCAAAATGTCCCCGTAAGGTTATTTGTGACGTTCTTAATATAAATGGACCTTATGGAGGCAGCGATTACGCCGTTTTTAGAACTGTTACCATAGTATTCGTATAGTTACAAGAATAAGAATAGCGTAACTGCTTTCCTCCATAAGGTCCCTTTATATTGAGAACGTCACATTTGTTCATGTAACGTTTTCATGATTTTTCGTCTACAGGCAGCGGAGGAGCAGCAGGCGGCCATCATGACCCTGATCCATAAGTACGAGGCGGAAGATGTCCTGGGGAAGCTCAGCGAATCAGGTACAATAATAATACCTATACGCACAGTTCTTGCATGAGCGTATAGGTATCGAGGGCTAATCTAGACGCGGGCGAAGTAATCAGTGAGGCCCTTTTCTTTCAGTATCTATTCCCAAGATGATCTTAACTCACCCACAAGG
Organism: Tortrix viridana; assembly: GCA_963241965.1. Lineage (NCBI taxonomy): Eukaryota > Metazoa > Arthropoda > Insecta > Lepidoptera > Tortricidae > Tortrix > Tortrix viridana. Next base: position 14,271,943 of record OY725182.1, read on the forward strand.
GGACCTCGCGAGGCTCCTTGACGTGCGAGGTCGTGGACGAGGCCCCTCCGCCCTCGCCTAGCTACGCCACTGGAAACAGTGATTGTACAGTCGCCATCATATATATTGCAGCAAACAAGGTGCTCACAGATATCTGAACACGACTCTATTGTCAAGGCGTTAGAGTGCATGTTCAGATATTTTTGACCAGTCTGATATGTACAGATATATTTGATGGCGAACTGTACACCGCGCCCGACCGTCACTTCATATCACCTCATCCAAGAAAAAAAATAAACCCTAGCTTACACGAGTGTCCCGCTGCTAGGCAAAGGCCTTTCCCCATAAAGCTCCACGAGTTCCTATTTGGTGATTTTAAATTTAAGTTTCTTAGGGTTGTATTAAAAAACTGATAAAATTACTGTTTTCTATTTATTGACGTTTACTTTGACGTGTCTTGAGACGGGGCATCTCAGGACCGTATTAATAAACTCATCTCAACTGTGACCCCCGTCACAAGATGCGTCAATAATGACAGTATTCTATGGATTGACGTTTACTTTGACGTATCACAGACGGGGATCACAGTTGAGATGAGTTTATTAATACGGCCCTTAGAAACGCGTCAAGTCGCCCATTTCCGTTTGGGCCTGCCCCATCTACGTCGCCCATTTTACAACACCCACTTGGTAGCTTACACTAGCCAGCGGTCCGGGTGCATGCGGCAGACATGAAATATTTTACTTTCGTACTGGGATAGTGCAGAGCATGAAGCGACGGCCGGGTGCGACACACGACCGCCTGGGTCCCCACCTCCAATACTCGGAGCTCGTGCGCTGTATTGTGATTGTGTTAGTATTATTATTATTTATCCAGGCAGGCAGTTGTGACAACTGATAGACGCCTGTATCCGGCTATTCTTTGGTCAAGTATTCTTTGTACCTGCTTCTAATGTGTTGATCTAGCCGGTTTTTAAACTGATTGACATTCAGTGCTGATACTACATGTTCCGGTAGTTTGGTCACTCTGTTACATAAGAAATGTCTGCGAGGATTGTTGTGGGAAAGCTCATTTAGAAGTTCGAATTAGTGGCCTCAAATTTCCCAAGCCTTCTCAGCCAGGTGGCATTTAAAACTCTATAGCCAAAGCAGATTCAATCCTCTCCTGTTAGTCTGAAGTTAATGTTCTAACAGGAGTTATATTTTCTCAGACGAGCTGGACTCGAGCGACGACGCCAAGGACTTCGAGCCCAAGCAGCCGCGGCCCGCCACCAGGCCCAAGACCAGGCTCCGCATCAAAACTGCCGGTCAGTATGCACTCAGATTATTGTAGGAGTAACGTTACAATATACGAGAAAAGCCAGTTAGAGAAGTTCGCTCATTACTCATTACTACACAGCCTGTCGGACTTACAATAACCACCAATGTACTGTTGAGTTCAAAAATATGTACACACTTTCGCACCTTATTTCAATGGAATAAGGCGCAAACGAAGTTTATATACATCATTTAGTTTATATGGTAAACTCTGTAGTTTCATTAATAAGTAAGGTTTGGCTATAATTTTCATTAAGGAGACTGTGAGTCTATTTATACATAATTTTGTTTGTGCTATATATAACTATACGAGACTGTTTGTTTCTAAATAAATAAAATAAATAATAAATATATTTTTGAACTCGACTGTAACTACCTACGTGGAAAACCTGCGGCCAAAGTCACGAGAAACGGCCTATAGTTCTGGACATAGAGCCAATCCAATTAAAACCAATAGGACATTCGACTAGTTGGCTCTGATATTCAAAGTTGTATTCATTTGTTAGTTGTTTCTGCTGCCGTGTTGCAGGCGCGGGCGCAGCCGAGGCGCGGCGCGCGTTCGGCAGCCTCGGCGCGCGCGACTCGCTGGACGACGCGCGCGCCGACGACTCGCGCTCCGACTCCGACTCAGCTTCGCTATACGGTACCTATACAGCTCCCGGACAAATATTCGACTTAGGCTTTACATATCAATGCCCTTAAATATTGCAGATTGTCCGTTCCCATGTTTAAACCGTGAATATAGGTTAGGTTACTGAATAAATGTAATTGTGATGTTCTCAATATAAAGGGACCTTATGGAGGAAGGCAGTTATGCTCTTCTTATTCTTGTAACTATACGAATACTATGGTAACAGTTCAACAAATGGCGTAACCGCCTGCCTCCATAAGGTCCCTTTATATTGAGAAGGTTACAATTGTATTGTACTGTGGTGCCGGCAGCGGGGCGCGAGGAGCCGCGCTGGGGCCGGCCGCGGCCCGCCACGCGCACGCTGGCCGCCGCCGACGACGAGTTCGCCGACCTCGTCGAGGGTGAGTTACAAGAAAAGGTGCTTCGTGTGCTCATTTGTCTTCTCCGTGTGCGTTCCGCACCAGGGTACTGTGTGGTGCGCTCTGCACACCAGACGTAAGGACAATAAATTTTTCGCACAGACTCCATTTTGGTATATAGGTACGTTTTGCACGCTTGCAGGTCGAGAGACCCATACACAGTGTTCCAGGAACCCTTGGGACCGGACATTTTTAGCTGACTATGCAGATCGACGTAGTTGAATATTCTAATTAAAAGTCCAGAAGTGACCCCCTGTCAATTCTTTATAGATTTACAGAAAAAAAAAATTCAAGTTGGCCATTTCCGGTAGGCATTGAAACGGAAAAATTCCTTATTTTCTTTTATTGTGGATTTATTAATTGTCATTTATTTATCATGTGATAATGCATATAATTGTGCGTTTTTTGATCAATTAACCGATCGTCAATAGTTGATAGAGTCAAAGAAATTTACAAAAAACCATTTTTACGTTTTTATTTTTTTAATATTTAGTCTTAACGGTTTTGCATTTCATTTTTGTTGATAATGATTCTTAGTGTTTATTTCTATCGCCATAAATAATATCAGTTGCAAATCTCATGGAGTATCCGAGATATTGAATTTTAACTTTCCCGTCGAAGCGCCTGATTTATATTAATAGCTAATATCGAAAGTAATATTTCATAGATTGATAGGAACTTATTTAAAAACAAGCAACGGCTTAAGTCGACATTTAAAACAATAGAATTATGGAGAATTAACTAACATCTTTTGGATCACGATCACTAACATCTAATGACGAACAAAATAAATGGATGAACAAGAATGAAATGATATTTATAATGGCATCATTGTATCATCATCATCATCATTTATCCACAGCTTCGCAGGCAGTGCCATGGGTCTTTGTGGCAAGTGCGGGAGGCCTATGTCCAGCAGTGGACGTCTTTCGGCTGAAATGATGATGATGATGATACAATGATGATGATAAAATTCAATATGTCGGATACTCCATGAGATTTGCAACTTATATTATTTATGGCGATAGAAATAAACAGTAGCAATCATTATCAACAAAAATTAAGTGCAAAACCGTTAAGACTAAAAATAAAAAAAATAAAAACGTAAAAACGGTTTTTTGTAAATTTCTTTGACTCTATCAACTATTGACGATCGGTTAATTGATCAAAAAACGCACAATTATATGCATTATCACATGATAAATAAATGACAATTAATAAATCCACAATAAAAGAAAATAAAGATTTTTTCCGTTTCAATGCCTACCGGAAATGACCAACTTGAATTTTTTTTTCTGTAAATCCATAAAGAATTGACAGGGGGTCACTTCTGGACTTTTAATTAGAATATTGAACTACGTCGATCTGTAGAGTCAGCCAAAAATGTCCGGTCCCAAGGGTTCCAGGAACACTGTGCCATATAAAACGTACAGGCGTAAAATTTCGATGTCCAAACAACCGGACCAATCGTACCAGTAATAAGTAAACACACGCAGCTCTTCGATCTTGGCCAGGCACACTCCCGTGCGTCTAGATAATTATGTCCGGTACAGTCGCCATCATATAGTATATTGCAGCAAACAAGGTGGTCACAAATATCTGAACACGACTCTATTGTCAAGGCGTTTGAGTGCATGTTCAGATATTTTTGACCACTCGATATGTTACAGATATATTTGATGGCGAACTGTACAGCGATCTCCACACTATTGAATATGGTGCGCCCCGCACCAAAATCGTGGTGCGGGGCGCACATGTTCAATCGTCAGTTAATGCTTTGAAACCGATGATGATGATGTTATCTTGAATCACCGACACTCACTTCATAGAACGTTTTACTTCGACGAATGTTCATTTCATCGACAGGTATTTATTTCCACGTGCAGGAGTTATATTTTTTTGGTGGTCATGAGTCTAACCTAACCCAATTTAAATGTATTTATTCGTATGACAATTAAGTATTATGTACACATTGTTGAAAAATAGATGTCATAGGCAAATATCCAAGTTTCTTAGCCATTTGGCGGCGTCGGGGGTAAAAAGGATGAAGTCATCGGGATGACCAGGATAAGCCCGCAGGGGGCATTCCCTAGTGATGTTAAATAATCAATGTTTATTATAACCTGAAAGCAATAAGGTTTCAGCAGCTTTCGATGAAATGAAATTCGGTGAAAAGTTTGTCGGTGAAAGAAGGAGCACCGGTTGATGGCGAGTGGTGTTCCAGGCGTGGGCGGCGGCTCGGGCTCGCTCAGCAGCTCGTCGGAGAGCGAGCTGCGCCTGAGCAGCGCGCGCCCCAGCGCCGCGCCCGGCCGCACCTCCGTACTCAGCGACAACGAGTTCTAACTCACCCTGTTAAGGTGCACTTTAGAACCAAGCGTATTAGCGCCTGTGGCGACAGTGGCGCCACTGTAGTGACGCCGTGGCAGAGCGGCGAATTAATGTAATAAATTCAAAATTCAATAGTCTCCAAAAAGCTTTGCACAGAAAGCCATTTTGCGTTTTTTTGGATTCAAAAGAATTATGAGCGTTTGGTATTATTTAATAAAACAATGATCATTATTACAAAAACTGTATTAAAGTCGTCTTACACGTGGCAATGCCAATATAATAATTTCGTACCTTTAAATAAATATAATTTATTATCGATCTCCTAATTATAATTACAACTTTGACTCCAGTTCAACTTTCAATACATTAGACTGGAAAATAACTTAGACATATTACTAGAGTATTTACAAAAATATATTATGCTAGTTAGTTAATGTCGCATGTAAGCTAAGTAAGGGGCCCGATTATAACTTTACGAAAAGATAAAATACAGGTGGTGAATTATTATAATAAGAAACTTACTTTGAATACTAAGATTCGTATGTGGATTGTATTCACTAACTAAGGGCCGATTTATAAAGATTATTTCGTAGTTAAATCAAATATCATAATAGATTTAACGCCATTTCAAATAATAAAAAAGTTGACACTCGCATCCCAAAAGCAGCGGCAAATCTTTTGCCGCTAACTGCTGTGACGAAATCGTCCGATTTTGACAGTATTTGTCATACGGAAATAATATACGTCATTCGCGTTCAATCTAACTGCGGGCCTAATATGGCCGTGTTTATCGCGTGACGAAGCGTGGATAAAGCATCCGTCTCTCTCGCGCTTATATACGTGTCAGAAAGTGACGGATGCTATATCCACGTTTTGTCACGCGATAAATGCAACCATATTAGGCCCACTGATCTTTATAGAATGTTATTGTAAACATGACGTGTAGTAAAACTTATTGCACTAAATTGTAATGCCCTTACTAATAAACGTTGAGTAACCGCTGAGTAGTTATACCATGCTTTGTCCTTATCTGTCGAATTCAAATGTCACAATGACAGATAAGGACAAAGCATGGTATAACTACTCAGCTGTTACTCAACGCTTATTAGTAAGGGCATAAGTATATAATGAAAACAATATGAATAGTAGTAATGGTAACAGTACTGCGAAATATTAAAGTTATCTAACAACCCTCGGAGTATGTTATAATTGTAATTTAATCACACCCTAGTTTGTTTTAATAAAATGAGTATAATATACAACGCTAGTTTATTTTAGGTGTTAATCCATGGAATGCCATGATTGGGAAGCTACGAACGGTTGCCACTTTGTGCATCTCTGTCGTTCTTGAGTAGCGTAATGAATTCGAGCAAAAGCCTTTTCAACATCTTTTAGAAAACATGCCAGATAAAAACTCTCACAACCAGGTAGAGTAACATATTTGATTTTGATGTTACGGATATAGGTTGGCAAATTAGTTTGGAATAAAAGGCGGGGTCGATTGTCAGCCAACATCTGATGCCAAATGTGGTGGGTACCACTTAGGTATCTATATTATTATTCCACATAACATCGCGTTGAACTTTTTTTGCCAACCTATACGTATTGTCGCCATTGTCGGTCTCTGACGGATGTATCCGTCATTGGCGGTTAACCTGTAGTATGGATGTATCCGCGCGTCATTAGCGTTGACAATGTTACACAATAGCTTACCTACAATTCACAAATTACAACAGTGTACCTAGAAAAACGAGTAAAACTAGTAATGCTAACGAATTGAGCAATTTAGACGTACTATTTACAATTTACAGACCGATCGCTCCGTGCAACTTGGCACCGCTTAGGTACTTAGGACTTCAGTAGAAATATACAAAACTTATACTACAGCTGGGTGACAGGTATGTGCCAAACGTTTCAAATCATACAATCATTTTGACCCTTTAATGCACTATGCAAAAGTGAACCATTTTCGAAATAATTCTCTTTTAAATGTTACTTTTAAGCTTATCTGACTTACTTAATTGAGAATTATCTCGAAAATGGTTCATTTTTGCATAATGCATTATAGGGTCAAAGGGGGGTTATTGCAAATGACCTCTACTATAACCTCTTAACGGGAATGGATGCAATAACGAATAAACCTGTATAAGAAGTGTGAAATGTGTGTAGAAGAGTACACGAGGTTTTTTTTTATAATTAATTATTGTAAAATTGCGAAGGCGTCATTTCCACGCGAAGCAGCGTACATATTCTGACGGCCCGGCCACGACTTTAAGCGACAGCGGCGGCGGCGAGCGAATTCTCTCTTCATTGCATGGTCGAGACGCTCGCCGCGCAGCGGTTGTTTGTCATTACACGCAATGTATTTGGAAATCGCTCTCCGCGCCACCGGTCGCGGAAAGTCGTAGCCAGGCATGGTAGACGCATCAGACCCTAAATCAAATCAATCATACGAATTTTCACTGTCTGTGACTGATAATTCCGTGGGCGTTTATGAACAGGATTTCACTAAAATAAAAATGACTAGTCCAGATTTAGCTTAAACCTGGCTCTGTTTAAAACCATTGAAACATACCTCTCATCCAACGAGGACTATGAGCTAGATAAATTAGACCTAAAGTATCGAATAACACAGATTTTTGACGATTACACAAGTTTACAAGTAGTGTGCTGGTTAGTAAAACGAGACTCAGATCCTTTTACGAGAGTTACTTAACTTTTTAGCCTTCTATAAGTTTAGCTCCTCCTGGCTCATATCTATCGATAACATGTTTTTTCCTTCTTGAAAATAATAATCATCCGTAATAATTTTTCTTTGAAAAACCCATGTTGCGGTAAGGTCTTTTCAACGACAAGTCAAGTAAGTACAAAAGTTGTCACTAGCACGCGCCTTGATAATTGGGAGGCACCACGGACTTTAATCATACGGGTATGGTATGTAATTTTACGCTGTACGGATTAATCCGGCGTTGGTAGTGAATCTGTGGTGCGGATATATCCAGCGATAGCATTGAAAAGCAAGTTCCTTCACTACCACAATTTGAAAGCCATTTATGCCTCGTAAAAGGATCTCTTGAGCGCCTCATCCACGGCATTTCATAGTTACTTTCAACTAAATTATGTTCGGTCGACCAAGAACAACGTCTTTCACATTGCCAAGGTAACTTGGAAACTTGGAATGGAACTCCATTGTTGACTTGACTCCATTGTTGACTAACTGCCGCACTCAGAGACGTCAATTGATTTTTAATTTTGATTAAAGTTACTGCGTCTTATTTTATTTATTGCTATAGCAAAGAAAGTGACGGCAGCAACTTTAATCAAACTTAAAAGTTAATTGACGTCTCTGAGTGCAGCGCGGCCGTTAGTAATCTATTACCCTACAGTGGACGAGGCGTTTAAGGGACTCGCTGAGAGTTAGTTTGGTGCATGATACATCGTGTAGTTAAGTACTGTGCAGTTAGTTATGTTATATACAGACGTAAAGCTAACGGTTAAGTTTGGCATGATATGTGTTGCGTTGGTTATTTTCTATAATGTACAAGTAAAAGTTCCTGCGCCACATAATTTAGAACAAAATATAATTAAATTAGGTGCTAAAGTAAATAAACGACCTCTTTGACCCTGTCGTGAATTTGAAATTTGATCATTACTATATTAAGAAATAAGTATTTTTATTAGTGGAGTCGTTATAATTATGCGTCACGACTTATATTAAAATTTGCCTGAGTAACTTAATACGATATAGTCTTGCTGCCTCATGACTTGTATAATACGGGGGTCCCTGAAATCCGATAATTATAGATTGACCTCAATGTAACCGCGGCATAGGCAACATGAAGTTCTGTAACACTGACTATGCAAGTTGTGGTCCTAAAGTCTTTATAGTTACCCTCATAGTACATACATAGTTCTGACAGGTGGTAAAAATACCTACCAAAAGTCTACATAGTCACATCTTCCTCTTTATTGGAAACCTAGTTACATTAAGTTGCATCGCGGACGACAATCTAGATGCAGGCTATAGTTAATGCTCTCCTGTTGAATTGTTTATGGAGAAAGGAATCCTGTGAGAGGAGTCTCGTCTCATTGTTTAATTGTTTATGGAGACTGCAGGTCACCTAATCCATGTGCTGTTGAGACTGGAGTCCTGCAGTCTTGAAAGAGTTCTGTAGCAGGGTTACTAGAGACTTAACGCAAGCTTCGTTGTCTCCTGTCGCAACGTTTGTGGAGACTGCAGACTGTAAAGCGTTGCAGTCCATGGAGCCTACCCGCAGGCTACGCGGAGTCCCGGTGCGAGTGGGTGCAGTCGCTGGCGGTGCTGGGCAGCGAGTCGTGGCGCTCCGCCGCGGTGCGGCTCTCGTCGCACACCGCTATGAACTGCTCCGCGTACGCCCTGGAACCGACGTCGTCACAGTCAGCCCAATCGTGGTTAGTATCAATATTATAGGTATGGGAGAATTGGATGAAAAAATACTGGTTGTTTTAATTGGAAGAATAATAGAAGATTTGGTTTAAGTGCCCGTATTATAGCTGTTCACCATAGATGTCACAGGGGACGTAACGTCGAAATGAATGCTCTGCAGCGAATGACCAGGGAGATATCTCCTATTGGTGGATAAATTAGTCCAACGGAGGACTTTGTCTCCAATGTTTCTCTGGCCGTGTCGCACCTGTCGAGCCCGGTGTAAGTCCGCTTGAGCTCGGCGTCGGACGCGCGGTCGCGCTCGGCGCGCCGCTTGCGGTGGATGCGCTCGAGGGACCGCGTCAGCTGCGAGTCGCGGTCGCGCTCGCGCCGCCGCCGCTCGCGGGGGTCGCGCGGGGAGCGCCGCCGCCGGATTCGCTGGAATAGTCGACCGTGTTAGGGTTAATATTGCTGGCCTGCGTATTAACTAAAAGGCATTCATAAATTGCCTGAAAACAAAAAGTCAAATTGGAGAAAATACTCAAAAGTGTTCCGGTATATACATAAATTGTGGTCTAGTACCTATATTAGAGCCTAGAGCTTAGATTGAATCTAGGTCAATTTGTGTGAAATGGTCCCTATTTCGGTCATTCTCCGAGCGTTTCAACCGCCAGTCGTACTTCTAATTAACGCGTCACCTAATAATTGGCTATATTGACAACTAACGTCAATTTTAAAGCTTATTCGCAGCACAGGCCTGTATTATCTATTGTTTAGCATTTGGATATGAAATTTTGTGATATAGTTAACAATTTCGGTGACTCGTTAATTAGAAGGACGACGGGCGGTTGAAACGTTCGGAGAATTACCGATTTAATTGTTATACATAATTTATGCAGAATCATTCCGAGAGTGAAAGCACGTCAAATAAATATGCGAAATCACGCTATATAGTTATGCCTTGACACGTTTCTCAGCGGGTGTTTAGAGAGCAGTTGGGATACAATATTTAGGTAGGTATGTTCACGAATTGGGTACCAGGGCGTGGTAATAAATCCTTATTATGGAAGGAATGGTTTAAAAAGGCACCCCACAGTAATAGTTGCCTACACGATTTATATTTTAAGGTAAGAGTCCGAAAAAATCCAGGTGATGGACTCACAGCGTCGTGCACGGGGTAGAAGAGGGGCGCGGGCGCAGCGTAGGGCGCGGGGGGCAGGGGCAGCGTGGCGTACCGCGGTGGGACCATCACGCTGACCGGCATGCGACCCAACTGAAACAAACAAATAAACGTTAGTTATCAAACACAAAAACATAACCCAAAGAGGGTTATTAGGCGTATATACTAAAAACCTTTTAAACCACCTTGGTGAGCTTAATAAAATAACTTTTAAGATAGAAATTTATAGTTAATTTATAATTTGAGAGTTACATATTAAAAAAAAAACATAAATGAGTCCGGAGACTAATTAAAGTCCTTAGGTATAGGTATAGGACAAGGCGATGAATGATTCGCCCGTTGAACCTTATTCATCCGAACATGTTCTAGGTCCTAGAATCTAAACCAAATATTTCCCGACCTTTAAAATTTCCTGTTCATACCACAACTGTAAACAGTGATTACAATTTACTACAGAGCGCCCCAATGATGGGTGGTTGCATCAATGTATTACAATAAAATAGTGGGAAGCGACTTTGTAGATTCAAATCACTATACCTACTACGTCGCTCACAGGGATCTTCGCAATTCTCCTCATAAAAGGATTTTCTAGCTAAGTAGAATTTTAGACCAGAATTAGATTCCAACTCACATTCTTAAACCTGTCTACACAATCTTAACCAATCTGTAGTCTACCAGCAATCGAAACCAAGCCGAAGAGATTTGCGAAAATCTGCATGCCCAATCCTGCGAAGCCTACAAATTGTTTTGTTAACCGGAGTCACGTTTTCTGACGCGGTCATGCCAAGTGTTTACGATCTGGCTAAATCCATGTAAAGCGTGTTGTTCGTTGATATCACCTGATACAGTACAACCTAAAGTGAAATAAATGATCCTGTTAGGTGATGACATAGTAAAATCCCTACATGAAATTAAGTGAGCAAAGTACGTAATGCAAGACCGCACCGGCTCCAAGAGGGCACTATGGCCTAAGCATTCATCATGAGAGAACAATACTGTGGTTAGCACTGATTATTATGTTATTTAATATGATTTAGTTCTGATAACATCTACTTTACCAGCAAAATGATACATCTAGCGTTATCTCAGGAACTTTAATCCGATTAATACTGCATAATCCTTATGGACCGATGCTTCCGCACAATGTTTAGGTGCTTTTTTTGATTCATGCTAGGTATCTCCAGGAACAATGCGAAGTAGGACGCTTCCTACTGACACCACGACACGATTCACAGCGATTCACGACTCGAAAGTGAACGTGTACTAAAAGTAATTTATTGTAATTAGGTAGTTGTTTGGGAGAACAATGGGCAGATGAGTCCGTGTTGTCCGTGACTGATCAAGATTGTAATTACTTTGATCTTGTCACGCTTTTTGTCTTTTGGACAATTATTAGTTGTGTCATATGCCTTTTTATTTAATCGCCTTAAATTATTATTAAAGGTAATTCTGGGATTGCGTCACTCTCAGGAAGAAGGAGATTGCATTCGTTCTAAAAAAACTACCAGACTAAATATGGTTTTCGGAATGAGATTATTTGTTTTGTCTTAGTGGTTTACTTACCTATTTTAAAGCCGTTATTTTTTTCTTGGGCCTATCCAGTTTTAATTAATTTAGAGGACTAGTATAATATACCTTTACCTACACTTACTAATTAAATTATGGTTAACGCGGTTCTTAACTGTAATTTGGGATCAATACGTTGCTTTTCCTGGAGGGCTTCAAAAACATGAAAAACAACATAGCTTATTAATTCAGTATTTATACGGCAGACTGGCGCAGCTTTTCAACAGCGGTTGATTTATCTCCATCTGCAATCGCAAGCGCATCACATTATGCGCTAGGGAGGACACACGTCACTCCTAGTGACGAGACATCTATGCTAATACCAATATTGCCATGTCAAATTTAATTTGCTGTATTATTTTAAACGGCAACACGCTTCCGGGTTCTTTGTTTACATTCCTTATATTGCATAAGTGTTATTAAGAATCGTAAAAGTATTGTTCAGTTTTAGTTTCATAACGCTGTAACGTAACTTTATCGCCGTTTAAGAGGACGTTAAAAGTAATTGTGCAGCATTTCTGTGCTAACTTAGCATAAAGTGGAAGTAACGTAATAAAAAATACTTTTACACCCCCTATTTAGTTCCATTTGGACGTACAAACATGTCGCATGTTTAAAGGAAAGAGGAAACAAGTGTCATTTGAAGTTAAATTTATTTCGAGCTTTGACTGCGTTTTACTTTAGGTTTCAATGTTGAATGGTCTGATAATCGAAGTTATTGCGTTTTACTTTTAAACGTGCGATGTATTTTACTAGATTAACACTAACTAAAGTGCCCAGAAAATAAAAGAGCAGGTGGCTGAATAATATGTGAACTTATCTATAATACCTATAATAGTATATACAATATATTATTATGGTAGTTATAAAGTCGAGGACACAATACTATCTCTGTACTCGACTGTACAGAATATAAACTTATAATACACTGCTATTCTCACGTCCTGTTTATTTTTTGTCTGTTCGACTTTCGCTGCCGACTATACATAAAAATAGGTAGATTGGTGTCCTTTTCGGCCAAAGGAAATACTATTCCCAGTCGAATTCGAACGGTGGGAAAATATGGGAAATGCCTGAGAAGCAAAATAATGTTTTGGAACGACGAATTAACGGAAAAGACATCTTCAAGTTTATGGTAGAGCAGTTCAGTGAGACTTTTACCTTCCTAACTTGTGCTTACAACTTTTATTAAGACCTTGTAGCTTTTAAAAATACATTCACTTTTTTAAGATGATAATTTGTTACCGTATTTACTAAAGAGAACGATTAACCTTCGCCGGATAAAGGTTATCTAAACATTGCCAAACGCGAGTTTATATACTTAAAACTATCATGAGTTTATTCGTTGTTTCGCTGTCTTAGTATTATTGCGCTGGTTTATGTTTCGTAATAATTATGGTCTTGTAATCGGTATTTTCCTTTGTTAGTCTTAGTTGGACATAGATATTATCTTTCACCAGAAACATCGCATTCTCAGGAGGAGGTAGTAAATTTTTCCTAAGCAGGTAACCAAAAAGTCGATTTTTGAATCTCACTGATTATTAGTTAGTTATACATGTAAAAGTTAGGTCACGCGGTGATCTCGTATACGTGCGTTTCACAGTATGCGAGTTTGGTATAAAACAAAAGATGCGGCACCTGAGAACAAGCCTGGGCAAAAGGACAGCTGCGAATGTGATATTGTGGCAATTATAAACTAAGTCAATGTCAAAAAACGTATTAACTACACTTATACAGCCTTATAAAAACTAGATGTTTGCTTAGGAATGAGCAGCGGTGACGTCTATAGACGTCGAGCAGTATGGCTAATTGATCACTAATCACGGTACTGCACTCCAAAGTGAGCACAAAGCGATTAGACTGGACGTTCGCCGAACTAATGGAAGGTTAGATTTTATATCCTTAATTACCTTTGGAATGTTTGTAATGTTTATAAACACTTAAAATGACCCACCTGAGTCGTTTCGTCAGGCTGGCGCTTTAATTGGCAATTACGCAAAGACTAGCTCTTGACCGCGACTTCGTCCGCGTAGAAGTTGTTTATCACTGCTTCCTCGTACTCTATACCAAATTTCAACGAAATTGCTTTAGCGGTTTAGCCGTGAAAGCGAAACAAACAAACTCACTTTCAAATTTATTAGCAAGGAAAAGGATTATCTGGCCCCCTAGCATGCATGCACGATGTAAAATTTGACAGGTGCTAGGGAAATGAATACATGTATTCCATATTCTAACGTAAGTCTTAACGCTTAAGGTTTAAAATAAAAGTGTCCGGTCTTGATAAAAATCGCTATAAAAAAAGTGAAAATCACTAAAATAAAAAGTAAAAGGTAATAAAAGTCAGGACGAGACACATTTATTTTAAACCTTAAGCGTTAAGTGTTACGTTAGAATATGGAATATGTATATTCATTTCCCTAGCACCTGTCAAATTTTATCTTGTCCATACATGTTAAGCCCGCAGGAGGCTAGGTAAGTCTTATTCTATTAATTGTATGTACATATTAAACGTACTTCCAGTTTCTTCATAGCAGACTATTGGCAATCCACTGACAAATATACTGTCTTGTGCGAGTGCATGTGTGATAAACTGATAACATAGCCACCCGAACGTTATTAAGAAGCTAGAAGTACAGTAAGTTTTAAAATGACGTATCCTCAAAAAGCACCTAACTTTCATCTCATTGGCTCTATTCGCTATTACAAAATACTACACAAAAATTAGGTGCCGTTTGGGCAGAAATCGTCAGACATTGTGATTGAATACATTTTTGAACTGTATATTGGTATCGCCAGCCTAGTATATACAACCATTATTGATATTATGGGGCAAAGTCCCACGGTAAACAAATCACTTTCTGACCGGTTTCGGCGCCGCAATTTACACAATTTGGAACAATACGCATTCCCGCCTTCACCACGCCTCCGCCGCGTGCGTATTCAGGCCTCTAGAACAACCTAGATGATCATTTCAAATGAATGGATTGCATAAACGGAACTAATCGCTCACAATGGCATGTACCTGCTCGGTCGAACTGGATCCGAACCGCCTTGATACTGTTACAGCGGGCCGAGTATCAAACCCGTTTGGTTTGAGGTGTTGTTTGGTTTCTTTGTTTTGGCAACAAAGACTGATCGGACTAATGTGTTTTCGTTCTCGTCTACGTAAAGGATTAAAAGAAAGAATGTTTAAATGAGCGTATTGAAATGAATGACAGAAACGAATGAATGAGAATTAGGATGGTTCGTGTGCTCTTGAAGAAGAACGGGAATGGGACGCACGATTGTATTTTTTTCTAGGTTTATCTGTTATGAAAACGATTGCAGTCAACACTACAACGAGATGTTTTAGTTCTGTTTCTTTTTTAAGTGTAACCGGTGAAATGTTACACATATAAAATAACTAGCTTTTGCCCGCGACTCCGTCCGCGTAGAAGTCGTTTATCGCTGCTCCCTCGGGAACTGTTCAATTTTCCGAGGTAAAAAGTAACCTGTCCTTCCCCGGAACTCAGGCTATCTCCATACCAAATTTCATCGAAATCGGTTCAGCGGTTCAACCGTGGAAGCGTTACAGACAGAAATACACACTTACTTTCGCATTAATAATATTAAAATGGATAGTATGGATAGCTTGTGGTTATCTCTCTCTCGTTGTTGAAATGTTTCTATTTGATTGGTGTGGTATAAATTAGAACACTCCAGTTTGCGCAGCCTTGGCGCAAGGCGAACGGGCGGAGACGCCCGGCCTGTTGACAGACCGCATTCATCGGGGTCTCTAGATACTGCAGCGGGCTTAGCATGCATGCACGAGATAAATTTTGACAGGTGCTAGGAAAATGAATACATGTATTCCATATTCTAACGTAAGACTTAACGTTTAAGGTTTAAAATAATAAAGGGTAATAAAAGTCAAGACGACACACTTTTATTTTAAACTTAAGGGTTAAGTCTTACGTTAGAATATGGAATATTCATTTCCCTAGCACCTGTCAAATTTTATCTTATCCATGCATGTTAAGCCCGCAGTTAACCTGTAGGTTAAACAGAAATCAAAAATTGGCATTCAGAACAGCGGAAAAACATTTATCTTGATTTTAAACACATTCCAAAGTCCAGGAAGTGTGTTAAGTATGTTGTTTGCTAATATTCAAGGCTATCCATACATTATTGATGTAATTGTTAGGTCGTATCATAAGATAAAAGTGTCTTGTTTATTTGACGCTGAACTTATGATTAACCGGTGGCCGTTGGGGCCGAAGAGTTCTCGAGTGGCGTCGACGACGCAGACAAAGACGCAGCGTGGGCAGACCTCCAACAAGGTGGACCGACGACGTGGTTAAGATTGTGGGAAACCAATGGATGCAAGCGGCGCAGGACCGGTCCTTGTGGCAAACCTTTGGGGGAGGCCTATGTCCAGCAGTGGACGTCTTTCGGCTGAGATGATGATGATGATGATTATGATTAACTGGCATAAAGAAATCTTACGCTCTTTTTATCTTTATTATTATAATCACTAACTAATAAGAAATATTTAGAATTAAATTGTATTATTTCTTATAACTATTAAATTAATTCTAATTTGTTGTCCCTTTGTCGAGGTTTGGACAAAAAACAGAGGCTTTTCTGCCAGAATTTCAAAGCCTGGTTGGTCCTGCCAGTCTTTCTCTACACCTACTTGCTGCTTCTCCAACTTGGACCTGCCTGGCATTTCAAATGAAATTTGAACATCAAATTAGACTAAATACTCGTAATTAGTCCAAGCCTAGAGCTTAACTAGTTTAGGACTAGGTCAATTTATGTGAGATGGTCCCTGTTATTTATAAATAAATAAATAAATATCAGGGGACAATCTCACACAAATTGACCTAGTCCCAAACTAAGCTCTAGGCTTGTACTATGGGTACTAGACAACGATAAACATACTTATATAGAGAAATACATACTTAAATATATAGAAAACATCCATGACTCAGGAACAAATACTCGCGCTCATCACACTAATATTCGTCCATACCGGGATTCGAACCCAGGACCGCTAGCTTCGTAGGCATGGTCACTACCAACTAGGCTAACTGCGTCGTCAAATTTATTTATTTATGTCTTTAATATATGAATTTTAGGATTTTACATCACATTTTACTTGCGTGGGAAAAGTTTTAACAGCGACCGACTGTACCCATCAATTGCAGGAAAGGCATATAATAACAACTCCGTCCGATCAAAAGGCCTCATTAAAGCAATCTCGTGATCTACCGAGCCGTCAATACGTTATGCCGATACGAGACGATAGCGATACGGTGAGGGGTCATTAGAGCGAACTTCAGATGGTATCGGCCGATCAACTTCAGCGAGGTATAATTTCTCTTTTGACTTAATTTAAACGGGTCTATGTTGGAATTCCTAATTGTCATTTGTCATAACGCGTCGTTAGTCTGAGTTATCGTTTCTCCTAAATTTCCGCCTAAATTTTAAAAGTTTTTAGTGTTGTTATTATACAACCCTAACCTAACCACAGGCATTTTTGGAAAACCTTAGAAGTTGTTTGACTCAACTGAAAACCAGATTAGGGCAAGCGATAATTCGGACTCGCGATGCATTAGGACAAAGGATAAACGGTAGTATCCCGATTGAAATATTCAAAGGTCCATTATAAGTTGCGTATAATTGCCTTTCTAGTGGTATTAGTAAGTACAGAGGAATTCATAATTTGAATCTTTACTTCTCTTGTACACACAATGCTAGGAGGTCGGTCCTCGTAAATTGTTGTTGTAAATTGTTTAACCTAACACTCCTCGCTACGCTGGTCGTCATATCTAACTTTAATTTAAAATTATATCTATAATGTGTTAAGGACAATCGATACATTTTGGGAATTAAACATTATGTGTACCTACTAAACATTATGGCTAACATCCATTATGATAAAAGTGTTATGACAAATGACTTTAGGATACACGACGTTATG
This sequence comes from Tortrix viridana, assembly GCA_963241965.1. Taxonomy (NCBI): domain Eukaryota; kingdom Metazoa; phylum Arthropoda; class Insecta; order Lepidoptera; family Tortricidae; genus Tortrix; species Tortrix viridana. The sequence continues at coordinate 14,289,732 of OY725182.1, forward strand.
GCAAAAGAAGGAACCCCGTACGATTAAAGCTTAATTTACATTTTGCTGCAAATGGCCCTGAGTTTAAAACTATATTAGTGTTAGGTATTGCAGCGAGATCAATGACCTACCTGTTCTTAACTATGTCAGGTGTGTTGGCTATTCGTGTGGGCGGCGAACTCTATCGTGCATCTAGCCTATTTGATTGATCACCATTATTGCAAAATACTACACTTCCGATTCTAGAATAGTTACATAAATTAAGTCAATTAAATATTTTAAATTTCTGTCTAAATTAAGTTCTCATTATTTGATTAGTTAATTGTTGTTAAATAAATTATCCTTTGTTTTATTTTAAATTATGAAATTATAGCTAATAACGGGTCCCTGTTGCAACAAGAATCCATCAACAAAAAAAATTACTGTAACTGTACTGAGAAACTTATATAAAATAGAATAACATACACGCATTAATCAAACATTATTCACATTATTAAAATTAAACCTACATCATCGTTTTTAACGTTGTAGACAGTTTTCTAGCTTATTTTATTGAATTTTGTGGCGATACGAAACGGTCCCATTCGCACTTGATCATTTTTAAACTAAGTGCGTACACGCAGCTTTCCTCCGATGAGTCACATGAGTCACACAGTGTCCTATCGCCATTGTCTCATCAGGAAAGCGGCCGCTTTCCGCCGACCTTGCCCGTGCGCACAATCACTCGCAATTTTGTTTTCCGACGAAGTCAATAAAATTTAAACCTTATTTGTTAATTATAAAGTTCAATTGGCTACAGCTCTGATATAATTTAGGAATTATAATATAAGAAATTATGAATTTTAAATACAAGTATTAAAGTTGAATTTAATGTGATGATGCGAAATAAAAGCGAAGGTAATGAGTTTAGGCTTTAATTGGGTGAAATTAAGAATGGTTTGTTTGTGTTTGCGCATGCGTTAACGTGGTGAACGCGGTTATTAGCGGTTTATGGCGTTATAAACAATGTAGGTAAACAGTTAACTTAGTTTTAGGGTTCGTGGAGGCTCCAAATGACGCCGTTAGTCAAGGTTTATTCGTAAAAAGACGAAAAAATTCAAGTTATGTGTATAATTTTTTGCACGCTTTTAGGTATTTAACACTCACGTGTTTGATTGACAGTATGATTAGCTAACAAGCTAACAAAGTTACTGATACGAAGGCTTTTATTCATAAACAGGGTAAATCACAGTAAAAAAGGAAAATAATTTAGAATTATCACTTTTAGGGTCCAATTTTTCAAAACGCATATAAAATTACGAGACAGTTAAAGTTTTCTTTGTTATATGAAAGAAAAGGCCAGAGCTATTTATCTGACAGATAACGTTATAAAATATCTAACAGTTAATGTTATCACTTGCCTTTTCTTTATTATTATACGATAGAAAATGACGGAGCTAAATAATGCTAGTCAACTATAATCGGCCACTGACTACAGCGCTCTAGATAATAAATCCGTTTTTGTTTATCTGTTAATAACTGGGTGGTCTCCAAACAAGAACGGAATACTTAGTGGACTTGAAGACTGCCTCTGCGTGGGGTTCGAGTCCCGGCATTAGCACAAGAAGCGGGAGCTGATTTATGTCCGCCTCGACTAAGATGGAGGGATCTGACAGGATAACATTTAAATTCATTTTAAACTTACAACCGAGGAACGTCTCCTGTGGGGTCCTTACCCAGCAACGGATGAACGTCGGGGTCTTTCTATTGGCCAAAGATGTCAACAAATTAGTACTGTTTGACACATATGAATAGAACAAGAATAAGTCACATGGATACAAACAGGCATTATCCGGTGGATACCAAACTAGGCTGAGCCTGAATCTTGGGATCCACGGAGTCGGTTGACATACCTACCTATACCCAGAGAAATAACAGTTAAGAATACAACATCAAGTTATTAAAAATGTACAATCATGAAATTTTGATAAATAATGGCAATTATGGTGACAATTTAGCAGTACATAAAAATAAGTGTGAATGTGTGAGATTGTGTGTGTGTGTGTGAGCCGTGAGGTGTGTTATATGTATGTGTGTGTGCAAGGATGTATGCGAGCAAGAGGAAATTCCACAAAAGGCAGCAAGAAGCATAACCTCAAAATTTCATCAAACGTGTGTTTATTTAATAAAACGTATAATTAATACTATATAGTCTAAAAACTAAAACTAAAAAAGTCTTGAAAAGTACATGATTATGGAGTAATGGTAAATTGGTTAGTTTCGTTTTGTTTACATCTTTGGCCATTTCTATTGACCCTGATTTTAGTACATTATGATGTTGGATCATAGACTGTTATTAATCTGTGGCAAAGTATATTTCTTTTAATTAGGTTAATGGTCTACGTCCTGCTACGGCGTAGGCTTCGTAGCGCTACATGAAGGCGACTACGCTACTACTACTACGCCTGCCGTACATATTGGATTTTTTTAATGTACCTACCTACATGGACTATTATTTTTATGAACAACTGTTTATTTTGAATACATTTTTTGAACTACGAGTATAACTCATTTTCCAAGAGTGATGATGAATGGAATGAACGAAACTAATATCACCCTTACTGAGGGGATGTACGAGATAAAATTTGACAGGTGCTAGGGAAATGAATACATACATCTATTCCATATTTTAACGTAAGACTTAACGCTTAAGGTTTAAAATAAAAGTGTCCCGTCTTAGTAAAATCTAACACACGATGGATCTAGGTTTTTTATTTTAATTTTATTTATATTTATAAAATTGCTATAAAAATGTGTAAATAGCTATAGTCGCTTAGTAATAAAAGGTAGGGTCAGAAGAGACACTTTTATTTTAAACCATAAACCATATGCGTTAAGTCTTACGTTAGAATATGGAATAGATGTATTCATTTCCCTAGCACCTGTCAAACTTTATCTCATGCATGCATGTTAAGCCCGCTGTGTGAGTCGGCACTCCTTTTAAACGTAAGTATTCGAAGTATATTTACTCATATTACTTAAACTGACTAATTTTAAGCCAAGAACAAAGTACTGAAAGTATATTTGCCACTTACTCTTCAATCTTAAAGACCGACGCTGAGGCCGGGTTACGAAATTACCGGGCCGTGCTTAATAAAACAAAAGACGACTCATAAAACACCAAATAAACACGCAATTCGACGAAGCGCACCTGTGGTTGCATGTGCAGGGAATGCAATAATCAGCCGAATACGCTGCACCCACAAGTTGCGTCACCTCGGCGCGCGCATCTTGAGTTGTAGTGACAGGACGCTTGCGCAAACGGCGTTTTGAGCGGCGAGCTGTGTCGGCCATTTTGAATTTGTAAGTTGTAAAAATAGGGCTAATCTTCGCATTCGACCATATTTTTAACATGTCAATAGATGCGCAGGTCAACTGTGACTTATGGTATAACTGACCCATCACAACCCGCCCGACTGGTCGCGCGAGAGAAAGCGCATGCGTAAGCAACGGGAGAAAACTAGACTTTATGTAAACGGCATGTTAATGCGGCAGATAACGAAGAAATATTCAAATTGTAGATCTTCTTTTGTTAATGGAATTGTATATTACTGCGTTGTTGTTTATAAATATTATAATTGAAGTGTTTCTACACTAATATTATAAAGAGGAAAGATTTGTATTTTTGTACGTTTGTAAAGAATAAACTCGAAAACTACTGGACCGATTTCAAAAATTCTTTCACCTGCATTTAGAATGGACTTTCAGGGTGGACCTAGGCTTTTAACTTACGAAACATTTTAAATTACGAAAGTACTGACTCACCGCAGACAATGTCGCGGGTGGAAAGCTAGTCGTTTATAATTGAGATTTCTATTTACGAAAAATGTTAGCCTAGTTGGTGCAAGAGAAGCCAGCGGTCCCGGGATCAATCCCCGTCGAGGGGAAATGTTTGTATGATGAGACGAATTTTTTTTCTGAGTTTTGAATGCTTTCTATGAATTTATATTTTTATGTTTCTATATAAGTATGGTTATCGTTGTGTTGTGGGACTAGAAAAAATTGTTTGTTTGATATTACATAAATTTACGCCATCATTGCCTTTTTTTATGCGTTAGAGCGATCTAGATTCTGCCGCACAACAATTCCATTTAAAAATACCAACATGTCCTATGCCCCTGCTTTGTTCCAGTTCCATCCAAGCTCTTACAGCCGCACTCAGAGACGTCAATTAACTTTTAAGTTTGATTAAAGTTGCTGCTGTCACTTTCTTTGCTATAATATAATAAGACGCCAGCAACTTTAATCAAACTTAATTAATTGACGTCTCGTGCGGCAGTTAGAATGGTAAAAAATATATTGCTGTAGAATAGCATCGGAAACGGGTCACAGCGTATCCAACTGTGTACGTAAAGTGATCCGTTTTGATGCTTAGAGTACAACTGTAACGTGACGTCACGTATGACGAGCGGTCAGCGGTCAACGCGGCGCGTCTGAAGCCCGTCGACAACTTTCTTCGCAGCCGCGGGCTATCTCACATACAGAGGCCTTATGAACAATCAAAACCTGCTAGCAGCGAAAGAGACCGAGTTATAGTAGTCATATAGCTCTATCCTTTTCTCTGCGTGGAACTTGACAGGACAGTTTATAGTTACTGGAGAGCCTGAAGATGCTTTCTGAGAACGAGCGAACGACATCCACGCTCTGTCTCCCAGGTACGGCATCTTCAAGCATCCTTAGTAACAAACATTCGTGGTCTTCACAAATAGTTTGCCTCTATCTAGACTCGAACTATATCTTTGACAGTAGGCAACCTGAGCCAACGACAATCAACGTACACTTTCATATTTATTATACGTTTTGCTATCAATCGCATCGGAAATGACGTTAAATTCATAAATTAAAACAAATTGAATGAAAGTAACATCACATTACTTCTATTACTTTTAACGGTTACATGACATTTGATCGCTATTTGTTATCTAATTGACAGGCCGGAAGAAAGCGCCGCCGGACGTTGCGCAAGAGTGGCCGTCGCCAATCTCATGTGCCCGGTAACGTGTTTGTCAATCACATAATGCTACAAGTGTGTTTGTCATTCCTATTTCGACGGACACCATCAAATATGGATTTAGATTGCGTCACAAGTCACAAGTATCAGCTTTGTGCATTGTTGCTTTGGCACCGTGGCCACGGCATTGCAATAATTCCTTCTACGCTAAATGCCTTGGGTGTTTTTTTAGCTTTATTTAGCTTTACATGTATGTATGTATGTATATAAGAAACAAGAAGATAGTAACAAGATATCCGCTGTACTTAACGCAGAGCCACTGAATTTGGAATCGGTAGTTTGGTCTCATTAGTTTATTGCTGTATATTGTAGCAAATATCACTTTAAACTTTATACTTATTTTAATGGAAAAACATTTGTAAATGGCACTTAAGGAGATCCTAAAACTTTAAATGTATAGAGTTTAGGTCGTTTCGGTCTCCCAAGATACACCTTCGCTTAGTTTGGGGGCTCTGTTTCGTTTCCTCTTTAAGTCAAACTATGTCTGTGTTCTTTTTAAGTTTCGTAGTATACCAAATAACCTGAAATTTAAATGGTGTAAGTAGGTACACATTTAAATAAATCATTTTATTTATTTATTATTATTTATTTATGCAACGTCAATCGGTTACTCCGGTTTGAGTTGAAAGTATCGCATTTATAATATTTATTGGACTTAATAAATTATGCAATTAATCTTAAACTGTTTCTACTTTAACAAGACTGATGTTAAAGTATTTATAGCAATAAAACGATTACTGACGAACGGCACCACGAGCAAGTTTATTAGGATCGCGAGAAATGTTCACTTTCAAACAAGTAGGTATCGAATATTTGCCATCGTGCCAAAAATATAGAACTGTAGACTAAATCGCGGCCGATTTTCATCATGAGTGAACACAGCGGCAGATTCAATCCGAAAAGTGTTGCCTGCTGTACACTGTACAGCTATTTCTAACCCCTGACGCCGATTCAATTCAATTCAGTTCAATTCAATTCATTTATTCATTTGTAAACATTTGAATTATAGATGGTACAATTTTAAATAGATCACTATGTTTTACCATTAAGCATAGGTACAAATTAATAACCTAACCGAGTTAAAAACCCCCGATATCAGCGCCTGAAATAACCTCTGAGCAATGAGCAAAAATTTCAACGGGCTCCGAGTACGTACATTTACACTGGATGACTTCGTTACTTGAAGATTAAAAAACTCCCGACAAAATCGGGATCAGAGCTCATAACTTTTAAACGGCTTAAATGATTTTCATAAAACCAAGCTAAGAACACTCTCGATTACTTAATCCAGAGTTATATTGCAAAATAAGTGATGTCACACCAGAGGGGAGCCTCACAAATGTGACCATCTATGACAAGGTGTATAATGAAATTTGTCTGTACATTCTTTTAAATATATTTCATAAGATATTGTCGTCACCCGACCATAGATCACACCAAGGTATCGTGTCACTAAGAGCGTTTTTCCATTGACCGATATCGTGTCAGTGCAACGGGATGCAGATGGGTTGGAGCGAGCTCGATGTACTTTTATCTTACTCTAACCCATAACAAACGCTCTAAGGGTCGGTCGGGAAATTCTCTAAAAGAAAACAAAATGCTTTCTGCATTCAATTATCACGCATATATCCTACTCGTATTTGCATGCGTGCTGCAAATTAACTAACGTTTGAAAGGAACTTCGCAGGTTCGTATCGAATCCGTCGCCATTGTGACGGCTTCACACTTGACGCGTTTTTACCGCAGCCCTGTCTGCATTGTGCTCATATACTAAGCACAATGAATAGAAATAATTAGTATTCATATTCAATAGCAATGTGAGGCATTGTCAGTCGGGCCTTGACACGTTACTGTGGAGTTTTATAATGTGTTTTTTACGAATCCCGTTGCTTGCAGACACTCATTTCATCGTATGTGTCGTTTCACCGAATTTCATTTAATAGAAAGCTAATTTCTGCTGAAACCTTATTGTTTCCAGGTTATCTTCAGCATTGGTTACGTAACCTACGTAGGTTAGGTTAGACCTGAGACCACCAAAAAATTATAACTCCTGTACAGTCACCACACGGGATTGTTGAGCCACCATAGAACCCTGTCATAATGACAACGTCAAGTCAGAAATTACGTCAAAATTTTCCGTCGACTTTCTGTGAGAGGGTTCCGTAGTGGCTCAACAATCCCGTGTGGTGACTGTACGTGGAAATGCCTGTCGATGAAATGAAAATTCGGCGAAGTAAAATATTCTATGAAATCAGTGTCGGTGATTCAAGGGGCACTATTATTTTAAACCTTAAGCGTTAAGTCTTCCTTACGTTGGAATATGGAATAGTTGTATTAATTTCCCTAGCGCCTATCAAATTTTATCTCGTGCATGCATGCTTAGCCCGCAGACGGGCAAGCCACTACTCGCACTTACACCATGTTTCAGGGTGAATATTCGGGCGTTTCAACCGCCTCATTACCATTCGCAATATATTGAAGAAATCAATGACACCTACCAGCATCTTCTGATACTAATAGAAACTACCCCCGGTTCTGCTTCTGTTTACATCAGAAGTTGCTGGTAGGAGTCATTGATTTCGTCAATATATTGCGAATGGTAATGAGGCGGTTGAAACGCCCGAATATTCACCCTTCAACTGTTCCTTTTCTAGAAAAAGCTTAGAACTCCACCTTCCCCGACTAAATTCTACACTGTTTCAGCAACCCTAAGAACTTGATCTCTGCCACAAGAGGTCGCCATTCAACATCATGTACAATCAGCCAATGAAATTGTTGCGCATGATTAAACGTTGTCATCATAAACCTCATTGACTCAATCGTACTTGTCATTCTTTATTTAGTTTCAAGTTAATGACAAGGTCCTAAAGTGGTCATCATTTTCTTTGGGTACAGTCGGCGTCAAATAGATAGGAGCAGCGAAAGTACCCAAATATGTCGCAACACATCTTTATTACTATAGGAATAAGGATGTGTTGCGATATATTTGGCCATTTTGGCTGCTCCTATCTATTTGGCGCTGACTGTACTATAAAGAATATCACAGTATCGGCTGTTTGTGCCGATCTAGGAATCTGTGTCGACACTTTCTCAGCAGACGAACAAAAACTAGCTGCTATATTATATGACGGACAGACGATTATGTTTTTGTGTATATTTTGAAATCGCACCTGGAGACAGCTTTTATGGTCTTGGAATATTTTAGAATATCATGCAATGGAAAATTGGCTGCTCACGTTTTCAGAGTGCCGTTAAGCGTGATGTTATCCTACTAATATTATAAATGCGAAAGTTTGTGTGTGTGTGTATGTGTCTGCGTGCGTGATGCGTGCGTGCGTGCGTGCGTGCGTGATGCGTGAGTGCGTGCGTGCGTGCGTGCGTGCGTGAAATTGATGAAATTTGGAATGGAGATAGCCTATACCTACCCTTGATTAACACACAGGTTACTTTTTATCCTGGAAAATTTTAAAGTTCCCGAGGGAGCAGCGATAAACGAGAAGCTAGTAACGTAGTAACTTATAATAACAAAACCCATACATAACGGAATTCGACCACATAGAACGAATATTTACTACCAACTTTCATCCCTCTTCTGAGGGGATGAGGATCGGGATTTCGGGGAAATAATATTAACCTTTTAACCGCCTAGTCTGATAATATAATATAAGACACTACACCATAGCTAATGTCAACCTTCCTCAAATACACTTAAGTCTATTTTACGCTGTTATCCATGACGGCTATAGCCGTTAATAGAAATGTCGGACATCTGTATATTTTAGTTCTAGTTATAGCCAACTAATTTTCTTCCAACATGTTATCAAGATGCTTTATACTATGTGGTAGAAACTTGGTTTGGTCTTATTCGATGAACTGGCGGTACAGATGGAAGAAAACTTTATATGAGTATTGACGTCGACTACAGCATTGTTTGATAAATGTATGAGTATGATAAATAGTAAGTGAGAAGTTGCCTGTGGCGTATAAGTTTAGACGAGGCCGCGAAGAGACTAATAATGTCTTTCTACATATGTTTGAAACGCATCAGTCAATTCTTCACAATAACAATGATTGATGATCTCCAAGCCATAGTTCAAGGTGCTTTCTTTGCAGGTACTACCTAAAATCAATGATATCAACGGAGAAACGTGAGATACACATCGTGCTGCAATATTTCACGAAACATCTCTTTGTAAAATAATAATGCGATCATAAACTCTGGACACCAGAGCCAACTGGTCGGATGTCCAATTAAAATCAATAGGACATCCGAACAGTTTGATGTCCAGAGCTAAAACAACAAGAACATCAAGCCAGCATGTCCCAGAAACAAAACCGTGTGTGTTCTTACAAACAGTAAGAAATGAAGCAACTATTTATAGTTACCGCCTCTAAAAGTGTATAAAGTTCTGTAAAGAGCGACTCGCAATCCAATTCCTCGTAATAATCAAGCGTACCTACCATGGTACCTACTATGACAAAAAGTTAGGTCTGTGACTCATTCCGTTTACGAACTAGAGAGCCGACGACGAACGAATAGATGGACAACAGGGTATCATATCAGTAAGAGGGCTCCATTTTGTTCTTTTGGGTATAGAACCCTAAAAATCGGAGTTGTCTTCTATCCCTCTAACTCTTCAGTTGTTTGGAATCCACAGACTTAAAGTAACTTCAAACCTTTATGTTAGTAGGCCAGAAAATTCTAGAACGTAATAATTTTAGAAGAAATAACTTGGGTTGGCCCCCAAAAAGCGCCGCGGGGATCGCTGGTACGACCTGCTAGCTGCTAGCGCAACGCGCCTTGCGCAAGAGTGCTTACATTCTGCAAAGGTCGTTCATCTGACCAGAGGCCTAATGTACATGAAAATACTGCTGCTAATGTCTTATAATTAGAAACCTTGGGTCTGCAATGTTGTTTTTGTGAAGTAACAAAGGCAAGTCGACAAGCTCTAAGGTCTACCGGGTTTGATCCTTCGTTGGACATCTCTTTCCAAGACGCCTTGTGACTTGTTCATAATATCAGTGATTATTAGTTAATATTGGAGATGTAAGATTGGAGATTATTAGAGATATTCTAATATTTCCTCATGTTTGAACATCTTATATTATCAATTGATAGCTTTCCACCCGCGACTTCATCTGCGGAGAGTCAGTACTTTCGTAAGTTAAAATATAGCATATATAAATATCCTACTCTGAAAGTCCATTTTAAATGTTGTTGAAATAATTTTTGAAATCGGATGTGTAGTTCCGGAGATTTTACAATTTACACCTTACAAAAAAAAAACAAATTTACTCGTACAAACTTTACCTCTTTATAATATTAGTATAGATTACCTTTGAAAAAATACTTTCCCTGTCAATGTTCGACTTTTTGGAATTCTTGGGGAACGAATTTTAGGATACAACACAACACTGAGAAAGGGAAGGTAAGTAAGAGACAAAACATAGAGAAACCGACCGTTTACAGCGAACAAATTAAATATCAGGGCAAACTTTTGACTTACAGTACGATCGAAGCCATAAATATACGTACACACTTTCAATTAGTTTTTTGATTATCTAAGACCATTTAAGACGGAGCTCCTTATCTGTACAAGTGATCAAAAACATCTGCACAGCTTCGTACGATGCAGGACGATAACCATAATACAACATTATTTGTGACCTCAACTGTACAGTCTGTACATGTTCATTATTCCGGCCACCTGTACACCGTACTTTATAGTTCCGATCTACTCCGACTAATCGATATTTGTACAACATTGAGTCGATGTTGTACAGGTACCGGCGTGTGATCGAATCGAACAATCGCAGACCTTTCTGATTCCAACTAGCGTTGCTCAAACGTGTAGCGGCAGCAACGACATTCAGGGCGCTGATTCTTTTTAATATCTCAATGAAGAACTCGGCTGCGAGTTATTAAGCAAGTAGTCTTTTTGTTATTGTTCTTAATGATACTTATTTATCTCAGTATATAAATAAAAACGAATTGCCGCATGTATGAAAGATCATTAAAATGGCTCAACCGACTTGGCAGTTTTTTTTTGTATTTGTAGTTGTCAGAACAAGGTTTGTACAAAAGATTTTTTTAATTGCACCTACGAGAAGCTTGGGTGGCTGTTAAATAAATTTCAAATTCAATGAAGGTTTTGTGCTACACTTTGGAATTTTTTTCAAATATAATCGAAACTCAAAATATTAATCAACTAATTACATCTAACTCCGTTCAGCCTGCATGCTGCATGCATGACTGAAGGATAAGCCTGAAATATACTCACAAACGTAGGTAGGTACATTTATAATTTTAATAAAAAATATTTTAAATGTGTTGTTTGCGGACGCTACAGTCGCGTGAGATAATGGAATCGGGACTGCGCCCGCGCCGCACAAATACCTCATTACTCCAGCTATTTATTATATATAACCGAATCTAAACGGACTTTTTGTCGGTGCATACGTCCTTTGAGATATAGGGTGTATTTACACACTTCATATCTGTCTATCACCTAACAAGTTGATGTATTATGCAATGTCACTGCAGCTATTGATATACAGAAACATACCTCGTTGTGTTCCCATTCATGTTCTAAAATTATCACTTCACTACATTGGGTCAACATTTAAAACAGTTTCAACAATCTTAACAATAAGATAATTTTGAGGAAGAGTTAAGGACCTCACAGCCTAACTAACAATCTGTCCGCTGATATGTACTGTCAGTTTATCGTATTAAAACACAGACTATCAGTTCGGACGGTAGGCCGCCTGGCAGAGTCGGGAGTGCAGGTAATTAACTAAATAAAAAAAAAACAAAACTAAAAACTATAAACTTAGTCTGAAGATCCTCAACTGACATTTAATTAATCTTAATAACCATAAACCTTTCGTGAAAAATTATCTAACTGATGGTGAAAACCGCATTCAAATTCGTTGCGTAGTTTGGAAGATCTAAGCGTACCTACCTACATACAGAGGGACAGACGGCGGGAAGCGACTTTGTTTTATATAGTATAACTTCAATAATAAACTTGTGTTTTTTATAATTGCAATTTGCAAGTTAGGAATTAATTTATTACCACAATTAACACTTTTGCTATTTGATTTTTACAGAATTCCAAAAAAAAAATGTTCGGTCTTTTAGTTCCAAATTAGTAACATATGTAGTAATTCAGAAGCGTTTAAACCAACCCTTAGCAAATTCTTCAAATAAACCGTCAGCAGATTTCGGTATTTTAGTAATGAACGCGAAGCCTAGGAGCACGGCAATCACTCGCCGCTAAGCGTTGCGACACTAATTGCCGATATGTGGCTGTATATGGCGATGTAAGGCTGCGGCCAGTGATGTAGCGTGGCATGAGCGTGGCCCTAATACTCGTATTGTAAGAGTGGACCAGCGTTTGCTTGGTATAGACCTGGGTTTTTCCCCACTGGGTAGGAAGGTTGAATGTGGGAAATTTATGGAAGAGGAAAGCCGCGCCTGTTTTTTTATAAAAACTGTTAAGCGCATCACACACGGAACTATAATATATATTTTGGTATATTAATATATTTTATGGGTAATTTGCAAAAATATTGCAACTATGTACAGCGACGTTATTTAAGGAATTAAGGAAACAAAAACAGAAAACAAACAAAGAAATTTCATTTTTGAAACGAAAATTAACCATATGAATGTATGACTAATTTTCGTTACACAAAAATGAAATTCGTTTGTTCCTTAATTGAGCTCTCTAAACTATGTACAATATTTTTGCAAATCGCCCTTATAGCAAGGCACCTTACGATATATTTTAGGGTTATTTTTCGAACTAGTTGACAGAGTCCATATAATAATAATAAATAAATTTATTATTATGTATATCCTAATATACCGTGCTATAATATATATTATAGCTCCGTCTGTGACGCGCTTTAGTTTGGGTTGTAGGTATTGTTTTATTATTTCTTTCTAGAATATTTTTTATGCAGTGTTATTGTTATATTTTTTTTTATTTTGCCATCATATCTACGAGTCCAGCTGAAAATCAGCGCTGCGGCACCGTGTCACAGCATCACGCTGAGCTGGTGCACCATTTCGGCTATTTCATGTTTCGTGTTATAACAGTATACTCATTAGTTTTAGTTATTTAAATAAGTTAATATTGTATTTTAGGTTATAGGTTAATTTTGGGTTTAATAGGTTAGTATTGTATTTTTAATCTCAAGTGTAGATATGTGTTTTATTTAATAGCCGAATAAATGATTCTATTAAATTATATTCTATTCTCCTGTGACTCTTTTAGAAGAGCTCAGCTGAGAGGAAGGCTAGACAAAGGAAATATTCCTCGAGGTAGACAATGCATTTCCAGTCTTAAGATTATCCCATGTGTCTCAAAGTCTACTTACTCTTAAAATGACCTTCAGGTTTGTACTTCTCTCTCACTCTCCCTCATACTCTCTTATGCTAATGTAACCAAGTTAACCCGACCGAACTCAAAGTACTTTTTTAGACATCTCGCACTGTACTAAGCGGCATGTGCGCTCTTTTGCCTTCTTCTGCCCTAAAAAAATCGTTTCCGGCTGCGCCTTGTCCACGGCCTTACCTGCGCCGGTCTAGAATGAGCTGATGCAGTGAAAGGGCCCTTCGCCGCGTGCGCAAATCGCTGGCTCTGTTTAATACATATTGTAATTACATACATAAACGCACACGCACCTCATCCAAATATTCGTGCTGTATACGGAATTCAACTTGACGTATATGACAGAACAAATATCAATAAAATGATTAAATTCTATCTTCTGCCGCGACTGATTATTTCACGGGAACTATGTGTTGATTCAGGATATAAGCTATCTCCATTAAAAAAGCTTGAATCTAATTATTAATATTATAACTATTCAATATATAAAAACCCCCGACAAAATAGGGAGTCCTACTTTCAGACCTCATAACTTTTAAATGACTAAACGGATTTCATCAAACTTAGCTAAAAACACTTTCGATTAAGTCACCTTCCTAAAAAAAATCAAAATCGGTCCATCGGTTTGGGAGCTAGGACGTCACAAACAGATACACAAATAAACACGTTCGCCTGTTATTCCATACATATTGACAAAATTCTACAAGCGCTAGCTTTCGTAGAATTTGGCATAGGTAGGCCCCCTGTTACACAAGGAAACCCGAATACTTATTAAGGTTGATTATAGTAAGTATAGAATTATTTAGTGCAAAACGAAACACACGCTTTGCTAACAAAGTCGTGACCGCGTCGCGACACCTCGACGTTTCTCGACGGGTCGACGGCGGACAGCCGGCGTTGCCACAGCGATCGTTCTAGAAATAGGATATTTATATTTCGTAAACTACCACTGCATATTGCCTGTCTACAAATTCCTGTTCTATCATCTATCATGTATGAACACGTTCAATTTAAATCAAGAACATTTGAATGGACCAACTGTATCGCGTGGTTAGACGGATCATGTGATAGCAGTCGAATGTTGTACTCCACAAGGACCGCCGTAATGATCGATTCTGTCTGAATTTTATGTCATTGGTTCTGTTCTGGAAAAGGTTATCTTTATAATCTAATATTTTTATTTATTTTCGATTGTCATCTATTTGTGCATACTTTCAAACATACCAACAGATATGCAAGATGCAAACCTATTTATTATATAAATTAGAAACACCACCCGTAACTTTACCACCGATTCGCAGTTAAAGACAGATGTTTTACGCACGCAATAACAAATAATAAGCCGACAGGAAACTATAAAGGCTTCGTCAAACAGGCAGCCCCTTGGCGCGGCGCGACAGTAGCGTGGCGCGTTCTTAGCGTGGAAATTAACAAGGAGTTATATGTAGGCCGTCACACATAGCCACGCCGCCGCGCCTAGCTGGGCGCGGTACGGCGTGATTTTCACGTTGTATTTGCTTACAAATTTACAGTGTATTTGTGACCATGGACATTATAATTTATAGATTGTGTTATAAAACGTCCAGTTCTATATTATCTGGGCCATAAAGGCTACAAAAATCTGTTAACTTGGATCGAGATTGCGAGAAAACACGTCGCACGCGACGCGACGTTTTCCAGCAGTGTGACTTCCGCTGGCTGTTTGACGAAGCCTTAATAATTTCAAATGATTCCGCGTAACCACATAGTAAATTTTAAATTATATGTTTTGCCACATCAGTGTACCTATACTCGTATGGAGATGAAGATGCGTACGAGTCTAATGTCACGGTCACGCAACTAATTTAAGGTTTGTGGGAACGTAATTAATATATCACGTGTAGATAAATCATACGGAGCGACGGCTTGATTGAGGCTAATGTCTTACTTTCAATAAGGAATGGAGTTCTCAAGGTTGTTGACTGTTTTGGGTATTATGGCGTCCATATTAAACAGGGTATTTGATTCTTTGAATTTGCGTACGTGTATCTTGAATTATATGCCAATGGAAAGATGTCCACAGCTGGATAAGGGGTGAATTTCATCGAATTCCATGACTCGCTCAATTCCGTGGTAGCACTTCTATAATCCGCCATAGCACCCTGCACACCCTAACAGTACTAAAATACACCCTTTATTTATTTGCCTTAGCCTATTAAAAAGTCTGAGGTCATATTTCAGTTCCTAGATTCTATTAGCAGGGTTCTATGGCGGATTGTAGAACTGCTACCACAAAATTGAGTGAGTCACGAAATTCGATGAGAGTACCGTAGTTAAGAGCAGGTGAGAGATCAATTTAAAACCGTTTATTTTCCTTTGTGTAACAAAAGTTAACCATCATAAGTCTTAAGTATTTTTTTTTTCTGAAACTCACCCCTATGACTTATTCCAACCGACACAAAAGAAACAGTCCTGCGTATGCGCCGTCCTCTCCTCATGCCCATTTTGCTGCTTAAGATATATAAGCAAGATGGGTTTAAACAAATTATAATAGAGTCCCTGTCGGTATGTTAGGGGTTCTCAACTTTTTCCAGTACACTGTCCAAAGCAAAGGCAGAAAAAAGTTCAAGCATCTAGTTTTATAATAAAACTTACTATTAATTATTATTATTATTTATGTATAACTAGCGACCCGCCCTCGCTTTGCTCCGGGTACTGTTATAAACATAAACCTTCCTTGAAAATGTATCTATCTAGCTGATGGTGAAAACCGCATTAAAATCCGTTGCGTAGTTTGAAAGATCTAAGCGTACATACACACAAAGGAAAGCGACTTTGTTTTATACTACAAGGTGGGCCAAAAGAAATCACCCTATTGGAAGATGCTCTCATTTTTGCAAATGGTCGCCAATGTCAAATCTGTTTTGACATTTGTGGACTTGACAGATGCAAAATACAAGTGAACAAGCCATGGAGCGATACACTCCCCAAGAACGCGGAATAATCGTGTCTATTTTTTTGCGTAACAATTCGTCTGTGGTGTTGGCGCAGCGCGAATTCCGTCGCCGATTCCCCGGCCGTCAGACACCGACTGCGCAAACACTGCGCCGTTTGGCCACCAACCTTGAAGAGTATGGGACCACACGAGACGTTGCCAAGAGTGGCCGGCCCCGGAGCGCCCGTTCTGCCGAGAATATCGCCGCTGTTGCCGAGGATGTCGAGCTGTCGGCGGAAACATCAACCAGACGCCGTGCCACGCAATTAGCCATCAGACGGACGTCCCTAAGGCGAATTTTGGTCAAAGACCTGCGCATGTTCCCATACAAAGTCCAGTCCGTGCATCAGCAGCTGCCTGCCGACCGCCAAACGCGCGTAACCTACGCCCAAGCCATTCTCAATCTCGAGGAAGAAGTGGACGATTTTTCGACCAAAATCATAATGAGCGATGAGGCTCATTTCCACCTCAGCGGGTACGTGAACAAGCAAAACTATCGCTTCTGGGGCACCGAAAATCCACGAGTGATGCACGAGGAGCCATTACACCCGCTCAAAGTGACTGCATGGTGCGCTGTTCACGCTGGAGGAGTCATTGGGCCATTTTTTTTCGAGAATGCCGCTGGCCATACGACAACAGTGGACGGTGCGCGCTATAGGGCCATGTTGACCGAGTTTTTTCTGCCGCAATTGGACGAATTAGGACCGAACGACATGTGGTTCCAACAGGACGGAGCAACGGCACACACTGCGCGAGCCACAACCGATATTCTGAAGGCGGCGTTCCCGGGTCGCCTCATCTCTCGTTTTGGCGATTTGCACTGGCCCGCAAGATCACCCGATTTAAGCGTTCCAGACTTTTTTTTGTGGGGTTTTTTGAAGTCCCGTGTTTACGTGAACAAGCCCGAGACTCTGGAAGCCCTCAAGGACAACATTCGACACGAGTGCGAGAATCTGTCGCCCGAAGTTCTCGCCGAAGTGATGAAAAATGCCATAAAACGAGCCCGTATGACAATCAATTGTGACGGCGCCCATTTGGCCGATATAATCTTCTCGACTTGACCAATAAAATTCTAAAGGTTTAAATTAATATAATAAAAAAACAGAATCCAAGTTTTTCATTTAGAAAAAAAAAGAGAGTCAAACAACATCGGATGACTTCTTTTGGCCCACCTTGTATGTAGTGATGTAAAAATATTGTTTTCATCCTCACGCGCACCTGGTGCGGTTTGGGTTGTTGTTCGTTTCCCACGCCGCGAAATCATTCTCGTATATTTAGGTATGCTTGTCTAGTAGACAGTCATTCCGATAGATCGTAGATCACGCAGGTTCGAGGCTACAGGTGCGGCGCTGGCGCAAGATCGGCTAAAGTTCGCGTCCGGCGAGCGGCTTCAGATCTAGCGCATACTCGTGTATGCGCACACTACAATAATAATTATAAAGAGGTAAAGTTCGTAAATTTTAATTTAGGAGGTAATAGCCGAAACTACTCATCCGATTTGAAAAATTCTTTCACCAACATGTAGATGGACTTTCATGGTGGACATGGCTATATTTTAACTTACGAAAGTATTGACTCTCCGAAGACAAAGTCGCGGGCGGAAAGCTAGTAAATAATAAAGCAAAAGTTACCCACATTAATAACTCAGCACTTTTTGGAAACTTCCCATAGCAAAAACGTGTGCAAACCTTACCTCAAAACCAACCTTTCCCACGGAAAAAGCGTAGCTTGAGTACGAGGCACCAAGTAACCGACACTCCCACAATAGTTGGGCAATGAGACACGTTCGCCGAGACGAGAAACGTGCCGATCAATACACCAGTTGCAGGAAATGACGCTTGGAATTGAATTGGAAATGGTTGGGAAAGGGTTATTTAGAAGAATCATCGACCACCCAAAAGAGTGACTGCCCAGTATAGCGCCTCGCTCTCGCATCGGATATAAGCAAAAATATAAGCAATGTCCAAGTGGAATAATGTACCTTTCACATGGCATGAATTCTTCAAATAGGTTCAGTGGTTCTGGAGGTTACCCTTAGTCTCGAGGTATATACACAAACGGACAAAATTCGCACTCCTTTATAATTATAATATGATTTAGTGACGTTTATTTGACGGTGTTTACGAAGTTCCCAATCCGCACTGGCCCCGCGTGGGAACTATAGCCCAAACCCTGTCATTGTGAGTGGAGGCCTGTGCCCAGCAGTGGGACGTATATGTATAGACTGTATTATTATTATTTAGTTAAAATAATAGTAGGTATTCAGAGTGGCTATAATAGACTGAGTGCTATAAAGAACGGTAAAAATTACATTATTAGATTCCATAGGGTCCAAAGAGCGTCGGTGGCCTAGTGGCTAGCGGTGTCGACTCGTGTTTGTGAGGTACCGAGTTCGAACCCCCAAACGGTCGCCATGTACCAATGAGTTTTCTAACTTATGTAGATTACCTGCTACATTACGTGAAGTCTACCTATTTTCTTTTCGTTATTTTCGTCAGATAAATTTAATCCCCCTTTCTTATACTTGAAAATAGAAAAGGAGAGGGCTATCTTTAACTGACAGGTGAATTTACTTGTAGATTGTGAAACAGGCCCCAAATCACATACTAATAAATCCTTCTAGAATATAAAGAACTGTACAAACCATAGAGCTTGTAAAGGAACATCAATCAAAAATCAGGCTAATGGGGTCCTATTCATAGACTAGGGTCATAGACCTTTACAGAAATACCTTTCGATACAAAACAAGCCCCCAAATAATCATCGCAAACCATCTAATCATGGATGACTATTCGGCAATTACTTCTATTTCCATTTACCAGTATATAACCTACTGATTAAGTATATAGTATCTGGACGGCTAGCACAGTGTTCCGCGACTTGCTTGTCGCCCGGAACTCTCTTTCTAACTAGTCGTAGCGGTAGAGACGCACTGAGCGACAAGCGAAAAAATACAAGATGTGCTAGCCACTCTGGTATCTAGTCGTGTTGCGTGGCGTCTCGAATCATTGTGGTATTGATGTTTTGGGACATAACGGCGTGACCAACATTATAAGGTTTCTTGTATTTTTTTACGCGGACTAAGTTATAGTCCGAAAATAGCAACATTGCCCGAAACGAGAATTTACGTGTAATTACCATCAAATATATCGGAGCAGACAAAGTGCTCAAAAATATGTGCAAACGCGCCCTAAACTTACCAAGAACATAAGAAAGGTTCAAAAATATTGATGCCACAATTAACCAGAAATAACTGCCTGTACACACTTGTACACACACTAACGCACACGCAAAGCAAATGCGATTACCTTAAGTTTTTAATTAAAATTAAACTTTCAATGCAATTTATTAATTATTAAATTATAAAATTATAGTGACATTTAGCTAGCAATGCAGGCCTGCGGTTAGTTGCACCACTGCGGCTGACGAAAGCAGTTGCATTAGAATTGCACTCGGTTGCGAATAGTTTTTGTAACGTATGCAACCGGCGATCCGTGCAAACAATAGTATTTATCAATCATAGGTTACTTATACAGTATCGTAACATTAGATTAACATAATATTTTATATTGTGAACAATCCGATGCTTTTATTTTTTAATGCATTCAAACCTTTTTTTAAACGTTCACACACAGCCAAGAATCCAGTCATCAAAAAATATATATCCGCCTCTGTGCGCGAAAACACTAGGAATAAAAAACACGTATTTTATACGCATTGATGGCTCGCCGCCGCCAGGGACAGTCAGTGGTCGTGACTCATGAAAAAACGCTAATCCTTAAGACATTGCTCCTAAAATTAAATTTTAGACCCGCGCACCCTAAAGATGTGTTTTCTAATAAATTATCTGAACGATGTGCACATGTTGCGAGCGCCCTCTATCACACTAATCTCTCCGGGAGCGTTTAACCCAGATAAGAAGCCGCCGGCGCCGGAAGTGTATAATTGTCGCTAATCGCGCTGCGTCGGCGCACATGTCCGCCATTGTTGACACGAAAGAACATTTAAAACGTAGAAACAGAAAATTGCTTATATTTCGCACTTCTAGATCAAAACAGTAGCAACTCAAAATACAACTGAGTTTTATAATCAACTTAAATAATAAGTGCTATGAACTTATTATCAAAATTAGCCGGTTTTTGAGTAGATACGGTTTTGATCTAGGAGTGCGATTTATGTTATTTGAAAACGTACTTCGTACTTTTTTATCACTGCAGCACTGTAGCCAGAAAATATTTTTTTACTTGGATGTCACTTACTAAAGCAGGGATAGTTTTCATAAACTGGAACTTACCTGTAACAATAAAAATAAGCAATTGTTAATAACGGTACCATTCAAGCCAAGCCTCCTTGAAGGAAACCAGTTAGTCAAGCTGGTCTAATTTGGCTGTTATTCAGATGAGGGTGTTCATTCCTATTAGAGGAGTTTGGAACCTGCGAGGGTCTGCTTCAAGAGGAAACAGCCTCACGGCTAAATTGAGAATTTGTAATTGAGATTTTTGTAATTTCAGTTAGGGATCCTCCAAATCTTGACTTCGATATTGTCTATGCTGTATGAGTTTTTGTCGTTTGTCTAGTAGGTCAGCACCCGTATATCCCTGTGTATAAGTGTGGATAAAACGCTCATACCTCTCGCACTTACATACCGGTCAGAAAGTGACAGATGCTTAATAGTACAGTCTTAAATGACTTATATAATAAGCCCGCAGTAAGGCTGCCTTTCCATAGAAGCGGAGACGAGCGGTGCAGAGAGGAGCTGTGTAGGAATCGACCAATCACATTGGTTGTAATTCACATCTCGTCTCGCTGGCCTGTTTCCATTGAAGCGGAGCGGAGACGAGATGTGGATTACAACCAATGTGATTGGTCGATTCCTACACAGCTCCTGCTCGTCTCCGCTTCTATGGAAAGGCAGCCTAAGTCTGGAGCTTGGGTTAGGTCAAATTGTGTGAGTCTTCCCCCGATATTTATTATATCCTCACCACCAAACACCACGATAATTAAACTTATTTATTTACCCTTAGTCACGATACGATACGGATACCCAGATTTGTTACCGACTGAAACCAAAACCAGTGTTCTGTGTAGTAACATAACTAACGGACGCGTGTCCGAATCCGAGCGGCTGATGACGTAACGACCGCGGACAGGTCGGGCCACTCTCGCCGGCGAAACGGAAAGCGGCGCGGCGGGCGCTGGAGCCGGTCGCCGGACCGACTGCCTGGGGCATTAAGGACGACACAGACCAACAGTCCAGTCTGCCGCCAAGGCAGCCCGTCGGCCCAAATGTATGAAATCCTAAGAGAAACTGATATTCTGTGTTCTAATACGGTGAACAACTGGCATACGTTTTAACAGTCTGATGTCAGTCTTGGAGTGATCGTGTCATCCATCAGTCACACTTGGACTGACCAGACTGACGGACTGTAACTGATGAAAAAGTGAGCGTGCAACTTCCGTCATACAGATACTTCTAACCACTCCACTGTTAGAAACGCACTTAAAATATATGTAAACGTGAGGTTTATTCATACATAAACAAACATTCGCCGAGAATTCGCTCGTCCGTTTTGCCTAACATTACAGGCATTACGTTGCATTTTGCAATATTTGCACTTGAGAGGTCGTCGACCGCGCGAGTCGGCGAAAACAAGCAGTTACGTAATAACGTATATGTTCGCGGAAATCATTAAAATAGCATACATTTTATTTATCTGTCGGGTGACCATGCAAGTCTAGCCTGCAGGAAAAAGGAAAACGAAATGACCTCCATAATTCATCACATCATCGTCATCTTCGTTCGGTTTTGGACGGACGTAAGTGCTTTCACAATAATAATTCTGGATTTTATATGTTTACAGATATACTTCATTTTTACAGTTACTTCAATGCAATATTGCTTCTAGGAACGGGGGCACGAGATTAAACTATTCCAGACTGCCATTCTAAGGGCCGTATTAATAAACTCATCTCAACTGTGATCTCCGGGCCGTATTAATAAACTAATCTCAACTCTGATCCCCGTCTCAAGATTCGTTAAAGTAAACGTCAATCCATAGAAAACTGTCACTTGTGACGGGGATCAGAGTTGAGATGAGTTTATTAATACGGCCCTCCGTCTCAAGACACGTCAAAGTAAACGTCAATCCATAGACAACTGTCATTTTTGACGCACCTTGTGACGGGGATCATAGTTGAGATGAGTTTATTAATACGGCCCTAAGAAGCTGACAAAGTTTTGTAAATTGGAATCACATTAAAATATCACCGACGTAAGATACAGCCAGCACGCTTCAGAAAGTGAACCTATACCGTCAAAACTTGCTTGCAAAACCAGAAAAATCGCAAAGTTGCGAGCGAGTTTCGCCCTGAGTTGGCGGACTTACTAGACTTGCAAGACTTCACGTAATTCGTAGGAAAATTAAAAACAAGTTATGAAAGGCAGAGAAGATTTGAGAAAAGACCCCAAGTCGGTTTGTTTGTCTCTTGTTACCTTTGCACGATAAAACGACTGAAAGGATCTTAATTTGGCAAGCAGTTTGATTGTTTTCTGAGGAAGGACATAGGTTCTCTCTACGTAGTTCTCGAGGGAATAGCGATAAAGGTGGACATTCACGGTCAGTTAAACTGATCAGTTAACGGACGTACATCCAGAAGCTGATCTTGGGTTCGTATAATTTCAACTTAAGATTTCACATTCACGGTCAGTTTTTGGATGTACGTCAGTTCAACTGATCAGTTTAACTGACCGTGAATGTCCACCTTAAGCTAGTTCTACGCAAAAAATTCACGGGCAAAACCTAGTATAAAAAACGTATTTTTTTTAAACCACTAGTATCGCTAAACATACGATCTTACCACGCCGTCAGCATATCATGAAGACAATGGCCGAACGAAACACACGCGGTTTTTGCGTAAAGGCGCAGGCGCACGCGGTCCTTTGTGCGCAAGCGACGATCAATGAGTGGCAAAAACATGATCATAGGGTGACAACGGAACAGGCTCTCAAGGGAGACTTACAGACATATTTGTGTTTATGATTTATGTAATTGTAAAATACTTGTGATAATAAAAATATTTTTTGACCTTATTTCCGAATTTTAACTTAATATTTATGTGTCTAAGAGCTGATAAAGTCGAGACTTTGTAATGTGGTCGCAGGATCTTTGCTGTGAACGAAGTTTGATGTTATAGCAATAAAATAAAATAAGAAATATTAATAATAAAAATATTATAATAAATTTTGCTTAGCTTTTATCATATTTTTATTTTATTTATAAATTCAAAAGTTGATGAAAAATATTGTTATTAAATATCCATACACAGGGTGTTCTTAAGGAATCTCAAACTGTTCGACCACGTGGTCACCCTGAGAGGCTTTCCCAGCCGGCCGCGGTCGCCGACCCCCGTTGTTTACGATTGTGGCTGGTTACCGGCGCCCGCGCACCTATACGATCATTAAGCTCGATCTCTTAACTATGGGTTATCGATTAGAAACATTTATCCAATTTGCCTGGCCGCACGATCTTTTTGGGGAAAATTAAGTCTGTTTGTAAATTGTGTTGATTTTGTAAAACGGATTAGCTCAGTTTTTTTAGGGTTCCGTATCAAAATGGCAAAAAAGGAACCCTTATGGTGAGACTTCATTGTCTGTCTGTCTGTATGTCACAGCAGTTTTTCTCAGCAATTACACAATTTATAAGTATTTTTTTTTCGTGAAATTGACAAAAAACTTTAAAGATCTGTTTAGGCAAGTCAAAATGGACCTTATTGCATAATGCATACAATTAAAGTACATAAAAACGTATATTTTTGAAGTACGGACTTAAATACGGAACCCTCGGTGCGCGAGTCCGCCTCGCACTTGACCGGTTTTTTAGCCTGTTTTAGTCGCTTTAGTTGTGTCAAAATGTATGGCGGATTTAAGGCTAAATCTAGATTTATATTTTGTTTAATTAAATAATTAAAAAAAAAAAGCCGTGGTAGCCTAATGGTTTGACCTGCCGACTCTTAAGCAGAGGGTCGTGGGTTCGAACCCGGGCTCGCACCTCTAAGTTCTTTGGAATTTATGTGCGAAATATAATTTGTAAATTTACCATGAGCTTTTCGGTAAAGGAAAACATCGTGAGGAAACCTGCACACACCTGCAAAGCAATTTGACGGTGTGTGCGAAGTTCCCAATCCGCACTGGGCCCGCGTGGGAACTATAGCCCAAACCGCTAAGAGTGGAGACCTGTGCCAGCAGTGGGACGTAGTATATAGGCTGCATTATTATTTATTGTTATAAATAATTTTAAACCATTTCTTTAGATTATTTCTTTAGATCCGTTGAACTGCCCGGCGGGCACCCCATCGAGGGACGCGCGTCGATTTCTACGCCGCGGGAGAAAGCACATGCAATTATGCGTTTCACTCGCTCGGGGCGAGTTTTTAAAGGTTCCGCACCTAAAGGGGCAGAGATTCTAGCTGGTAATTAAGACCAGTGTTTAGAACCTGTCGCCACAGAATAAATATACTCGTAGCAACAAACGTTCGAAACATCGCACTCACACAGACGCACGAGACCCCTAAGCGAACATGGCAGTGCTGTGAAAGGCTTATTAGACGTACGGACATAGTTTTTGTTCCCACTGACCACATATCAAAAATTGGTCGAATTCGGTTAACGTTTAGGGGCTGGAAAACGTTATCGCTGTTTGTATGAAGCCTCTTTGAAGCGAGAGGCATTAACTCCCCTCTCCATTTAGACTGTCTCTGAATATCGCGTAGTCTAAATAGGCCCTTCAGATGGCGGGGTGGTGGCGGGTGTCGCGTCGAGACGAACGGTTGAGAGTGCGTCGAGGTGCGTCTGTGTGAGTGCGACGTTTCGAAACGTTTGTTCGTAGTTTCTTTACTGCTTTAGCTATACTGTGCCGTCGCGCTGGAGCTCAACACGGAACTGCTGCTGATCGCGAGAGCTCGTGATGTTCGCGGTTTATGTACTGCGCGGATCCATGCTGCATACTGCGATGGAGCATACAACAATGTATTAAAAAAAAGAAGCCTACTTAAATACATCTTTGAATATTTCCTACATCCTATATTATCCTTAAATTAAAAACGGAAAATTGGATGTATGTGTTTCAATCACGCCTAAACGGCTGATCTGATTTTGATAAAATTTGGCCCACAATTAGATTTATCCTGGACTGACACGTAGCATACTTTTTATCCCGGAATAATGTACAGTTCCCGGGGTAAAAGTGATAAACGACTTACGTGGGCAAAAGCTAGTGTTTTATTATAAACTAGCTTTTCCCCGCGACTCCGTCCGCGTAGCGGTCATTTCTCGCTTATCCCTGAACTATCAAATTTTCCGGGATAAAAAGTATTTTTTATGTTAATCCAGGTAATAAACTATCTGTGTGCCAAATTTCATAAAAATCGGTCGAGCCGTTCTTGAGTTATAAATGGTGTAACCAACCCGACTTCGTTTTATATGTTTCGTTTTATATATATATACTACTCTGTCAAGAAAGTACCGGGAAAAGATCAATAATACACAAACTGTTTGTTAATCATCCAAATTTATTTTATCACCTTCAAAGTATGCTCCTTCAGAAACGATACACTTACGCCAACGAATAATCCAATCATCAAAACATTTTTTAAACGCTGTTTCCGGAATTGAATTCAGTTCTCGGCGCGAATTCTCCTTTATGTCTTCTACCGATTGAAAACGGGTGCCACGAAGTGGTAATTTGAGTTTAGGAAAAAGAAAGAAGTCGGCAGGAGCCATATCTGGTGAATATGGTGGTTGCTCGATGGTATTTGTTGAGTGTTTGGTCAAAAATTCTTTCACAATGATGGCCTTGTGCGAAGGCGCATTATCGTGGTGCAAAATCCAAGAATTTTCATTCCACAAATCTGGCCTTTTTCGTCGAATTTGCTCTCTTAAATGCCGCATAACGCTCAAATAATATTCTTTATTTACCGTTTGACCTTCCGGCAAGAATTCCGAGTGCACAACACCGCGATAGTCAAAGAAAACAGTCAACATGACTTTGACTTTTGATCGACTTTGGCGTGGTTTCTTCGGTTTCGGTTCAGTTGGAAGGCGCCACTCCGAAGCTTGTTGACTAGTTTGCATGTCAAACTCGTAAACCCACGTCTCGTCACCAGTAACAATGCGTTTCATGAATGTTGGGTCGGAATTGACTCGTTCTAGCATGTCCTCAGCGACTCTCGTGCGATTGAGTTTTTGGAGAAAATTCAGGTCTTTTGGGACTAGCCGAGCGGTAACATGTTTCATACCCAAATGATTAGTTAAAATAGTACGGATCGACTCGTGAGATACAGAAAGTTCGGCGGCTATCTCTCTCAAAGTTGAATGAGGATTTTCAGTCACTATTTCCTTCACTTTTGCGATGTTAACTTCAGTTGCAGACGTTGATGGCCTACCAGAGCGAGGCAAATCTTCCATCACATCTCGACCGCTTTTGAACGCTTTGTACCACTCATAAACACGTGTTTTTGATAAAGTCGAATCACCGTAAGCCTTCTGTAACATTTTCAGTGACTCCGAACACGAAATTCCATTGGCGATGCAAAATTTAAGACAAACTCTTTGTTCAATGTTTTTGTCCATTATGAAATTCGCAATACACACTAGATATGATATAACTAAAAACAGCACTGTATTTAATATAAATAACAGATGCAACTCAAACTCCGCGCCAAAATAGAAAACAGTTGTGCCAATCTAACAACAACAAAAAAAACAAAAATTTGAATTTGGAACCATAAACAAATCATCCATTCCCGATACTTTGTTGACTGAATGTATATATATAATCATGCAGTCTGACATAAGTCCTCTTTCTATCTTGAATGGTCACACTACCGCTTGCCGCGTTTTGCCGGCGTCACGCCCGAGACGCGCAACACGCCATAACAATAACTAAATCATAAAAGACGGCGAAAAGCCTTTCCGAAACCGCCGCAAGTAGACCATCGCTAACCACAAATTCTAAAGATTTTATAAAAAAATATCCGTAATTTGTGCTAAAATGTCTGATAACGGAACCCTCGGCGCCGCGTGGACTCTTTCGATTCGTTTTGGAACTGCGGGCGGCGCGGGCGCTGGTGAGCGGGACAGGGTTACCAAAACATCAAAAATCAGTAGCTACATCTATTAAGAAAGTTTGAAGGTTTGTATGACCTTAATGTATCAATAAAATTTAAAAGATAAAGAAATTATTTAAGGGGGTGGCTATCACTTTATCGAAATACCTTTCATCGAACGTATCATTTCATCGAATTTCATTTCATCGGAAGCCAATTTCCACGTGCAGGAGTTATAATTTTTTGGCGGTGACAGATCTAACCTAACCTAACCTACGTAACCTATGCTTAAGATAACCTGAAAACAATAAGGTTTCAGCAGAAATTAGTTTTCGATGAAATGAAATTCGATGTAATGGTATGTTCTATGAAAGGTGTTTCGATAAAGTGATGAAAAACCTATTTAAGGACATGATTTGCCACTCGGAGAATTTCACATTAAATTAAAAATTAAACCACACTTTTCTATGAAGATTGGTGGCACTAGTTTGCTTTGCACAACTTAATGTGTTAATTCACTTGCAGCTATAAGTTTAAATTAACTCACATAATTTAATTTTACGGTTGCTTAAATAAAGTCACTTTGTCACGAAAAAAAATAAAAAAAAATTCAGCTATATTAAATTATAGACCGGACATTAGGATATTGCTGTTGTGGCAGCCCTGGATGACGCAACGCCGCGCGCGGCGATTACTCTCTTGTTATCGAACGTACAAATAAACAAAAGCCTCGAATTTCTCCCAGGTTGTTTATGTCTCTTTCTGGCCGGTCACACTATGATTTGGCGTTTAGGTGCCCGCTATAACTCGGTATTTATTTACAAACAAAAACGCGGAGTACAGCAAGGCACTTGTTTTATTTTAAGAGGACTGTCAGCCAGCTGCAAAATCTAGCCTTTTCATACAAACGGCGATAACGTTTTCCACCCCCTAAACGTTAACCGAATTCGACCAATTTTTGATATGTGGTCAGTCGCAACAAAAACTAATATTGATTAGTTATAAAGAGATTATAGCCGAAATAAATTTTGTATGAAAACAATAAAACGGGAAGAAATCGAAATTTATTAGTAATATTGAAAAAAACTAAACGTACGGACATAGTTTTTGTTCCGACTGAGACCGTATCAAAAATTGGTCGAATTCGGTTAACGTTTAGGGGGTAGCAAACGTTATCGCCGTTGGTATGGAAAGCCGTCACCTCACAATCCTCTTAAGGGTTATATTAGGTATGGTATGACACATCACGGACTTTTTCAATTTTGTCAAATAAAAAGAAACAAGGCCTTTTACGAGCCCCTCTTCTTTCTATATCGTAATCAAATTTATAAAATAATTGCTGCCGTTATGGTAAAAAAAGCTTCCCTCCGCTTCCCAAAGAGGAGACCACTGCTGAGAAGAAGCGCCGCGAAAAACTCAACCTACCAACTAGTTAAGTACCTAGTCATTTTCTAAGTACCTTCACATAAAAGTTTCCATATGTTTCCCTACATAAACCGTGTCCCCTGCTAGACAAGATACAGCGTTTACATAATTTGTATGGGTATTTTGCTGGTATTGTATTATTGCTGAGAAAATTAACCTCATCATCTAGGAAATTCTATGCAGGCTGAGTTACTTTAAGCCGTGGTAGCCTAATGGTTTGACCTACCGACTCTTAAGCAGAGAGTCGTGGGTTCGAACCCGGGCTCGCACCTCTAAGTTTTTCAGAATTGATGTGCGAAATATAATTTGTAAATTTACCATGAGTTTTTCGGTGAAGGAAAACATCGTGAGGAAATCTGTACACACATGCAAAGCAATTTGACGGTGTGTGTGAAGTTCCCAATCCGCACTGGGCCCGCGTGGGAACTATAGCCCAAACCCTCTCATTGTGAGTGGAGGCCTGTGCCCAGCAGTGGGACGTATATAGGCTGGATTATTATTATTATTATTATTGAGTTACTTTTCGGTACCACTTATCTTATCTGTGGTCTCAGTTCAGCAAACCGCGGCGCGGTTCGCCACTTCGCAATCACAAATTAAAATTAACATTGGAGAAAGCCGCCCTAAACTCTTGAATACATTAGCGGAATTGTTCATAATCACTCATTCTTATGTATTTATACGATTTCGCGTTTCCTTTTACGTTGTATACCTACCTCTATAAATGCATATTTTGGGCATATAAAAAAAGAAATTCTCTGATACGGTGGTATTGTTTGAATATACGTAACATTATGTGAAAGAAAGTCGGTAACGGCTTCAGATACGTTAGATACACCTATAGTATTAAACAAGAAACATTTGTATATGTATATACATGTATAAGAATCTAGCTACGTCTCATATCTGGGAAAATTCGTTTTCCGTATTTTCACGCAAAAAGGTTTCCCGCGCAATATGGTTCGTAATTTCGGGGCGGCTACCGCCGCCGTCTGAATAGACTCATGGTTAGAGCGTTGGCCTACTACGCAAAGACTGCGGGTTCGAACCCCAGCTATAGATCGTTTTTTTTTTTGGTTTTTGTATAGAAAATCGATGAAAATTCGGTTTCGACCCGAGCGCGATGACGCTCGGTCTCCCGATCTCGGCCTGTCGTTTATCGTATTAGAACACGACAATCCGTTTCTCTTAACCATTTCATACATTTTCTTCATAGTGTTTGGCGGCAGTGTCCAGGGGCGGATTATTCGCTCATCGGGTGTACTGACTTGTTTGACTTCACAATTCACAAGCATAAAAAAACCGGTCAAGTGCGAGTCGGACTCTATTTTACTTCCGTACTTTACTTCAAAAGTAAACCTTTTTATGTACTTTAATTGTATGCAAGGTCCATTTTAACTTGCCTAAATTTTACTAAAGATCTTTAAAGTTTTTTGTCAATTTCTCATGAACTTGACATACAGACAGACAGACAGACAACGAAGTCTCACCATAAGTGTTCCTTTTTTACCATTTTGGTACGGAATCCTATAAATGAAAAGTTGAAACTTGAGGTTTGATGACGCGGTAGCCTAGTTGGAAGTGACCCCGCCGCCTGCGAAGCTAGCAGTCCCGGATTGGATTCTGGGTATGAGCAAATATATTTGTGTTATGAGCACGAAGGCACGAGCCCTGAACACGTCCAATCCGTCATAAGAACATGCTTATCGCACCACCCCATAAACTCAAATTATTATCCTCTGGCCCTTTATGTATGTCTATTAAAATATATAATAAAATACCTGAAACACTGAAACAAGAATCCAGCTTCATAACGTTTACAAAGAAACTTAAAGAACTGTTGATATCAAAATCTTACTACACCATTAATGAATTTGTAAATGAAAATTAATAAATAGTACTTACAGCAAGTCGTCCTCTCCCACCTTCGCGGAGCCCATCAGGGTTAATAATGAGCTATTCTAGTGTTAACTTCTAACCCCCTTACTAATAAACGTTGAGTAACGGCTGAGTAGTTATACAATGCTTTGTCCTTATCTGTTATTGTGACATTTGAATTCGACAGATAAGGACAAAGCATTGTATAACTACTCAGCCGTTACTCAACGTTTATTAGTAAGGGGGTAAGCTAGCAAGTAAGATCTATGTAAAACATTATGAATGCAATAAATTATTGAGTATTGAGTATTGAATATTTTTTTCTGGATGTATTCTATGTATGTTTAAATAAGTACGTAATAATAAGTAATAAAATAAGTAAGTTTAAACAAGCGTAGAGCTAAGTTTGGGGATAGGTCAATTTGTGTGACATTGAGCCTTGATATTTATTTATTTGGCGGCAAATTTGTTTGGCGGACTGCACGGCGGCGCGTCAGATGCGGGATAATCGCGCTTTCCCGCCGGAAGCCATCACCATTACGCGCGGAATCCGCCCGGCTGCGCTTGCGCTGCGCACGCGCATGTTGCCAAGGGAAATTAGTGGGATCGGAATACGATTCATAGTGCAATAGTTAATACGGCCTTCGGGTTCGTACTATCTCACGCGCTCTTAAGCTAACCGATTTTACCCGAAGTCGAAAGTCCTTTTGGGACCTCTTGCACTGTATAAAGGTGTATGTACAGTCGAGGACAGAAAGATGTATACACTTTTTCACCTTATTCCATTGTAATAAGGTCCAAAAGTGTATACATCTTTCTGTCCACGACTGGACCAGGAATATGAAAAAGACTCGCCGCATTGCGAAGAAGATTTTTCCCTCCCTATTCGGAACAGCAAACAGTAAAACACGTTAACAAGGTACCTTAAATAGCTTATGTATAAAAATAATAATAATCCAGCCTATATACGTCCCACTGCTGGGCACAGGCCTCCACTCACAATGAGAGGGTTTGGGCTATAGTTCCCACGCGGGCCCAGTGCGGATTGGGAACTTCGCACACACCGTCAAATTGCTTTGCAGGTGTGTGCAGGTATCCTCACGATGTTTTCCTTCACCGAATTGCTTATGTGAAACGTAATAAATAATACAAACGACTCTTTCCTCATATTCAAATTTGAAGATAGATTAGATAGATTTTTTTGAAGGTGGATCCTGATCTACCTCTCCATTGCAACGCCCGTTTCGGATTTTTATTTTCCAGCCAAGCTCGACATGTCGCATTTAAGAAAAAACGGAGACGTAAAAACATTTCCGTTATTCATAATTGAATAATAGAAAACTGGATCATTCTGCGCGCGCGCAGCACGTGCCATCTCATTTAATATTTACTTTCTTTCTGCTGATATATTATCCTTATTACTATTAATATAAGGCTCATGTCGACGAGATTTGACTGAATATCTAATTCCATTGAATATTTCATCGTTCTGCCATCACCGTTTTCATTGCTGTAAATTTAAGGTTCTTTTTGGCGTGATTTGAATGGAATAAGTGAGTGTATGAGGAAATAGAGCGAGATAATAAGATTGAATGAAATTTGTTGTAGATTAAGAAAATTATAGAAAAGCTATGTTGACTAGATAGCTAGATGTTTATTGACAGTATTTAATATCATTAGGACTCATTTTCAGCACTGACTATATCGCCAATTATTTTGATAAGTATGTTATGTTAGTTTTAAGCAAAGAAGTCTTTGCTCCTAAAAGTCTTCCCACATCTTTCGACGCGAATCTGCTTAAGCCGGTCAAAAAAGACTCTATTCGGCTAGCCGAGCCGAATGACGTTTTTTTTCGGTCTTATGCATGGATAAAGGATTTTGTCCGGCTTAAGCCGATTCCTCGTCAATAGGTGTAGGGAGACCTACTCGACAGCTCGCTCGCTTAAGCTGCCACTTCTTACTCGTAATTCTTTTGAGTTCACGAAGACCACAAACTAACGCTTGGTATTCAAACCAGGGGCGCTCTGCCGGCACACCCGCTCAGGAATCCAGGCCAAGGATGGGTCAACGAAAGCGGTGTTTTGGACCTCTGAGATGCTATCTGCTTGCTGCCCTACACTTTCATTAACTACACTGCTTTTGTGGCTTTATTATTATTAAAGTAGCTTGTAGGCCGTTAGAGGCACTAACCAAACCTGTTTCTGTTGTATTACAGAGGTATTTTTTGGTTGCGGTGATGTTCTGTGTGTCAAAGAAATAGTCAATAAATTGTCTTTATCTTAACGACCTTTATATAATTTTTTGTGTATTCTGACAACGACAAAAACAATCAAGTACAGCCGTCAGCAGTACAGTCTAAGGACCAAATAACAACTGACAAATTTGCAAATTTTAGTCAAATTTTAGTAGTTTTAGTAGTTTAGTATGTCAAAAAATGTTGTTTCAAGAACTGGCTCTGTAAAATATTAAGTGTTTTAAAAGGGTTCCATCACTAAAAGTATTTGAGAACCGCTGGTACAAAATATTTAGTTTAAGTTATAATTCCGGCTCGGCACAGCCCTGGCAGGGTTGGCGCGTCCAGTAGCGGCGCAGGCGCGTGCGCGTTTTTGCGCCCGTTCCGCTCTCATAGTGCGCCGGCGCAGCCACGCGAGCTATCAGTACCACTATCGATATTATATTAACATCTTGTCATCATCGGCCACTCAAACATATATGAATAAACTTTAAAAGGTTCGAAACAAGGTTTTAAGTGAAAAATTATAATTTAGGGCGTTATTCGGAGTGTACAGTCAAAGCCATAAATACGAGTATCTATAGATGTATACAGTCATCGTATATTTTTAGAAAAATAGGATATAAAAACTTCAAACCAAAAAAAAAACATTTTTGATATGCTTCAGGGGTGACTTTGACATTGTATTATAAACACAGGGATATCAAAGTAGGCCCCAAAGTAAGAATCGAGATATAAGATAGGAAATTTATTTTTGAAATTAACAAAGTACCCATTTTATGTACTGGTAAGAAAACTGGTTGTTAGTGAATTTTAGAAGGTAGCCAAAGTTGAAAGACGTCTATTTGTGCTAGTTCTAATAATTAATAAAAGATAAAGATAAAAGATATTTATTCAGTAATATTTGTTACTTTATTACCTTGTAATGTAACTTACTTTTAAGTATTATTGTATTTTATATTTGAAAAAATGACCTTCTGCTGGAGTTTCTTGCGGTGCTTCTTCTCCGCAATGATGGTCTTGTCCGAAGCGCTGGTAGATTCACTCTATATTACTGACGTGTAAAAGAGCCCGTATGTGGCCAATTTACTGAATAAATATTTGACTTTGACTTGACTTTGACTATTTGAAATACAATTCATTTTAATTCAACGTCAAAGAATAAATCCAAAAGGAATGAGCCATTATTTTAATTTACAACGTTTTAACGCAAAGTAGTAAATTAATGGGAGATTCAATTAAAGAAAAGTCCAACAAACGTCTGTTACAAATGCAAGTTTAACATTTAAGAAAGTGGCAGTTGGTATTTCTTCGAGCGTTACGACCGCTCTCATTCCCCTGGTCGCATTGATATCGAAATTCCTGTAACTTTGGATCCTATTTTCGGTTATCTTGCCCTGACTTCTACTAAATAACTGAAAATGCTATCCTGATCTACATGAAATTGAAAGGAGCAGTTGAAACGCTCGAAGAATTACCCTAATACCTACTTAAACCTATCAAATTATTTTATGTATAGTAATTTATCGATGGTACACGTCAAAAACTAGAAATAATTTAAAATGACATTTTTGTCATCATAGCTAATTATATCTTAAATATTTGCTAAATATCTTTACGATGTTTGTTCAACTTACGCAAAGTTAACCGCTAACGGTACTCTGAAAGCTAATCGTTATTTAATTATTTAATATAAAGAAAATTGGTCCGCCGTTTAAGCAAACGGTACTGTATCGATTATTTTTTCACTGCGCCAAATTAATAACGGTGCTAATAATAACTTCAATATGTATTGAGGTGATTTTAGGATGCAATAAAGCCACCAATCGGCAACTCTACCGGATCATCGGTATAAATTGTAGGTTGTTTTCATTACTGCATTTAGATATACTCAGGCATTTAGAGAAACCCAAAAAGTGGTTATCAGCGGGCTTAGCATGCATGCACGAGATAAAATTTGACAGGTGCTACGGAAATTAATACAACTATTCCATATTCTAAAGTAAGACTTAACGCTCAAGGTTTTAAAATAAAAGTGTCTCGTCCTGATTTTTATTACCTTTTATTACTAAGCAACTATAGCGATTTTCGCATTTTTATAGCGATTTTATCAAGACGGGACACTTTTATTTTAAACCTTAAGCGTTAAGTCTTACGTTAGAATATGGAATAGATGAAGGTATTTATTTCCCTAGCACCTGTCAAATTTTATCTCGTGCATGCATGTTGAGCCCGCAGTGTATGAGTGCGACGGTGACGGACGCTTTATCCACATTTATCCACCGCGATAAAGGCGACCGTAATACGGGGGTGGGGGTAAATTACCCTAATAAATAAATAATAACATAATTAATTAACAACATAATCGCTTCATCTCCACTCCTCATTACTTCCGACAGATGCCCGAAGGGTTTGCATCGCTCCTAAAATTCATCTTAGGTATGTAGGTACCTAAAATGCTGTTTGATTTGGTTGTTAAATCAACCAGGATTTTAAATTCATTCTTAAAAGAAGTTAAGTTTTCTCATTATGGGGATGAATATAAAACAAAATAAATAGATATCGGGGGACAATCTGACACAAATTGACCTAGTCCCAACTAAGCTCTAGGTTTATGCTATTAGGTACTAGGCTACGATAAACATACTAAACATGCTTAAATACATGGAAAACTTCCACGACTCAGAAACAAATGCTCGCTCTCATCACACTAACATTTGCCAAATGGGATCGAACCCAGGATCGCTAGCTTCGCAGGTAGAGTCACTACCAACTAGCCTAACCGCATATCACGCAAACCAATCCCGAGAAGCCATCTTTTTTATTTTCATTCGCAATTCCACTAACGTTAAAATTGGCTGTGGTTATCCATCATGTATGAGTTGTATGACATAATGTTCTGCAGTATAACATCAATCCGCTTCCCACCGCGTCGTCTCGGGTGGT
Organism: Tortrix viridana; assembly: GCA_963241965.1. Classification (NCBI taxonomy): domain Eukaryota; kingdom Metazoa; phylum Arthropoda; class Insecta; order Lepidoptera; family Tortricidae; genus Tortrix; species Tortrix viridana. The sequence continues at coordinate 14,325,722 of OY725182.1, forward strand.
CTCCTTTACAACTGTCATTTGTGGCCCCCCCGCCTCCCCTCGTCCCGCTGCGCCTGAGTCTGTCACGTCGCTAATTAAATAAGAAACGTCGTGGGTATGTCAGTGCACTATAAAATCTAAATGACGTATTTCATTCGAATTATAATATTCGACTGCGTTAGTAATAGTTAGAAATAGAGTAGGGTTTTCTGTAGATGTTTTATTGCAAATATCTTTTGGCTCAGTGTTGCTAGCCTATAGAATATGGCGATAGATGTCGTAAAGAAAGTTTATTACGCAAAAAAGGGAACAAAATGCTGAGATTGAGAAGTACAGTCAGCCCCAAAAGTATACGACTGATAGTTGAAGACGTGAGTGGAAGAAGGGGGTAAGTTTTTATTTTTTTATACATTTCTATGACTTAAATGAAGGTCTTAAGTCGCAATTTACCTCGCAACTTCTTCAGTACATACCTACCCCTTTCATCCAACGTTTTCAGTTACAAAACGTATAGTTTCATTAGAAAGGGGAAGTTAAAATTGTATTTTACTCGGAATTTGATAAAAACAACTGCTTCTTTTTTATTACCTCTAATGGAGACTCCCGTCTCACAACCAATTCCCAGATAAAACCCATTAGCTATGTCCACACCTGTGCGCTTTCAAGATTTCAATTCGTATTGCGTCAAGCGCATGCAATACGAGTGTGACACTGAATCTTCAATAAAATCCATTGTTTTGACTTTATCTTCCGCCATTTTGTTTGCAAAACAAAATGTTGCACGTCAACCCAACGGTGAGGGATCAGGGTGCGCTACGGGTATGCGCTGATATCAAACCACTTTGAGCGCATGCGTTATTGCATGCGCTGTGGTTGCAGAGGCATGCGTCAGAGCAAAGCGCCAGTTGAACATGAAAGCGCACAGGTGTAGACATAGCTAATCATTCTCCTAGATTTATATTTTTAGCAATCGCATGATTAATGGCTGAAATAACTAAGAGATATTTTATATGCAGAGCATAATATAGGCATTGTTATTGGAGGACCAAATTCAGCAGAGCTTGTAAGCTTAATTACATTATATAACCACTTTTTAAACAATAGAGCGTTTTTTGTAGTATATTTTGATTGATATGGTAGGATGGCTGGCAAGAGTGATAGATAAATTTGATGATATGATCAGTAGACCTTTACGTTGATTTCAGGTTGATCTTAAAAGACAAAGATTTATGCAATCCAGTATGTTATGTTATACTTTGCTTTCTTTCTACAACCGGTGCAATGCAACTGGTACAAGCTGTAACATCTTAATTACTGGAGTAGTTACAGCTTAGCAAACCGTCTGTGAGTCTAATAAACTGCACGAGGAATCATTTGAAGGAATGCCAGGCGCGTTAACTAGAGAAACCGCCGTCACGTCAGCTGATTCCGCGGGCCACGACCAGCCGACAACGTACCGACATGCCTCAATAAAAATATTCTAAACTAAGCAGCCATTCCCCGCTCTCCGGCGCAGACTATTTTAACTATTTCCTTGAGAATTATTTGATTATTCTGGGTAAAAAGTATCGTGTCCGGGTGAAGTAAGAGAGAGAAGGCTTTATTTACCCAGCATAGTGTTGTTGTTGTAGAAATATGAGTACCTAAGTATATTATTAAAATATGTTGTAAGCGATAATTAATATTACTCGTATAACCGATAAGTTTCTACACCGCCAATTTTTGCTCTTTTCATTTCTGAGAAAGGGGGAGAAAACGCAAAACATGGCCAAATAAAAATAAATAGTCAACAATATCAACATTGGCCCTTTTCTCTGTTTTACGACGTAGAACAAACCGCCATTAGAGATTGTTTTGAGTAGCAACAACAGAAACAACTGATTATGCGCAAAGAAAGCACCTTCAAAAGTAGTTTTGCGTCAAACGTCCGGGTCGCGAATCGAGTATGCGCCGCCGGCGCAACTTGCGCCAAATCTTTGCGCATTTCACGAATACATATAAAAATAAAACAAAATAAAACCACGTATTTTGTGATATTTTTCTTGTGAGTGGTGTTATTTTGAAGAGCGCTCCATTTTTAATAATCATAGGTGACAGCTGTCAAATTTCAGAGTTGGTACTTGCACGAGAATAAAAATCACATGAAATTTAAATAGTGCACTCTTATTGAGACTGCCTTTATAAAGATCATAGGGATATATATATATATATATCAAAATCATAAGATCAAAAATATCAAAATTGTCGATATATATATATATATATATATATATCGACAATTTTGATATTTTTGATCTAACATTCGGAGCGTTGTCGAAGATTTTTAAGAGAAAGTGCAATGCTAATTTCATACAAACGCCTCGCCTGTATGGTTTCTGGTTTTATCAAAAGGCAAAGATTTTTTACAATTAAATATACTTAGAACAACTATTACTTATTTTAGAACGACTAGGTATAATTAATGTAGCAAGAGTCATGTCAGTTTAGAAAATATGAATCCGATTACATCAGCTAGCGAATTGCGTAGTAAGGTAAAAGCACCTATTATGAACAGTGCTCCAGTTATGAACAATCCAATAAATATAAGCTTCTGAGATGTATATGTTAGAATTAGTATATGTTAAATTAGTAGTGTTAGCGTCAAAATTAGATTACATTTAATTTTGAATGAAATTTTCGGTATTGCCATGTTTTCTATAAAAAAATATTATTGTTCATCACTGGAGCCTTGTCCATAATAGGTGACTTCACCTTACTTCAGATTTATATAATGAGACTGCTCGATAGGGTCGTGTTTATCACGTGGATAAACGTGGATGCCACCTACCGCGATATCTACCGCGATAACGGCGATAATACAAAAGCCCTATGTCATTGTTATCATTAAGTTTTTACCAATAAAGTTATTCTTATTCTTAATACGGGTGCAGTTCTAAGCCCGCAGCCAGCCCTGCGCCCGCGCTGATGCGGAACCGCGTGGACTCTTTTTATTTCAGTCCACGACGGAAGTTGTGATCGATCGGCGCACCTCACAATTTACTAATATTATAAATGCGAAAGGGAGTTTGTTTGTTTGATTGTTACGCTTTCACGGCTAAAGCGCTGGACCGATTCCGGTGAAATTTGAAATGGAGAGAGTTTGAGTCTTATGGAAGGACATAGACTTTTTATCCCAGAAAATTGGACAGTTCCAGAAGGCGCAGCGATAAACGACTTCTTCGCGGACAAAGTCGCCGGCAAACGCTAGTATAACAGGAAAACGAACTCGCAAAAAACATCGCCATTATTTTTATTAAGTTACGAAATAGTTATCTAAATTGGCGCCGCCTCATGTGCGTGGGAAGATGAAATGCTTTCTAATAGAATTAGATTCTCGTGCAAAAACATCCGATACAAACTTGAACACGTTGCATCACACTTTGGTTAGCAATGTTTTTTTACTAAGTGCCATTCAGATAAGTTTATTACGTTGTTATATAAAGAAATAAATGTTGATATTTTAAGGCTAATGTTTGAATGTATAAAGTTGTATGGCACTAGAAACGTTATGCCAAAAAATAGATTTTATATAAACGAGAGGAGTCGTGGGACATCCGGTTGGAACGAAGTTCCATTTGTTATATAATAATTATGTATTAAATAACTTCGGGAGTGCTCGGCTGTTCTCGGGACACATCGTGTACGCTAGCAAAAGCGTGTCGGACACCTTTTTCGGCCTAGCTCTCATTCGCCAAGCAACTGGACCGTAACGTGCTATAAGAATCTTCCAAAAAAAAATATGCCCAGCGGCTTTCTGTGACCTTTTTTTTAGATTGTCCAAAATAACGTTCAAAATATTTTACTTATAGGCTACTGGTTAGTGACGTGACAGTTCGATAGTGTCACGCGTGTTGCGCCAGCGCACGTCCGACACGACTGTAAATGTCACGCGAGTGTCGCGACCCGTGACCGGCCATTTTGTATAATGACGCGTGCTAACACCAGACGCCGCGACGTTACGACATTTTAATGCCTGTGGGAAACAGGTAACTGCACTTTGACGCGGCCGCTATTCGACAATGACATTGATTTAAGATATACGGAAGACCGAATCGTAGGGAGTTGTCAAATATGTGTTTAAATATGACAGTCAAAATTAGACCTATGCTGAATATTGTCTTAATCCCACGCTAGAAACAATTTAGTGGAAATACCACAAGTAAAGCAAAGTCACGGAATTCATGTGCCTATATCAAGACGCGGGCAATGTTTATGAGGACAGAACCTGTCCAGGTTATCTGATAACCTGCTCCTTTATAGTTATGTCAACCAAAAAATACTGCACCAAAAATGACACGTTGTAGTTCGACACATCCTAAGTTAAAGTGTCTATCTGCCCGATACACAGTTATACTACTATGGCATTTTCGTAATCTACGGTATCGACTTTATCATGCAGCGGATTAAGATCATAGCGAATTCCTATCGAGTACCACCAGGTTAAAAATCATAAAAATTGCTAAAATGCGCCCGTTCTAGTAGCCTATTTACAAGATTTTATTTCATAGTTTTTGCAAAATAATGTATCTTGATTATAGGCGATCATTCAATATGTTGATAAACCAAATTAATAAACATAGTAGGTACATAGTAGGTACTGACCGTGCTAGCCGGGTGCGCGGGCAGCAGCACGATCTGCGGCGGCCGCTTGCGCACGCCGCGCGCGCGCCGCCCCCGCGCGCCGCTCGCCGCCGGCGCCTGCGCGGGCTGCCGGCCCAGCCAGTGCGACACCAGCTTCTCCTTGCTGTTCGCGCTGCCGAATTCGGGAGTTTCGGCCTGCTGGGGGAAAAATAATATTTTGATTACTTCTGCTATTCGTATTGCTTGCTAATAAATTAATAATTGACGGATCATTTTGACTTTTTTTATATTTTACGAATTCTGAAAATCAGCAAATCCTGGTTTTTTAATAATTCGTTATTGACAAATTAAAAAAATTATCTTATATTTTCATACTAAAAAAATCTCCGTTTTTTGTCAGTCGTACTGTATACAAAAAGCCACTTATAATACTGACAGTAAAAAGCATAGCCTGCTTCCCACTAGCTAATTTGTAAGAACAGTGTAACAACTCGTTCAGTTACCTTCTTTTTCAACGTCTCCCCCTGCAGCTTCCCCTCCAGCTCCTTACACAGCTCATGCCCCTTCTCCCTCTCCCTTTCCCTCTCCTTTTCCTTCTCCCTCTTCTCGTCCACGTGCACTACGAATGGCTTGAACCCAGGGTCGAACTGGTTGTGGTCGAAGGCCTGTCGTGCGCGGAAGCAAGGACAGACTCGCTTGGAGAGGTGGTAGATGGATACTACACAGACCACGCAGTGGAGGGAGGCGATGACCAGAACCGCTATATTGGTGAGCACGGGGGTCCAGGCTTCCATCTCATCCTGAAGAAGAGGTTCTTTGTTAGAAAATTATTCAATTGTTTACCAACAACGCAAATACAAGAATATATTTCCTGTTATTCAAGCACTAGACTGTCTGACTCGTGAACGCCACAATGTCAATTTGACAAATAGATTTACATACCCGTTGTACTAGTGCAGACTTCAGTTTTATTATTTAGTTATTCATTATGAATTAGAAGCAATATTTGAAGGAAACATTGTAGTAAGAGATCCTAAGAGGTTTTGTAAAATGTTGATCACTTGATCCAATTCCCGTTACTGGAACGGCCTGACATTTGGAAAACATTATGTAAACTCGATAACATGCAATATCAAGGTACCCAATTTAAGAGCTGACCTAATGATGGAGTCGGAAGGTGGCAACCGGATCTCCCCAACTTCCCAAGAAGCACAAAAGCTGTATAAGAGCTTATACAGTCATTATAACTCTAGTTTCAGCATTGTAAGGGCTGTATAAGCTCTTATACTAGGTATACAGCTTGTGTGCTACTTGGGTTGGGACTCGTTAGTTTGGTCTCGTAAAGTACACTCGGCGTCAAAAAAATCGCACCTTTTGAAACGTTGACTTGATGTTGTTATAAATCCTAATTTTTACGTTTTGTACGGAATCGAACAATTCGTGTTTTTAAGGGTCATTACTTGTGCTTTCAAATGATACTAAATAATATTCATAGGGTACAATAATAATTTAAGAGCTATATTCGTTTGAAACTAATTTTCGTAGATGTGCGATTGTTTTGACGCCGAGTGTAGATGTTTGTTCATTTTTGACAGAACCTTAACTTCTGCCCCTTATCAAAGCTAACTAATAAGCTTAGGCGTGTCATCCTAAAATTTCACGTAAAGCATTAAATTCCAAAACCAATAAAAAAGGCCCTGGTCGGTCATATTTTATTTAAATCATCTAAGTACGAGTATATAACGAGGACGACGCGGTTAACCTAGTCTGTAGTGACCCTGCCTACGAAGCTGGCAGTCCCGGGTTCGAATCCCGGTATGGGCAAATATTTGTGTGATGAGCGCGGGTATTTGTTCCTGAGTCATGGATGTTTCCATATATTTCTCTATATAAGTATGTTTATCGTTGTCTGGTACCCATAGTACAAGCCAGAGTTTGGGACTAGGTCAATTTGTGTGAGATTGTCCCTGATATTTATTTATATTATTTATTTATTTATAACATCAAGTGTTATTTTGATGTAATTAGTGGCAGTCACGAAACGATGTTTTTTTTATCACGAAGTTGATTTAATTAATGACTTCCGTGTGCGAGTGTAAGCTAGAATTATCTATTTATCGGACTCATTCGTGATAATCCTATACAGTTACGTATTAAAAAACTTAAAATAATGCCCTTTATATCAGGACAGAAGACTAAAGTGACTAAATAAATATATTTTAGCTTAAGCAGGAAGGATATTATAAATTCATTTGCTAATGTCAATAAAAAAATCAGTTACACTGTAGGTCGCTAAGATAAATAATAAAATAATAAATAAATATCAGGCGGCGCGTCGTCGTGGCGTTGTTTTGATACGTCCTAACAATATTAGACGAATAAAAATGCTAAAACAGCGAAAGTGAGTTCGCTATCTAGCTTTCACGGTTAACAACTACCAATTCTCTAACGATTTAGCATTTTAGCATAGAAACCGTGTTTTTGGAAATTGCGTAAAATGGGCTTAATTTTTTATGCCATTTTGCATTGCAACTTTCTTTTATCCTTTAAAATAAATAAATATCAGGGACAATCTCACACAAATTGACCTAGACCTAGGATTTAATCCGCCGCTCGAACAATCACTTGATATTTTCCTGCATTGACTACTTAAGATCCGGGGCTTTTTACCCGAAGCGGGTCGTTTTTTTCGGACCGGACCGATCCCGGATGCATATAGTCCGAGCTGCAGAACAACGGGTAATGTGCTTAAGTTAGAAAAACTCATTGGTACGTCGGCGTCCGGGATTCGGACTCGGTACCTTACTACGAGTCGACATCCTAGGCCACCGACGTTCTAATTAGGGTGACGGCACCAGTGTTGGACACTTTTAGCTGACAGGCACCAATGACAGACACTTAACTCTTAATTCTAAGAACAAATATCTATAACAGATGTACGAGTATTATAAGATATAACGTAAATTAGATACCCAAACCAAAACACAGTATTGGTCATAATAATAAGTTTATTATTATAAGTTTAATATAGAAAACTATAGGTCTATAATTAAGATTCCGTAGGTTAATTAGCTAATGTACCTATTTTTTATGTAAGACTGTTTGTTTCTAAATAAAATTAAAAAAATAGGGCTATTGATCATCAATAATTGTAATTTTTTATTTAAAAAATGACTAACTGTTGAGTTTCTTGCGGCGCTTCTTCTCAGCAGTGGTCTCCTTTTGGGAAGCACTGGTAGATTTTGACGTGTAAAAGTGCCCGTGCGGCCTACTTACTGAATAAATATCTTTTATCTAATTTTTATCTTTTGATTGTTGCAAAATAAATTAATAACCCTTATTTTCTTCGGAATAATAATCATGTGTCCATCATTGGTCATTGTCCATTACTGGTGCCATCACCCCACGTAGTTACATTTTACATGCCATCGTAACAGAAAAACTCGATTTATTTCTATGATTCGCACCCAACCTTACCGCATCCAATAATTTTAGTCACGGGATACCTTGCAAATTGCCAGCTGTCCCAATGATTCAGTTTTTTGTTCGCGTCGCGTAATTATGTACTACTATGATGGTACATGTGATGCAAGGTTCACCGGGTAGGTAGCTGTCACGTTATAATGACAATGACTTAAGTAAAATACTCGTACCCCCGAAAATGGACTTAATGTGTTTAAACGAATATTCAGTAGAACTCCCCCGACGTACCATACGAGTAAGTACAATCTAAATGTATAAAACAAAGTCGGGTTAGTCACACCATTTATACTCGAGAACGGCTTGACTGATTTTTATAAAATTTGGCACACTAGGTAAACTAGGTATCAATAAAATGTTCAGACACCCGGTCAACTACATTAGATGCAATTTGCTCTGCGGGCTTGACATGCAAGCACGTGATAAAATTTGACAGGTGCTAGGGAAATGAATACATCTATTACATATTCTAACGTAAGACTTAACGCTTAAGTTTTAAAATAAAGTGTCCCGTCCTGAGTTTTATAACCTTTTATTACTAAGCGACTATAGTGATTTTATCAAGACAGAACAGTTTTATTTTAAGCCTTAAGCGTTCAGTCTTAAATTACAATAAGGAATAGATGTATTAATTCCCGTGACACCTGTCAAATTTTATCTGCTACATGCATGCTAAGCCCGCTGATTATTACCAATAACTCATTGGAAACCGTTAGGATTTGAACTTGGTACCCTTCGACCACGAAGCGAATCTCTCAACCAGTTTAATCACTTTAAAAATCTAGTATTCATTACAAGCGCAGAGCTTTGTATATTTGTATGAATTTGTCCCCTGATATTATATTATTTGTATGTTTTCACCAATCCCAGGACCATGGAAACCCGAACCTTTGGAAGGCGTTCGTGGAGCCGAAGCCAGCACTCAGAGGCCCTTTAGACAACTTAATTATACTCATAGTAAAGTGATGCAATATTACGAGTATTATTATCCTTTAAATACCGATACCGCCTTTGTTATGGTTTGTCGCTGGAACCGACCGGATACTCGGTAATATGTGCGCGCACGCAGCAGGTCAAGGCGACGATCATCTGATGACTGTGTAACGATTCCGAAATACGTGATGATTCGAAACGTCATCCTTGATTATAATTGTTTCGACTTCGACTGTAATTGCAGGATAGTTCACCATTATATTCGTGATCTAAAGTCTCTTCTAGAACAGAGGTAGGCAAACTACGGCCTATGAAGTTTCATCAAGTCCGCCAACGTCCTTTCTACAAAAATATTTTGACCATATCGTCGACCAAAATAGGTGTGAAAAGGATACGTTGTTAAAACTGCTAGACTAGCCATTATAGTTTCCAACATAAACATATAAATAATTCGACACATACAAGGAAAAACATTGTATGTCAAATTTTATGTCAGCTTGAGTGAGTTACAATCTTTTTTATGCTCAAATAGGTATATTATATTTGATATTAGTAGTCACAAAAATTAGAGAGAGATGCAATGTTTTTCCTTGCATGTGTCGAATTTAAATATAATTAAATAACGTAGAAGACGGTTTTGATTGCGTCAGGAACAGCCATATTATTCGGAATGTAGGTAATTAACCTATATTACCCACCATAACGGAATATATACAAACATTCAAACATTCGCTAACATAACATTGATATCCTTAAGATGAATTTGTAACATTGTGAGCAAGACGCTGGTCATTGTATAATTTACAGCGTAAATCCAAAATACATATATCCCTCTACCTAACTAATAGTTACGAGTATGTTTGCTTAACTATAATCTTATAACCCTTAAGGATACAATAAAATAAGGTTCTTCAAGATACATGCTTAAAAACATTACATAACAACCATGGACTCTAACTTACCAGAAAATACCTAATCATGTGAATGTTTCACGTCAGGCCCTCGTTAAAGTAATTGGCATTAGCCAAGTGCATCCAAACAGAACAAAACACCGCGGCCATGTTAAGGACGGGGGGACCGGTTTAGATGGGTCGGAATTGGAACTTGTCACGAAATCTCCGCAACTGGTAGAGTTGCCTCTATCGAGCTGATTACATGCGAGAATTGATGTAAGCGTGTTCATCTGGTCAAAAAAATTGTACATAGTTAAAGGATTAATGAAAACAAAATCACGATCGCGTCCTTTGTGTAACGAAAGTTACCCATATAGCATGACTAACATGGAATCAATTAAGTTTTGTTTCAATTAAAGCCCTTAACTTATATGCACAATTTTTTGAAAACGACCCATCTAGCGTCATAATGTTTATGCAGTGAAGTAAATAGAAAAGACAATGTACGAGTATGAGTAACAATACAGTAAGTATTGTGAAGCCAGAAGGGGCTGGACTGGACTCAGCATTCCGCACGCATTGCCGTCTAGAGTGTGCTTAGTGTGTACTAAGAAGTTTTGCTTAGTTTCCACCAAAACAAACTCCTCATCTTTCTTTGCTGGACTGCACTGAATGAACCATTGCTGATTGAACAATGGTTTAGACGTAATCATTGTAATACAATTGTCAATTCGCTGCGACCACGGTTGATTTAAGACGCCATAAAATATATTTATTTAATCTAGGTTACATTTTGGGTTGATTGACTACATATCGTAACATTTTAATTATGATATTAAAGCAAAGCCTATTCTTGCTTGCTTGTCCTTTTCTCCACGCATTTCCGCTGACTAATGAGGTCCTAATACGACACCAAATCTTTTATATTTACTTGGCAAGCTTTTATTTAGCTTCACAAGTTTATTTATTGGTTTATCTTGGTGTGTACGAATGTTTAGTTCAAAAAAATTTTGAACAGCTAAGTACTGGAAACAATTAAATTTTGGGATACATAATTTGTAAACCCGATGACAATCACTGATAAGCGAGTCGAAAGGTGGAAACAGGATCTTCCCTGTGCTTAACACAGAAAGTTTTTTTTGTTACAAGCTTATTTTTTGTTACTTAAGAGGGAAATTTGTAAGTGAAGTTGCGTCAAAATATACTATTATATTACGAATAGATGCATTCCGCATGAATGAACTCGTCTGCACTTCAGCGTACCAATTATCGAGTCATCGCGTTGTATCGATATCGGCGATTAATCGATTAGCGGATATTTGCATAATGCTCGCGTGGTGCGGACTGCATTGCTAATATTGCTATCTGGGGTCATTTCGAATTCCACGTTATCGATTCTGTTCCCTGGGAAAATATGCATGCACTCGTTTACGAAATACGTAATATGGTAATGCCTTTTATCTTCAGTTATCTATTATATCATTACATCTCTTTACTGGTAATAGGTAACCTAGTGGGAGCAAAGTAAGCTTAAGTTGGGATTATTTTTTTACTAATTTTTAGAATTTTGAAGAAAAAAAACCTTGGTTAGACTTGTTATGTAACAAACCTGAAAATTTAAACGGTTTTAGCTATGTTATTCTGTTAACACCTCGTCGTTCAGTTCTACTCAGTCGATGAATAGCCGGCGAATTTAAGTCGTCCGTCAAGGTGGGTAAATGACATTCAACGCCTGCACATTCATTTAGACGCTGGTTTCACAGCTGGTCGTCTGTGAAACCAGCGACTAAATGAATGTGCAGGCAGTTGAATGTCATTTACCCACCTTGACGGACGACGTAAATTCCGGCTATTCATCGACTGAGTAGAACTGAACGACGATGTGTTAACAGAATAACATAGCTGAAAAAAAACAATACCGAAACTTTAAATCAGAGATATATGTATTATGTGACCAAGTCGAAAAAACATATGTGTGTGCATTTGTTTAACTTTTTCGTAATATTATACAGCCTTTTTGTTTTGGACGGCAGTATAGTGGCTCAACAATTAAACGGCGTTGCCTCACCATTACTGGTGCATGGATAATCAGTTAGCGCGGTTTAGTAACAGAGTGATGACCGAATGAGACTGGGTCAGTGGGCTACTATCTTGAGACGAGTCTTAAGTCAAGGACAACCGTGGTCTCAACCAAATATACTCCAAAAATACAGCGGAGCGCATATTTTTAATCATCAGTTAATACTAGATATCGGATATCCGGACGCTTCTGTAAAGCTCAGTGTTGCTATGGAGGCGGATTTTACATTTTTATTTACTATATCGATTGATGAATTATCTGTATTAAATACATATTTACTTAAATGCTTGGTAAAAATGTTTATAAGATTTCATTCATTTATCCAGTCATTGTGGAATGGCTTAGAGTGTAAGTAAAAATCGGAAAAATCATGTAAAAATGATAGGTCAAGTTTAACATCATCATAATTATTGAAAAATCCAGACATGTTACATATAAAATAATTTATTTTAAAAAGCCGCCTCTACATTAACTTAGCTTTTATTGAGACTACGCGAATTTTAGGTAAATAAGCGGCCGAATATCCGATATCTTGCCAAAACTTTAAACTGTGAACATGGTGGTGTGAACTGGAATATAGGACATTAGGTTAAGGTAAAATATTGTACACCACAAGTATGGTAGACTATAGTAGGAACTATTTATCATTAGTGTATCACCTTATGTACCTATAGTCATACAATAAATAATTTTGAATTTTGAATTTTTTGGTTACCTGGAAGCTGGCGTGCGGCGCGTGCGCACGGGCGGCGGCGCGCTGCAGGCCGGTGGCGGCCAGCACGGCGGCGCTGTTGCCGCACGCGAGGCACAGCAGCGACAGCGCCAGGAACGCAGTCAGGAGCCCGCTCCTGCGCACACGCATACACATTCATTACATACATACATCATTGTAATGTTTGATTAACCAATTGAGGTTAAGAGTCAACTTCCCGAACAGAAACCTCGCGTCCGATTACTCTGTAACTTCCTACCCAAAAAAATGTATTTGTATTTTACAACAATATTCGAGATATCTTCAAACGATACAAAGATACGAATGCCGGTTGAGTTGTCTCTAAGACCTCAGTTCGTTCGGTCGAAAAGCGATATTATAAGGTTTACGTCTTTATCTGTCTGTTTGGCCTTGTAGCGGATGAACAGAATTTAATTTTTTTTTTAATATTAAAAGCGAAAACTCGCTTATACAATCGGGATCATTCTTAATTAATTATCATTATGACTCTCATAAAAAAGCCGTGGTAGCCTAATGGTTTAAACTGCCGACTCTTAAGCAGAGGTCGTGGATTCGAACCCGGGCTCGCACCTCTAAGTTTTTCGGAATTTATGTGCGAAATATAATTTGTATATTTACCATGAGCTTTTTTCGGTGAAGGAAAACATCGTGAGGAAACCTGCACACCCTGCAAGCAATTTGACGGTGTGTGCGAAGTTCCCAATCCGCACTGGGCCCGCGTGGGAACTATAGCCCAAACCCTCTCATTGTGTGAGTGGAGGCCTGTGCCCATCAGTAGGACATATATAGGCTGGTTTTTTTTTTTTTTTATGACTCTCATGTTCACAATCTTATATCTAATTTTGATAGCCAATCTCTGGCGTCTGTCGTTCTTTCTTGGCTAGGATGATAAGCGGTTGTGCCAGGATTTGTAATTGCATTGAAGGTTTTTAATATATTAAAAAAAAATGCTTTATTACCAAAGTTATTTACACTACTTACTTACAAGCCCAATTAAATCAAGAGGTCACGTACTTATACGAATCGTTACTTTCAAGTTCACCTTCATAAGGAAGCGTCACAGTCTCCAAACGATTACAATATTTACAATAAAAAATCAAATCTTTCTTCGTTAAGGTCGGTGCGCCGTAATTTAATAAAACCTACTTTATTACAATCTGCTCGAGATGACAATCAGAACGCAGTAATTCACGATGCAGATGGAATGGTTGGAATCGATCAGACAGCGAGCGAGCCGAGCGCCGGAACAAGCGCCCGCGCATATCTCGAAAACTGGGTGAATCTCCAGACTTGTCCAATATTTGTAGTGACTACTGAAGGAAATGAGAACTAGGCTGTGCAATCATTTTGCAGAAGATTGAGTCGGTGCCAATTAAAAAATGTTGTCCGAAATAATCTCGTCTAATTGTCACCTCATCAAATAATAAATGTATATACTCAACCGCTCAAAAGATGATGCAACTTTTTGGTCCGAGAGAACAACGCAAAGAAATAAACGATCAGATTTCTAGACCATTGTAAAGAATAATGGTGGTGTTACTTATCCTACACCATTAATATCGGTGCGAATATCCAACTCAAACGGGAATTGAACTTTCGACCCCGTCTTTGCTTTGTAGTCAAATAGTAAGTACGATTAGTCGCAATCAAAGTCGACCATAATCAGACAAATAATTTTATTAAATAATTTTCCAGTAATGATTTTCGTCCCGTCCTCTTCAAAAGTCCCCTTAATCCCGACGGCGATATACTTGTTCCTCCGGTAGTTTCTTTAACATTTTATAAAATTACCCGAATAACTTAGTTAAAAAAGTAGCTACTGAGTTCCGCCTGCTAAGGCTGCCTTTCCATAGAAGCGGAGACGAGCTGTGCGGAGAGGAGCTGTGTAGGAATCGACCAATCACATTGGTTGTAATCCACATCTCGTCTCCCGTTTGACTGTTTCCATTGAAGCGGAGCGGAGATGAGATGTGAATTACAACCAATGTGATTGGTCGATTCCTACACGGCTCCTCTCCGCACCGCTCGTCTCCGCTTCTATGGAAAGGCAGCCTAAAATAACCGCGGCAAACGTTACGCTCACTTGCGCCTGCGCTTATCTTAGATAAGCCAGATACGGCGCGATGCACAAAAACCGTCAGATGCTGATTCAGATTCAAGATTATTAATTTTAATGGAGGCACTTAATTTTAAGTTATTATGCTATGCTATTTTTATAATTATGTCAGAGCGAGGACCATAGCAGAGTTTATCAAGAGACTAAAATAGGGCTAAAGTTCGAGGAGCCTTATGGCACAGTATAAGTATAGCTAAAGCAGTAAAGAAACTACGAACAAACGTTCGAAACGGACTCACATTGTCATCGCAACCATTCCACGCGTCACCCGCCATTGACAGCACTGCAGCACTGCCACGTTGGCTTAGGGGTCTCGTTGAGACGTGCGTCTGTGTGAGTTCGACGTTTCGAACGTATGTTCGTAGTTTCTTTACTGCTTTAGTTATATTTATACTGTGGTAATGGCTTTTAGGGTAGAGCAAAACATTCTACTATTAACTTCGAATGCGTGAAAGTTAAATCTATTTATAATTATACTAAAACACACGAGGAAAATAGCTTACAGCGCTACTTGCGCCTCGACCTCGCTATCATGCCGTGTTTTCATGCAGCCACAGCAAGCAGGGACGAAGTATGTAAACGCGTCATATCTCATGACTCTGCCGCTGCTACTCGTGCTGTCTAGTGGGCGTGCGCTCTAATGGGTTAAGGAACAGCATGTAAACACCAACTGCCTTCGAAAGAATGATTGCCGGCTGCGCGAAGCAGCGACGCGACATAGGGTGAAATCACATCTATCAGCATCGAATCGCATTTAGCTGGATAATTTTGGACACACTATACGCATCGCAAGCTGCTAAAGGGTGCTATCGCATGCTTTTGTCTCCTTGCTTTATCATGAATGAGCATTCTTCAGTATGTAAAATGGATAGCTACACTTATACGCATTTAATGCTGAAGCTGAATCGATGCGGAAGGGTGAATTGATGCGGACGCATCTTCATACATAATTACGTTTTTGTATTACAAAATGCGATTCGATGCTGATAGATGTGACTTCACCCATAGGCTCTATGTAAATGCAGGATTAGACGTGACCAGTATGAAGCTGGCTGTTAATTTTCCAAGGAAATTAAAAAGTACGTCTAGCACAAGTTGTATTTTCTCGCCTGTCGCTCAGTGTGTCTTTATCGTTACAGACGAGTTAGAAAAGGATATCCGAGCGAGAAACAAGTCGCAGACCACTTGTGTCAACCGCCCTGCATGAAAGAAAAATCTTTTAACTTTTTAAAGCGCGTGTGAATATAGAAGACACCCAATCGGTCTCATCGATCCTGAGGCTTAGTATTTAATTTGTCGGCAAACGTGATGTATTGCTCCCATACATTTCCAATAGCCACGGGTGCGCACTTTCTCTGGACACGCCCTAATTGACGCGCGGGCGATGAGCCGGCCATTACGAGCTGATGATTTCTTCATAATTGGATGGTCACGTTACTGACTGGCTTGGTTCAGTGGTGCCAGAGACTTAGATGGTGTGGAAATATGGCGTGGTAAGCTATTTGTACCCGAATTGTCAAAAGTTTTCTCCACTCCAACACTGTTAATGATCACTAGTGAGCCTTAAATACCTACGCAGCAGTCGGGGGTTCGAATCCCGCTGTGGGCAGATATTAGTATGATGAGCGCGAGTTTTATTTACATTTACTAGTTTTACTACTTATTGAAATATCTAAACGAATGCAGTACAATTAACAACATAAATGGGTGGAGTTCAAGAAGTTGGGCATGCTAACAACTCACGCAATTAATTTTTCTATGAAACTTTCCGTTTTGCGACAAAAATTAAGCATACTATAGGGATGATGACTGGGTAAAGAAAAATAAATTCTATTTAGTAGTAAAAGTTCTATTTAATAGTTTAGTTTAGTAGTAGTTAGTTAGTTAGATTATCAAAAAATATTGGACACGTATTTTTTCTCTTGTCAATCAAACAAAAAATGACACAGATAAAGCGCGTCAAAGTTCGGGAGTGGGTGGTCGTGACGTCATTTCTGTGTAAAAATTGTACCAAGACGTAACGTCATGCGACATTTCACCTCAATATATCTCCGTAATTTGTTGATTATTCAATGGAAACAGTCAAGCGGAGACGAGATGTGGATTACAAATTACAACCAATGTGATTGGTCGATTCCTACACATCTCCACTCCGCTCCGCTCGTCTCCGCTTCAATGGAAAGGCAGCCTTATAGTCGCCTTTATCGCGGTAGACAAGTGTGGATGTGGATAAAGCTACCGTCACTCTCGCACCTACATACTGGTCAGAAAGTGACAGATGTATCCACGTTATCCACACGATAAACGCGACCACGACAGGCCGGCAATATGTTGGAACCTCTCCTCTATTTTAGCTATGAAGGAAACTAATTAATATGCATTTGAGAAGAATTAATCGAGTTAAAGGATATCAAGGCTGGCTTTGTGAGGCTAGTTTATAATCGCAGCAACTTTCCTCCTATAGAAGTGGTTATGAGCTCGCCTTGACACCGCCCGTCGCTGCCATGTCGTCAATGTAACCACAAACACATGGTTGATGACTTGGAAATATCTATTCGCATTCTCTTAATATGTCTATACTATAATTAAATACCATTCCAAGCAACAGGCTAAAAGCGAGCTCAAAAACTTTTATTACGCATGTTATAGGTAAATATTGTATTTTAATAGTTGTATTTGTCTGTTATAAACAACACTAAGGTTTTCAAACGCATGAAACTTCTACACAAGCAATGCGTTAACTTAGTTATCTGTAGGTATGTGGTTGTAAAAATAAATACTTATAGGTAAGTAATGAAAATAGACATCAGCTTAAAACGAGATATAATCTTCTACCATACGTCGGTCTAACCGGGGACAAATACAGATAAATAAATATATTTCATAAAACAGTGTAACCAACCCGGCGGTCACGGTACGGCGAAAAATAATAGAATATCATATTTTATACAAACTGTCTAAAATTACACAGTTTCATCGTTTTAATTACAACATTCCTGTGTCAAATCCGCGCCAAAGCAACATTACAAACTATACTCCACGTCATGAACAGCAAGGTTTATTTTCCTTGTTACATATGTGGTTTCGTTATGCTAGCCATCAAGAGAGAAAGCCTAAACGCGCTACTTGCTTCGGATCTTTATAAAAACCGGTCAAGTGCGAGTCGGACTCGTGCACCGAGGGTTCCGTATTTAAAATAATATTGTTGGTATGGTTTGCAACAATCGACCATATTCAAGCAATTGAACAGCTGATTGAAAAACACATAGAGTTCAATAAAACATTGTAGGTACATAGCTTTTATAGACTTCAAAAAAGCGTTCGACACGATATCATATGACGCTATATGGAAAGCTTTGGTTGAGTGCGATGTTCAAGATATATACTACATAGATATCCTCAAAAATATATATCTCTTAAAAAAAACTTGAGGGCACTAGAAAGGAAATTAAAATAGAGAGAGGAGTGAGACAAGAGGATCCCCTATCACTTACACTGTTTGTCTATTAAATGGGCAAACAGAGGTGTATTTATAAATGGCAATTACCTATTTAAGCCATCCATGTTTCGCCGATGTTATAGCGGTTATATCTAACAACTCACGAGAACTGCAAAAAATGCTCTGAATGCTACATTCGTTAAGTTATGAAATTGGACTTGAAATGAATCTCAGCAAAACAAAATTACTAACGAATGGACCGAAAGAGCCAATGTATATTGAAGTGGAAATCGAGTACGAGCCAAATTATGTCTACCTTGGAAAGGAAATTTCATTTGATAAGAGGCGAAATATTAACGAATTAGACCGTACTTTTTGATTAAAAAACCCGGTCAAGTGCGTTCCTTTTTTACCATTTTGGTACGGAACCCTAAAAATCACTATTTCCAAGTCGTTGCACATCATATGAAAACTAGCCAAGTCAGATTCAATATATTATCCTAAGTTATAAGAAGAAATTATATTTTAAGTTGTTATAAAATGTTTTATGCTGTAATAAATAAATTTCACGACTGACCATTGAACTTGGCACCCATTTAGATCTCACTTCTTTTGTCATTCAGGTTCCACAACCATGGCATATATCATAATATTGAACTTGGCTCTCATTTCACATTTATGTTTTTGATGGAATATCATTTACTTTTTGAACAGAAATTATTAGTATGTACTTATTCATAATAAAATTAATACCAAATGGTTTTTGTTAATCTACTGTATTTTCCTACGTTTACGGGGTATAATTGTCTTTTTTGTGTTATTTTCTATATTTTCTTGTACAGTTAAGGTTATAAATATAAATACGTTCAGAGTGTCAAAAATATGTAACCACGACCTTATTACGGCGACATAAAATCGTGGTTACATATTTTTGAGGATTTGGACGTATCTATTTTTATAACCTTGACTGTACTACCTTTGTTAATAAGACCAAATCGAAGAACTGGCGAGCAGCACCGTGTGTAATATTACACGAACCATTTGGAACCACTTGACCCCCTCATAACTCAAAAACTATTTCACATAAACATGTAAACTTTGGCTCATATATTGAGACTTGCGAGATACATATGTGCTCCAAATTTCATAAACACACCTCAAACGGTTATTTAGATATTAACGTCCAAAAATCGTCATTTTTATCACTGACTGACCCAGTTACAGAATTGTAATTTCCAGTTAAAGAATTTGACAGCTTTAAACATTTTACAAAACATACAAATATCCTTAATTGTAGGTATACTTATATTTAAGTGGATATTATTCTCTGCAAAGTACCATCGCAAGTAAAATGGAACCGCGATTATTGCCAGTTATAACAACGCGTTAACAATCCTACGTTAATTAGATACAGTTAGACTTAATTCTCGTATCTAACAAGCTGTGCGGGGACAATGCCAACTGTACACAATGCATCTGAGCGCAAAGGAAATGCATTAAAACGGGATGCGCCGCATGCACTCGATTAGGTACTGTTCTTTAACTGTGGATAACCCGAATTACTGAAGAGGTATAAAAAGCCGTGGTAGCCTAATGGTTTGACCTGCCGACTCTTATGCATAGGGTCGTGGGTTCGAACCCGGGCTCGCACCTATAAGTTTTTCGGAATTTATGTGCGAAATATAATTTGTACGTTTACCATGAGCTTTTCGGTGAAAGAGGAAACCTGAGGAAACCACGTGAGGAAACCTGCACAACACACCTGCAAAGCAATTGGACGGTGTGTGCGAAGCTCACTGGGCCCGCGTGGGAACTATAGCCCGAACCCTCTCATTGTGAGTGGAGGCCTATGCCCAGCAGTGGGATGTTATAAGCTGGCTGATTGATTGATTGATTATATAATAGGGCTAATAATAATTATTGACATGATTAAGTAAGTTTATGCATTAGTTTAATATTGTTTGTCTGTATAATCCTTAAGCCGCAAACGCACTGAAAGCGGAGGCGGTGCGGTGCAGCGCGCCCATACTAAAAGAGCTGCCGCACATTAGGCCACTAGTCGCGGCCACAGCGTAGCCACTAGTGGCCGCCACAAGCTGCGGACGAGTTTTTTCATACATTTTGTATAGCATCGGCGAACACCGAGCGTTCGAGTGGCCGCGTCTGAGCCACAAGCTGCGGTAGTCGCCCACGCTCGCTACTAGTGGCCGCGTTTTGTCGCTCGCTTCGCGCGCACACTCGGCCACAGTCGCCGGCTTCTCCAATAAACAATAACCAAAAGTGGCAGCCACTAGTGGCCGCCACTCAACCACCGGTGGCCGCGATTAGTGGCTGCGTCTAGTGGCTTAGCCGAACCACTAGTGGTCGCGTTTAGTAGTGGCGGCCACTAGTGGCTCAACGTGCGGCCGCCCAAAAGCGGGCCCGACACGTACCTACGTGCGCGTGCGCGGATTAATCCTTACTAATATTATTAATGCGAAAGTAAATAGGTATACTTGTTTGTTTGTTCCGTCTTGGAGGTTGAAGGCATCAATGTGAAATTTGGTACGAGACAGATATAGTCTGGAGACGAACATTCCTTTTCATAAAATAGTTCCCTAAGGAAAAACAATAAACGACATCTACGCAGACGGAGCCGAAGGCAAAAGTTATCAGCAAGAGTAGTTTTTATATCGCTATCTCCTAAAATATTGACGACGTGGTTAGCCTAGTTGGTAGTGACCCTGCCTACGAAGCTAGCGGTCCCGGGTTCGAATCCCGGTATGGGCAAATAATTGTGTGATGAGCGCGAGTAGTTGTTCGCAACACATCTTTATTACTATAGGAATAAGAATGTGTTGCGATATATTTGGTCATTTTGGCTGCTCCCATCTATTTGATTCTTACTGTCCAATAAGGGGATTCTGGTAAAATAGTAATAAAACGCCAGTGGTGATGGCGTGCGGGTGGTGGCGTGTCCACGACGCGAGCATGCGCCTGCGCACCAGGGAAAGAAAACAAACTCGTTTACTTCCTGCTGGGAGACTGTATGCGCATAATTAAACAATCATAACTTTAAATCAATACCAGAGGAAAGTTTCACACAAATTGACCTAATTCCAAACTAAGCTCTATATAGACTTGTACTATGGAAACTAGCCAACGATAAACATTCATTACTTTGTTTGTAGCAAACGTTCATTAGTTTGTAAACACAACACAGTATTCGTAATCCCTTGTAATGCCCTGTATCACAGGCTCGTTCGACCAGTATTCTACATTTTCTAAAGGAGAAAAGCCAGCATTTATTATACCTGAAATGAATAATAATTTGGTTTGCCTCGATTCTAATTGCCGCACTCAGGGACGTCAATTAACTTTTAAGTTTGAATAAAGTTGCTGCTTCTATTGCTATAGCAAAGAAAGTGACAGCAGCAACTTAAATCAAACTTAAAAGTTAATTGACGTCTCTGCGAGTGCGGCCGTTAGTCACTAACTGCCGCACTCAGAGACGTCAATTAAGTTTTAAGTTTCATTAAAGTTGCTGCGTCTTATTCTATTGCTATAGCAAAGACAGTGACAGCAGCTACTTTAATGAAACTTAAAACTTAATTGACGTCTCTGAGTGCGGCAGTAAGACTATGTGGCTATCTATTGTTTACATAAATACCTACCTACATATTATAACGCATGTTTTCGATTTCCGAAAACGAGATAAATGTTTTATCCCGTGTCCCCTTGTTTCGCAGACACACATTTCATCGAATGTGTCGTTTCACCGAATTTCATTTCGTCGAAAGCTAATTTCTGCTGAAACCTTATTGTTTTCAGGCTATCTCAAGCAAGCCTGTAAAACTTCGCGCAATTATTATTTGTTTACGGCGTCACAACAGCAGCACTTCGCTGTCGAAACGCTTGTAGCAACAATAATCGCTGAATTATAAAATTACGCTTTAATCACAGTCCTCGCGATTATCTAACACTTTAAATAATCATCTTTTGTCGTGATGTAAAGTCACTGTTTTGTTTAGACGACATACAAAATTGTAGAATTTTGGCCGAGAGCGCGGAAAAAATCGCTTTAAGTCTAGTATTTAAATACATGGAAAACGACATTAATATAAACAAAGTATTTGACACAAACCCTTATTGCTCCTGAAGGTAACTATTTTTATTCAAAATACGGATAATTAATTGTTATTTGAACTTGAAATATGCATATGGAAAAAACGCTTTGGTGCTTTGCTTTGGATTACGTAGTGATTATTAGTAAAATTCTTTACTTTAAACCCCTTCTGTACGGTCGGGTGGTTGGGCCAACCGAGAAGGACGCAGCTATCTGTCAGAATGAGATAGTAATATTTACATCTCGTTCCTACAAATAGCTGCATCCCTCTCGGTTGGCCCAACCACCCGACCGTATAGTAGGGGTATTAGTCGTACTTCGACGCAACTTATCCAAGGTCATAGGTCCCTAATGCGGCACTTAACCCTACAAACTCAGGATCAAGTTACGATTGTCAGTTAGGATTAGAGACGAAGTGAACCACGAGGTTTTAAGGAAAATTAATTGCACTGACGGCAAGGCCACGGTGGCTGTCACTAGATTCAGACTGCCCGTGAACGGGATGGGTGACGACTTTACTCTCAATTAAGGGCAACACGATATAGTCTGCCACTTCTTCGTTCAATAACACAGTGTCTCCATCTTATTCATAGATTTTGGCCGGCCACCAGCAGGCACAACGACGTGGTTAGCTTAGTTGGTAGTGCTGACTGCTGCCTACGAAGCTGGCGGTCCCAGGTTAGATTCTCCGATATGGGTAATTTGTGTGATGAGCACGAGTAACAGTGGCAACAAAGTTGAGTTCAAACTCTGACAAGTAGGTACTTAATCACTTAATCAACCATCTCTCCGATTGGAAATTCCTAAACATAAACAACGAACGAGAGCCGATACAAATAAGCTTCCGGAACAATGCAGCGATGCAATTAATGGGGCATTATGCAAGGCCCGTTATGGGAACGATGCTCGGTGCATTGTTGTCTGTTGCAGCGTGCACTGCACCAGCGTGTAACTGAAACTCTTCCTGAATGGGCATTAACAGTTTCTTTGCACCTTCCGTATGGGTTCGGAGCTTTTGTTTGCGATCCCTATCCCTGTCAGACCGGTGGCTTGCGCTTTCAAGAAACTGATGAAAAACTTATTAGAAGCCATTTTCTAGTTACAAGCTGCCTTCAACTCTAGAATCGTAAATTGATAATAGAATATTTGATCTTCAATTGTTATTGTCATTTGCAAACTTGGCTTCAAGCCCCGATCTGGATGAAGTGACTACGAACTCAACTCCTTCATGTCCATAGAAATAGAAATCTTTATTGTCAGAAAGTGAGTTTCCAATAATATGTTAAGGCAAGGGCAGCGCGTCACATTCAGCCAGTTCCCGGCGTACAATTTTTTTGATTGTTATTAAAACTAAAAGTCGATAGGCACGTTAAAGATGGGTCGCTGAATACAAAGCAAAGATCCTTACCCATTGCTGTTCCCGTTGAGTCCATAGCAGTCGTTGATGCCGGCGAGCACGCCGACGACGCCGGCGACGACGGCCACGCAGCCCGCCCACAGGCCGGCGCCCACGCGGGCCAGCGCCGCGCCCTTCGCCACGGCCAGCGCGCCCGCGCCCACCAGCAGCGCGCCCAGCACCACCTGCCCCAACCCCAGAAACACCACCAACTTCTTCCTCTTAACGCTCACACTGCCAGCTTCAACACTCTTCGAGGTAACACTCTGTTTATCCTTCTTAACATTCTTCACTTTTTCTTGAGGAGTTTTACATATCAGCTGTTCGGTGGAATCCTCGGACTTGAGGCTGGAGACAGTAGCGGTCGGCCGCGGAAAGTCGGCCTCCGCGGATCGCGCGCGCTCGTCCGTCATCGCGTTGTCATAGCAACAGCACGCTCGGGCGCACGTCGGGCTCGGGTCGCGGCGCGGGGCACACTGCCGGCGCGCGCGCCGGTGAAAGTCGTGGTTTTCTTCAACCTGCAGGGTGCTGGTATGGGAAAAGGGCAGTTGAGCAGGTGTTACAGTGATAACGTGGCGCTTATCAATGTTGGGTACTTTAATTGATTTTGCCAACTGTAGGTCATTGCATCTCATTATTACTAAGTAAAGTATAACTTTCAATTACAATAATCTTAAGAAAATATTGAGCTAAGTACCTTTTCATTACAAACTTCAAACTGAACATGGAATTTCAAACAAGTCTTAAAAAATGACAGGGTTCTTGTGTGCTCAACATTTTAATTCGTCGAGTGCACATAAACGTACATAATATAATATCTCTCTGTGTTCTAACTTAATTTTGATTTTATTTAATGTTAGAATGTATGACCGGAAAACTCTATCAATCACAATAAGTAACTGCAACAAAATCAATCCAAACTATCCATCCATCTGTCCATTGAGCCGCCTCCTAACAGAGTTGCAGTAAGCTATCATTACGGCTAGGAAGCGGTCTCGAATTCCGTCGTCGCACGCGCGGAGAAAGCGGCGGAACTATCTCCGGCCGGCGCGGGCGCATCTCGACGACGCGTTACATGCGCCGGAGATGCCCTTGCATGATCTACAGTGTTATATCCGTGACTTGACCGATTTGCTTCCTAGGCCATAATATTAATATAGAACTATATCAAAGTGACGGTGTCCTTCCATTTGAGTGAAAAACGTTTGGCAAACTGTTTTATTTCGCAACCGTTTTATTTGGCCGAACGCTTTTTTTTCCGAAACTGTAAATATTTCAGGATTTATTTCAGGAGCATCGTGTAGAAGGTAGGTTAGGTTAGTTTTATAAAAATCCTGAAATATTTACAGTTTCAGAAAAAAAAAGAGTTTGGTCAAATGAAATGGTTGCGAAATGAAACAGTTTGCGAAACGTGCGGTTGCGCATCATTAGTAAACCCAAAGTGACGTATAAATCAAATCTTAAGTAGTCTCCCACGATTTGATTGATTACCTACATCACTTTGACATAGTTCCATAGCAGCCTAGGAATCAAATTGTGTGACATGACAGTAGATAGCGTTCATCATATCGGTCTCGGAAGTGAGATACGGGCTGTTGATTTAGACCCCGTATTATTTCGCCTTTATCGCAGTGGATAAAGTATGGATAGGTAGGTAGGTAGGCATTTATTTCATATTGAAAATTACTTTATTCTATATCACATAATAACAATTAATTCACAATAAGATCGTCAGTATAAAAATAATAATAACACAAATAAAATAAAATAATAGAAAAATTGGCAATGTCAAAATGTAAAAAGTCAATGTCAAAAATAATTAAATAATGCATATGTCACTCGCACTCGCACTTACATACTTGCTAGAAAGTGACAGATTCACGTGATCCACGTTTATCCACGTGAAAAACACGATCATAACAGGCCCGCTAATCGTTAATTGGTGATGTTTGGCAGGTGCTCCGTTTCCGTTTCCGGCGCGGCGTGTACGCAGGTTTCTTGAGTCGTGGGGTTCTTCCCCTAAGGGGAGGATTGAGTAGCTCACTATTATAATAATTTAATAATTTAGCGTTCATTTACGTTGTAGTTCCTGTCCGCGATTTGATAAAGCAGATGTTAGTCGATCAATGTAATAAAAACGTTTAAAACTCAAAACGTAACGTATAAAATGTTATCTAATATAAATGAAGTACCTCTATAAGAACCTAATTACCTACAGTAATTATTAAAATAAAACCGTGGTAGCCTAATGGTTTGACCTGCTGACTCTTAAGCAGAGGGGTTCGAACCCGGGCTCACACCTCTAAGTTTTTCGGAATTTATGTGCGAAATATAATTTGTAAGTTTACCATGAGCTTTTCGGTGAAGGTAAACATCGTGAGGAAACCTGCACACACCTGCAATGCAATTTGACGGTGTGTGCGAAGTTCCCAATCCGCATTGGGCCCGCGTAGGAACTATAGCCCAAAACCCTCTCGTTGTGAGTGGAGGCCTGTGCCCAGTAGTGGGACGTATATAGGCTGGATTATTTTATAACAGTAATTACGTAAATTTACATAGAAACACCGATGTACCTATGAATGTAAACTATGACTTCGAACACAATACAATAATGGAACCATCGAGCCTGTACCATGATGGAGACGGAGGCGCCCATAGGAACTCCTCAATAGCTAATAGTAGATTCGTCGAGTTTGGACTCGTTTGACTCGTCTTTTACCTGTGAATTCTTCATCAGTGTAAAGCAGGGCTTGATTTAACGTTAAGAAGTTCAATCAATCAATCAATCGTTTATTGCAAGAAAGTGAGTACAAAAGGTGTTACATAAATTGTATTGATCTGTCACAATCTGCTGGTGTCTAGCATGCAATGCAATACTAAGATAATTCTTGATATCTACTAAATACCTATTAATGACTAGGTCAACTTAATTTGTAGGGTAAACTTAATTTATACATAAAATTACAATTAGGTACTATGCATATTAAGTATTATCATTGTCATTTACATATTCGTCTATCGAATAGTAGCTTTTCTGAACCAAGTATCTATTTAACAGTCTCTTGAACTCTATAATATGCTTACATGTTCTACTTAATTGCCTTTGGTAGGCTGTTGTAGATCCTTGGAGCCATTCCTACAATACTTTTGGACAAGAGAGCTGTATTCATTGAGATGGCACGCACTTTATTGCTAAGTTGCTAACGTTACCTGCTGATCGACAGTTAACGTTAGCAAAACATATAGTTACATTATTGTTAATATATTTTAGCGTTATTTTTACCGGTAAATTGAGGTAACGTTAAAAGCAAAGTATTGTTAATATTAACGTTATTTCACGAACGTAATCCGCGTCCGCCATCAAATTGATTTAAGGTTATTTTTAACATAATTTAACGGTAGTTAACGGTATTTCTATGAAATTACCGTTAAATAACGTTATTTATTATGTTGTCATCTAGTAATTAACAATCCTCGGGCTATTGTTAAAATTAACGTTATAATAAAATTAATAATTAGTACGTAACATTATAATTAAACTACTGTATCAAATAACATTAAAATTTATAATGTTACCAAAGTATTTTGATGAAATTGTCGTTAAGTTACGTTATTTATTATGTTATCTAGTAACGTTAACAAGCCCTGGTGTAAAGTACAGTCGGCAAGAAATTATGTTATTGAAGATGTTTTTTTAACTTGCTTTAACTTAAATATGTACGGAACCTCTGGGAGCGGCAGTCCGACGAGAGACAGCTGAAAATCGCATGTTACTAATTCGCTGACCAATTCATAGACGAGTTTCGTCACATCAATTAGTAAACATCGACAATCAAACGTAAATAAGAGATCACAACCCGCAGCACGTAACGTAACGTAACGCGGCCGTTACGTCGCGTCACCGCCCCGTACAAGGGGCGAAAACGATTACAATCGTGACTATGACGTAACGTATGTGACTGCCGGGTTTGCGTGTCAAGAGGAGTAAGGTAACATTACCTAATTGTTTGTCGATGATGATCAATGTTAGATAATCGAGGTAGCAGTTATATAACAGCCTGGCCACGACTGAGCGGCGGCGTCGAGGGAATGCTCTCTTCATTTCTTGGTCGAGACGCTCACCGTGCAGCGGTTATTTGACGTTACACGCAATGTATTAGAAAATTCGCTCGCCGCGCCGCCGGTCGCTCAAAGTCGTGGCCACGCTGTAAGTGACACCCTAGACAGACAGGTTACGATTTAATATTACCATACAAATATTCGTTTTCGTCCTGCCATGTTATTTATTCTCTTCCCGAACTCCCGTAACACTCGCAACCGTAATCTGACCCGTCAATGCTTATACCTATCTACCTAAAGCGTATTTTCATGCGTTCCTATAGAACTTAAAGCGGGCGGTCCGCGTTGCGACAGAGACAGGAGACCGAGACGGGAGACAGACACGGGACACCGAGACCGTGGCTCTCTATAGTGTGCGGTCTCCTGTCTCTGTCACGCTCGCGAACTTTACTCTATAGAAAGCCTAATGTCAAGTTACGTCTTGGTGTCCCATGTCTGTCTCCCGTCTTGGTCTCCTGTCCCTGTCGCGTCGCGAACCGTCAGCTTAATGTAATGTAATGTAATTCTTTATTTCGAGTAACGAAGACTCATATCTTATACACTAATTACATTGAAATTAAATTAATAGTCGCCATTTAACTATCTTTAGACCTATTAATTTTAAAATATCTTTAGTTTTCTGTCCTCAGATTAAGATCACTGCTAAAATTACATGATCCTGATTTTTATTTTTTTGTAAATTATGTTGGCTTTAACAACTATGTATATTATGTCAGTGAATAAAGATGTTTGTCTATATATATCTTACCCCTAAAACATTATCCGATAACTCCAAATTATTTCTAATCCTTCGACATCGACGCCATTCTATGTTCTGTAAGTGTACGACTGTAAATGTATGTTTACAACGAGTGGCTTACTGCCGCACTCAGAGACGTCAATTAAGTTTTAAGTTTCATTAAAGTTGCTGCGTCTTATTCTATTGCTATAGCAAATACAGTGACAGCAGCTACTTTAATGAAACTTAGGTAAAACTTTAGTTTAGTTAGTTTTTAACGCCTGTTTACATTAAATAGCAAACTTGCCTAGGGACCTTCCAAATGCTTGTGCCTACAAGCTAAACAAAGATTGGTCCTACCTATATGCACACGTAAAATTTCAATATTTTTTAAAGTACTTGTGTAACAAGACAAGTAGTAATGCACAAAACAATAAATACCTAAATAAAAACGATAAAAGAAAAAAAAAAGATAAAAGAAAAAGAGAAATAAATTACAAATAACATAAAAATACATTCAGGAACAAAATATTCGCGCAACCAATGATCAAACCCGGGGCCACTTTCTTCCAGCTACCACCGTCCGTCTGTCAAGAGTCATGGATACATGTCAGGTCATGAATTATTTATTCACAATATTACCATTATAGCGGGAAGACCCTGCCTGTCTGACCGTGAGTGACTTGCCAGAGACAGGGAAGGCTGTCCTTATCTTATCTGTGGTTATTCCCGTATAAATCAACGTATAACTGGCCACCGAGGAGTTGTACCACTTTATAGTTATCCCAGCTTTAATCAACATATTTGAGATCATTGCAACGGAATGAGATCAGTCGATTAATCTGTTCAATTGCTAGTTTCGATCAATAATAGTAAGTAGAGCAATGACGTTAAATGCTATTGATCAATGTTAATGGATATTAATCTACGAGTTCCACAAACAGACAACTGGGGATGTAAATAAAATAGTAAACGAAGTAGGAATTTAGAGAAAGAAAAAAGAACAGTAAAAAACCTATTTTAGGAGATTTGAGAGAATAAAACACTTGTTTATTTAAATTCATTCGATGCAAAATTATCTAAAAATAGTCACAACTTCAGAAAATACATAAAAAGGTACCTATGTCAAATAAGAAAAATCATCAAAAGTAGCTAATAATTTGAGACATACAATACGTTACATGTCATTAAAATCCAATTAGGAATAACACACAAGACGTAATGTCAAATACCTAAGACTATCTTAACTATTGTAAGATTATCCGGAAATGTAAGTTAGCACCAAAAAAGTTATGTGAAATTCGTTACATATTTGATATCTGTCGAGTTTCTTCGGGGTTCTTAGGGCCCCTTCCCACATAGCGTCTTTCGAGCGTCGCGGGGAAGGGACCTTTACAAACTAAACATAAAACGTATGACCTGGTACTAAATACTGGTGTTAGTGGGGTTTTCACCACTGCTTTGTACTTGATCAAGGCAACAACTTTGCTATCTTAAAATGTAACAGGTGGACATTCACGGTCAGTTAAACTGATCAGTTAACTGACGTACATCCAGAAGATGACCTTGAGTTCGTATAATTTCAACTTAAAGCCGGGTCCAGACGGGTGTAACGTGTAATGTAAGATTACGTGTAATTAGCGTCAACTGTGTGGACGGCACACGAACGGCCTTTGTGTTCGCGCTATAAACCGACAGCCGATGTATCACGCGCGAGCGTTACATGTAACGCTCGTAGTGCCGGCCACACGCAGAATTCGTGTTACATTACACGATAGATTACATTACACGTTACACCCGTCTGGACCCGGCTTAAGATTTCACATTCACGGTCAGTTTTTGGATGTACATCAGTTTAACTGACCGTGAATGTCCACCTTTAAAAAGGCCCCCTAGCATGCATTCAAGAGATAAAATTTTACAGGTGCACGAATACATCTATTCCATATTCTAACGTAAGACTTAGCGCTTGAGGTTTGAAATAAAAGTGTTCCGTCTTGATAAAATCGCTATAAAAATGTGAAAATCGCAATAATCGCTTAGTAATTGGTAATAAAAATCAGAACGAGACATTTTTATTTTAAACCTTAAGCGTTAAGTTTTACGTTAGAATATGGAACAGATGTACACATTTCCCTAGCATCTGTCAAATTTTATCTCGTGCTTGTATGTTAAGCCCGCAGATAGAAATCTACTTTCTTTTCAATATCAAAGTAATCGTCCTTGATAAAGTCGGCAGCGCGTTCAGCGATCATGACCACAGGAGCGTTCGTGTTTGCCCGGACGACCTTCGGCATGACGCTGGCATCCACCACTCGTAACCCCCCCACACCTTTGACCTTTAGTCTTCCATCCACCACTGTGCCCATGGCAGCCGTCCCAACAGCATGCCATGCCGAAGTCGCCATAGCTTTCGCTTTACATTTTACTTCATCCTCATCAGTCAAACCCACACAGCCTTCAATTTCAAAGTTGATGACGCGAGCATTCTTAGTTTTAAGGTACGCCGTATCAGCCACGGACCAGGCCACCTTTAAAGCTTCAGGGTATCCGTCCAAGTCAGAACTGTCGCTGAAAGTCCCCGAAAATATCAACGGAGCACCCAACGGGTCCGCCGGGTCCAACTCGACCCGGCCTCGGGACTCGGGCTTCAGTAGTACCACGGCCAACGTGATTAACTCACGATCCTTTAACTCAGACTGTAATTTTTGGCAGATTTCCTCTTTAAAACCCAAAATGTGTGAGCATTGGTCATAAAATTCCGTGGCCATCGGTATGCACGACGGGTATATCGCGAACTCCGGCACGTTGCGCTCTTTAGCTTTTATGTAAGCACCCATGCTGTTTGTCCTGGACAGCGAGCCGGTCCGATCGTAAAGATACCTGATCACGTTCATGTAGGTTTCAGCATCCTCCGTGGTACACGTTCCGTTATCCGCTGCAACGAAGTTCAGAACCATGACGTGATCGTGTAGATTCTTTCCGACAGGTAAATCCTTCACCACGTTTATGTCCAAATCTTCAAGATGCTCCTTCGGTCCTAATCCGGAGAGCATCAGCAGCTTCGCTGTGTTAAACGTACCTGAGGAAACGATCACTTCTTTAGCAGCAAAGAAGACAAAGTTATCCTTTCTTACATGCACTTCGACCCCAGCAGCAGTATCATTTTCAATCAAAATTTTCGTGACAAATGCATCCTTCACCACCTTCAAGTTATCTCTCTTATCTTCCTTGTTGAGCATGGCGGTCAGCGAGCTGTCTCTGCGGCCTTCTCTGATGGTGTGCGAAAACCGCCCTGCTCCTATTAGCTCCGGATACGTCATATCATTCACCATAGTGAACCCTAACTCTTTAAACGCATCCAGAAAGATATTAGTCTCATGCGTGGACTCGTTTAAGCCAGCTACTTCGATTTCTCCATGTCTCCCATGGTACTTCATTAGCTCCGGGTCATTGATGATCTTTTCATCGGTGAGGTACTCTGTTTTCTTGAAGTATTCTAGTACATTGGTCCAGTTCCAGGCGTCACCGGCGACGCTGGCCCAGTGTTCGTAGTCGGGGGGGAAGCCGCGGGCGTAGACCATGTCGTTGAGCGAGCCGCTGCCCCCCAGCAAGCGGCCGCGCGGCTGGCGCTGGCTCCCGCCGCGCAGCGCCTGGCTGGACTCGCCGTCGTCCACGCTGGTGAAGTTCCAGTCGTACTGGCTGCCCATTAGCTCGCTGCGGAAGCCTGGGATCTGAAAAAAGAAAACAACGATTATATATCTACTTCATTTTTTAAGCGCCGTAGAGTAAGCAGTGGTGAATCCAGAGGGGGGGCGTTCCTGCTGCAAGTGCTTCGACATAGTCCTTGCTAACCCGAAATAAAGGAAACTATTTCCCCCTCCCTAAATTATTTCCTGGATCCGCCTCTAAGAGTAACTGAGAGCAGCTGTGTTGCTTGGTACTGACGATGGACTCCCGCGGCGGGTCTCCCCCGGCCTCCAGTAGCAGCACGGAGCCCGGCAGGCGCGCCAGCCGTGCCGCCAGGGCCGCGCCCGCCGTGCCGCCCCCCACCACCACGAAGTCAAACGTAGACCCATCTGGAACACCATACCCGCTTCATTGCTTAGTATAACAATCGGTTTTTGGGAGTTCACCATCAACAAAAACATTAACAACAAAATATAAAATGTTAATTCAAAAGTATCAATTCGACAAAAAACCAATCACCAGCAGTGTTCGCATTGTTGTGTTCCGGAGTGGTGATAAAATACTCCTTGTATTCCATCTTGATCCTCAGTGTTGGCAAAGCATTTGCAGTCTTAGGTCCAGTCTTAAGATTGCAGTCTTGAAATTGCATAACTGTGTGTAGGGTACCTATCCCAAGTAGCACAAAAGCTGTATAATTACGAGTATTTAGCGTGTCAACTTGAAGTACTCACTATCCACTGCGCCGTTTGGCAGCCAGGTCTCCTGCACCAGGCACTGGGAGGCAGCGAAGAACCGTAACGCGGCCGCCACCGTAGCGCCTGTCGCGCCGCCGCCGCACGACAGCGACATGTCTGCGGACGTATGTTTTCCTGGAATCATAATGATTTGCTATGTCAAACAGCGGGCGGGGCGGGGCGGCGACGCGACGCTGGCGGGACGTTGGTGCGGCGTGCAGGTCACACTGCGGGCGTGCCCCGGCCGGTCGTATGCCCGCCGGGCGCGACGGCGACGGGACGCGACCGATATTTTTCCCTCCCAACAGGCTGTGACAGACGGATAGACACGCGAGTGATCTTGCATCTTTTTTCGTTAAAAGCAAGGAGTCCTACAACGCTCATTATCAAAGCGCCTTATTCCCTAAGCCGTATTTCTGACGCGAGGGACTAGTTCTCGTTAAAGCTATCACCGCAATTAAACTATCACTTAAATGGTTAAAGGTTCTTCTCAGGTGAATAGGACTCTTCAAATATTGCCGCCCATAGATTGCCGGCAAAAAATTGCCGAGAAAAGTTATTCGTGTAAGTGCACCTTAATATTTTAAAGGCCCCAGTACACAATGACGTATGCTGGCCCACTTCAGGCGATCGCCATTGTGTACAGGGGGTAATGGTATACTTTTACATTCTCACACATTCACACTTTTACATTCTCAAGGATTTACTAAATTTTTTTTTTTTTTTTTTTTTTTTTATTTATTTTATCTAAAGAATCCTTAAAAGTAAAACAAGTACCTATACCTACAAATTAAATAACCTCGATGCTTGTGTCAGCTGATATATTCATGAAACTTGTTTTCCGGGACAATCATCAGTTTATCAGCTCTGAAACGAGTTCTTGGGGGCCATGGTTTAATGTTATTTTTATGAAGGAACTCATGAAAGGAATCGACATCAACATGAGTATTCTGCCGGTACTCACCTACGATGCCTTAAACAGGTCATAGACGGAGTATCAGAAGTCATGGAGCTCGGTATATTAGGTGTATAAAGGATAGATCGCTTCCGGGACACCACACTGCGGTCCAAAACACGCATAGTGATAAAACTACCTAAGTAAATACGAATGTAGGTAAACTTACCTGATTGTTGAGCTAAATTAACTGACACGTCTTAAACAACAAGTTATAATTTTAACTAGCGACTGCCGCTAAATGAAAACGAATTTGTCTTATATCTCACCCGACTATCGACTGGCTTCAAAATGATACCGAGAATGCAGAGATGTTAAATGTACCAAGAGGCCATTGAATTACCCACCATGACTCTACGGAATAGGGTTCATAATAAACATTAACATAATTGAATTTTTTGCTTTCTTGCAAATTGCTCCAAATGGGCCTTAGTGTAAATTGTTCACAAAAAACAAACTTTGGCTCATTTTTTCCATTATTACCAGGTATTCAGTTTGTTTTGGAGTCGTGAAATGACCGGATGTTCTTTGAATACGGCGG
Source organism: Tortrix viridana (assembly GCA_963241965.1). Lineage (NCBI taxonomy): Eukaryota > Metazoa > Arthropoda > Insecta > Lepidoptera > Tortricidae > Tortrix > Tortrix viridana. Next base: position 14,360,253 of record OY725182.1, read on the forward strand.
GCCTATTATGGTTGTGTTTATTGACATGTATAAACGTGGATAAGACATCTGTCACTTTCTGACCAGGCCGTAAGTGCGAGAGGGACGGATGCTTTATCCAAATATATCCACCGCGATAAAGGCGACTAATAATACGGGGCTGCTTATAAATTTTTTACTTAATATATTATTTTTTTTGTAGGAAATGCCTGTCGATGAAACGTAGTTTCTTTTCTCATTCTAAGAAATAAGTTCCAGCGAAAAGGTTAAGCGGGAGTAGTGTAGAAACGTGGTGTCCGAGCCTGAAGCGCGGCGGAGCGGAGCGCGGTGGAGTGGTCGGAATGAATGAAGGAATGTATGTATGACTGAATCAATGAATTAATAGTTTATTTGCATAAAAACAAACGTGTAAAAAGGTGTTACAAGGTGTGTCGGAGCGTGTGGCGATTGACACTCTCGCCACATTTATAAACACAAGAACCGAAAACCGAAACCTAAATTCAATACATTTCTTAAATTGGTAACAAAACGGACCATTCCATACATCTTTTTCGGGACATATCAGGAATTCTAATATTGCATGAAATTCCAGTGTAGTAATTCCAGTAGTGCAAAATGATTTTTCTTCGTACCTTATCGGAAAAGTTCGTATTTATCGTGCTCTCTCAATTAGCTTCACTACCCATCATAACCCCGTAGGGGTAGGTCGCATTCAGCAGCCAATATATATATAGTGGCTATTACGCAATTCAAATATTCGCTATAGTTTTATCATGCCGAAACTACAAAATAGAAGAAAACGCTTAGGTCCTCCAGTCCAGGAAATTATATTTAACATATAGCTGTATTTTTTATCAGAAAATAGCAAATTCGGAAATAGCAATGATTCTCAATATTTTGGCAAAGTTCAACAACGAATTTCAGACGCAACGGGCATTTCTCGGCCAACAATAAGAAAACTAATAAACAAGAAAGAGGATAACAAGAAAAATAAAAATTCAAATCCAAATAATGTAAAGTTAGGTAGACCACGCAAAAATTTCTGTCTAGATCTTGATGACTTTGATTACACAGTAATACGACGTATGGTTTATAATTTCCATCTGATTTATAAACTAGTTCCTACGATTCAGGCCCTAAAGTCTAAATTGATGGAAACGATGAACTTTAAAGGCTGTGATTTTACATTAAGAAAGCTACTTCGCCAAATGGGTTTTCGATTCAAGAAAATTAAAAACAATAGAAGAATGCTGATGGAAAAGGATGACGTAAGACTAAAAAGAGTAATGTATCTGGACTTAATAACAAAGTATAGATCTGAAGGGAGAGAAATTGTGTACACGGACGAAACATATGTTCATACATCCCATTTAACAGGAAAATGCTGGGCGGATTCCACGGATAAAGGAGTGAAAGAGTTAATTTCAAAAGGCCAACGTCTTATTATTGTACATGCAGGTAGTGCCAAAGGATTTGTTCCGGGTGATCTGCTTATGTACAAGTCTACTGATAAGACCGGTGATTATCACGATGCCATAAATAATGTAAATTATGAAAAATGGTTACAAAATCAACTTATTCCCAACTTGTCTCCAAATTCTGTATTAGTAGGGGAGTTTCAAAATAAAAGCCGGTCAAGTGCGAGTCGGACTCGCGCACCGAGGGTTCCGCACAAAAAGAAAAGTGATAACTTTTATTACCTAGTGATAACTTTATATTTACGGTTTACGTATATAAACGTAAACCGTAAATATAACCAAAACTACAGCGCATATTTGAATTGCGTTATAGCCACTCTATATATATATATATATATATATATATATATATATATATATATATATATATATATATATATATATATATATATTGGCTGCTGAATGCGACCTACCCCTACGGTGGTATGATGGGTACTGAAGCTAATTAAGAGAGCATGATAAATACGAACTTTTCCGATAAAACACGATGGAAACTAATTAATAATATTATGGACCTAAATCTACCAGCGCTCGTCACTCGTGACTACTACACACTAAGTAGGTACTATAATACTGTAATTGCAAAACTGTGTGTGTTTGTGTTGGTATGTTTGTTGCTCCTTCACGCTGAAACGGCTGCAGGGATTTGGATATAACCAGTGGTCGGAACGGAATAGGTAGAGTAGAGCTAATTCACCTAAACTTGACGCATGTTCATTCATGCGTGAGTGAGATGGGAACACATTATTGAATGAACATGCATCAAGTGTAGGTAAATTAGCTCTACCTATTCCGACCACTGATAATAAATAACATACACTCCATAGTCTGGGACATAGGATACTTTTTATCCCGGAAAATTAGCAGAGGAATTTGCTACAGAGGGGACAACTATTAGCGAGTTCTCCGCGAACGAAATCAAGGGCAAAAGTTAGTACCTTGTAATAAAAAATCAACCACGAAACTTACCTCTCTTAACTTACCTTAACTCTAATCCGTAAATGTTATTTGTCCTTCGTCAGCGCAGTCTCCACTGAAGCAGACCCTGTGGCAGTACCCTCGCGTAACAGCTGGTCATGATTTATATTATAAAAGCATAATCAGATACGGGCGCGCTATCTCTATGATTATGGCCCCCACTCAGATCTGACCGATATATGCATGCTCTTAAAATAAAAGAGATAGTGCCTTTATCATGCTCTCGGATAAGGCTGCGTTTCCACCAGAGCTGTGGGAGCCAGCTAAGGCGAGGCGGCGCAGGCGCGATATCGTTAAGGCGATGATACCCCCCTGCGCCTTGTCCTTCCCCTACGTCGCTTCTGTGTAATTCGCGCCTAAGCGGTGTGTGAAGAAAAATCCAGCAATACATGGTGTTACAGAAATACCCGTAAAGCAGAAAGGGGGTTAAATGGTCTCTTGTAAAGATTCCATTGACAATGTATGAAAACCTTAGCATGACTATATCAGATGACAACTTACTAGGGTTGCGTTATTTTTGGCTTTGATTTTTACGGGTTATTTTGTAACACGTTGTATAGTTAAGGCAATGGCACTCATAATTTCACCGGAGAGGCAACCGGATGGCAAGTGGTATCTGGATCTTGAAGTGATATCGAACCCCCCCGTACTGGCTGAAAGGACCCCAAATGGACGGGGGCAGAGAAATGGGGGAGGGGTAAAATTTTTTGACGAGGCAATTATTTTTTCTATATTTTTTTTTGCCATCCGAAACATGCGGGCCGTTTTCGCACTAGCGAATTAAAAAAAAGTTATAACGTAACCGCTCCAAAATTGGAGTTTATTTATTGGTACCACCATATGTTGTATAAAAATGCCATCCGATCCTGCTGGGCAGTTTCTGAGAAACAACCCTTCAAAGTCACCAAAAAATCCTTCTTTTTCGATTCATACATTCAAGGAACTGAAAAAAATAGTACAAGTAATCCAGAAAAGCATGTACTTATTTTTCACTGCCTCCTAGCTAGACCATATACACTCGTACTCCAATTTAAAAAAAATGGCCGGTTGGCAGGATGCATAACTTAGATGCATAAAATAGATATAAAATGTTTGTACGGAAATTCCTTTTTTGTTAACGGCAACGAAAGCACCTTGGTTAAAAAAGGGCTTTCCATACATTGTTGTATAACTACCTGCACTTTTTTTATTTAGCGAAGCTCTGAATATAAGACTGACATTGCAACGACTGACGTTGGGCCGGTGAAGAGGTGGAAGAGGAAGGGATTGAGGACCCGTCCGGTGAAAGGCTGCCAAATGAAATCGATGTGTGATGTGTGATAGCGACGGCGGACTTGAGCAGTGCGAGCGAAGTCCGACAGAGCCCTTAGCCAAGATGCCCATCGATAACTAGCGTTTCTATTCGTTTCGTTTTTAAACCAATCGCGTCACTGGTAGATCACGTGACTCCGTATGACGTGATCTACCAATGACGCGATTGGTTTAAACTAAAGGAATAGAAACGCTAGTTAGCGATGGGCATCTTGGCTAAGGGCTCTGTTCAAGTATCTCTTACGGCCACACGAGACGTCAATTAGACAGTTGTCGACATGCCCCAGAGGCGTGGAGGTGGAGTCACTATGATTGTAGTGACGTGTACCCACGCGCACACACACTACTTGGCAGCCAGTTACGATTAAGATTTCGATGTTTGTAAACTTTGTGCGAACTATAATGTATTTGTGTGCGTGTTAAAGCCGGCTACGCTGGTTCTGGAGGAAACTACTTTCAATGCCGTCTCCATATACTCCGTGGCATGCACAAGTACCGAGTTGTTTTACTTCATCTAGAAAAGTAAAATGACTGTACAGTCGAGGACAGAAAGATGTTTACACTTTTGGACCTTATTACAGTGGAATAAGGTGAAAAAGTGTAAACATCTTTCTGTCCTCAACTGTACTTGTGAGTGCCCGTCACGTGCACATCAATGTTTACGGCTCACTGATATTCTGAGGGTCTTGAGGTCACAGACTTTGGAAGCCCCATCCCTTTCACTCGAGATTCGAGACTAAATCGGGAAAAAGAGATGGAGATAATGAAACTTCGAATTTCGATTATCAAAGTTAGCCGCTGAAATCGAAAGCAAACTACAGTAAAACACAAAAGTAAACAAATATAAAATATATTTTCAATACAAAATTGACAACAGCACCGTCAACAATACATACGTAATTTTATTTTTCATTCCATTTCATAATTGCTTAGTCAAAATACACCGCATCGATATACATCGGTTTTATTCTCGTGAAGACAATCTTGTCCTATGTAACTAATAATTATTCATCACATTTTTTCCACTCCGTGTCTCTGAAACAAACACATTTTTCATATTAGAGACCATCTATTAATTAGGTACGTCACACACATAACGAGGGAATGTGTTTTGTGAACACGTGTGTGTGACATCGAGAATGGGAAGGGACGTGTTGTGATTTGAAAAACAGGGTTCCATCTTTTGCCATAGCGTTTTGTTTGTCCTAAAGTAATTTGCCGTAACAAGTAATTTGGTATTAAGAATAAATACGACGAAGTAGCGGCGGGCGAGTGCCAGATCATTGTAATAGGATTCTGGAAGTAAATCAGCTTAATTTTAAATTTATCATTAGGACAAATGATTTTTAGGAAAAAAACAATAAGTAAAGAGAAATTAGATCGATAAATATTATGTCAAGTAATCAAGGACAAACGATTATTATTAGCAAAACGTTATGGCATGTGAACTTAGGATTACAAACGTTCTAGGAAGAATTAAACTCTTAAAAACCCTTGGGATACTTCCACTAATATTATGAGTGTAGCCAGTTTGGAGGCAGGAGAGCGAGACTCACTTGGCAAAGGCCGAGGTGCCCGAGCAGGATGGGCCCGGAGGCGTCGCCGAGGCAGCAGTTGATTGACGTCACGCGGCCCTGCGCGTGCGCCTCGTAGTACCTGCGACACCACTCACGAATACACGATGCTAAATTACTTTCAGACAAAACTTTCATTTGGTCAAGCCCAAACTAAAGAGTCCTAACTCGGTGGTTCTACGTGAAGTACAGACATCCTGTTGCCACCTCCGTCCATCATCAGATCAGCACTTAACTATAATCATCATCATCATCATAAGTAGCAGCACCAGTTGTGTGCACGAGATTATTCAACTGAACAAGAAATTAAATTAAATTAAATTAAATTAAATTAAATTTCAGCCCATGGTTCAAAATCAACGAGAACTGGTTCAAAATTTACTTGCCAGATTTGAACCGAAATGACTTATACGAACAAAGCAAATTAAATAAAAACTTGTAATAATAATATAACCCTCTCATTGTGAGTGGAGGCCTGTGCCCAGCAGTGGGACGTATATAGGCTGGATTATTATAATAATAATATAAGTTATTTTTGATCTGAAATTTCAAGATACAGAGATAGTCAAATAGGTCGACCACGAGCGTCCGCGTCCCTGCCAAAAGTACGCTACACTACAATTGATTCTGCAAAGTGATCACCTGACGTTCCAGTCGTAGGCATTCTGAACGGAGACGTAGAACGCCGGCTCGCGGAGCAGCAGGTAGCTCTGCAGGGACTTGAACTGCGGCTCGGCGGGCGCCAGCGCCGCCAGCCCGCGCGCCGCCTCCCGCCCGGCCAGCAGCAGCCGGCGCTCCGGGCCCGCCTCCTCGCGCACGCAGACCACCACGTCCAGGAACTGCTCGCGCGCCTCCGGCAGGACCTTAGTCACCACGCACGCCACCAGGATGCCGTTTATTTCAAAATCGCAGTGGAACAACCTCGTGAGCCGGGGGCCAGCGTCCGCGTCGTCGGGGGGGTGCAGGGCCAGGCACGAGCCGCCCGTGAAGCTGTCGGCCGCGTACACCTGCAAGCACTCGGCCTCCGTGGCCACGTACACCAGCGCCGGGTGCTTGCTGTCCGGCCGGCGCCCGAGCCGCAGCGAGAAGCTCAGCTCGCGCTCGGAGCTGGCGGGGTCCGACGCAGTCGCCTCCGGCATCGAGTCGGTGCGGAGGTCTCCAATCGGCTTCTTCTTTTTTAAGCTTTCGAGTCCCTTTTTCACGTGGTCTCTGAATCGGTCCTTCAAGCTTCGCTTCCGTTCGGAAGTGGGCGGCGCGGCGGGGTCGGCGGGCGCGGCGGGCTGGGCGGGCTGGGCGGGCGGGGCGGGCGGGGCGGGCGGGGCGCGCGCGCGCAGGGCGGCGCGCAGCTGGGCGGGGCCGCGCGCGCGCAGCGGGCCGCGCGCGTGCAGGTCCCGCAGCGCGCGCGCGTCGCCCAGCACGTAGGCGTGCGGCCCGTGCGCCGCGCTGGGCTGGTAGTGCTGGTGGCGCAGGTTGTACCACGCGCCCGACGCCAGCACCTGCGCCGCCGGGCACTGTACGGGCGGGACGTTACACGAACCTGACAGTGGCACACGATGAGTGCGGACCTAGTATAGAGATGGGTGAAGACTTTGCATAGTAAACCAAATAGTGAGCTGTCCCCCGACACTGTCAGATTTGTGAAACGGGCCTGGAGTTCGAAGTAAAGAAGACAAAATCACAAATGATCTCTGTAGTGTACTAAGCCTGGCGAGTTTGGATTTTGAGTAGCATAGGTAGAGCATAATCTAATAGGATAATCACATCCGGCGAGCCTACCGACGGAAACCAGTGCATCCTCACTCGATACTGAAATACGGGAAATTATAAAATCTTCCTAAAGTTATAACCGAGCGTGCCTGTTCCGCAGTAATGTTCCGATGCATGGGTAAGAGAATCAGTTAAATGCCTATCATGGTATTCCATCTTAGTCCTCAAGAGTTGGCAACGCATTCGCACTCTTCAGATTGCAATGTCCATGAGCCTCAGAGCCCTTACCATCAGGTGGTCTTTCCCCTTCTACCACAAAACAAACTGGAATCAAACCTCTCCGTAGAGCCGCCGCTTCTTCCCCTGGCCCTTGCAGAAGGAGGTCTGGAAGGGCAGCGTGCACGGCAGCTTGGTGTGCAGGAAGGGCCACAGGCTGCCCCACAGCGCGCGCTCGCGCAGCAGGAAGCTCTCCAACACCTCCAGCTCGCCCGCACGCCCCACCGTGCTGATCTGCGACTGCTCATCGTCCAGCGCCTCGTGCGTCCACGCGGGTGCGAATATGGCCACGGAACACCCGTTGTTGTGGACGATTTTCATGGCCTGAAATTTTAAAATTTCAGGACACCTAAAACAATTTTAAGACCGGTGTACTCTATCGATATTTAGAGCTTTCCACCGCGATTTACATAAAAGCCTAAAACAACTATAAAGTCCGGCGAGGTGCGTCGTTTTCACGACAACCTTTAGTTTGAAATGCCTCATGTTTGAAATGCCCCTACAAGCCATTCCTCTCCTGCGTGTACACAGCCCCCGCCCCCTCACCTCTTGCGTGTTATACGTATACAGACCTCGCCCCCTCACCTCCTGCGTGTTACACAGCCCCCGCCCCCTCACCTCCTGCGTGTTACACAGCCCCCGCCCCCTCACCTCCTGCGTGTTACACAGCCCCCGCGCCCTCACATCCTGCGTGTTACACAGCCCCCGCCCCCTCACCTCCTGCGTGTTACACAGCCCCCGCCCCCTCACATCCTGCGTGTTACACAGCCCCCGCCCCCTCACCTCCTGCGTGTTACACAGCCCCCGCGCCCTCACCTCCTGCGTGTTGCACAGCCTCCACCCCTCACCTCCTGGGTGTTGAACTGGCCGCCGCCGACGAAGTTGCGGCCCCACACGTCGATGCCGACGAACACGTCGCGCTGCCGGCTGCCGGCCGCGTCGCAGCTCGCCTGTATGTCGTTCTCGCACCACGCATAATTCGTGAAGATCCCGTCGCACGCGTCGAAGAACGGCCTGCAAACGTGAACGTTCATGCTCAACATCTTTAGTAGATCACGTGTCTTAACATAAAATATATTTTGAACGCAACGGGCTTATGGTCGTGGGTGTGGTCGTGTGTATAAACGTGGATAAAACACCTGTCACTTTCTGACAAGTGTGTAACTGGAGCGTTGAGGAATCTATCATACCTGTCATCGTAATATGAGGAAGTTAAACATAAAATGGTTAGCCTAGAAGGCTTAATTACGGAGGACAGAAAATATATCCGAAACCTTGTAGGTAAAATTGAACCTTTCGGTTGGTGATGACCACTTCCTGATATGACCACTTTCTGATATGACCATCTCCCGATATGTCCACCTCCCGATATGACCACTTCCAGATATGACCACTTCCAGATATGACCACCTCCCGATATGACCACTTCTTAAACGCCAAAAATGCTTGCAAAATTATAATAATTAATATTTTTTTCTTGTATAAAAATTGCCGAATGCCTTCTTTCCCTATAATATACATATTTAGGTACTGTTATATTTTGGCTTCCAAAAATCTAACTTGACAGAGTCGACGGAGCTCCGCTGTGCGGAGCTCCTATTTCTGGGTTGTTTTGGCCCTCTGGGCCTGATATAAAAACGAACCTAACCTAACCTACCTACGTATTGGGAAAATTTGCGATCTGAGACATAATCGGGAACGGACATATTAACGGGAACTCATATATCAAGCAGTGGTCATGTCGGGAAGTGGTCATTTCGGGAACGGAACATACTGGGAACTGATATATCAAGAAGTGGTCATATCGGGAAGTTGCCATATCGGGAAGTGGTCATATCAGGAACGGACATATCGGGAGGTGGTCATATCTGGAAGTGGTCATATCAGGAAGTGGTCATCACCAACCGAAAGCAAATTGAAGACCTGCAGAGAGTCGTAAAGCAAATCTAGAATTAAAAAATGCACACACGCACGCACCGGGAAATGTTACTCCCAGTAGCGAAAAATTTTAGAAATATTCAAACGTGAAACTATAATCTCACTTGTTCTTCTCGTTAAGCGAGTTCTGCCAGAGCAGCTCGCCGTCCGTGGTGACGCTGTCGTACCAGATGAGCACCGGCTCCTCCAGCTCCTTGTGCAGCAGCGCGTGCAGGTGCTGCACGAACTGCAGCAGCGTCTCCGGCTGCTTCACCTGCGACACACCCCACCGTGCTTTTAACCTAGAAGGGCCCGCCCCGCCAGTCACACACTATACGGTGGCATCACTGTACGTACAAATAAGTATGTAGTGGTAACATTGACCATTCCTGTGTTACCGGCGCACTCTTGTTACTACCTTGACCTTTATTTTGATAAATGATACGGTAAAAGGGGGCGGGTGGTAACAGATGGGAAAAACAAAGTGACAGGTGACAATTCGGTGTACATTGCGTAGCTTAAACACAGTGACTTCAAAAGAAGCATTTCAATTTATCATAATATTTTATTGTAACTATCGGATTCTTTGGGAAAAATACAATTATGCTTAAATTGCTTCAATTAATTGCTTTTATAATCCCCCCAAGATTACACTCCAAAATTTCCCGTTAGTCTCAAAAACGGGCTCTAAGTCGATTCACAGGAATATCAACAATGGAATGAATACCGTATTTTCAATGTTAAGCAGCCAGCCATCGAACTTCAAAGTTTTCGCGATGGTGACGAGGGACGTGGCGAATTCCTGCCACTCCTTCGGGCTCGCCAGTAACGCTTCCCATATCTGCGCCCCCACAGCCCACTCCGTGACAACAGTGCCTTAAAAAAAAGCTAAATTGTTTTTTTTTTTCTGAAATTAGTGCTTTATATTGCTGCCAGAAACTTGCCAGGTTTTAACAGTTCATAATATGGACTCTGAGCTGGTTTGATGTAGTCCAGAAGGTCTACTACAAGATTAGGCTTAGCTTAGCTAGGTCAGCTGTAGGTTATGTTAGCCCATCCCACTTTCTGCAATTCTCCTGCCATTTGAGATTAGGTCAATTTGTGCAAGATTGTCCTGTGATGTTATTAATTGTTTTCTAATAAGGGCCTGCGCAAACCGGCGCGGAGCGCAGCGCAGATCACTTTAAATGTATCAATGTATATTCTTTTCTATTTTAATTACAATAAGGTATAAATTTGAATGCTCTGAGACCGACCTCGGAGCATCACGGGGGATTTCTACTCTGCGGCATCGAGGAGCATGTTAGAGGATACCGCGGCGGTGGGCGGCGGCATGCCGCGGCATCCCCCGCTATGCGCTGAGGCCTCCCGAGTGCGCCGGGGTAGCGGGGATGCGGGAGGGGAAGGCTTGGCGCAACTCGGAGGACGAAGGGGGAGAACACCAATTTTGATACCGCAAGCACCTCCGCAATGCCGCGGCATCCCACGGCATCCCACGGCATGCCATGATTGGTGATTATACATTCCGTTCCACTAGCGACCAACAGTCGAAAACTTGTTTTTGTACGAGACGTTCGTGTGGAAGGTTTCGTGATGGCGGACTGGGATTTAGTGTTAATCAATTCAATTTTAGCTGAAGAAGAAGAACAGACACCCTTGACCCCGCACCTTCCCTTCGTAGACCCGGCGCACTTCGGCGCATACCGAGGGATGCCGCGGCATGCCGCCGCAGTATCGTCGGCGCTCTTCAACGCCGCGGGGAGAGGATACCGTCACGGCAGGCGGCGGTATCCCTCGGTATGCGCCGAGGTGCTCCCAGGTGCGCCGGCCGCCAGCGCCTCGCTGGCGGGCGCTCGCGGTATCGCGGGGGATTTTCCCTCGTCGGTGTGCGCTGCGCGGAGTAAATCCTCCTAGGTGATCTGCGCTGCGCTCCGCCGGTTTGCGCAGGCCCCACACTTACCTATCACCTTGACCCCATGCTCATGTCCAACATTGATCCAACCCAAAGGAGGAATCGTGACAAAATGGTGGCTGAAGTAGCAGAATATATCGACGACGGCCCAGTTGTAGAATGTGTAGGCTTCGAAATTAAAGGTACCATCAATCTTGCTAAAAAAAAGGACAAAGAAAATTGCAATACCTAAGTGGATCAGTCATTAATGGCTGACTTTGTCCAGCAGTGGGCACCATTGAATAAGATAAAGTGTTCATAGCATACCTACTTATTTAAGTGAATAAAGTTTTTTTTTTATTCTATAGAATATAATATAGACCATATTCTATATACATGGTGTTACAAAAATACCCGTAAAGCAGAAAGGGGGTTAAATGATCCCTTGTAAAGAGTCCATTGACAATGTATGAAAACTTTAGCATGACTTTATGAGAAGACAGCTTACTAGGGTTGCATTTTTTGGGTTTGATTTTTTACAGGTTATTTTGTAACATGTTGTATAGACCACAAAAATAAGCAAAAAAAAATACAAAAAGATATCCAAATTTTGAGCATGGATCCATAGCTAAGCATAAGAGGGGTTAACCAATCATATGTCGGAACCAAAAAATACCAAGTTCTTCTGTTTTTATTTTAAACTGATTTAAACCGAAATACATAGGTATTTTGATGTGTATTGTTTTAAATTATTATGTTTATTTAATTTAATTTTGAATGTATGTTTGATTTCTGTTTGTGACATGTGTTTTAGTGACATTAGGTACCAATTTTACCATACAATGTTAGATGTTAATTGACTGTTAGTTCATACATTTTGACAGCTGTTAACACTCTAATCGTCTGTTAAGTGGTTGGTGAAATCCAACATGAATATTTATTGACTTGAGTTGACTTCACATTGTGCGATAAATGAAAAGAGTGGACAGTAAAGATACTCTAGAAGATATCTGGAACGAATTGGATGAGAGGTTAAATTATATGTGGGTTAAAATTTTTAAGATTTTTCCCAATTATTTTAATGCTTAACAAAAACATGATACAAGAATGAAGACTCACCAATCATCATGGTAACCATTAGCCATGTCATGGCACACCAATGTCTTTGGCAATAATTTCCTCTTATGTCGACCAACATCTTCATGGGCCGGGTTGAAATGGCAAAAAGTTTCTGGTTCAGTCAGTTCAATTTCAAATTCCTTCTTAGTTTTGCTTTGTCGGACGATATCCATATTCCGTATAGCGTATTCGCTGTGAGGTTTAAGCTCGACACAAAGGGATCTCCAGGCCGGAGGGTTCTTGATGAAGTTCCTGACATCTCTCGGCGTACGCAGAGGGGTGCACACTTGTGATCCGTCACTTTCTTCAATTTTTAATGCAGAAGATAAGGAGTACGTGTACGAAGATAGGGAAATAGCAGACGCACGAGCCATTTTTAATAGAACCAAAGAAGAACAAAGACAGAATGAAATTAAGTACTACACATTTAATCGACCATTTCCAAATTCAGTTGAGTCGAGTTTTAGGGATATATGGCTAATATGGCCATTTCCAAATTAAATGTTTACGTTTTGTTTTCTATCAGATAAATCGGCTATTATATTCTTTGACAGTGACAGCCGGCTCTTTCGACGTCCACGGCAGAATTGGCGGGTTATTCGAACGCTGGTCAGTCTACTTATCTATTAGCGAAGGTTACTTTGTCTCGGTCAAATATTTTGTTTTGATTATTAAATGATTACAATAAAATATGAGGGATTAAGTACTGAGACTGAGTACATTGATAAAGATAAAATATATTTATTCAGTAAATAGGCCGCACGGGCACTTTTACACGTCAAAATCTACCAGCGCTTCCCGAGCAAGAGAAGACCACTGCGTATGCCGGTAGCACACCTCCGCCGCGAAACCGCGAAACTGTGGAGGAATCGTGATATTTAATACGAAATTGAACTTTATTTCGTTGCCAGAGTTTCGCTACTACAGTTCGCGGCGGAGGTGTACTACCGGCATCAAAGTCAACAGTTAGTTATTTTTTAAATAAAACTTACTTATGACAAAGATACTACTTATTCTAGCCTTAAATAGAACTGTAAAAATAATATAAAATATTTGCGTAGAGAGCTACGCAAATATTTTCAGGAAAACATGTCAGAATTATATATCTACATATACGTGTAAGATAACCACATAAAAGAGTTTCGATATGTTTTCCTACATAAACCTGTGTCCCCTAGACAAGATAGATAGGTACAGCGTAGTTACATGATTTTTATGAGTTATGAGATCGTAAGCTATTCGTTAATTTTCTGGTTTAGGCCAAGCATTTTTGTCCGTTAGATAGTCCTCGACCCTATAGTACGCTTTAGACATCAATTATATCAAGTTAAAACGCCCGGAAATTTTCCCACTTAATGGTTTAAAACACTTATCACCGGGAAATATAAACTTCCAATTAATATACAATTTATCTAAACTCCATTGTAATTGGTGTCAAACCTAATAGCTACTAAACATGTTCGTAAGTAATCGGCAAATCCTGCAATAGTATGAGAGAGAACGAGAAAGAAGAGAGAGAAGAGACACGGTCATTATAATATAATATATCGAACGGTACTTACGGTCTCTGCTTTGCTATATTATAGTAAAGCAGAGAACGATATTGTAAGTACCTACATTTAATTCTAACGTATGACTGCGCTTTCCGTTGGTTTATCGAACCCGCATCACACGAAAGTCGAGCTGTGCACAGAAACTATAATTTTCCATTTGTTGTGGTTTTTAGTGTGGGTAGTAAAGAGATTGCCTTATTATTCCTGCTGATAGCAAAATAGCTCAGGAAATATGTCCTAGTTAATAGGTGATAAGATAATATGTCGATGTACTTATTTTCTAAACAGTGACTTAGGCTGCCTCTCCACTGGAGCGGAGCGGAGCGAATACGACCAATCACCTTGTACAGTACCCACACTAACGCATAGCACACAGAAACTAGAGGAATCTGATTGGTCGTTTTTGCTCCGCTCCGCTCGTCTGCGTCTCAGTGGAAAGGCAGCCTTACACACATTATTGTAGGCTCTTCTCAGTAGCGGATCCTGTGTCCCCGGATCGGTTCATCATCTTTATACCCTTTCTATACGGTCGGGCGGTTGGGCCAACCGAGAGGGATGCAGCTATTTGTAGGAACGAGATGTAAATATTACTATCTCATTCTGACAGATAGCCGCGTCCTTCTCGGTTGGTCCAACCGCCCGACCGTATAGAAGGGGTATTACCCCCACAGAATAAGTACTTTGCATAGAAACCGCACTATAAGATGAACTTTGCACCAGCTATCTTTATCTACATTTTAGATTACGTATTTCATAAGAGGAAGTGACACAAAAAGTAGGCTGTTTTTATTCTTTAACTGTCATTGCTAAAAGGTTTTAGACGTCAAATTTGAATGGACCGCGATGATCCCGCCATTGGATCTCCACAAGAACCTCCAGTACTACAGAATTAATAAGTCGATATGCGAATAGGTAATTTTGTGTCAGGGTGACTTCTTCATTTAGTAGCTTTATTAATTTGACAGTGTTGTAAATATATATATCGATATTTTCAGATTTCCGAAAGATGAAAACTTGATAGCAGAATGCATTCAGCGAGTGCCTACTCGGGAAAGTTGGAGGGAAAATTGGATACCGAAAAGATACAACAAACTATGGCAAAGTAACAAATAGTCACGCGTGTGATCCTGTTACCCTTTTTTGGTTGGTGGCTATCCTCAATATTTTAAATAAAACATTGTTGAATTATTGAACATATTTGAAATATCCGTGGCCTAATGTGAACAAAAAACATCAAATACCTATAACTTTAAGCTGCTAAAGTTTAGCATAGCATAATTATAATGTTTTAGGGCCGATTTTATTAATTTCCAGATAACACTTTCTGTCAGAAAAATTTTAGCTCTCTCCGTTTCTTTCATATGACAAAAAGATTCTGTCAAAAATTTCATTTTAGGACAATTTTTTATTGAAAACTATTTTTTTTGCTCTGTCATCATCAAATTATCAAGAACAAACTAACGAGTCCCATCTCGGTGGGTCTACGTTAAGTACAGCTGAGGATCCTGTTGTCAGTTTCTGACTCTGTCATCAGATCTGCTCATTGGCACCATAATATTACAAGGTCATCGGGTTTACATACGGGTACGTATTCCAAATTTCAGTTCAATCAAACACCGCGAACTCGTTGAAAAATGGTCTGCACATTTTGAAATGGACAAGTTACTTATTATTAAGAACATTGGAACATTTCAAGTTAAATGAAAGCTTGTAAAAAAAGGAAAGTGATAACTTCTTCTGCCAGATGCTTTTATTTGGCAATTAGAAAAATCAGTCCTTAAATCATTAGAACAAATTACAACTGCGAAATTGAATCGATATCGATATTATTGTCGACTCAGCAACAACAGTGGCGTTGACAGATCCTTATGACATGAAGGAAAACGAAAGAATACTTATAAGGGCATCTCTTTCTAACTCGTTATGAATGCCTTAAATAGAAAACGGTGAAACATACGTCTTTTGTTATTTCTTATAGTCCGGTTTCTATGCAAGTACTTATTCTGTGATTCCGTTGCTTGGATGCTGGCAACTAACGTAGTGATTATATTCTCTTTGCTGGCAACGATAGCTTTCTGTCAAAAATAGTTTCACTTTTCACTCAAACTCAAACCAAACAATCAAACACGGTTTCTATTTTTTATTTTTTACAAGCTTTTATTTAGTTTTTTTTTTATTTATATTACTTTTTTTAACGTTCCTCTTTCAATAATAAGCTACACAAATTCGAAACTAATTCTGCAATTAATACTAAAACTCAAATGCTAACAAAGTATTCATTTGTAAAATGTCTTCGAATAAAAATAAGTACATGCATTCTAATTATCCTATGTATTATTACAAGTGTACACTTTTTTACTTTTTATGGGTATTACCACTACAGTCATGTAGACAAGGATATTATACAGACAGTACTTTTTAAGGAAGTGCATCCT
This sequence comes from Tortrix viridana, assembly GCA_963241965.1. NCBI lineage: Eukaryota > Metazoa > Arthropoda > Insecta > Lepidoptera > Tortricidae > Tortrix > Tortrix viridana. Next base: position 14,376,471 of record OY725182.1, read on the forward strand.
AGCATGGTGAGAAGAGGAAAGCCTAATTGCACTTATGATAGCATACTGCAGAGTACAGAAACAAGGCAAACTTGGGAAATTGCGAAGACCTATGAAGATTTTGTAGCCCAAAATATAGTAAATGGGAGCTATGCCCCGCAACACTGCAACCCTCTCTTCAGTGTAGCCATACTCGTCACATACAGAAATAGACAGAAGCAACTTGATATTTTCTTACCTTATATCCACAACTTTTTAAGAAAACAAAATATTCATTACAAGTAAGTATATTTTAGATTAGTTAGTTATGCATGAATTTTGTTGACTTTTATTGGTTCATGCAAAAATCTTGGATAAGTTCTTGACGGGCAACTACTTGATAATGTATACTCTTGGTCCATTTCAGAATATATTTAATAGAACAGCAGGATGACAAACCGTGGAACAAAGGTCTTCTGTACAACATTGGTGCTCGACAAGCAATAGCAGACAAGTTCCCATGCCTTATCCTCCAGGATGTAGACTTGCTGCCTTTAGACAACAGCAACCTTTATGTTTGCACCTCAGAGCCCCGCCACCTAAGCGCCAGCATTGACAAGTTTAGGTTTGTGCTGACCTATGACTGGTTGGTTGGAGGGGTACTAGCTATAAAATCAGATCAATATGTAAAACTGAATGGATTTTCAAACCATTTCCTTGGATGGGGTGGTGAGGATGATGATTTCTTTATGAGATTAAAGGATCAACATTTCAATATTTTGAGGTGACTAATTTGTCCTCATTACACAATTATATGTTCATTAACACATTCTTTGCCGCCTAACCTCCAAATGTATGAAGTCTACACCTGTTTTCATTTTCATTTTAGGTTTCCGCGTGAGATGTCACGCTACACAATGCTCCCACATCGGCCGGAAGTTAAAAACAAGGACCGTTACCAGATCTTGTGGGAGAACCAGCGAGGAGGCGTGGAAGCCGCCGCGCGCGACGGGTTGAGCACGGTCAAGTACCGCTCCTTACAGGTAAAGCCACACCGACTGTTTACTCTAGTCAGAGTTCATTTATGATTTACCTTACAGTCCCATTTAGTTTCTTTGAGGTTAAGTAAAGATTTTCTTTTCTGCATTTATACAGGATGTTTTTTTATTCGTCTTGAACATTTTGGGGGTTAAATCAGTAAGTAATACTGATCAACTTTCAATATGGGACCAACACCGAAATCGCGAAAAAAAAATTGACCATCCCATACATTTTGGCTAGTCAGCTGACGATGTTTTGTATGGGAGGGTCAAATTTTTTTTCGCGATTTCGGGGTTGGTCCCATAGTGAAAGTTGGTCAGTATGCCTTACTGATTTAACCCCCTAAATGTTTAAGACAAATAAAAAAACAGCCTGTATAACAAGGGTCAGGTAAGATCTGGATTCTCTAAGTATTCATTTGCTCAAAAAGTCTTTACTGTTATTATTCTTTCATGTTCATGGAGGTAATGACAAAATGCGATAAATTCTAGTGATTCTAACATGAGGCAATATATCAGATCTGATGCATTCCTGCATGCCATTTATATGAGTCCTAAAAAATTAAGTAGCCATGTTATTTCCTTCAATTCAATTAATTCATTTATTCATTTGTAAACATAGGTTACATTATAGACAGTACAATTTTAAATTGATGACTATGTTTTCGTTGATTGTTATTTGCACAGTTATTATGTAAGGTTTTTTATGTATCGGTTAATTGGTTGACATTGCATTATCCTCCTGCAGCTCAACATCTACATGTTTAACCTCCTGAGGCCTATGTCAAAATTCAGCTAGTTTGAAACAGAATCTTATGTCAGTCAACAAAAGTTAAAAGTCATTTTGGCAATTCTATATGTATGCCGTTAGGCCTCAGGAAGAAAAAGCGTGATTATAGTGTTGTAAAAATAATAATGGGCTCTTATCAGTTCATAACTCACTAAATCAGCTGGCTCAATCGTTTGGAGCGACTTTTAAAAATTTTGTTTACATTTTTTTTTCTTGTGTTATATTATTATGACAAATGAAATCATTTTAAATAACTTGCCCTTGGTAATTTTTATAAGTTGAATCATTTGTTGTGTTCAAGATAAACTAAGTAAATTACCAAGTTATTAAATAAAACCTATATATACTTTTTTTTCTATACCTAATATATAAATACTATTATCAAAATTATTTTAGAATCATAATATTAAAATGTATTTTGCTGGGAGTCTATTTTCTGAAGTTTGTTTAAATTAATAATGCAATTTTTATTGTTAAGGACTGTAAACTTATTCCCAAAATAATGTACATTTGGTTTAAGCGTTTTATTCGCAAGCAGCGTTTACGAGTGAGCACAATCTACATGTGAACTCAATTAAAAGTACATATATTTACTTATATTTATATGTAAAAAATGGGTTGTTTTTAAATTTAAAAATAAATTTACACCTAATTATAATTGTGATATTTTTACAATTAAATTTGGATTAAAGGAAAGGTATATTTGAATTTCTTACATAAGAACAAACTTGTTGTTTAAATGTGTTAACAAAAGTACCTACATATCTATATTTTCAAATTTCGGCTCAAGTTATAAACATATACTTACTGTTATTAAGTGTAAGATTGAATGTTATACCGCAATATGTTGTCAACGCATTAAATATTTATGTATAAATAATAATGAATTAATAATTGTACGTTATAGCTCATGAGTTATGAATGTTATGATATTATTTAGAAGTTAGTATAATGTAGGTACCTACCTATTAATGTTCCATTCAAAACCGCCTAGATCAGGGTTGGGCAGTATTTAAATTACATGTTATTAAATACAAATACGTATTTTGTATTTCAAATACTACTTGGAGAAGTATTTTGTATTTGGTATTTCAAATACCGCACTCACATGTATTTAGTACCTATTTCGTATTTCAAATACATTTTATTAAATTCTTTAATCGTATAACGGAATTCATTCACCTACTAGACAGAACTTATCTGACAATACTTTTAGGAATTTATTTTTACGAAAGGAAATTCCTTCTTCATTTCATAAAAACCTGGAAAAATTATTGTCAAATAAGTTTCAAAGAAGTACATAAACTGTATTTTGTATTCGAAACACAATACGGTATTTTGTATTTCAAATTGACGACGCAGTTAGCCTAGTTGGTAGTGACCCTGCCTACGAAGCTAGCGGTCCTGGGTTCGAATCCTGGTATGGACAAATATTTGTGTGATGAGCGCGAGTATTTGTTCCTGAGTCATGGATGTTTTCTATATATTTAAGTATGTATTTCTCTATATAAGTATGTTTATCGTTGTCTAGTACCCATAGTACAAGCCTAGAGCTTAGTTTGGGACTAGGTCAATTGGTGTGAGATTGTCCCCTGATATTTATTATTTATTTATTTATTAAATACCTGTCACCTAAGTAGTTTGTATTTTATATTTCAAATTCATTTTTAAGTGTATTTGAAATACAATGAAGCCAGGATTTTGCCCAACCCTGGCCTAGATTAGGTGCAAAAGTGAGTAGGTAGTTTAGAGTTGTAGCAAGTTAATCAAAACGCAGCCCGTAATGGCTGGGATTTAGTAAGGTGCGGATTAGATTAGCTATAAAATTTGCAGAAGTTAAATGCTGTCTTACTTTAACTTCTGTGCTAGAGCAAGAAGCACGGTTTGGTTGTCTTTTTCTAGTATAAAATATAGATAGACAGCCTAGTGCAATTTAATTGCATTGAAGACAATATGAAAACACACAAGTTGATGGTTTGTAGTTCCTCCGTTCAATAATGAACTGTTGCAACTATGGCACAATGTGTGTGATAAGGAATGTTATATTTAATCAAAAAGATTTTGAAATCATTGTTTCTGAAATATTTATAGAAAAAAAGTCGATTAAAAAAGCCGTGGTAGCCTAATGGTTTGACCTGCCGACTCTTAAGCAGAGGGTTGTGGGTTCGAACCCGGGCTCGCACCTCAGTTTTTCGGAATTTATGTGCCAAATATAATTTGTAAAACCATGAGCTTTTCGGTGAAGGAAAACAACGCGAGGGAACCTGCACACACCTGCAAAGCAACCTTGACGGTGTGTGCGAAGTTCCCAATCCGCACTGGGCCCGCGTGGGAACTATAGCCCAAACCCTCTCATTGTGAGTGGAGGCCTGTGCCCAGCAGTAGGACGTATATAGGCTGGATTATCATTATTTATTTATAAAAAAAGGCGCTGTTCGGAATGAAATTGGCAACATGATCCAAGGTTTACTCTAACTTGGTGCTGGTTGCCATTTGAAAATGTAGTTCCAGCTGTCACCACTGGCTCGACTTTTTTACCTGGCTTTAAACAGCAATTAACGCACTAACCGATGCGTCATAAATTCATACAATAACCTTACCTACCCTCAAAAACTAAAACCCGCCTGGCGAACAGTATGACGCACCCTTATAATTTTGATATAGCCGCGCACGTTTTTGACAAATCATACGACACCCCATTTATTAAAATCGGTCGTTCATACATACGTGGACTATTGACCACATTACCTTTCTTTTTGCTTCGCGCAATCGGGTAAAAATCGATCACGCTGAATAAATTATGAAATGAAATAATTTGTGACGTTCTCAATACAAAGGGACCTTATGGAGGCAGGCGGTTACGCCGTTTTTAGAACTGTTACCAGAGTATTCGTAGTTACAAGAATAAGAAGAGCTTAACTGCCTTCCTCCATAAGGTCCCTTTATATTGAGAACGTCACAAATAATTTATACTCTAAAAGGTTTTCTGCAAGTTTCTGCCTTATAAATCAACAAATGATTAAGCTGCGCAAACCGGCGGATGGTAGAGCAGACGAATTTAAATTGATCAATGTCATATTTTATGTTATTTCAATTGCAAATATTGCAATAAGCTGAAATCCTCCATCCATTCCATATACACAGGTCCTAAAGATCTGGACACTGCTCCATATTTTGAAGTTTTACCTAATTAGGGTAAACTGGCGTCGCAATGGCACGCTTTGCCCAGGTCACGTATCCATTTCGGTACTTCAGTAATTATTTCTAATTTCGGTGATATGGACCAAGAAAGAGTGGACATATTGTTCGTATCTTTATACAAATATTCGTACGAATTTAGAAATCATGACAAGAGTTTTGATAATTAATTACATAGGTGAAAAGGACCCCTTTTTAATTATTATTTTAGTGTGTTGTGAATTAATGTTTTTCTTTCTTTCTTTCCATACCATGTAACACGTGGACGATACTCGTAAATAAGTGTCATTTTATTTTAAAGATAAAATGACTGAGGAAGAATAGTAATTGATTTTTAATTAAAATGAATTGTACATAACATGACACACTATTTGGTTATCTATGTTATATTTTTCAAAATGTTTACAATTTATTGCAGTTGTATTTGCATGTCGAGTTCTTGTCAACTTGTAAATAAACCATGAGCTCGGCATTTATTACTTTTTCTTGATTTATATTTTAAGATAGCTCTTCTAAAAAGGTTGTATCGTAAATTGGGAGAAGGTACGCCATATTTTCAAAAAATATTTTAACGTAATTTACTTATTTTACCCAAAGATATATTTACTACAATATATTCTGTCACGTAATTGGTAGGACTAAAATAAGACTTTTTGAACTTACTGTTGTGATTGTGATATTTTTAGTACTTAAATAGATTTGGCCTTGTTAAATCAAATGTCCAGTTTTAGTTATTATCATTGTAAGTCTACAAAATCGCTTACCGCCCACGACGCACGTCATATATTCGTATTATTCATACCAATGAAGGCCGTGGGCGCTGGAAGTGTTAGTGTAATTTAACACTTGTTCCTGGCAGTTATGTAGTTTAGTATTAATATGAATACTATAGTTGTACGTACATATTGTATCTCTAGTACAGTCATCGTCAGAAGTCATTACTTTTTAGCCTTGTCTTTTTAACGTCAGGGTTGAACCTGGGACTGTCAAATCAGTTGTATTCAATATATGTGGGTATATAAACTCAAAGTATTTTCGATATCAAATGAATACCTATTTTCTAATTATGGATATTGTTGTACAGTCAGCATCAAATACATAGGAACAGCGAAAGTGGCCAAATATATCGCAACATACATTTATTACTATAGGAATAAGAATGTGTTGGAATATATTTGGCGATTTTGTCTATTCCTATCTATTTGATGCTGACTGTACTCCGATATCCCCGTAATTTCCCCGGTGCCAAAATGTCGTTTAAGCCTACTTGGCACATAAAGATCAAAAGAAGTTTGACAAAAGACTATTGACATTACCGCAATGTAAAGTTTTCACAGCTATTGCTAAACTACATTTACGTTAACAGGTAGTCAAAATACGGAACGGTCCCTGGTTGAATACTGAACTGTTTTACCAAACATAACAAAACCTGCCTACCTAGCCTGCTGCTTTGCTGTGGCGCTCATGTAAGCGCATGCGCATGTCAATATAGGAAACCAGTATATAGTCAATGTGGGTAATGAGGAATATTGCGTGTGAATTACCCGCTAGAGGCGCTAGTGTAGCGTGAAGTCTCGGAAATGTAAAATTTCATAGTTTGTGGGCGGGCTACGCGGTAGAATAATGTTATGAATATCTTATGAATACTTGAACTTAATTATGTCAAATATGAGTTAGGGGTCAGTGAATGTTAGTGCCTTAAAAGCAGAGCTATGAAAAAGAGATGCAAAATTAAGCAGGCTGAAAGAAAAGCTAATTCAGAAGTTTGTTTACTGTTTTAGGTACTTACAGTCAAGGGCATTAATATATATACAGCCATGGACCTTATTGCCAGTGGCATAAAGGCGTATAGATATTTTTGAGGTCTTGGGAACGTATATATATTTATGCCCTTGACTGTACATATATGGGTATGTTTAAGGTATTAAATGTGATTTTTAACCGACTTCAAAAAAGGAGGAGGTTCTCAATTCGTCTGTATGTTGCTTTTTTTTTTTTTTTTTTTTAACTGTTTTACCGTAAAAACAAACTTTGAAAGCTATACTTCAGGACCTTACTCTACAGTGGCGCTAACTGGTGTGCACTAAAACGATAGCCCTCATTTCGTCTGCGGGGCAATGCCGTACACAGGCGTTTGTGCCCATTCGTAATGGCGTCATTTCTTTTAAAAACATAGAATTAACAAGTTCCTCTGCTTTATCGACAGATTTAACCTATTCGGCGCCAACGACTTATATATCCGTCACGGTACGGTATTGCCCCGCAGGAGTTACCCACATTGACTATGTTTTTATTTATACGTATGTAAAATCAATGCATTTTTTTTAATTAGAGAATAGTGACGGTTTTGTCCGCTGTTATGTCAATTTTGTATATTTGATATTATTCAAGTGAAAGAAGGAAAATCGACCTTGTCCTTAGAAAAGACGTTGACACATTTAAGGAGAACCAATGATAGGTACCTAATATCTAATATATAACGGAGCCCTTTGTTTCGCATAATTATTCTTCTTCATATGTATTGTTACTCAATATTTTTTTCACCTAACACCCAAATTAGGCTGAAATTACAGGATTTAATAAACATCTATTGTGTAGATTAGTTAGGTTAGGTTAGTTTTATAATAATTTCGAAAAAAATTAATTAATAATAATTAATTGAAAAAAACGTTTTCGACCAAACGATTTTAGACGAAACAATACGTTGTAAAGAAAAATAATTATGCAAAACAATAAAGACCCAATATAAGCAATACTGATGTGGAATTTTGTATTTATATTAATATTTAGGCAATTGTAGTGTTTAAATAAAGTCACTATACAATACACAGAAATGGTGATTTTTATTCGACAATAATACATCACAATATCTGGGAAACCGAGCGTCGCTCGGGTCAGAACCGAATTTTCATCGATTTCTATAAACAAAACAAAAACAAAAGATGTACCCGAAAAAAGAACAAAATGAAAACAAAAAAGCCCTGTCCACAGCTGGGGTTCGAACCTGCAGTCTTTGCGTACTCCTACTCAGACGGCGGCGGCAGCCGCAAAATTACGAACCATATTGCGTGAAAATACAGTGAAAACGAATTTGCCCATAAATGAGGTCTAGCTAATCGTTAGAGCCGTTTTCGAGAACGCGAGTACAAATATATAATATACATATGTATATGTATATAGGCCTATGTCCAGCAGTGGACGTCTTTCGGCTGATAAGATGATGATGATGATATGTATGTATACATGATGTATACAAACGTTTCTCGTTTAATAAGTAAAGAGACTATGGTAAAACTCCAAATTATCGGCATCCAAAATACCCTAGCACACAGGTGTTTATAAATATAGGTATAATAATGTAGAATGGTACCAATAATTATTATCAGGGTGTACCTACACCTGTACAATCAAGGTCAACAATATGGTAGCAGTACACGTACAAACGATTTATTTATTTAATTCCATTTGTAACTGGCAGTTAAGTACCATTGTATTACAAACTTGTTTTTTTTTTTATTTTCATTTCATTTCTCTTTCAATCACTCTCTTTTACTCATTCATCAAGCTTGGTAGAGCCTGACCAGCGAGTCGTGCGTGTCACACAATCAATTTTTTTCAATTCTTCTCATGGCATCAATTTTATATAGGTATCAAACCAGCCGTAAATTCTTTGTTTTATTCCCCCCCATATTTTGTATTATTATTGTTTTTTTTTTAATTTGTCGCATTTTTATTGTGATACCCCTACTGGTCAGACTATATCCCTGAGGCGAACACATCGCAGTGTGGCGCCTCGCTGAGCAAGAGCTGGCTGAGGATGAGCAGCGCGCGGCAGCGGCGAGGCCGGCGGCGCTGGCGCGGGCGGCGGTATGTACTCGTGCGCATGTATATCAGCTAGAGCGATAGATAAGGTCTCGACCTCCTTATAAGCATCCAATCACTGCCTATTAACATTGTGAACGCCACAGTTACGCGTTTAGAGGGTAATATACGGGAAAAAAATAGCCTGGGAAATTGACGTAAGTCGCAAACTAAGCTCTAGGCTTGTACTATGGATACTAGGTAACGATAAAAATAATACATACTTAAATACTTTCATAAAAAATATCTAAGACACGTAAATAAATAGGTACTCGCGCACATCACACAAATATTTGCCCTTACCGTAAATCAAACCCGGGACCGCTAGCTTCGTAGGCAGGGCACTGCCAAGTTGGCTACTCGCGTCAAGGTAATGATTTGCCCTTTTAATCATTTTTCAAAAGTGTACGTTTTAAAGTAAAACTACCGTTTAAATAATGTAAAATTGGATTTTTTTTATTTAGAAATGTACTGTTGCATCTCGCCCCAGTTGCGTCCGCTAGACATCTCTATTGGCAGCGTCATCGCCATGCCGCATTGGTGGCCGACGTTCTCCATCTCTTCTTTTACTATTGCTGCAATTTAAAATTTTCCGGATACGTTACATGAAACCCTTCGTAAGTGGCGGCTCCAGAGAGAATCAAGAAATAAAACATAATAGGATCCAAGTCAAGGGTGGTTTACAATGTAAGTATATTAGCTCGAAGAAAATTGCTACCTTATAAATGGATTACCTATATTGCCGCCACTGCCTAAAGAGCAGGAATTTAATTATAGGTACTGTACGATTTACATCAAATTACATCTCTAGAATATCTTATATAGCCGTGAGATCACTGGGATACCAGCAGTTAACTTTACTTATCTTCCTTTGTCAGGTTGTCACCATATTCATATATTTGAGTGCATTAAAATCAACATGTAAGTGTAAAGCGACAAACTCACAAGCAGCTGTCTCCAGGTGGTCGTCCCGCACTTCCCAGACCAGCTCGTCGTGTATCTGCAGCACCAGCCGACCCTGGACGGGAGGACAGTGCGTTTGTAACCGCTGTTCCACGGACACCATCGCTTTCTTGCACAGGTCTGCCGCAGAACCTGACCAAGAAGAATTTAACTTATTCTTTAGATCGCTCATAATGAGCTATTAGCGGGCTGGTTGACAAAAAGGTTTATTTTTTATACCACGATCGTGGCAAACAGCGTACGGCCCGTCTGATGGTAAGCGGTTACCGTAGCCTATAGACACCTGCAACACCAGAAGTATCACGCGCGTTGCCGACCCTTTAAATACCTATTTACTCCCCTCTTGAAGAACTCAATACTGTAGTCCCCAGGGAGAACTTCGGCAGGGAGCTCATTCCACACTCGGAGTGTTTGCGGGAGGAAGTTACTTTGGAATCGTACTGTGCGCGACCATTTGGGTTCCAACGTATGAGGGTAAACCCCCCGCCGATGGCGAGCGGTACGATGGTAGAAGGTGGCCGTTGGCATCATGTCGAACAACTCCTTAACTTATTAAAAGGGGAGCTAGTATAAGAGATCCCTGCATACCGGTTAGTCTTTGAAACATCATGGTCGTTTTAGTCGGTAGTTCTAGTTCTAGTAGTTTCCCTGCCCGGCTTAATTCGAAGGATGTTTACAAATGGTCAGGTCAACTCAGGATCAGTCTCCCCTAGTTACCTTGCACGAGGAAGTTGACGGCCCGGCGCTCGGCCTGCGCGCGCAGCGCGGGGTGGGGGCCGGCGAGGTGCGGGAAGCGGCGCGCGCGCCCGCACAGCGAGCCCAGCGCGCCGCCCGCGCCCGCCGCGCGCGCCACCACCGCGCGCCCGAACGCCTTCAGCGCTGGAAACGTACCTGATCCGAAACAACACTTTGTTTTTAGACCCGCGGTTAACTTAACTACTTGATAGCTAAAATTCGAAAATATGACACATTTTGTTCAGATTTAACCATTGTTTACGATTTTTAACTAGTAGGATTACTTGAGTTTAATTTCGGATCAAAAAAGTCGCCCTACGGTTAGGGTTGCCACCCGTACTATATTATAAAGTATTATACTGTACTTTGGCTGTTTGTACTTTATAATTTACACAGCACATAAAGTACGCTAAAGTACTTTATTTTCGACATCAACGAAAAAGATTAAAAACATATAAGTTGGAACTACAAATAAAATAAAATACTTTATTTTTGCTATGCGTACTTTGTTTTTTGTTAATTTAAACCAACAAATACTTTATTTTAAGAAAAAAAAGGTGGCAACCCTACCTACGGTAGACACGGCTAGTAAGCGAACTTCGCGTTCGCGTGGATTAAAAAGGTGGCGGGTGACAGATGGATACGGACGGATTGCCGGAGACCGGGGTGGTTGGTGCTCAATTGAGAAGTCACGTCTGGCAGCGGACGGCGAATTGGCGATTGATTTAAGGAATCATAGCAATCGCAAGTAGTTATACTTATACCTAGCTAGAGTGAAAATGGTGCTTCTTGATTATTACACATTGTTCACAGTTAATTACACTCAAACTCTACAACGTGCATCATTATGCACGATGTGCACGATGCCGAGTTTACAGAACAGTCAATGTGCAAGGAAAATGGCTGCGGATGATGCTCCGACCAGTATGGGCCAATGATGAAAACCCTGTAAAGTATATCTACACCATGAATAACATCTACATTCTACAATCGAGTAAGCAGTTCCTTACGGTTGAAGCTGGTCATGACAGAGAGCGCCTGCTCGTAGCTGACGTGTAGGATCTCCATGAGCTTGCGCGCGCCTGCGCCGTACAGGCTCGCGTATACGATGCGCTTGGTGCGCTCGCGGTCCTCGCTCGAGATCTCGCCGTCGGGCTTGTTCAACCTAATATAATGACAAGATATGGCATACAGGCAGGTTAATCGTGTCCTCAATTTTTCTCCATTTAAAGTCAAATTAAATGTGAAATAATAAAATAAAAACATAATATCCACTCAAAATTATAATTGGTGCCTCTTTTGCATTTGCATAGTAAAAAGGCCACCTTCCTTTCGGAATCCCTAGTTTTCAGAAAGGGAAGTTGTGACGTATAGGTGTTTTGGCCTAAACTCGACAAAAACCAAAATCCCTGTCAAGAATGACACTAACCACTTGGCGGCCAGGACTCTGAACAGGTCCCGGCCGCTGCGCAGCGCGTCCAGCAGCGCGCCGTCGGCGGCGGCGTGCGCGAACACGCGGCACTCTATGTGCTTGAAGTCAGCTGCTAGCAGCGTGTGGCCCGGCCGCGACGTGTACACAGAGCGGAAGTTCAGCTGGGGCTCTTGGGGAGAAAAATAGATGTGACCAGAAAGTGGACAATCTGAGGCTGAACGAACACTTCAAAGACGGTAATTTCCTTAGATAAGCATTTCATTAAAGCTTTAGACACGCGTACATTACTAAGTAAAAAGTATTAGAAAAAGTAAAACAGTAACTTTTTGCGAATTTGATTTACCTTGAGCATCAGCATCATCAGGAAACACGGTGAGACTGAAGGGGGCCTTCGGGATGGCCTGGAGATTCGGATTATTTGACGCTATGCGACCGGTTGCTGCTGCTGTCTGTACCCTGCGCAAAATAATAACCTCGGACCTGGGAGTCCTGGGATCGTCTAATATTCAAGAGATCGAAAATTGTGGAGATAGGTATTTTTCAAATTCTCAAAATCCCTGATTTACATTTGGCTAAAATAATATTTGGACTTACCAAGTAGGCTTGACCAAACCGTCCTTAACATGCTGGGCTATTCCGGTGAGGAAGGTCGCGTGAGCTTTATGAAGATGTCGGTATTCCAGGATCAGTTTTGGTAATGGATGTAGGGACACCAAGCCACGTAGCTGTTAAGATATTCATGGTGTACTTTCCGATGACTTTAATAACCCACTACTTACATATTATAACATTTGAAATACATTACATTAGATACATTATAAAGTTTAACTTACCATCGTTTCAGAGGTAGACTTCGCTCCTTTACCAATCGTTTCCTTTATCTTTAAATTACTTTTCGTATCAAGTTGTAACTCATCGTACAGTATCGTTCGAACTTGCAATGTAGAATTTATCTGAAAAATTTTCCCCGCTGCTTTATAGCACTCTTGTTCTACCATCTTTATCTTTCGTAGCAGAATGTCTTCCATTGATTTTAATTTCTCTAAATCTACATTGACGCCATGGTATTCCATATCTGTGAAAGATTTGTATACGTTACATTCATAATTTGTAGAAAAACTTTTTAGTTTATGTGCTTTAAATTAAGCGATACCTACAATGCTGCCTTGCGGAACACCTTAACATATTATAAGTAAGATATTCAAATTATAAATCATCTACCTGTAATGATGGGTAAGAGTCGCATTTCAATGTCAATAAATACATTCCACACAGAATTCTCTACTAACAAAGACCTGAGCCTTGCGTAACATTCCTTCAAGAGGGTGATGTACCAGGCAGCCTTTTGCAGCGCGCACTCAGTTGCTATAGTGAACTCAGGAGTAAAGCCAAGTAGCTTTTGCAGTTCAGCAAAATTTTCTGGAGGATTGTCTGGATCTATAAGGCTTCCTCCTATCTATTCGTCATCGTCATGAAAAAAGGAAATAATTTTTAGTATGTTCTTTATTTCATGATGATATCATAAATATTTTCAAAGGATTACCTTGGCGTCAGTAATATTAAAGGTATTTTGCCTTAGCTTTACGCTATATTTAGATATGAGATAAATGAGAATTTGTTTGGCATTGTAACAAATCACATGCACCTTATGTAGAAACTCTTTCAATAAGCCACTGCAAATAAAGGATTTAATTGTTATTAATACAAAAATAAATATGGTGGTTCTTAAAATAAGATACGTAAGTATATTTTTAGTGATTCCATTCCATAGTGATTACTTATATTTACCCGCATTTAACATTTTCTTCTTTTAAATAGAAGAATTTATCGTTAAACTCTATTATAATTCCTTCGGGTACACAAGTGTCTTCCGTATGGTGATTATTTAGCTGGCATAATCCATTGCTAAAAAGGAGAATTATTTACTTTATCCTTATTGTACTAAAATGTAACATTCAACGAACGAAAAAAACAAATCGTTTAACTTATAGTAGCATTACACACAATGTTTCTAGCACTTACTTGTAAATCAAAATCATAACTACTTCATTGTTTTCTTGTTTAACTATTTTTTCCATCAGTTGCACATTCGTGTCATCTATTTTGCACACATCGAATGTTATATTTCTCACAGGGATCTGAGATTTTATTGGTGCTACGAACTTTGGTTTACCTTTCTTTGCCTTGGCGGACTCTTTGCTTTTTAGTTCATTATTAACTTGAGGCACCGGAAGTTTCTCTAAAGCCGAAAGCTCTGTCTTAGTCTCATTCTTCTCTTTATTAGGTAATCCAAATTTCATTTTACCATCTCTTTGCGCTAATTGAGATTGAATTACTTTCTTTGCTTTTTCTTTTGTATTTTTCTCAATTTCAATGAGAGGCAATGTTGGTTTAGAAGTGGTCTTCAACGTCTTATGTAATGCTATTTTCTCTGGTGTAACCTGTGTAACACTATCTTTTTGAGCTAATGTTGCTTGGACAGCTAGCTTAACTTTTTCATTAAGGTTCAGGTCAATTTCGATGGGACCCGATATTCCTGGGTCTTCTGTCCTAGCTTTCTCATTAATAGTTTCATCAATTTTGATGTGAACTGACGGTGCAGTCTTTGATACTAGCGTGTTTACTCCATCCATTGTTTGTTCCAGTAAAATTCCTCTGAGCAGATTTTCTGATTTTTCAATTTCCAAGTTATTGGTTTCTTCATTGACTATATTACTTGGATTTACATCAACTAGCCAATTTTTAACAGCCTTCTTATATTTTATTTTTCTTAAACTATTTTTTGTTACATTTCCGATAGCATCTTGCTGATATTTTACGTTTTTGACTTTTTTCGAGATCGTGTTAGTAACTTTCGTTTGATTTTTACGTTTACATAATATCTGCTTGGTTATATCAGTAGTTGCCGTTTCAGATTTTTCTATATTCTTTCCAGCATTCACTTTACCTTTAGGCAACAATATCCTAAAACTACGAGCGTTATCCTGTTCTTTTGGTTCCGATCCCGTTACCTTAATTTCTGGAAACAGTTCTGTATCAAACATATCATTCCAATTAATATTTCTTTCCTCATTCTTATTTTCCCTAGTTATCAACGCGTTATCTCTTATTTGATTTTCATCACTATCTCTGTTTAAAATATCCAAAAACTTTTCCGGTGGTACATATATATCAGCTTTATCAATACATTGCTTACTTAAAAGTAGTTTTTCGTGAGGTTTGTCGGTAAAATTAATGACTGGAGTAATCATATCGTTCGCTGTTAATATTTCGTCTTCATTTGTATCATCTGTTTCTGCTATTATAACTTGTTCTAAAGATGATGGTATGAACGCATTAGGCAAATCACCATGAGTATTATCATCATGCAAAAATTGATTTATGGAAACTTCAGGTAAAACATCTTTCTTAACCTTTACATTGCGATTAGGGGGTATCGACGGTACAGGAAAAGTATCAAATTTCTGTGCATCCTGGTAGATATCATCGTGGGACCTGTCAGTGGGAGACGACGGTACAGACGAAACCTGACGGAAACTATTGCGAGAGTATCCTAAGCTGAAAATTGAATAATACACACGACATAGGAACTACTTATTGTAAGTAAATACGGGATACGTATGCCTTAAGTTTTAAGTACATATGTATATTTTCTCATAACTGTTTGCAACAAGTCAAATCTATGTAAAGATATTAAATTTAAAGATTGCTAAAACATTGGATATAACTACCTACATATAATAAAATACTTATCGAAGTTGCACTTTAACTTTATACATGGGTTCGATATATCAATTTAAGTAGGTACATATGCGGGCTTAACATGCACGTACGAGATAAAATTTGACAGGTGCTAGAGAAATGAATACATCTATTCCATATTCTAACGTAAGACTTAACCCTTAAGGTTTAAAATAAAAGTGTCTCGTCCTACCTTTTATTACTAAAGCGCGTGCTACACGGTTTGAAACCACGGTTTCAAACAGGTGGTTTGAAACCGTGTAGCCAGTAGTTTGAAACCAAATTTCGCATGACCTTAAACGCCCTTGGCAGATGTCAAACAAATGGGCTTGTTTGAAACCGTGTAGTCGCTCGCTTCTACCAAGGTCACTTGGTTGAAACCATGGTTTCAAACCGTCTAGCACACGCTTAAGCGACTATTGCGATCTTCACATTTTTATAGCGATTTTATCAAGACGGGACACTTTTATTTTAAACCTTAAGTGTATTAAGTGTTACGTTAGAATTGGAATAGAGTATTCATTTCCCTAGTAGATACATGTCAAATTTTATCTCGTGGTTACATGCTAGGAGGCATTTGCAAAAATTTCAAATTCTAAATTTAGGTTCTAATTTAGTTTTAAAATCAAATGTATACCTAGTATATGTATTCCAAATAAAGATATTTTATTCCATAATCATTTCATACTCTTTAAGACAAAGATTAATTAAGTAGTTGACTTATAAAAAAAATACTCACTTCGAGTTCCTTCTATTTTGATCAGACCTAGGCTGATCACCCCGTCCGCTTGAATTATTATCAAATCCTGTTACCAAACCAAACACTTAAGTAGGTAGTAGGCACAGGTAGTGGTAAGTACAAAAACACGATCTAAATTTTTTTATCAATTAGCGCCACGTCCGGCGCCCGCCGCGCCACGCTCGCGGCGTAAGCCAATTAAAAATCTCAGATAATAAACATGAACAGATAAAAGAAAAAAATTAAAACTACCTGTTCGCCAATGCTTGATTAAAGTGTCTAAAACATTTCGTCCAAACGGTGATAAATGCTGTTTGTAACTGTTGGGATTGAATTGCAGGAAATTATGTCTATCCATACTCGATTTGGTTTTTAATAATGAAGATTTTTAAATTTTCAATCAGTGATCTCATCACTCCGAAACGAGCTTCTCAGTATTAGTCAGTATTTATGAGCATTTCCAAATTCCCGCCAAAAGTTTTTTTTTTTATATTAGCTGTCATGTAAAGTTCGACCGCGGTCCGAAACGTACTTTTCTTTTTATAAAATATTTTGTAAATAATGGGACCGCGTAATCGTTGCATAAATTAAAAATAGTTCCATTCAGAACTGCTGACCACTGTTATTGTTTTTTAATTTATCTCAAAGGACTGTAATCCATGCAGCCTAAAGAACTGCTACATACCACTGCTGCCATCAGTAATTTTGTCATTCATCCGTCAATGTCAAAACAAAGCGATCCGATCTGTAGGTAATGAGGATAAAACTAAATAATGAACAGTTTTCCGCAATAAAAATACGATAAATATGTGATAATTAGGATCGGTAGTACCCATTATTCATTAAAATGGCGTTGAATATAGACAGCTGCGACAGCCTGCCTCCAGACGAGGAGCCCAAATTGAAGTACGATCGAATGGGCAACGATTTGCAAAATATACTGTTAAAAGACGCAGTGAGTTGTATTTACGTGCACACTAAGTTTATATGTCTGGGCACGCAATGGGGCGTGATCCATTTGCTGGACCATGAAGGGAATACGGTCCCGTTGTCGCAGGACGGCAAGGACAAAGAGCTCCAAGCCCACGCAGTGGCCGTTAACAGGATATCTGTGGACGCGAACGGAGACTACATCGCCAGCTGCTCGGACGACGGCAAAGTGCTGGTCTATGGGCTGTACTCCGATGACAATGCACACAATTTGACCCTTGGCAGAGTCGTGAAGTCCGTGGCTCTGGATCCTAATTATTACAGATCTGGTTCAGGGAGGAGATTTCTCACAGGTAAATTATAAGCTAGATTTTTATATGAGAAAAACAAGTGGTTTATTTACATGCATTTGCAACATATGCCACCTTGCGAGCAGCAAGCTGTAAATCAACATAGTTTCCTCTTATTTTTTGCTGCTTTTAATTAAATAGTCAAATTAAAAAAAAACTGGTTTAGATTTCAAACAGTCTTTTGTGTCCCATGTTTTAAAATGCTTATTTAAGATTACCACATGTAGACCTACATGTAATTTGAAATTATTATAGGTAGTTCCATGAGAGTTGAGGCAACACACGCATCCACAAGTCATGTAAAGACAGCGGGATTTATGAAACACAGATACAAAAAAACACTAATTTCAAAATCCCGCTGTCATTACATGACTTGTTGTTGTGTGCGTGGCCTCAACTCTCGTGGAACTACCTGTACTTAAATTTAAATTTTCTAGTCTTTTATCTAAGCTAGTAGTAATCATTATTTGCTAGATAGCAAACAGTAACTGCAATTTAATTTATATGGAGTTATCTTTCTATTTTTACTTATTTTTTATTTTATATGGAAAGTACAGTCATCCAGAAAAATATCTGTGCCTGTCTCTGATTTGTGTAGTTTCTATTACTGTCAATAATTAGAATAATTCAGTTTATATTATTTGTACTAAATTGGTTTACAATTCACTCTTACTAATAGTATTTATGTTTTTTGGTGGCCACAATTCCTATTGTTCTCCTTGAAAATATTTGGCCAACCAAGCAGAAATTCTATACTGTAATTAATAAAAGGTATGTTTTACACATACTCTCCCAGATAAAAGAATTATCTTTTATCTGAGAGAGTAGATTAGAAAATTTTAAATATTTTAATGAAAACAATTTCAACACATGTTTTTTTACATGTATGTATTGGGCGAGTATAAATAATTTAACCAATTTTTGAGTTTATTAAAAAAAAATATATATATTATATATTCTATTGTACCTACCGAAGAAAAATATATCTGGACTAAAAAAGTTTATTGCAAAATGCTAACTGGTTAATTTGTATTCATCTAAACAGAAACCATTCTTGGGGTAATGAATATCACTAAACATTTACTGCCGCACTCAGAGACGTCAATTAATTTTTAAGTTTCATTAAAGTTGCTGCGTCTTATTCTAAAGCTATAGCAAAGAAAGTGACAGCAGCAACTTTAATGACACTTAAAAACTAATTGACGTCTCTGAGTGCGGCAGTTAGTCATTATGGCCTACCGGTACTATCAGTGTTCATGGGACAACTACTGCCGTTAGTTAATTATGTTTTCCTGGTGATTGTGTGTCAATTTATTTTTAGAGATTAATGATTCCGATAATAATGATTTAACATTTCAGTTGCAAAAAAAACAACTAATTTGTTAATTATGATGATTATCATACACTTACTTAATTAACTTGAATTTAAGTGATTAGCCTGCCTAAGTAAATGTTAAAATTTAATTTGTACTTATGTATCATTAATAATAAATAAATAAATAAATAAATATCAGGGACAATCTCACACAAATTGACCTAGTCCCAAACTAAGCTCTAGGCTTGTACTATGGGTACTGGACAACGATAAACATTACTTATATAGAGAAATACATACTTAAATACATAGAAAACATCCATGACTCAGGTACAAATACTCGCGCTCATCACACAAATATTTGCCCATACCGGGATTCGAACCCGGGACCGCTAGCTTCGTAGGCAGGGTCACTACCAACTAGGCTAAACGCGTCGTCAAAATATGTTAATACATAACATATAGGCTGTATACAATCATACAGTGATAAATTTCAATTTTGTGTAATGTTATCAATTTGTGTATAGCTTTGTTTGTTTATAACTGCAAACAAATTAGTATTCAGAAATATGTGACGTTCTCAATATAAAGGGACCTTATGGAGGCAGGCGGTTACGCCGTTTTTAGAACTGTTATCATAGTATTCATATACTTACAAGAACAAGAAGAGCGTAACTGTCTTCCTCCATAAGGTCCCTTTATATTGAGAACGTCACATATAGCGATTTACTATAAGAATATTATAGCAGGACACAACTAATATGGCGTGCAGGTTAAGCAATAATAGACTCTTGGTCAATGACGTAAGTACTTTAACGCGCGCCACGCTAATTGTGTTTTGCTGTGTTGGTAACAGAGAACCTCTTTCGAGTTTAAAGCTGAAGGATATCTTCACTAAAGGATGTAGGTATAGATTGCCTTGAGGTTTTTCCTAAATAAATGCTGGTACTATGTTCACTTTGTTATCTAACTTGTCCTATAGATTGTTTTTGACAATGATATGAATCTCTTGCTAGCTTTGCCCCTCCGTCTTAGATAGTTTGCTCCATTCCTTCTTCTTTTTGACTAGTTTCTCTGGGGTATTGACATTATTATTTTTCAAATTTGAAACAATGCCTCTACATAATAAGTAGCTAAATAATTTACGATTGCTCGCGATGACTATAGAAAGATATGTTTATTAATATGTCATTAAATTTAGTAGTAATCGGATGTGATTTGTTGTAGGTTGCATTCGACATATTCAAAATATGAACTAAACTCACTATCGAATTTATATGAGTAAAAGTAGCGATTCAATAGTAACCATTGTTTTATATTGTCTTTTCCAGGCGACAACAAGTTGACCCTGTACGAGAAGACGTTCCTCTCTCGCCTGCGGAGCACGGTGCTGTGCGAGTGCGGCGGCTACGTGCAGGCCATGGCCTGGCACGAGCGCTTCGTGGCCTGGGCTTCCGAGGTCGGCGTCCGCGTCTACGACCTCCAGGCCAAGTGCTCTCTCGGCCTCATCCAGTGGGAGAAGACCAACGTCTCCACCATAGAAGACTACCGCTGCAACCTCCTCTGGTCCGACAAAACGCTCATGATCGGATGGGTCGACACCATCCGAATATGCGTCATAAGAAAACGAAGCCACATAGAACTCCAAACGCGAGACGACACCGAATATCTCGTGGACCCTGTATATACCTTTCAGACTGATTACTACATTAGCGGCTTAGGGCCATTAGAAAACCAACTCGTGCTTCTAGGAGTGCCTAAAGAGTGCGACGCGGAAACGGGGAAAGCACAGAGACCTGTATTGTCCGTTGCCGACTACATAGATTGCGAGTTCAGCGAGGTCTCCACAGACTGTCTAAACATTAGAGGCTATGAAGAATATTCTTGTAACGACTACTTTTTGGATATGCTCATAGAAGAAAATAGATTTTTTATAGTATCACCTAAGGATATTGTTATCGCTAGCCCCTATGATATCGATGACCGAGTGAATTGGCTGACTGAACACGGACGATACGAAAAAGCTATAAGTGTTCTAGAAGAGATTGGGGGTAGAACTTCAAAAAACTCTGTTATGGCTGTTGGAGTGCAGTACTTAGACCATTTAATGTCAAAGCATCTCTATGGGGAAGCAGCTATACTTTGTGCCAGATTTTGCAAAAGCGACAAGGCTATGTGGGAAAGTCAAATTCTCAAGTTTGCTGGAGTTAATCAGTTACGGGCTATTAGTGCTTATGTGCCTAAAAACCCTGAGAAGGCGTTAAGCTCGCATCTTTACGAACTGATAATTTATGAATACCTCAAGGTAGACCCACAGGGCTTTCTAAAAGTAGTTCAGGAATGGAATCCGGCTCTTTACAAGACCGGGGTGATTATCAAAGAAGTTTTAGAACATCTGCTAACCACGGAAGTTGATAAGAACATCTACTTAGAAGCCTTGGCCTTATTATATTGTCATCAGAAAAAATACGACAAAGCTCTGACTGCGTACTTGAAACTGCAACACAAGGATGTTTTCACATTAATCACAAAACACAATATGTATAGTGTAATACACGATAAAATTTTAGACCTAATGACCCTCGACTGTGATAAAACTATTTCTATTCTTGTAGGCTCGCGTAATAAGATTCCCATAGATATTGTGAAAAAACAGCTGGAGAATAACGATATTTATCTGTTCAAATACCTTGACGCTTACAGCAAAGTCGAACCGAACGGCAGGTACCACGGTGAACTGGTGAAACTTTATGCCAAGTATGCTCAGGAAAAGCTTTTGCCTTTCTTAAAAAGTAGCGACAACTATCCTATTGAAAAAGCATTAGACGTATGCCAGACCAATAATTTCTATCCCGAGATGGTGTTTCTACTCGGTCGCATCGGAAACACTCGGGAAGCATTGCAGATCATCATCGAACAGCTCAATGACATCAACCAGGCCATCAACTTCTGCCAGGAGCATAACGACAAAGAATTATGGATAGACTTGATCCAGCAAACGGTTGATAAACCAGAATACGTCTCCCTTCTGCTGAAGAGGATAGGCAATTACGTAGATCCGCGGATGTTGATCGAAAACATTCAGCCCGGATGCGAGATCAAGGATCTGAAAGACTCCTTGGCCAAGATGATGTGCGATTACCACTTGCAGCTGTCAGTGCAGGAGGCCTGCAAGCCTATAACGCTCCGGAACTATTTTGAGCTGCATGAAAAGCTCATCCTAGCTCAGCAGCGAGGTATATCAGTGACGGATGACTTCTTGTGCAGTGTCTGCCAAGGGCGTATTATAATCAGGGACTTGTCGAAGGCGTCAGATCTAATAGTCTACAACTGCCGACACTCGTTTCACATAGAATGCCTGCCGGACGGCATAGCGAGTACGAACTGCGCAGTTTGCAGCGCGAGTGACGTCACGAATAGAGTGTTCGGTGACCCGAGCGGCTCGAATTGAAAATGCGCGGTCAAGTTTACATTACACATTACATCACTGATAGGCCGGCCTTACACAGTATGAATTTTAACAATCTGAATTCATATTATTAATTCAGAAAGCACGGAATTGCATACAATTTGACTATCATCCACACACAATCTGATTTTTTCAGATTATGAATTTCTCAGATTGATCTGACAGAACGCACCTCTTTCCATACATTATCTATGGACGAGCACGCACACTCTGGATTCAGATTATGAATTCAGATTCTTAAAATTCAGACTGTGTAAGGCCGGTCTTAGTGTATTAAAAGAGGTAGATGTGTCACTAGCGGTCAAATCCTGTCAATTGGTATGATTTCACGATTTCATTTAGTCGCATAATATCAGCGGTCGGTAATTTACGCTCCGCGCATACTATCAACTTTCTATCGGCCAATTATACGGTTTTCCTTATCAATTTTTACAAAGTTTGTCGAAACAAAACACAATCGGCTAACTAAATAGTCGATAGTATGCGCGGGGCCTTAGTCGCATAATATTATCCAGAACAATCAAAAACAAAGGATAGCTGTAGTGCGATAGGGATAGATAGCACTCGCGTCATAGATCAATCGTGCACAGAAGGGAAATCGTAGACAGATAGTGGAAGTAGCCCAATCATAATTTTGCTTTATTTTCGCAATTGTAGCAATGTTGACGTGGACCTAATGTAATAATACTTTTTAATTATAGCAGTAGACCGGACGATAGTTAATGACGTAGATAACTAGCTGACTGAATTGTTCGTTTCCTTGTGTAGTTCCCGGGGTTCCAGCAGTTCAGTACCCACCAGTGCACTCGGGGGACTTTTGATAACGACAATTCACAATTTCACAATTTTTATTTTTAATTATTTTTTACACGCCTTTTTTGTAATTTTTACATACCCTATGTTACTAAAGGTATAAAGAAACATACAACAGACATACAAACATACAGGACTTTAAAACGTAATAATTGTTTTGAGGCAGTTTGAATTTTAAACGTTAGTAATTGCATCGCACTGTGTTCCTATAATAATAACATTCTGGTAATTAATGTTTTTTTTTGTTATTATTATTCGCATAATAAAACTTAGTGAACGGAGAGAGTTAATTATTTTACCTTTAACGAAATGTCTCTTCTGTCTGTTCAGTAAGTAACTCAGCGCATAGAGCTCACGCTGCATCTGATCCTATGCCAAGATTTTTATCGCTGTTGAAATAAGAACCAAAATCCTATAATAAGGACAGTAGCTATCTCCTTCGTGTTCCGTATTCATTCATTTCTACGTTTAGAAGTAAGAATATTGCGACGAATGTGAGTGTGTGTGTGTGCGGCGGAGTAAATTCTAATCGCCGCGCAGTAAGAACATGTCATATCTACCTCTTCATACACTATCAGTGCATTACATAATGATTGAGCAATCTGTCCCTAAATATTGCAATTTTATCTACGAAATATAGACCAGTCACATATTCACTGTTAATTTTCATCAAATAAATGCTAAGACTTTTATCATCATATAGCTTGGCAAAAAATAGATGTGGTGACAGATGGAACTGCAAAATAATATTCAAGTGCGACCGACCCATTATGCTGCAGAAATGCACATGCACATGCATTCTTTAAAACCTTATTGTTAATTTATGCTGTTAGTTATAATAGTAATTGGAGTTTTGTAAGGCCGGGTTGAAACGATTAATTTATTATTTAAAAATGTACAGTTCGCCATCAAATATATCTGTACATATCAGAGTGGTCAAAAATATCTGAACATGCACTCTTAACACCTTGACAATAGAGTCGTGTTCAGATATTTGTGAGCACCTTGTTTGCTGCAATATATATGATGGTGACTGTACAATATTTTCTACCCATCTTGCTTATTCGTCCTGTAGTATAAAAAGGATGGGTAGCAAAACTAAAATATTGCGCAACCACAGGATAATTGATCCTTAGGCTTGACAGAAAATAGGGAATATGCATGTTTTTTTTTTGCTTTAATAAAAAGTAATTCATGTAACAAACAGTACAGAGAAATTATTTCTATAAAAATAACCAAGATATAAGCCATTAAATATTTGTTTCTATCTCTTTCTAGCAAAACTGAATTTAACATGGAGTTTATATGGCCGTTGTGCACGCTGACGTCACAGTTCATGCCGGATCTCTCTGTCTGATTAGTGGTTTTTAAATGCTTATACTATCCGTATTTTTCGGCCGATTTTAATTTCACTTTTTGCTATCTCTTTTACAGTATTTTCATATTTTGTTAAGAAATGCGATAAAAAAATTTCATGTATATTCCCTTGATATTGTATATTAATAAGTCATCTATAAAATGTATTATTACGTGAGCTCAAGTTTAGATAGTAACGTTATTATAAAAAAAAATGTAAGTGCTTAATATTTTTCCATGTATAATAATTAATAATAAATCATTTCTTACCTACATCCAATATTGAACAATGTGTACCTACGTAACGAATATTCATATAACTAATATAACTGTGTTGGTGCTTTTGTAAAGTGGCTTGTATTATTTCTCATTTGCCAATTATTAAACATACTCGTAATATCATAATTCAATTTTGTTTTTTTTTTACATCAGTTTAGTATTAGTGGTACATTAAGGTACTGAGGAATTACGGCCGCACTGAGAGGCGTCAATTAACTTTTAAGTTTGATTAAAGTTTCTGCTGTCACTTTCTTTGCTATAGCAATAGAATAAGACGCAGCAATATTAATGAAACTTGAAAATTTAGTGACTTCTCTGAATGCGGCAGTTACTTTTATTTATTTATTTATAAGTACGTCCACATCACATATATCAAACACTTACAGACAATTACTGATAGAGTTTTATCTTCTAATATACGAGACAATTACAGAGTACATAGCTTGATTATTATTAACTCGTGCATTAATCAACAATCCAAGTAGTTAGTACCTAACCAAACAACGAATTATAATACGAGTAATATAAAAAAAAGAAACAATGTACTATTAAATTAATATTAAATCGTGAGATTGTAAATTTATATAAAAAAAAAGAAAAGAGAAAAGAAAACGTGCTAATTTATAGATAACACCGATTGCGTTTTGGTTTTGAAACTGGTCAGACGATCGTGAAAGAGGTCTATGCTGTAATTTTTGCCAACGATAGCGTTGTAACCATTGCAAATTTGCACCATTGGAGACTGTAAGCCAAGATTGGTGCGAGCTAACGGTATCGACAAGGGTTTTGATATTGTTACTTAAACTATAGTCTATCCGCGTAAGAATACTGCAGGGTAAACAGGGTGTCGACGCTTAAATGCTAAAAGCCGCATGACAAAGGAAATCAAAAACGAGGTGTCTTCGTGGAGTATTACTCGACTTCCACACGATCGGGCGGTTGGGCCAACCGAGAGGGACGCAGCTATCTGTCAGAATGAGAGTAATATATAATTCTCGTTCTTACAGAACTTTCAGAAATTTGGCCGTTTTTAAACTCATTTTTGTAATTAAAAAAAATGTTTTTTTTTTGTGATGCGGCCGTTTAGCATTTAGGGAACGATGTATTCATTGGTGTATTTCTAATTTTCGGCTACCTGATTGGTCAGGGAGCGTGGCTAGGCGAATAAAGTCGTGGACAGAAACTAATAGTTGCAAAATAAAGCGTGGGGTAGTTATACATAAAATTCGATATTTCGAATGCTCTAGTATCACTTTCGCATTACAATTTGGGACCAACGACAGAAAGAGAATAAGATATCGTAATCTGATAGAGATCACATCACTTCAAGTCCTTGCCTTTCCTTTCGCATGACGATAGAAAATTATAGTTGAAAGATGACGTGACGAGTAATGTTGTGTACCGCTTATTTATGTAAAATGGTCGTAATTGACGTTTTTAGAATCTAATAATTTTCAATATAATCCAGACATCAGCGCTGCTGACTGTACCCGAATGACAGTTTAATGTTTGATAGATGTTTGACGTACGCAGCGAATATTCCAAACATTCAGTTGGCGGATTTTTAATTCGAATTATATTTTATATCATGCATATATCTGATTTATAAAATTAAATTCAATAATATGACAAATAATCATATAATCTTGTTATAAAATGAAAAAATATATCCTTTTTTTAACTATGGCTGAACGATAAAAGATCAAAGCCTTTTTCTGCGCTGAAGAAAGAGGAATGAATTAAAAACATGAGGTATTCTCACGTTAGTTTAGTTCTCAATAAAAGCAAAGCAAGCTTGATACGGTATTAAAAATATAGCTTTGCATTCGCACGTAGGGTTATTAAGAGGATTCTAAATGATTACAAAATAAAATAAGTGTGTGTGGTGACTGTGTGTTGTGTAAAAATGACAAACATGCCTCCTTATCTGGCTTCAAAAGATGAGAAGGGCAGTGGAAAAGGTGATAGCGAAAGTGGATCCGAGCTTGATGACTGGGATTTGCCTCTCAGCTACGATAAACCTAGACATTTGGAGCCTATAAAGGGGGCTGAACGTGTGGAGCACTCGTGGAGAGTGAAGGAGAAGGTTAGGTTCTGTTTATTATTGCGTAAACTCTGTTAATACAGTACTGCGTATCTACCGTCGCACATGACAACAAACACACATGGGTTGTGCAGAGTTTGTGAAATTGCGAAATAATATAAATAAATATTCGTTAACTCTTAGCTGCGATATATATTTAAGTAATTGCTAGTTGAATTCTGCGTATTATAAACAGTATAACTACATTTGTAAATTTTTAATGGTAATGTTAAAGTGGCACACTGAATTGTTTTGAGCCAGTCTGACTGAGGTTTTGGGTTAGACATTGACATTGACCTCCAAGTGTTACAGAGATGACCAAAGGCATTGGATTGCAGCACAAACTGCATTATTATGTCTTTTGCTTAGATTTTTGTTTATCATTACATTTATACAAGTTACATTTCATTTTTAATATTTGATGATATTAGTGTTCTAATTATTTGCCTCTCATTCCTAATGATGTTTGTTATGTACTGGTATAATAAAAATCTAAAGGTGCCAACTAAAGCTCATGACCTCAAGGAAACCTTATACACAAGGTGTCAGCTCACTAGTAGTCCAAACAAAAAATTTAATTAGGTCAACCCCAGGGCTACTAAAAACAACCCTATGTATGTTCAGCGATTTTTAATGGTTTTGGAGATAAATACATTTTTGTGTTTTTTGAGAGAAACTCCAGTTTTGATCAAATAATCAGTACTTCTACAAAACGTGTTAATTCTAGAGCCATGGTTTTAAGTGCCGAGCATAGTCCACTCAATATGCTAATAATAATAAAAAAAGTTAAGCAAAATATTTTTTTTTTTTATTAATACTCCCATACAAGAAACATATTTTTTTCAATATATTTTTATTTTGGTTGTATCATAAAAACAGTAAAACATACAAGTGTCAAATTTGGTATGATTATAGAATAAACCCTATAAAATAAAAACAAATACTAAAAACCTGGTGTACAGAACCCTCAGTGCGCGAGTCCGACTCGCACTTGCCTTTAATTATCTGCTTGTCAACAAAATCATTGCTCAACTTTAAATTACAATAGGAAAAAACATAATAACTTTTTTTTGTGGTAGTGGTCTTAAACCGGCCCATCTGGCAATCTAGTCTGAAAATTTAATGTGCCTAAAATTAATAACTTCACAAAAAAACATGTTTTGAAGAAAAAACGGGGAACAGTAAAAAGTACACATATCAAATATAACATTATAATATTGCATTTACATCTTATATTTTCTTCAGTACAAGACACACTGTGTTGCGCTAGTGCTGTGCCTCAATGTCGGTGTGGACCCGCCTGATGTGGTTAAAACGCAGCCCTGCGCCCGGCTTGAGTGCTGGATCGGTAAATATATCCTTGTTTATATTGTATCTATCATTTTATATGTATATTATGATGTCTTAGCTGAGCTTTGGGGTCAGTATCAGTTATTTTACACATTTTTTGAGGCAATAGCAGTAAACATTTCTTGAAGAACTTAGAATTTCCCTGGTCTCAATGGTCCCATAGCAAAGATATAAAATTAAAAAATGTGAAAAAAAATATACTAGCACCCATTATAAACCTGTTTTGCTTGCCAAAGTGTAAGATTTAACATATTTACATATTTTTTTAATGTATTGTGTATTTTATCTACCTAGGTATCTACTTTTTGACTGGTAGAGAATGCTAGTATTAACTCCGCCTTTTGTACATTTTTTTGTGCAATGAGGTAGGTAGGCCTTCCGCTTTTAACTACTTTTATACGAAAAATTATTTTAACGTTAACTCCATGAAAGCGTAAAAATAATTGCACATTATTAGCATATCCATGACCTTGTAACCATTACCCAATGTGAGCATTCATGATGTTTAACCTATATTGTTTTGACCTTGATCTCAATTTGGTCAACGGTAGATTGTTTTCTAATATGATTATGTAAATTCACTCTTTACTCACATTAGGCATGTGGTAATTTGAAAAGTTTAATAAAATCCGCCTTGCAATGTAAATAAATCAAATATTTTTAAATAAATATTTGTGCGCTATTACAGCCTACTATTTCCGTCCCACATGCTTATAAAACACTTATTTATTGTAATGATGAAGATATTGATGGTCATACATAATAACACTGGTCAACAGGGTTTTTGCCCAGTGATAATGAGTTGTAATATCAAGAAGTACGCGGTGACTAACTATTCATCAACTATGGACGTTTCACAGCTGGCTTACTTCGATTCTCTGAATTATGCTCATGGTGTGCTTGTTGTAACATGTATTGAGAGTTAACGCCGCGCATACCCACGAACAAAAACCAACCCGAGCTATCTAAGGCATAAAATTATTACCACTGCGAACGGTTTTTAATGTTCTCTTAAAATCAGTTGAATTTCTTTCATGGGTTTGCAAAAGATGTTTTTTTGTTGACCAGTGTAATTAATGATGATAACTATGTTTGTAATCACAGTTATTTTAAATGGCCAATCCATGCAATGTTTTAAGTGGTCCAGTATTACTGTTTAGCCACGACAACCATATATCTCGCTAGGATAACAGAAAATTGCCCTAAGACTGATCTATTCCTCTAGATCCGCTGTCCCTGTCTCCGAACAAGGCTCTGGAGAACATTGGGCACGCGCTGCAGTCGCAGTACGAGCGCTGGCAGCCGCGCGCGCGCTACAAGCAGTCCCTGGACCCCACCAGTGACGAGGTGAGACCTGGTGATGTGGCTGTCCCTCAGACCGCTGCCTGTCTCTGAACAAGGCTCTGGAGAACATCGGGCACGCGCTGCAGTCGCAGTACGAGCGCTGGCAGCCACGCGCGCGCTACAAGCAGTCCCTGGACCCCACCAGCGACGAGGTGAGACCTGGTGATGTGGCTGTCCCTCAGACCGCTGCCTGTCTCTGAACAAGGCTCTGGAGAACATCGGGCACGCGCTGCAGTCGCAGTACGAGCGCTGGCAGCCGCGCGCGCGCTACAAGCAGTCCCTGGACCCCACCAGTGACGAGGTGAGACCTGGTGATGTGGCTGTCCCTCAGACCGCTGCCTGTCTCTGAACAAGGCTCTGGAGAACATCGGGCACGCGCTGCAGTCGCAGTACGAGCGCTGGCAGCCACGCGCGCGCTACAAGCAGTCCCTGGACCCCACCAGCGACGAGGTGAGACCTGGTGATGTGGCTGTCCCTCAGACCGCTGCCTGTCTCTGAACAAGGCTCTGGAGAACATCGGGCACGCGCTGCAGTCGCAGTACGAGCGCTAGCAGCCACGCGCGCGCTACAAGCAGTCCCTGGACCCCACCAGCGACGAGGTGAGACCTGGTGATGTGGCTGTCCCTCAGACCGCTGCCTGTCTCTGAACAAGGCTCTGGAGAACATCGGGCACGCGCTGCAGTCGCAGTACGAGCGCTAGCAGCCACGCGCGCGCTACAAGCAGTCCCTGGACCCCAACAGCGACGAGGTGAGACCTGGTGATGTGGCTGTCCCTCAGACCGCTGCCTGTCTCCGAACAAGGCTCTGGAGAACATGGGGCACGCGCTGCAGTCGCAGTACGAGCGCAGGCAGCCGCGCGCGCGCCACAAGCAGTCCCTGGACCCCACCAGCGACGAGGTGAGACCTGGTGATGTGGCTGTCCCTCAGACCGCTGCCTGTCTCTGAAAAAGGCTCTGGAGAACATCGGGCACGCGCTGCAGTCGCAGTACGAGCGCTGGCAGCCACGCGCGCGCTACAAGCAGTCCCTGGACCCCACCAGCGACGAGGTGAGACCTGGTGATGTGGCTGTCCCTCAGACCGCTGCCTGTCTCTGAACAAGGCTCTGGAGAACATCGGGCACGCGCTGCAGTCGCAGTACGAGCGCTAGCAGCCACGCGCGCGCTACAAGCAGTCCCGGGACCCCACCAGCGACGAGGTGAGACCTGGTGATGTGGCTGTCCCTCAGACCGCTGCCTGTCTCCGAACAAGGCTCTGGAGAACATCGGGCACGCGCTGCAGTCGCAGTACGAGCGCTAGCAGCCACGCGCGCGCTACAAGCAGTCCCTGGACCCCACCAGCGACGAGGTGAGACCTGGTGATGTGGCTGTCCCTCAGACCGCTGCCTGTCTCTGAACAAGGCTCTGGAGAACATCGGGCACGCGCTGCAGTCGCAGTACGAGCGCTGGCAGCCACGCGCGCGCTACAAGCAGTCCCTGGACCCCACCAGCGACGAGGTGAGACCTGGTGATGTGGCTGTCCCTCAGACCGCTGCCTGTCTCTGAACAAGGCTCTGGAGAACATCGGGCACGCGCTGCAGTCGCAGTACGAGCGCTGGCAGCCACGCGCGCGCTACAAGCAGTCCCTGAACCCCACCAGCGACGAGGTGAGGCCTGGTGATGTGGCTGTCCCTCAGACCGCTGCCTGTCTCCGAACAAGGCTCTGGAGAACATCGGGCACGCGCTGCAGTCGCAGTACGAGCGCAGGCAGTCGCGCGCGCGCTACAAGCAGTCCCTGGACCCCACCAGCGACGAGGTGAGACCTGGTGATGTGGCTGTCCCTCAGACCGCTGCCTGTCTTCGAGCAGGCTCGGAAGAACATCGGGCGCGCTGCAGTCGCAGTACGAGCGCTGGCAGCCGCGCGCGTGCTACAAGCAGTCCCTGGACCCCACCAGTGACGAGGTGAGACCTGGTGATGTGGCTGTCCCTCAGACCGCTGCCTGTCTTCGAGCAGGCTCGGGAGAACATCGGGCGCGCTGCAGTCGCAGTACGAGCGCTGGCAGCCGCGCGCGCGCTACAAGCAGTCTCTGGACCCCACCAGTGACGAGGTGAGACCTGGTGATGTGGCCGTCTCTCAGACCGCTGCCTGTCTCCGAGCACGGCTTTGGGAAACTTTAGTTGCTAAAGCAAGAAGAAAGGAATAGGTAGAGCCGGTGTTTGATCTTTGGACTCCACTATAGTTCAGTAAGCTCAATCTCAACCGTTCCGAATGATGACGGACGTTAGCAAGAACAAGAACGTTAGCAAGCGTGGGCGGGCTTTTCGTAGCGAGGATAGGAAACTTCGCCTCCCCCAAACTCTACCACCCCGCAGGAGAATTGCGCACGAAATTGTCGCTTGGGACTGTCCTTTTTTATGAATAACTGTTTTTCTGAAACTAGTTGCAAGATTCAGAGTGTCAATGACGTGGAGAATGACAAAGAAATAATTGTGAGGAATCAGTCTTATATTGGTATGCAGCTTTAATATTAAAGTTTTGTAACGTAGGATACGTTACATAATGAAATAAATCGGAACTCAGTTTTCCGCGAATTGCAAATGCATGTCTTTCGACATATTACGGGGATTTTGGTTATCAACATGAATACGAGTAGTGACTTGAACTTTACATTACATTAATTTAAACTAAAACCCTATACATTTATTGAAACATAATTCATCCAAGCCTATGTTATGTCAACCGGCAGTTAGGATATAATTCAGGCTAATGACATAAGCGCGGCGCGTTGGCGAATTAGTGGTAATTAAGGCGCGACGGTGCGTCCTCGAGCGGGCGTTCACCCCCGGGTGTCGCGGGCGCCGCGGTGGTTTTCGCCAGGTGGGGCGGGACCAAATTCTTGTGCTCAAACTCTATTTGCTATAATAAAACATAATATAGATCAGTAACTACATCCTCGCTCTCGCACAACCTACGCTCGGCTAAAAATGTGGTCTTTTCACAAAGTTTATTCAATGAAAATGTCTCTAAGATCGAAACGAATTGACACGCGTACTCGTACTTTAAAATCCGTAAAGGCGTTTAGCCTACAGGTCACAAAGAAACATGGACACATACATACATACAGCCGAAAAACATCATCCTCCTTTTTGGTTAGTGCGGGTATAATATCTCAAATCGAGGGATAACTAGTATCCATATTACCGCAATTCCCGTAACGCGCACGACGCATATAATAGAGATAATGACTATTTATTTTTGTCGATCAGGTAGATTATCAAAAAGTATTGGACATGTACTTTTTCTTTTTTTTCACATAATAAAAAAAATACGGAGATATATTAGTAGAAATGTCGCATGACGTCACGTCTCAATACAATTTTTACACAGAAGAGACGTCACGAGCTCCCACTCCCGAACTTTAACGCGCTTTATCTTTGTCATTTGTTGTTTGATTGACAAATGAAAACATACGCGTCCAACATTTTTTGGTAATCTATCTAACGGACTAAATAGAATTTCGCTCTTTGCCCACACGGAGAAAAAAATATTTTACAATATTACCAGATTGTATTGTAGTTATGATTCTGGTGTAGGAAAACAGATTTCAGCTATGGTTAACAGATTTTTTTTTTATGACAACAAGTCATATTTTTGTTAATACCAGAATATTCTAGTTAAAATATTCTAGTACACGAAAACTTTGATATTGTGTTGGTTACCATCTAATAGTTACAAAGTAAAATATGCATTTAGCATACAACAGGTTTTGTATTCTACACAAAATTTGTTTCCTACGATACTAGGTACAGAAGTAGAATTTTATATTACAGTGTAAAAAACGTATAGTTGTCACATATAATACAATAAAATCAAGTAGAATTTACATACAATATTCTGTTAAAGGTAACTAGTTTTTTTTTCCGTTCAGTCATCATACCTATTTGGCCGTTATTCAGAGATGTCCACGCGCAATCTGAATCTGGATAATTATTTTTGTTTTTCTGTTAACAGGTTCCCTGTCCCATTTGGTTCATGAAAGCAGTTTTGTCCCTGGCATGATACGTTCATGACACAGTGCTTGGAAGTACGACGATGAGAATACACTCTTGTATGGCGATAGGGAACCTGTTAAGTTTTTTAGTACGCAGCGTATATGCTATGATTCATATTTAGATAAGTGAGTGCGGTAATTCAAGAACGGGTACCCTTTGGACTTTGCTCGTGTGATAAATGATTGCGTTATGTTTAGCGAAAATATTTGTTTGTCCTTAATTATGTATGTTAACTCATTACTCGTACAATTAAAAAACATATTTACATCTATAATAATAAATATCAGGGGACAATCTCACACAAATTGATCTAGTCCCAAACTAAGCTCTAGGCTTGTACTATGGGTACTAGACAACGATATACATACTTATATATAGAAATACATAATTAAATATATAGAAAACATCCGTGACTCAGGAACAAATACTCGCACTCATCACACAAATATCTGCCCATAACAGGATTCGAACCCGGGACCGCTAGCTTCGTAGGCAGGGTCAACTAGGCTAACCGCGTCGTCAAACATCTATACAGATTTGATTTAATACGATTTGATTTTTATATTCACTGAACTTGATCACCAGTTCACCACCGTTTTAATAGATTTATTTTTATTTTGGATCAATCAACTATTTTTTGTCCCCCGTTGCCATGGTGACGTCTCTTGGACAACTAGTTAGCTGTGACTTTAAAGAATATAAATCCACCAAACATCAGTTTTTGTGGCCATTACAAACCAATTATTTTATGGGTTTTCTTCTAAGTATTAGAAGTGTATAAAAACCATTTTCTAAGAAACTATCACTGTAGTCCGAGACACGGGGGCAACAACAACAAGAAAAAGTTGATTCACCCTTTTACTTATTTCGTTTTAGAACTGTCATACTTAAGAATAGTATTATGAATGAACAAGTTCTTTATCCTTTCGTTATTTAAATGTCTTGGTAAATATTAGCTACTGTATCGACGAATGCAGTCGTCGTTTTAAGTAGATTTCGCTACTTTAATTTTGTGTTGTCAAACTGATCCGTCTGGAATTTTTTTTTATGCCCCGTATCACGCCGTTTCCCTCCAGGTGAAGAAGCTGTGCTGCTCGCTGCGGCGGAACGCGAAGGATGAGCGGGTGCTGTTCCACTACAACGGACACGGAGTGCCCAAACCGACCTCCCAGGGCGAGATATGGGTCTTCAACCGGGTAATTGAGTTATTTCCTTCCTTCTTTTGCAGTTGTCGAACTGACATAAATTGTTGTATTTAGATTTATTGACTGAACGAAGTGAATGAATTTCGTATGTTTGTAGGATTTTCGACGTATAGTTGATTTATTTATTTATTTATTATGTACAGTTACAATAGGCTTACAGTTAAGACGAAAGCACCTACATTGTTATAATGGATCTGATCGGTTGTCTAATGTTTCGTATAAGAGATTTTTTTTTTTCGAAAGTCCGATATTAGGCTAATGCCCTGAAAAAATTCTATTTAGTCCATCATTTACATTATCAAGTTCTGCGTGACGTCACGCCGTGGCACACTTTTTAGCACGTTGTGACGTCACGAGCCTCCACTCCCGAACTTTGTTGTGCGTTATCTTTGTCAATTTTGATTGATTCGATAAAGTTATAAATACGTGTTCAATATTTTTGGATAATCTAACTCTAAATGACGGATTAAATAGAATTATTATTTTTTACCCAGGACCCTTTTCTTCACATTAGTGATATGAAAACTCATATTGAGGCTTATGGTAAGATATAAAAAAGGTACGAATCCCAGAAGGGAGGATACCTACTATAACTCGCGCACGAATTCGATTATTTTTATCATCTTTTGTTACCTCTTCATGACATTAAGGCTGAAGGGATCTTAATGAAATTTGGCAAAGAGATAGATTGTATTCTTGGAAAGGGCATGGGATACTTTTTATCCCGAAAAATTATACAGGTCCCGGATGAATAGCGATAAATAACAACGCGAATGAAGCCGCGGGTAAACGCTGGGTAATGGAATAAATGTAATGGTCGATTGTCCCCAGGCGTACACGCAGTACATCCCGCTGTCGATGTACGACCTGCAGACGTGGATGGGCGCGCCGTCGCTGTATGTGTACGACTGCTCCAGCGCCGGCGTCATCGTCGACAACTTCCGCGCCTTCGCCGACCAGCACGAGCGCGACCTCGAGGTGCGCTGCGACCTCATTGTCATTCATTGCTATTGTCAAAATCAAAATATTTATCCAGTAAATTGGCCACATACGGGCTCTTTTACACGTCGGTAATATAGAGTGAATCTACCAGTGCTTCGGACGAGACAATCATTGCGGAGAAGCGCCGCAAGAAACTCCAGCAGAAGGTCATTTTTTCAATCATAAAATACAACAATACTTAAAAGTAAGTTACAGTTACAGTAAAGTAAGTTACATTACAAGGTAATAAAGTAACAAATATGAATTATTAGAACTAGCACAAATAAAAACGTGACAATGTAAGGTCAAATACGTTAAACTAAATATAATGACTAGGAGAAAAACATGACGAGGTCTCTTCGTCAAAAGCCATAACTGTAATAATTAACTGAACAACAAGTCCTTGCAGACGTGAACAGACCGGACCCCACAAACAACACCCAGTCATTAGGGGCCGTCCGCATTACGTTGCACGTTAAGGGGGGGAGGGGGTCAACGAAGTGAGACATTGTGTAACAAGGGGTGGGAGGTTCATATCATTAGCTTCGTGCTCTCACATGTCAAAATTTGA
This sequence comes from Tortrix viridana, assembly GCA_963241965.1. Classification (NCBI taxonomy): domain Eukaryota; kingdom Metazoa; phylum Arthropoda; class Insecta; order Lepidoptera; family Tortricidae; genus Tortrix; species Tortrix viridana. Next base: position 14,413,002 of record OY725182.1, read on the forward strand.
AATTTTGAAGCTGCTGTTTTAGAATCATTCCTAGATGTAAAATTGAAAAATATGTGACGTCACACCAGAGTGCGGGAGGGGAGGTTACAAATGTGACCACATGTACGGGGGGACCAAAACCTCGTGAGATTCGCGTGACGTCACCGTAGTATATGACTTTAATTTTGACGTTTCTTTCCCCAGGTGCAAATGAACAAATCATCAGACGCCGCGCCGCCACCAGCAGTCTCGTACAAGAACTGCATCCAGCTCGGCGCCTGCGCCGCCGGGCAGTCTCTGCCCATGAGCCCCGAGCTGCCGGCGGACCTGTTCACGGCGTGCCTGACGACGCCGGTCAAGATGGCCATGAAGTGGTTCGTGCTCCGGCACTCGGCCGGCACCGCCAGCGCCGGCGTAGGCGCTCATAGACACCAGAATGTACATGATCTTATTGACAAGTGAGTTTTGTATTACAAGATCATCAAATTTTACGTCTAAACCGTGTCCCCTAGAGGAGATACAGCGTTTACATGATTTTTATGAATTATTTACGAGGTAGTGCTATTAGTTAATTTTCTAATTTTCGGGTTCAGGCCAAGCATTTTTATCCGTTAGTAATCATTGGTAAACCTTGGCATGTTTTAGGATCCCGGGGCAGGTGACAGACCGGCGCACGATGCTGGGTGAGCTGAACTGGATCTTCACAGCCATCACGGACACCATCGCGTGGAACTCGCTGCCGCCCGACCTGTTCCAGCAGCTGTTCCGTGCGGACCTGCTCACGGCCAGCCTGTGCCGGAACTTCCTGCTCGCAGACCGGATCATGCGGTGAGTGCGATGTCAGCGACGTTTATTGAGTCACTTCTAAATAAATGGCTTATTTAGAATGAACAGTCACTGAGGCTTTTTTGGTATTTGCCACTACCATTGGATTGGTCTTTCGATTGTATCACGCCATTTCATGGTTTATTTAATCTAATTATTGTGTCTGCGTTTGCAGGTCCTACAACTGCACCCCAGTCTCGGCACCCGCTCTGCCATCCCTGGCTTCCCACGCGCTGTGGGCGGCGTGGGACCAGACCCTAGACCTGGCCCTGGCCCAGCTGCCGGCCATGCTGGGCCCCAGCCCGCGGCCCTACCGCCACTCGCCCTTCTTTCGCGACCAGCTTACCGCATTCCAGGTGTGGCTGGACCTCGGTAAGTGTGAGTATCTTGACTTTGGGCGTGGAACAGACCCTGGACCCGGCTCGGGCCCAGCTGCCGGCTGCTAGTCCCAAGCCCGTGGCCGTACCGCCACTCCCCCTTCTTCCGCAGCTCACCGCCTTCCAGGTGTGTCTGGATCTCGGCAAGTGTTTGTGTGGTGTGTTGCAGCGAGCGCGCTGGGCGGCGCGTGGGCGCGGCCGCCGCCGGACCAGCTGCCCATGGTGCTGCAAGTGCTGCTGAGCACGCTGCACCGCGTGCGCGCGCTGCAGATCCTGTGCCGCTTCCTGGCGCTGGGCGCCTGGGCCGTGCGCGCCGTGCTCGCCGTCGGCATCTTCCCCTACATGCTCAAGCTGCTGCAGGCCTCCGCGCACGACCTCCGCGCCTCCATGGTCTACATATGGGCCAAGATCATCGCCGTCGACCCGGTGAGTGTACCGATCGAAGCCGTAACCCACACGGTGGGCCCACAAACATGGCGACTAACCTGCCGGCCAACCACGGCACAGGATGTAAAATGGCGGTGCGTGGATCATACTGATTGGTCAATTACATTTCCCACGCTTCAAAAACTTGTCTACTGCGCAGGTACATCGGTAAGACATATCACGTGTGGCGTACTTTACTTTGTACACATCCTCTGACAAAAAACATCCCCTTGTAATCTTTGACCAAGTTCCAAAAAAGTGACGAAAAAGTGAATTGGTGGCAAATGAAACTACAATATTCTCGAGTAACAACAACCACATCAAATCACTTTTTTTGTCCTGCATTATTGTCAGTTATAAAATATTATCGTGTCTTATTTTCAGAGCTGCCAAGTTGACCTCGTCAACGCAAAGGGCCACAAATACTTCCTCTCCATCCTCTCCGACTCGACAGTTGACGTAAGTATGGTCCAATGAATACAATTATGGGTCCCAAAAACATTTATAATGCCACGGCTGCTTCAATGTACTTAACTTTATGTAGTGGGGCATGACGTCGTGGATTGAAACCACTATAACATAATCTCTTTGTTGCAGAGTGAACATAGGACGCTCGCAGCGTATGTGTTAGCTGGGATTGTGGATAACTATCCCGCAGGACAAGAAGCGGCGCAGCAGGTATGTGTAACGACTTTCGATTCGGAATTATTATTTCAAACTCCCCACCGATGCCCAACACCCGTATCTGGCGCAGTCGGTAGGATAGGTAGTTCTAAAAAACAAATGTAGCTCTAATCTTGTCCGTCGTCCATGTTCCACCTTTGGTTTTCCGTCGTACTTTGAACGTGGTGTATCAGGTGATGTAACGCTGTCCCCAGGGCTCGATGATCTCGATCTGCCTGGAGCAGCTGTCGGACAGCTCGGCGCTGCTGCGGCAGTGGGCCTGCGTCTGCCTGGGCCGGCTGTGGCGCGGCTGCGACGCGGCGCGCTGGGCCGGCGTGCGCGACCTGGCGCACGAGAAGCTGTACCCGCTGCTGCGCGAGCCGCAGCCCGAGGTGACCGCCACGACCAGCTCAGTTCTAACAGATCCTGCTGGCTGGACTGTAGCTACAAGCTTGTATTATTTTTTTTAAATTGCGTGGAGAAGTTCGAAGGCAATGGAGCACCCATACCACACGATAGTAAGTGGTTTAGCCCACTTGTTTTTTTTTTAAGTCATGTGTTGTCTTCCCAGGTTCGTGCGGCGTGCGCGTTCGCGCTGGGAACATTTGTGGCGGCGGGCGGGTGCTGGCCGCGCACGGAACACGCCAACGCGCTCGACCAGCAAGTCGGCGCCGAGCTGGCGCGCGCGCTGCCCGGCGACGCGTCGCCGCTCGTGCGCGCCGAGATCCTGCACGGTAACTACTGCTCACCTTCAGGCTTACCTCGAGCACCAGCGTTGCGTTGAGTATAGTTTACGTTAAATAATGTTCAGTATCATCATTTACGTAATGTACTAGATAAATAATACAGGTCCTAAATGAGACCCTTGCGGCACACCTTGAAAAAATACTTCGTTCTTTCAGAATACTCAAACGAATACTGCCCTATTTCAACTGCCTGAGACCAGCTTTCCACTTTACATTTATTCAAGCTAAATAGATCGCCATTTACACTAACATTAAAAAAAAATGTTTATATGTGTTTTGAAAAATGTAATCAAACGCTTTGGCAAAGTTTGTAACACGGCGTTCACTTGATGTGGCAGGTCACCATCAGATGGGACTAATAAATGTCTAAGAAGAGAACCTGGACAGTACAGATACTTCCAGAAGTAGCCTGAGCATCAAGCAAAGCTATCGTCTAAGCTATTGCTAGATTTGTTTGTCACTTGACAATGTAATTCTTGCGCGCCCCACCAGTCAAATTGACGTTGCACGGTTGCGTCATTGTATGATAAAGTACTTAGTGGGGGAGATTACGTAATTCACGACGTCCCTGAATTTAAAACACTAGCTTGTAAATGTCTCGTAAACTGAAGTCCTTATTTTGATGCGAGTCAAAATGTTTTATAGCGCTCCAGTGGATGGTGCTGATATTTGAGCAGCATTTCATCGCGGTGTACATCCAGGAGAGAATGAGGAAAAGTGACAAGTGAGTATCATTTAAATTCCGTAATTATAAGTATTCGTACAATGAGATAACGGCAATGACGACGGTGGTAATATGAATATTATGAATGGTTGATGATGTCGGTAGTGTTGGTAATGACGTCACTGTGATGATGTTTATAATAAAGCGTTGCATCAGTTGTTAGCAAGAACGGCCTACTATTAGATTGAAGTTTGGTAATTGGCCACTTTAAGTGTTTAGCGGTAACGTAATGGTTTCCTGCTACATAAACGCATATTGCTTGTCTCAGCGACAATCCTAATGTATAAATACCCAAGCACTTATAATAAACGTTTTATATCGGTCTTATTTCGCACCTACAACTGGCGTTCTTATTCCACCCTCCTGATCATAGAAGCGATTCCCTCTATAACTGTATTCTAATATTACAAGATGTAGAATTATTTACATGATACGCACTAAATCTGTGCAACAATCTGTCGCGTTGAGGATGACGATGATGTTAGAGAGGTCGATGATGTTAGTAGTGTTGATGATGTACGTCCCCAGCGAGTCGAAGCGCGGCGGCGGCGGGCCGGTGGACTGCGGGCAGGACGCGCTGGTGGCGGGCGGGCGCGGCGCCGACGCCAAGCGCAAGCCGCAGGCGCAGGCGCTGCCCACCATCGGTCAGTACTGACTCCTCCTCATTAACTCTGCTCGGACGCTAGCCATCAAAATGCATGTTCACAGTATCGTAATGCAAATGTTGGCAGGCTTCGGGTCGGTGTACATGAAGCTGTGGAGCACGCTGCTCGCCATGGCGCGCGAGCCGCACCCGCAGGTCTCGGCCATGGCGGCCGACGTCATCAACTACATCTCCGACCAGGTAACGTGGGGCCTCAGTCGTTTTATTGGTTGTTTCACACGCTGGCATTGGCGCAGTCGGTAGGATCACTTTTACCTCTCGAAAATCGTTAAAGAAAAATTGAGAATTTCGTTTTTTGTAGCTGGATAACGTGGCCTGCGACATCGACACGCGCGGCCTGTCGCACAGCTCGCACGCGCCGCACGGGTCCGGCGGCTCGTCGTCGCTGCCGCCCTCGCCCAACCTGCACACGGCGCTCAGCCCGCGGGACCACACGCGCACGCTGCCCTCTGCGCACCACTGTGAGTGTAGCGAGCATGCAGCGAGCACGGCTCGCGCCGCTCGTCGTCACTGCCGCCCTCGCCCAACCTGCACACGGCGCTCAGCCCGCGGGACCACACGCGCACGCTGCCCTCTGCGCACCACTGTGAGTGTAGCGAGCATGCAGCGAGCACGGCTCGCGCCGCTCGTCGTCACTGCCGCCCTCGCCCAACCTGCACACGGCGCTCAGCCCGCGGGACCACACGCGCACGCTGCCCTCTGCGCACCACTGTGAGTGTCGCGAGCATGTAGCGAGCACGGCTCGCGCCGCTCGTCGTCGCTGCCGCCCTCGCCAGTTGACAATCTGTGACGTCATCGGCGTAGTTCAGTCTCTGGCGGTCATCTTTAAAGACGGGCCGAAGCATCAGCTGAAGCACTTATGTGACTTTCTATACTAACATTACTTAAACCCATTAGATGCCCGTGGCTCAGTCGTGCTAATGTCGTTTAACGGGAGTATCGTAAGTTGCATTATTTTCAATTTGTGTCTGAACTTTAAACTAATTGACGATTTGAATTATTGTAAAATCGAAACAAAAAACGAACACTCAACGGTTCACGCACGTTTTCGTCAGGTAACGGGCCGACATGTTTCGGCTCATCAGGAGTCGTTCATCAGGCCGCCGGCGCAGTTACCAACAACACCCCACGCTGTGGCCGGTGTGCTGTGTGAGGGAGAAGATAGACACCTGATGAGTCCGAAACATGTCGCCCATGTTACCTGACTAAATCGTGCGTAAACCGTTGAGTGTTCGTTTTTTGTTTCTAATAATGACTCTGGCTAGTTTAAATTTTATAAGGTCCTTTTGTGTTTTGTTTTTGTGACGATCTTTGCATGTTTTGTTATGATTTTAAGCGAATATTATGTCTAATACAATAACTATAACCACAGCAGTATTCACCTGACCCTGGGTAAGTGAGTGTGTGTGTGCATGCGTTGATTGTGTGTGTCGTGTGTTGCAGTCGGCCGGCGCGCGCGCGGCTTGCCGACCACCATCTCCGAAGACTCTATGGCTACTCGCCAGAGAGACTCGGGGTCATCTACTTGTAGTAAGTGCTTTAAATTGCTGTTTAATATATGTATTAACTGGTCCCAAAATTAAATATGAGCAATCGAAAAATCTAGAGAAGTAAATTTTGGATCCAGTAAAGATGTCTGTAGATAGCATAATATGTTCACGGTTCACGTTTATAAAATCATTGAATCAAAGCTAAGTGAAGTATGAAGACAAGGATTGACGTCGTTTCGTTTATATAGGGAAGAAATTACAAGGGTCCTAGCAGAGAACCTTGAGGCACACCGTTCGGTTCTGATTGTCAGTATTATTAGGTTAAGTTTCTTATAACGATTGAATATTTACCTATATTGTTATAATTTATATTTAACGAAGAAAATCTTTTTTAATATTAATATTTTATGCGCGTTTTTCAAGTGTAAAGTGTGGTCAATCTTATCAAACGCTTCTTTGTAGTCTGTATAAAGCCTGGGCCACACCGGATGCGTGGCGTAGACGTGCACGTGCGCGTTCGCGTTCCACTGCGTTGTACCTATAGCTGCGTCCTCATATGAGGATTCATACTATACAAAGCAGTGGAACGCGAACGCGCACGTGCACGTCTACGCCACGCATCCGGTGTGGGCCAGGCTTAAATAACATCGTCTTGTTTATGTTACAAAAGTACTATTATGTGTAATATTTGGGATATTTTTTTAAATCAGGAAGAAGGAACAAAAGAAGCTTAATTTTCCGTGTTTCCGTAGGTCAGCAGGCAAAAAAGCCTATAGTATCGACGCAGTTCGTGGAGTGGGCGTCGGCGGTGTTCTCGCGCGCGGAGGAGGGCGCGCGCGCCGGCGAGCCCGACCCCGAGAGCCGCGCCGCGCACGCGCGCGCCTGGCGCCGCCAGCGCAACCGCAGCCTGCGCCACGACGCCACCGGTCGGTGGACGCTCATGAAAATATTACCTAACTTAACAGAGTTATAAAATCCCGACTAAATCGGGACCCCCTAATTTCAAAGCGCATAACTTTTAAATGGCTTAACGGATTTTCATAAAACCAAGCTAATAACACTCGTTTAGTCATATTTCAAACAAAAAACTATATCAAAATCGGTATATCCGTTCAGAAGCGATACCACAGACAGATACTCAGCTACACAAATACACACGTTAACCTTATATGTTCGCGCCACTAACTAAGACGCGCGGGAGGAGGGGCGGGGGGCGCTCGGCTCCAAGCGACCGGCGTCGGCGCACGCTGCCCGCGCTCTGGTAAGCTAGTAACAGGCAAGCCTTCGGCGGAATCATATAACACCCCTCTTTTTACGTTGGAGGTTAATAAAAATAAACAAATAACAGGCATAGTCTCACACAAATTGGCTTAGTCCCAAACATCAAACTAAGCTCGAGGCTTGTGCTATTGGTACTTGGTAACGATAAAAATACTTTAATAGAAAAATATATGTATACTCAAATACTCAGTCTCAGGAACAAATACACACAAATATTTACCGGGATTTGAGCCCGGGACCGCTAGCTTCATAGGCAGGGTCAGTAGCAACTAGGCTAACGGCGTCGCGTATTGCAGCGCTGCTGGCGACGCGCGCGCCGCGGCTGGAGGCGCAGGCGTTCCACTCGCGCTGCGTGCTGCCGCCCGCCGTCATCCTCTTCCACCCCTACGAGCAGCACATCGCGCTCGCCTCCAAGGACAACTTTGGGTTAGTACCATTCGAAAATTAAATATGCCCTCACTTTCGGCTCGGTCTTCTAACTTGGATTCGTTTTACAAGCGATAGCTTCCCGGCCTCTATGAATTCGTTGCATTTGTTATTTGAAATGCAGCTAACAGAAAGAGAAGCTCTTTAATATCTCAAAAACGACGCTTCGACGTTAGCTCGACGCGAGTAGAACGTGATGGCGGCTCGATGCGTGCGAACGACGCGACGCTGTCTGTGTGACCGACGCGACGCTGTCTGTGTGACCGACGCGACGCTGTCTGTGTCACCGACGCGACGCTGTCTGTGTCACCGACGCGACGCTGTCTGTGTCACCGACGCGACGCTGTCTGTGTCACCGACGCGACGCTGTCTGTGTCACCGACGCGACGCTGTCTGTGTGACCGACGCGACGCTGTCTGTGTGACCGACGCGACGCTGTCTGTGTGACCGACGCGACGCTGTCTGTGTGGCCGACGCGACGCTGTCTGTGTGACCGACGCGACGCTGTCCGTGTGAATAACGCGACGCTGTCCGTGTGAATAACGCGACGCTGTCTGTGTGACCAACGCGCCACGCTACGTCGAGCCGGCGTTCCGCTTCACTGGCGGTGAACATGCTGTGTCTCAAGCTCTATTGTCTGTGTCTGTCCAGCCGTTCACGCGTGATGCCGTGACCAAGGGAAATAGGGATTAGGGATCTATATGACGGAGGAGGAGGTGTTTCTTTATTGATAGTATTCATATACTATACTATATATATATATAACGCCAACTCAAGCAACTTATAGTTTGAACGGGTCTCCATTAACCGAGGTAACCAGGATTCGCGATCTCGGCATTGTTATCGACGGTGCCCTAACATTTCGAGAACATATAGACAGCGTTGCTAAAAAGGCTTCCAAGTTGTCAGGGTTTATAAGTAGGCAAATAAAATGTTTCAAAGACCCTAAAGTCCTTATTCCGGTGTACAATTGCGTTGTCAGAAGTATTCTGGAGTATGGGGCTCCTGTTTGGAACCCGGGCTTAGGTGCACGCTGACTGTATCGAGAGAATACAAAAAAGCTTTCTTTACCATCTAGCTTTTAGTCAGAACAAAGCTAAGATAAAACCCTCTTATGAGACTAGACTTAAATGCTACAAAATGGATTCGTTATATAACAGGCGAAAAGCAGGTGACATTATGTTCCTCTATTGTCTGACCGTGCCTTAGTTATTTAGTTAGTTAGTTTTTAGTATTGTATAGCTTCGATATCCAGGAAAATATATTGTTCAAAATCTCTTTTATATGTTAGTACTACAAATGTATTGTCATCACAACGCTAATAGATGGTGTTAGTTGGTCATTCTGCTTCAGTAAAATCTGTAAACAAATGTCACTACAGATGTCGCTGTCACCATAAGCCCGATTCCTACATCGCGCAGACGAGATTTTCCCACATATGTACATAGGGCTCGGCAACTTTATCAATGTAACCTTTTTATCTAGCTCTTCGTAGTGTTTATACAATATACGTATTAAATGCAAATGTGTGTGTGATTTTTGGGACCCCTTTCTTCATGGTCCTTCGAACCGGATGCGGCATTGATGGATATCCGACGACGCTGAAAACATCGTGAAGCAGCATCAGAGTGACGTAAGCAATGGACGTACCAGTGTGATAAGTGAAGTGATATAACTGTAAGTACATTCATATAATTAAAGTCAGTGCGAACAGTTAATTGGTAATTAATTAAATTTAACTTTGAACTTTGCATAAATAATTCAATTAATTAAAGACTTAGAAAATTTAACTTTCTTGGACTTAGAATAATTTGTGTTGCTTAGGACTTAGAATAGTTTTGTGAAAAGTGAACAGACGGGAAACCTATGCCCGATTTCACCCAGAGTGACAAAGTTCTAAACACTTAGAAAAATTGCAAACAATTTGGACTTGTAAAATTTCCGGCATAGAAAATTTGTCTTAGAAGCATTGACTATGGAGGAATTAATAAGGATGCAGGATGACTTGGCTGCTCGAATTAACAAAGCATTCGTCAATTATAAGAAGTCTCCTAAGGAACGTCTGCACTCAGCGCAGTATTTAAGTATCAGATTGGAATTACTGGAGACATTATGGACTCAGTTTGAGTCAACACACACCAAAATGGTACGAGAATCTGATAGCATGCGACTGGCCGAAAGTTCTTACATGACAAGTGATACTTATGAAGTCATGGAAGAAACGTTCATAGAGTACAAATCTGCCTTGAAACTGCAGTTATTTAAGTTAACGGAGACAAGTTCTTGTATTCAACCTGATCCAGAACAGAAACCAAGCAACAACAAATCTTGTGAACACCAAGTACGATTACCTAAAATTTCGATTCCACCATTCTCTGGTAAATATTCGGAGTGGATTAGTTTCCGAGATTTGTTTGTATCTCTTGTCCATAATAACAAGTCACTGGATAATGTGCAGAAACTCCACTATTTAAAAGGACATCTCACCGGAGAAGCGGAATCACTCTTGCGACACATTCCTATTACACAGGATAATTTCTTTATATGCTGGGATACATTAGAAAGGAGATACAACAACAAAAAATATCTGTCGAATTGTATTTTGAAGCGCTTCCTTAGTCAACGGAACATTAACTCAGAGTCTGCTGTAGGACTCAAAGAACTGTTGGACACGTCCAATGAGTGCCTACATGGCTTAAGCAATTTAGGGATTGATATTAGTACCTGGGACATCATTGTAATTCACATTCTTTGCCTAAAATTAGATAGCGAAACCAGGAAACAGTGGGAACTAAAAGTGAGTGAGTCTTCAGAGGATCTTCCCACGTTTACTCAATTTCAGGAGTTTTTAGAAACTAAATTTAGAGCGCTTGAATTTATAGATCCGAAGTTTGTAAAAAATACTGCAGTTAATAAGTCTGGTTACAATTATGTTTCAAACAACAATGATCATAAGGTTCATCATGTGTCAACGACCCCATCATGCATTTATTGTTCCGATGGTCACAAAATAGCGTTTTGTAAAATGTTCGCCAAGTTAGACACTGACAATCGGCGTGCTTACGTCCAATCCAACAATTTGTGTTTTAATTGTTTGAATCAAGGTCACTCTGTATTTTCATGTCGTCAGCCAACTAGGTGCCGCATATGTACGAAAAAACACCACTCATTATTACATCCTAAAGGTCACACGAGTTCAACTGAGTCTAATGTCGGGATAAATCACTCGGTTGAAAAAACTAATCCACCACAGGCATTGTCATCTCACGAAGAAGCTAGTAACATTACAACCTGTTTTTCGACCAGTCGCAGTCAAGTTTTGCTGGCTACGGCTTTAGTTGAGGCTCAATCGAAAACAGGCACGGGTATAACTGTTAGATGTTTACTCGACCAAGGCTCTCAGGCTTCCTTTATCACGGAGTCTGCCGTCCAACTACTTGGATTGAAAAAAGTAACACATACAAGCACAATCTCGGGTTTAGGAAGTGACCAAGGCGTGTCTTTGGCGTCTAAGTCGTTAGTTAAAGTAAATATTCAGTCACTTCATGATCCCAACTTTTGTATAGGTGTGCAAGCATTTGTACTCAGCAAACTCACGTCAATTCTACCCGAAAGGAGAGTTGTAGTCGAGCTTCATTCAGAGTTTGCGAACCTCAAATTAGCAGATCCAACTTTTGATTGTCCAAATAAAATCGACATGCTCCTCGGGGCCGATGTTTATGGCCAAATCTTATTAGATGGAATAATCAAAGGTACAACAGGGACATTAACAGCGCAACTAACCGCGTTCGGTTGGATTCTCTCTGGTCCTGTTGCTAAAACGAATACTTTGCTCTCCAAAGGTGTTAGTGTAAACCATGTTCAAGTTAACGATAATGACATGTTAAAACGCTTTTGGGAGATTGAAAGTGATTGTTTTGTTGTAGACACCAAGAAGCAGTATACTGAAGAGGAAAAAAAATGTGAAGAAATATATGCAGCCACTACAAAGCGAGACAGCTCTGGGCGATACATTGTGAAGCTTCCGTTCCGTGAGTTGAATCCGGAATGTACACAAGGGAACTCAGAATTTATAGCTGCCAAACGCTTCTCTTTTCTAGAAAAAAGGCTGGAAGGGAACTTAGAACTAAAAGCGAGATATACTGAAGTTATAAAAGAATACCTGCAGTTAGGTCATCTAATAGAGGTAGCAGATCCAAAGAAGAACGAACAGCGGTCCACGTATTTGCCTCATCATGCGGTCATTCGAGAAGATAAGAGCACTACGAAAGTGAGAGTAGTCTTTGACGCATCATGTAAAAATAGTAACGGAGTATCCCTGAATGACTCGCTAATGATAGGACCGACTTTACAGCCAACTTTGCGCAATTTAATACTGAGTTGGCGAAAATTTCCAGTCTGTCTAGTAGCTGATATAGTTAAGATGTATCGGCAGGTGCTGGTTGATGAGATGGATACCGACTATCAAAGGATTCTTTGGCGCGATAATCCAAATGAGCCTCTGAAACACTATAAATTGTTACGTGTTACCTTTGGAACTGCCGCTGCACCCTACCTCGCGGTTCGCACGTTACAACAGGTAGCCCACGATGAAGGGAAAAACTTTCCTCTAGCTGAAGAATAGTCCTGAAACATTTCTATGTGGATGATGTACTAACAGGCTGTGAAACGATAGAAGAAGGTGAAACAGTTTTCAGGGAGTTAAACGAGATGCTAGGAAAGGGAGGTTTTGAACTTCAAAAATGGAGTAGTAACAGCGATCATTTGATGCAACAGTTAACAGAAGATAAACGAAAGTTAGCAGAAAAGGTAGAATTAAAGGAAGACAATGTAATGAAAATATTAGGCCTTACCTGGAACAGAAGCAGCGATGAATTTGAGTATGTAGTTCAGCTTCCACCGATGAAATTGCCTGTAACAAAAAGAAGTGCAATATCGGATATATCAAGGCTATTCGACCCGTTAGGTTGGTTGGCTCCAGTAATCATCTCAGCAAAGATATTCATCCAAAAAATATGGCTGTCGGGTATTGAGTGGGATGACGAATTACCACCTCAGTTACTGAAAGAATGGCTGAACTATAGAAACAAGCTGAATCAACTTACAAAGTTCAAGCTACCTAGATGGATTTGTACTAGCAAAACTGATGAGATTCTGGAACTGCAAGGGTTCTGTGACGCTTCCGATAGCGCATATGCAGCTGTTGTATATGCACGTGTAGTAGACTGCCAAGGAAATGTATATACATCGTTGATAACGTCGAAGACTAAGGTGGCTCCTATTAAGACAGTGTCAATACCGCGACTGGAGTTATGTGGGGCAGTATTACTTGCCAAACTCTTAACAGAGGTTGCAAAGGTTATGAATATAAACAGAACGAACATTCATGCTTGGACAGATTCCTCTGTGGTCTTGTCATGGATTAATAGTCGACCAAGTCGTTGGAAAACCTTCGTCGCAAATCGGGTCACGGAAATCGTTACTTTACTGGAACCTCATCAATGGGCACATGTTTGCTCCAAGGATAACCCATCAGACTGCGCGTCAAGAGGTATATATGAGTTTAAAGATGTACAGTTGTGGAAGGAAGGTCCGTCGTGGCTGAAAGAGAAAAATGTAAATTATAAGAAGGTAGTTAAAAAAGAGACGCATTTAGAAGAAAAAACTAATAAGGTATGTTTACTTAATACCTGTGAAAGTGGTGAAGATGTAGAAGAAAGTATAATGACCAGATTTTCTACATTGAGAAAACTTATTCGTGTTATTGCGTATTGCAAACGATTTATCAAGTATGGTCAGAAACGAAATGTTACGGACTGGCTTACCAGTGAAGAACTACGGGACAGTCTGCTGATTTGCATAAAAATAACACAAGCAAAACACTTTAAAGAAGAATTAAAAAGCCTGAAGGAAAATGAGTCTATAAGCAAAAAAAGTAAACTTACCACGTTAAGTCCAATCGTTGATGATCGTGGAATCTTGAAAGTTGGTGGCAGGTTACAACACGCGGGAATCAGCGAAGAAATGAAACACCCAGTAATTTTGCCTCATCGGTCGCACCTTACCAGTTTGATTATAACTGAAGCTCATGAAAAAACTCTGCATGGTGGGCCGCAACTTATGCTCAATTATTTGAGATCAAAATATTGGGTGGTAGGAGCAAAGAACTTAGTTAGAGTTTTTGTGCGTAGATGTATACGTTGTATTCGTTATGCTGCTTTATCAACCCAACCATTCATGGGACAATTGCCATCCACGAGGGTAACAGCCAATCGCCCTTTTCTAAAAAGTGGAGTGGATTACGCAGGGCCTATCAGTATGAGAACTTCTAAAGGTAGAGGCCATCATGCGTACAAAGGCTACATCTGTCTATTCGTATGCATGGTAACCAGAGCTGTTCATCTAGAAGCAGTAAGCGATTTAACAGCACAAGGTTTTCTGGCTGCTTTTAAGCGCTTTGTTGCAAGACGTGGCCATTGCGCCGAACTCTGGAGCGACAATGGAACCAATTTCGTGGGCGCAGCTCGCGAATTAAAGCAACTGTTTGCTGAAGGAAGATCAAGTGTAACTAAACATATCGCAGAATATCTTGCTTGTGAAGGCACTCGCTGGCATTTTATCCCACCACAATCCCCTAACTTTGGCGGACTTTGGGAAGCAGGCATAAAATCTACTAAACATCATCTTAAGAGAGTGGTCGGTGATACGACACTCACTTTCGAGGAAATGACGACCATGTTATCACAAATTGAAGCGTGCCTAAATTCTAGGCCCATATCTCAAATTACGGAGAATCTAGAAGATCCAATCGCCTTAACGCCAGGACACTTTCTCGTAGGGGAACCACTAGTGTTAATTCCTGAAGGTGACTACACAAGTTCATCCTTAAGTAGCTTGAAGAGATGGCAATTCACGCAGAAATTGGTACAGGACTTCTGGCGCCGTTGGTCGCGTGAATATTTAACTCAGTTTCACCACCGTTATAAGTGGACTCACCAAACCCCGGAGCCGTCAGTCGGGAACGTAGTACTTGTGAAGGAGGATAATCTTCCGCCATCTAGTTGGTTGTACGGACTAGTTGTAGAGAAACATCCTGGATTGGACGGTGTTACGCGAGTTGTCAGTCTCAAAAGCAAGGGCAAGATTTTTAAACGACCTGTAAGCAAATTATGTTTCTTGCCCATAGAAAAATAATTTTATAAATGTTGTATTGCATGGTGGGCGGAATTAAGGACATCGTTCCTCAGTTCGTCCTTGGTGGGCGGTATGTCTGACCGTGCCTTAGTTATTTAGTTAGTTAGTTTTTAGTATTGTATAGCTTCGATATCCAGGAAAATATATTGTTCAAAATCTCTTTTATATGTTAGTACTACAAATGTATTGTCATCACAACGCTAATAGATGGTGTTAGTTGGTCATTCTGCTTCAGTAAAATCTGTAAACAAATGTCACTACAGATGTCGCTGTCACCATAAGCCCGATTCCTACATCGCGCAGACGAGATTTTCCCACATATGTACATAGGGCTCGGCAACTTTATCAATGTAACCTTTTTATCTAGCTCTTCGTAGTGTTTATACAATATACGTATTAAATGCAAATGTGTGTGTGATTTTTGGGACCCCTTTCTTCATCTATAAACTCTTAAACGGTCTCGTGGACAGTCCAGAGCTGCTCGAAAATATCAGAATTGTTGTTCCTCGACCAGGCAGTCGTTTGTGCAATAGGAAGCCCTTTTTTCTCCCTTATTGTCGCACAAATGTTGGGAAGCATGCACCCTCCATAGAATGATTGCATCATATACTGGCATAAAGTCAGACTTAGACCCATATTGTTGTTCTTTGACCTCCGCTAAAATTAAAATTAGACAAAGCGTTAAGTCCCTCGCATAGTCCCGCACTTAGTTGCTAACCTCCCAAATCATAACTCATATCATAACTATAGGTTTAGTTCATTATTGCTGTTTTAAGACATATTTAGTAATGTTTGTTTAAACTTTTTTTATTACTGTTTACTATTAAAGCATGCTGTGTATATATATATATATATATATATATATATAAAATAACTGATTTATTACTTGCCAGGATCTGGGACTGGGGCACGGCGGCGAAGCTCTGCGTGGGCTCGTGGCGCAAGTCGTGGGGCCGCGTCACGGCGCTCGCGTACCTCAACGCGCACGAGCGCGCGCTGCTCGCCGTCGCCTCGCACGCCGGCCACCTCGCCATCTACAGGTCGGTCACTGCGCCGTGTGCCGCGTGCCGCGTGCTGTGTGCCGCGTGCCGCGTCACGGCATCGGAGACGAAGTAACAAGCAGGCGGTGACCAAACACCTACTGCTGTCTTATCGATATGAGATTTGCATCGAGTCAGCTTGAACCGCGTGCGTGTTCCGCAGGCCTTCCGGCAGCAGCATGGAGCCCGCGCTCGTGTCGGCGTGGCGCGCGCTCGACGTGCGCCCCGCCGCCGACTACCGCCCGCCGCCCGCGCAGCCGCTCTACAGTCAGTAACACGCGCGCGCACACACGCACACTCAGACACATACAAACAGACACACACAGACACCCGCACAGAGAGAGAGAGAGAGGGAGGGAAGGAGGGAGAGACGCACACCAGACAGGCTAATAAAAACACATACAGTGGTGAATCAACTTTTAAGCTACTCCTTTTCTTTTGTGGCACTAAAACTTGCCTGGTGACTTATGATTAATAGTAATTTATGAATATTAAAATCAGACCATCAAATTTACAGATCCCACATGTTAGACACCTAAAATATTTCTTAATTTTCGAAAAACCCTGGTAACTCAGGGGAAAATGCACATTTTTTATACAAAAACTATTTCAGAACAATTTTTTTAAATGTAAGCCTATTTGTCGGATTTTATAAACGTGTAAGCCACGACGTTAGCAAATAAATAGTGTTTCTAATAAATATAATTTGTGACACATTTCGAAAAATGGGGATAACCTACCTTAAAAGTTGATTCACCCATAGACTCACAAATTTATCCTACCCCCAGATAATAATATTAAGTTATCACTCTTTTTATATATCTTATTTTTTGGTTTGCAGTTTTTTTATTTAATCAGCATCGAAAACCAGCAGTTAAATCAATTGATCAGCATATAATGTTTTGTTTGGCAATAAATAAATAACCGGGCGCAACACTTGGTCCGCAACTACATCAAATATTGTCGGCAAATTAATCAATATTTGGTAAGCTTAATAAATAGTGCCGCTAAATAAATAATCGCGATAAAAATAATTATTTGATCCGCAAAATTATTAATTGGTCAGCAAAATTACACAACGGCAAACATTCAAATTTAAGTGGTAAGCAGAAATATCAAATTTGCTAATTTAGGTCAATTTCAACTTGATAGGTTAGGTAGGTTAGAGCTGTGCCGCGCCATAACCACCCAGGATAGGAGCTCCGCGCAGCGGAGCTCCATCGACTTCGTCGTACATTTCTTAATAAATAAGCATTATTTATGCTCTCCGTACTTTAGCTAACCGATAAACTGAAATTTTATTAAATGTTCTCACAAAATGCACTAAATATATTTCAATGGCTTTCCAATCAATTTTAGAGCAGCTCAATTAATTGCTGATAAAATTTTGATATTTTATCTGACCATAAATTGCTGACCAAATGCATTTTTCTGCTGACCAAAACGTCAACATTCTGCAAACCATTTAAATCATACCCTTACCATTTTATTATGTTACCTATCTATAAGTCGAATTTTATGCATAATAACATGACTCCATTCCAAACACTATTTGGTCGGTGGAATCGTTATATATTTATGTTTCATTCATTATTCTGTGGCTGCCGTAACTAATTCAAGTGTTGTCCCATGACCACGCTCCTGTGCTATTTTCATTGCCAAAGACCATTGCATCGCGCCGTGCGTTTCCAGTTCTTGCTGGACTAACGCGTACTAACTCTCCCAAATGTTCCTGCAGCCACTCGAGGTTTCAAAATCCGGTTAAGTGCGAGTCGGACTCGCGCACTGAGGGTTCCGTACACATTTGGCCGGTTTTTAGTATTTGTTGTTTTTCTATAGGGTTTGTTCTACACATAATCATACCAAATTTCGATAGAATACAAAAAACGTTGAAGTAACACGTTTCTTGTATGGGGAACTCCCTTTATTATTTAACTTTTTGACGTGTTTATTATTTGTCAAGAAAACCGCCGTTATATCACATATTTTGCAAAAAAATCAACGGGCTATCTTTTACGGTTCAAAAGATACAACTCTTTAAATTTCGGACGAACGGACGGATAGCGTAGGCACCCTTCGCGTACGGAACCCTAAAAAGGGATATGTCATACAAATTCATTATAAAGTTTGTAAGTCTATTTTGGGTGAACGAAATCGCCGTTCATCTAAGCCTTATATTCTAGGGGGTTACAAAAGGCCAGTGTTTTTCAAACTTTTGGTTGTGACTTCCATTCTGATCTGTTCAGAAGGTCAAAATTTCTTAAAGTATTTTTAATGCTGGACACACGGTCAGTTAAACTGATCAGTACATCCAGACGTACATCCAAAAGCTGACCTGACTGACTCAAGTTCGTATAATTTCAACTTACGATTTCACACTCACGGTCAGCTTTTGGATGTACGTCAGTTGAACTGATCAGTTTAACTGACCGTGTGTGTCCAGCATAACGCGGTTACCTACCTGTGATACGGTTAGCGCATAAATATGCCCAACTTTTTGTTTATAAAGTCATATTTTTTGTCAATCAAAAACATCTATACACACATTTTTGTTTTTATCAAACTAAGAAGCTAAAAACGGTGAAGTCAAAGGGCTCGAACCAACATCTTCCAAAAAAATGTTCGTCAATAAAGTTTGAAAAGCATTGCCGCCATAGACACTAGTAGTGGGGGGTAACGCTGACCGCGGCGCGTGCGCAGGTCTGACGCAGCTGGTCACGGAGCAGTTCCTGCCGCCCGAGGAGCCGCCGCCCGACCGTGAGTCACTATCATCCACCATCACAGGACCCATAAACAGACGGACTAGTTTCACTGATGAATCATTTATTTACAATAACTCACTAAACAAAAATATGAAAAAAAAAAACCATGACAATAAAAGAAACGACAGATAACTGTCGCTATATATGTAAGAAATTTTATAGTGATGAGGAAATGTCGATTCGACCTACAATGTAGATATATGGTCAGTTAGTCAAGTCGGAGCTATACCACAGAGTAAATATAGCTGAGGCAGTAAAGAAACTACGAACAAACGTACTAGACGAACAGACGACGCGGTTAGCGTAGTTGGTAGTGACCCTGCCTACGAAGCTAGCGGTCCCGGGTTCGAATCCCGGTCTGGGCAAATATTTGTGTGATGAGCGCGAGTATTTGTTCCTGAGTCACGGATGTTTTCTATATATTTATGTATTTCGAATGATTGCGCGTGCGTCTGTGTGAGTGCGACGTTTTGAACGTGTGTTCGTAGTTTCTTTACTGCTTTAGCTATATTTATACTGTGGCTATACTTTACCATAAGGGCCGATGTAACGTGAATACACCTTAACCGTCCATTATCATTAGAAATGTCAGATTATAGTAAGTCGTGGTATATTTTTTTGTACATACAGTAATCGATTATTAATCGATACGAGCATCGCTTCCCATACTGTGACATATGTGTGAATTTTGAGTTGTAAAAGATCTGATCCGTCTATTTATGGGTTCTTCTGAAGTTTCGAAAACTGCTAATTTCCAAGCAGCGAAAGAGACGAGAGCTGTGATATAGCTATGCGCCTTCCGCTGCCCGGGAGTTGGCAGGTTTTGGTTTACCATAACATGACATAATACAGCGCCGCGTCGGACAATCGGGAGCTTGTTTACCTAAAGTTTCCTGTTCCCGATGTTGTTCACTTTTAAATAATCTACCAAGTTTTTACCATCGTAAATATTAATGAAATAAATAAGTCGCGTCCACATTTTTTTGTGTGAACTTTGGTAAATTGGCTCCCGTTTATCCGATCTATTATGACAGCTGTACAGCTGGGGAGTGAGCGTAACCCCTGGGTCAAACATTAAAGGCACTACAGGTCCAGCGCTGTCGGAGGTTCCTGCGGTAGTCGAGCGGTGCGGGGGGATACATGTGACGTAACAGAACTGTCGCTATACACGTGATGAATAGCAATGAAAATATATCTTACGATATTTACAAATGTGTAACTAAATTAAATTGGTATAATTGCGTATAACAAAATAAACTGACAAAATGAGTTACAATATGATTTAATATAAATGTTTTGAACTGAAGACTTTAAATCCAATTAAATTAATCTATATCTATATCGCTACTCGAATGATTTGAATTGCTTTCATTATCTGATTACCCATGTCGTAAATTTATAAATAAATCGATCCATTATTTCGTCGCTAAGATGGTAATGTCGTCTTTATGTTTAATATAATTGGAATCTGATTTTCTTGCCTTAAAACATTCGTACACTTAATAAACAACTTGTTTAGTTTGAGTTGAGCCCTAATCGGAGGACTCATCTACGATTGTTAAATCTCGTGTGCGTTTCGTTCAAAGCGGCTGGTCCAAATAACTCGTGATGACGACAGTGATGCCGACGCCCGACTGAAGTCATTTGACATAACGAAAACACCCCTCCCGCGCCGCTCCATTACCGCAGGGACCGCAGAGAAGCGCTGTAGTGTCGTTGACAGGGGCTTTCCGTATGTACCTCAGCTGTACCCTCTTAACCGCTTACCATCCTGGTTAAAAAAAAATCGCGTTTCGGAAACGTCTGATCACGTGTGCATGATCATCTGTGTTTTTATTTTATTTCATTTCTGTACTCCGAATCGGGCTGCCATCACCCGCATATCAACGTCCGTCAACAGTTTCGGTCAATTAGATGGTTATAATTAAATAAATAAATATCAGGGACAATCTCACACAAAATTGACCTAGTCCCAAACTAAGCTCTAGGCTTGTACTATGGGTACTAGGCAACGATATACATACTTATATAGGAAACATTGTCATCGACATTCTGCCTGGTTATGGCTTCGCGCTTTGGCGGTGAATGTGCAGAGATCGCCTCATCTCCGCCTCATGTATCGTCTATCATACGTCTCTATACATTCGCTTGTTGCCGCTTGTCGCTACCGCTCCCGCCTTAGCGCAAAGTGGAACAGACAACTTCATAAAAACATGTATGTCTTGGACTAAACAATGAGTAGGCAAAATTCTCAATATCCTGACCACGCGGCCTGTGGACTTACTTTGAGGTTTGCGCACTAAACTGTCTTTTGTCTATTTTACTTTTTTTTTCGTAGAAAGAGGTACGTGTTTCAGTAGTTGTAGAAAATTATGTCATTAATTGGGTTAATCAACTTTTTTATACCTCGTTGCCATGGTTACGTCTCTTAGGTCAAACTTTAAAACTATGATTTTAAAGGATATAAATCTATGTAAAATATTTTTTCTGTGGTAACTACAAGCTTCTTCTGAGCATGTAATTGGGTCAATCAACTATTTTTTGTCCCTCGTTGCCATGGTGACGTCTCTTGGACAACTGTTTAAAACTATGATTTTTAAATATATAAATTCACCAAACATCAGTTTCTGTGGGCATTACAAACCCGTTATTTTATAGGTTTTCATTTAAGCATATTAGAAGTGTATATTAATACAATTTTTCTAAGAAACTCTATCACAGTTGTCCAGGAGACAAGGGGACAGAATAACAACAAGAAAAAGTTGATTCACCCAATTAGTACATAATATTATAAACATCTTTCTAAGAAACACTATCACTGTTGTCTCCTGGCTTACGGGACAGAATAACAACAACAAAAAAGTTGATTCACCCAATTACAGTATTACCAGTTCGTAGACTATCTTTGTTTTTTTTTATGAAACACGAGTGACAGATATACTGCGAGTGCAAGTGTGATAGCGATAGCCAGCCGAACTATTATTAAAAAGCTGGGAGTACTGTAATTCCTTGTGATGTAGTTAGCCTAGTATCGTAGCTCAATTGTAGTGTTATGTCTGAGTGAACTTATGTGGCGGGCAACCGTGGCTGATAACTCGATGTTCATAACCTGTTGTTCTTTCAACTAATGCTTGAGAAATGGGTGTCATAAAAAACAAATGAACGGTTTAATTATTTTAAAAATAAACATCAAGTGACGACTTAAATTAATTACCTTTCCTTTCATCTTGATTTCAAGATTGATTTCAAGGCGATTAAAAAAAAAGTGTAGTAGGGGAGTTTCAAAAAAGTAGCACACGTTTCACTTTTTCTTCAGATTTGGGAAAAAAATTGTACGCTGGTTTGGACCACCATTCTGAACAAGAAAAACAGAATTTCCTGGTATGTCCCCAAAAAGATGTATGGAATTGTCCGTTTTGTTACCAAAAAATGTATTGAATTTAGATAACAAAACGAACAATTCCATACATCTTTTTGGGGACATACCAGGAAATTCTGTTTTTCTTGTTCAGAATGGTGGTCCAAACCAGCGTGCATTTTTTTTTCCCAAATCTGAAGAATAAGTGAAAGGTATGCAATTTTTTTGAAACGCCCCAGTAATTATTGTTATGAAACTATTGCTCAAGAGCAGCAGAGTGCCGCTTTGTTCTCGCTATTTAGTGCAGTTATGCTGAAGTTATTGCGTGGTAAAATTTACCTATTACCTAATAGTAAATTGTAGCACCAAGCAGGGAGTAATCTATTATTGCCCCTGCTGACTAAGAGCCCGAGCATCGGCGGGAGCTCGTAGCCCGGGAGTAATAATAAAATACTGCTAGAGAAGTAGCGGTCAAAAGGCTAAAGTAAATTAAATGGTTCGGACATGTAAATTTTATCTCTATCCTTTTCTTTCATATGACAGAAAATGAGAGTGATAACTTTGACTGTCAGATATTTTTATCTGGGGATTGGAAAAATCGTCGCTAATAATAATTCCGCAAATGACTTGGTGTTTGAGTGTTCGCGAACTGGGTATAACAGCCACGGTCATGCTAGTAGTAAGGTAGCTGAGAAGCGGGGCCATAATAAGCGCGGTGTTGCAGCCAGCGCGCCGGGCGCGGGCGCGGGCGTGGCGGGCGGCTACAGCCCGCCGCCGCCGCCCACGCTGCTGCGCTGGTGCGCGCGCCGCCGCTCGCTGGCGCTGGCCGGGCTGGCGGGCGCCGTGCGCCTCTGGGACGCGCAGCACGAGCTGCTGCACGCCACCATACCCACAGGTACCCCTGCAGGACACAAGCTACTCGGCAACCTATCCGTAGGTATACGTATATGTCCATAGGAAACCAACTGTGAACCGAGGCTCTTCGTGTCTTCGTTTTTCAAAAGAAAAGGCATCATTTCTGAGCATAAAAAAATTTGTTTTCACTTCTCATGCTCTAAAAGTTCGTCTTTATGTCGTGCGTAGGCGACATAAAGTCGCTTCTTATGCTCTAGTGCATAAAGTAAAATCTTCGTCGAAGACCTAGGCAATCGGTCCAACAGCCACACGAACAACTTTAACTTCATAGAATAACCTCTTTATTTTATTTCGTTTCGTTAGTATTCTAAGACCAAGGCAAGGATACCAACAGCCAAAGTACACAATAAAGCTTCATGAAATAAACTTATCATTTTTATTTCGTCGCATTTATTATTATTATTTTTATCATGTTGCTGTTTCATTTCCTCGCAATCGAAGTGAAAAGTAGAGTGTACAACTCGTCCATAAAACCCATTTAACACTCGACTTTATATCCATCCTCGCTCGCAAGCTCTCTTGGATGGATAAACGTCTCGCGTAAAATGGTGCGTTTTATACACTCGTACAATCTACTATTCTTTGTTAGGCAGGATTTTACAAATAGTTTCGTGTTGTGCAGAATGCGAGAGCGCCGCGACGGCGCTGTGGCGCGGATCGGAGTGGGAGGCGAGCCTGGGCCCGGCGGAGGGCGCGGAGGGCGCGTGGTCGCTGGTGGCGGGCTTCGCCGACGGCTCCGTGCGCGCCTGGGACGAGCGCGCGCCCGGCCCGCGCGCCGTCCTACACCACCACCGCGCGCCCGTGCTCTGCGTCGCGCCGCGCCACACCAGCCGCAAGCTCGTCACCGGCTGGTACACATACACACACACACACACACACACACACACACACGCACACACACACACACCACCACCGCGCGCCCGTGCTCTGCGTCGCGCCGCGCCACACCAGCCGCAAGCTCGTCACCGGCTGGTACACATACACACACACACACACACACACACACACACGCACACACACACACACCACCACCGCGCGCCCGTGCTCTGCGTCGCGCCGCGCCACACCAGCCGCAAGCTCGTCACCGGCTGGTACACATACACACACACACACACACACACACACACACGCACACACACACACACCACCACCGCGCGCCCGTGCTCTGCGTCGCGCCGCGCCACACCAGCCGCAAGCTCGTCACCGGCTGGTACACATACACACACACACACACACACACACGCACACACACACACACCACCACCGCGCGCCCGTGCTCTGCGTCGCGCCGCGCCACACCAGCCGCAAGCTCGTCACCGGCTGGTACACATACACACACACACACACACACACACGCACACACACACACACCACCACCGCGCGCCCGTGCTCTGCGTCGCGCCGCGCCACACCAGCCGCAAGCTCGTCACCGGCTGGTACACATACACACACACACACACACACACACGCACACACACACACACCACCACCGCGCGCCCGTGCTCTGCGTCGCGCCGCGCCACACCAGCCGCAAGCTCGTCACCGGCTGGTACACACACACACACACACACGCACACGCACACACACACACACACACACACACCACCACCGCGCGCCCGTGCTCTGCGTCGCGCCGCGCCACACCAGCCGCAAGCTTCATCTTCATTGCACGGTCGAGACGCTCTCTACACAATGGTTAACTGTCATTACATGCAATGTATTACGAAATCACTCGCCGCACCGCTAGTCGCGCACAGTACCAGACCGTAATTTGAAAGTTTTAGTTAATTTGATGTATATAATGTGTGTGTGTTGCGGGCAGCATGAACGGCGAGATCCGCACGTACGACACGCGCACGCTGCGGCCGCTGGCCTCGCTGCGCGCGCCCGCGCCGCTGGCCGCCGTCGACGTGCACCCGCTGCTGGACCTCGTGGCCTGGTACACCCGCCTCCAGATACCTTGCCTTTTCACATGTGCTCTTGGCCTCTTAGCCTGCCCGCACATTAGGCCACTAGTGGCCGGCACTAAACGCGACCACTAGTGGCTCGGCTAAGTCACTAGACGCAGCCACCAATCGCGGCCACCGGTGGCTGAGTGGCGGCCACTAGTGGCTGCCACTATTGGCTATTGTTTATCTGAGAAGCCGGCGACTGTGGTCGAGTGTGCGCGCGAGGCGAGCCACTAAACGCGGCCGCTAGTAGCGAGCGCGGGCGACTACCGCAGCTTGTGGCTCAGACGCAGCCACTCGAACGCCCGGTGTGCGCCGATGCTATACAAAATGTATGAAAAAACTCGTCCGCAGCTTGTGGCAAAGTGGCGGCCACTAGTGGTCGCGTTTAGTGGCGGCCACTAGTGGCCTAATGTGCGGGCAGGCTTACACTCTGGCTTGAGGCGCCATCGATACGTAATGACCTTGAAACCGGTCTGGCATTTGATTTGTCGATTCATAAAAATAACTAAATAACGATTTAAAGGGATTGTTCCGTGCGTTCGCAGCGGATCGGTGAACCAGTCGATCAGCTTATACGAGTTGGGCGGCACTCCGCTCAACACCATCAAGTTCCACGAGGGCTTCATGGGCATGGGCGCGCGCATCGGGCCCGTCTGCTGCCTCGCCTTCCACCCGCTCAGGTCGGTACACGGACACGGTTGCTGCACAAGGTGCATGGACGAAATAGGGGTAGGAGAAGAGGGAGGGGACGGATCTGTGCTCGATACTGTTAATTGAAAAAAAAAAAAACAGATTCCTTATTTTTATCCGTGTGTTACGCTTAAATTCTCATTTTTTTTATTTAAGCACAATTTTCTTTATTGCAATCGATTTTATTATCTTGCAGTCATTGTAAATATCTCTACGTAAAACAAGTAAAAAAGATAGGCAGGAGCCGACTAACAGAACACGTACCCTGAGAGAGCCCCTCGCCTTCGGCTCGGCCATCTAAATTACTTCGTCTATCGGCACTTCGGCATTGCCACGTCTGTCCGGAATCTCTGATGGAATAGAATCTGGTATTTTAAAGTAGTAACCGGAATGACCGCTTCATACGCTCCCCCCCCCGGCAGGTGCGCGCTGGGCGTGGGCTCGAAGGACTCCACGGTGTCGGTGTACGTGGCCGAGCCGCGCCGGTGACCGCGCGCGCGCCGCGCAGGCCGCCAGGTACACGCACACACGACACGTGTCGCACAAACACACGCGATGCTACACTTAAAAGCGCAATATATGTTGCTCAATACCACACTATTGTTTTCTCTTATTAAAAATACAATAACACAATACTATTCAAATTTTTTTTCAATTGACATTTATAAAATAGGCATACACTAAATTCCAAGTTTAATTTTGTAATTTCTCGATGATTATTTCATGTCCCTATTGATCGAGTCCCAAAGTAAGTTCTAGGCTTGATCTTTGGGTTGTGGACAACAATAAACTTATATAGAGAAACACATACTTATATACAAAAAGACGTTCTAGACAACCTTTAAAATATATGTCCCATTACTGCTAAGAACCTGATTTAAAGGGTTCCGCACCGAAATTGAAAAAAAAACCTTTTTACCATTAATGGTAAGAATTCGATGTCTGTCTGCATGTCACAGCATTTTTTTATATGCATGTACAGGTAGCGTCCGCTACGCGTTACTGCGGTAGCGCCGGGCCAGAGGAGTCCAGCTGCGATGCTCGGCCGGCCGTCACTGTACGTCGATGAACCTGTACACTGCGCTGTACACAATGTACACGGTTCACAATAATCACCTTCCTTCCGAAAACTACCAAGTCTGTTTGGTTTCTCAATGACCGGAATAAGTTGAGTGGTTTCAATTATTTGATGTATGAGTTCGTGGGTTAGGATGGATGTCGTACCGTTCGTAAAATGCCCATTCATGTCCGTTTAAGGGACGTTTTGTGACCTAGTCTTTTTTCGCGGAATGTACGGAAAAGGAATCTTTCACGAACGGGAGTATATGGCTCCTCACGATTTAATCCACCTCTGTCAGTTAATTTGCTAGACCAAATAGGATTTATCATCAAGATAACTCGAGATATATTGGCTTAAATGTCTAGAAAAGCAAATTGCTGAATCTGCATAGCATGCGATATAAACATTTTTTTTTACTGGAATTGGTAGTTTTCGGAATTTAATTTAATCGAATACGCATCGTGATACAAAACTGTGTAATTCAACATCGCTGGCCACTTACTTACTTTGGTTTCGGCGTCGCTGTGGTAAAAAGTGCAATTTAGTCATTAGGTTATTGATATAATGTAGAGGACATGCGTGTCCCCTTGTTTTGCACAGAATTTCATTCCATCGGAATCAAATTTCTGCTAAAACTTTATTGCTTTCAGGTTATCTTAAGCATGAGTTACGTGGGTTAGGTTAGACCTATGACCACCAAAAAATTATAACTCCTGCACGTGGGTGTAAAATTCGGCGAAGTAAAACATTCTATAAAATGAGTGTGGGTGATTCAAGAATAAACCAGAGGACGATTTTAAAGAAACTGTAGGTCATGGTCGCTTCCATACTATCTGAGTGATGTAGGAGGCTAAAGCGAGATGTCACATCACGTAATAGCACGGTTATGTGGCCAAAGAACTCAATAATATTAAAATATAACTAAATTATTTATGTACTTTATGTTTATATAATAAGTATGCTGGTATACCACCGGACACCGTAAACGCACCACATAACAGAATGTCAAACAGCAGTGCACTATCCGACCTCGACACTGGGGGAATCGTCAAAGCGTTGATGGGGCCAATATTTATCCAAAAATTTAATTGAATTGAGCTCAAATGGCTACAGAATATCGAAAGACACACTTGTGGCAATAATTAAGGAGGCTTCTATTATATGACAGTTACCTTTCAGCTGATATGATGATTAATGATTAGCTCTAATGTTGTCTTCTATATCACGCGAAACAGCTTTTGGTTTTTGTACATATGTTACGATATGTGAAACATATCTGAAATATCTTTTTCGTAGTGTGAACAAAGTTTTGAAATTTTTGTTTACTCGTGATTATGCTTTAAAAGCAAATGAACTTGGCCGAATGTAGACTAGAAGTACTCCCATATGCTCTTACTGTTTTTTTCATCTGAGTGATCGTTATACAGCGGCGTACGTCGAGGCCAAAGTGCGCTGTGAGCAGTAGGTTCGTTTGATCTGGTCTTATGATCTAAATAAAATAACCTAAGGGGCACTTCCACCAAACGCTTAAGGGTCAGGTTCAAAAATGTTGGACCCAATCAGAAAAAAGTCAACCATAACAACGAAAGCGAAAAAAGTTCCGTTGTGTTGTTGTATCTTTACAATTTTATGGCTAATTTTTGTCGCACAACGGAAAGTTTCATTGAAAATTTAATTGTGCGATATAGCGTGCCCAACTTTTTGAACCTTACCCATAAATATATCTAATTTTAGTCTGTAATTTGGTTTAGTTGTGTCAAAATGTATGTAATTAACAGTCTTGGGCCGTATTTATACAATATACTGATGTCGGCTGAGACGCCCGTCTCAATATACGTTAAAGTAATCGACAAATCATAGAATACTGTCATTGGTAACGTGTCTCTATCAGTACGGCCCTTAAATCTGGTTTAAAGACTAACTGCTGCACTCAGAGACGTCCAGTAATTTTTAAGTGTCATTAAAGTTGCTGCGTCTTATTCTATTGCTATAGCAAAGAAAGTGACAGCAGCTACTTTAATGAAACTTAAAACTTAATTGACGTCTCTGAGTGCGGCCGTAAAATAAGTAAGGTTGGTGTAAGTCACCCTAAAAGTTTAAATTGTAACAACAAAACGATTATGTATTCTCTCTTGTTCAAAGTGCGACACAAACTAACCGTCCGCCGGAAGTCCCGAGTCTGTCGAAATCTATGAAAATGTATGAAGTCGCAAGAGAAGTTGATAGTCCGTGTTCTAATACCTTGAAGTGTCAGGGCAATATCGGCCGGCGGACTGGTAGTCTGGCCCCTAGCAAGCAAGCACGGGATACAATTTACATCTATTCCATATTCCAACGTAAGGCTTAACGCTTAAGGTTTAAAATAAAAGTGTCCCGTCTTGATAAAATCGCTATAAAAATGTGAAAATCGCAATAGTCGCTTAGTAATAAAAGGTAATAAGAGTCAGGACGAGACACTTATTTTAAACCTTAAGCGTTAAGTCTTAAGTTAGAATGTGGAATAGATGTATTAATTTCCCTAGCACCTGTCAAATTTTATCTCGTGCTTGCATGCTAAGCCCTCTGTGGGGCCCTTAATTTTTGTCAGCAAATTGCTTAAATTGAAGAGGTAATGTTGCTTTAGCTATAATCGTTTAATTTCCAGTTTACAATCTTGTTTACATCATAAGGCAAGTATGATTAGTTAGGTTATACACCCAAGGCCATCGAAAACGGATCATGGTTTAGGTTTAGCCTAGCAAAAAGTCGAGCCAGTGGTGACAGCTGGAGCTATAATATTGGATCATGTTGCCAATTTAATTCCGAACAGCGCCCTCATTTTTTGGCTCGACTTTTTTGCTTGCTTTTCACTGGCCTGGGTTAGCTGTAACATTTGGTGCTACGAGCGACGCATCATAGCGTCTGCACTCCTTTAGGTGACTCTGAACTACTAGCTTTGTAATTCATCGACGAATCACTAACCGACGAGCCTGAGCCAAAGCATAAGTAACATTCAACTTGTGGGTGTTTTTAATGCGGTCGTAGGTTTCGTTGACGAAAATTAGCCAAATTGGTAGCTCAACTCTACGTTACGTGCCGTACGGGCGCGCGGCGCGACTTCAGTTTGCAGGTTAATATTTCGTGGATGGATTGAAAAGTTTTTAATAGGGTATAGTCGACTTAGCTCGCAATGAAAAAGGATATAAATCATATACAGAGTATATGAAAAAGGGCATAAGTCTAGTACTTATGCCCTTTTTCACTTGAGCGACCGAAGACTTATTACCTTTTACAGCCACAGATGGCACTCACGGACGATGAAGGCATATAACTGTAAAAAAAGTTTTACTGTTCATTGCTATTTAAACGTTTTTAAATGGAATGTTTACATTGTCCCCAAGTAGTGTATAATTTATACTGACACGAATGAAAGAAACTCATTAATGATATGAAAATCGAAAATGTAAAAGATACGGCAGCGGGGCGCCGGCGTGTCCAATAAACACACCGATATTGTAATATTGTGACGCCTCTGGTGTTGCTAATGTCCAGGCGGCGGTGACCACTTCCCATCAGTTGGGCCGTCTGCCTGTTTGTCTAAGGCAATAAAAAAAAATCTACAACAGATAACCCCTCAGGGCCCTTTCACGCTGGATTTATCGCGGCGACGACGCGCGGTGCCGCGTGAGTCGCTGGACGCGCTGCAAACGCGGGAACATTCCCGACTTTAAACGGTAGAAGCCGGGGTATGAGGTTATGTGGGTGGATTGTCCTTTCAATCACCAATACATGAAGCTAAAAATCATCTTGAATTACCTATGTCAGGGATTTTTCTGCATCTTTTGTTTTTCAACAAATGCATGGTGCATCTCTTTTCTTTATTTCTAAGGAAGGACGTGAAAGATACTTGACGTAATTAAGAATATGCATGAATTTTTTTTATCCAATTCTTAACAAAATATGAAAATACCGTAAAAAGATGGCTAAAAGTGAAATTAAAATTAAAGTCGGCCAAAAAATACGGATAATATACATTTAAAACTACTGATTAGACAGAGATCCGACATGTACTGTGACGTGAGCGGGCACTACGGCCATATACACTCCATGTTAAATTCAATTCTGTTTTGCTAGAAAGAGATAGAAACAAATCTTTAATGGCTTATATCTCGGCTATTTTTATAGTTGTTCGAAAAATATTTTTTCTCTACTGTTTGTTGCATGAATGACTTTTTAATAAAGCAAAAAAAAATCATGCATATTCCCTATTCAAGATCATTGCGGTTTCCAAAACAAAAGAAATGCGGATTCTCGCGGCGGGAGAACCGCTCGTGTAGTACGGGCCTTATGCATGGAAATTGTAAATCTTGGAAAAAACCGGCGCCCCTTTAAACTCGACGGACGCTTAGCAAAACTGTGCTCTAAAGCTGAGGTATTAAAGTCTACAGCTAGTCCCGAAGGTAACGCCGGGCACGTCCGTCCAACGAGCAGCTATGGTCAACTAAGGTAAAAGCACCTATTTAGGGTCAGTGCTCCAGTTATGAACAATCCAATTAATATAAGATTCCGAGATTTATGTTATTAGCGTTAAAATTAGAATTAAATTTTCGGTATTGCCAAGTTTTCAATAAAAAAAAAATTTTTTGTTCATTACCGGAGCCTTGTCCATAATAGGTGATTTCACCTTAACTCGATATATCAATGCAATCAAATAGCCAAATGTATATTCACAAAACGTAACGCTTTAAGTATTTGCGATTAAGTAATGTTTTGTATATCGGCACTAGGGTAAGGCTCACGCAATAAACTTAGATTTAAGGGGCTTAGGGTCAGCGGCGACGTTACGGTTTTGGTGCGGTCGGACAACTGCACGCTGATTGCGCATTTTTTTTTTTACAGGCAATGGTCCGAGAGCTGTCAGACATTTGTGGGTAGGTATTTGAGGCACTCTAAAAAATTGTTCAATACTTCTATAATACCCAAACACGGAACGGCAGAGCTGGCTGAGGGGTGGCGGGGCTAAACCAGCCCTTATATTTAAAAAAATAATCAAATGTAATATTTAAAGTGAAAAAATATATAAGCCATAATATTTAGTCGGGTCTAAGGCTGCCTTTCCATAGAAGCGGAGACGAGCGATGCGGAGAGGAGCTGTGTAGGAATCGACCAGTCAGATTGGTTGTAATCCACATCTCGTCTCCACTTGACTGTTTCCATTGAAGCGGAGCGGAGACGAAATATGGATTACAACCAATGTGATTGGTTGATTCCTACATAGCTCCACTCCGCACCGCTCGTCTCCGCTTCTATGGAAAGGCAGCCTAAAACTTAATTTTTGAAATGTATTTTTTAAACCTTATGCTTGTTGGTTAAAAACGGTTTTCGAAGCTTGAAGTTTTTACACGTAAGTGGGCAATCAGCGTGCGGTATATGTGCAGTTACTGATAAAGAATTTATCTCGGAGTTCCGACACGCGACCGGCGAGTTGGCCAGCGGAGACCCTTCGGCGTCAAGCCTACTACTACTACTAGTTATTCATGTTTCATTTCCTTATCAATATATCGCACGCTTAACCAGGCTCAAGTAGAAACGAGGCAGTTTGAATTCAAATCTTAAGGGCTTCTAATTATAGTTGAAAATGGAGGATAGGTTTATTTCGACTTGAGCCGGTTTATTACTAAGCGTGCAAGATATACAGTTTAATCATTTGGTGCCATGGGGTCTTCGAAGATTATGTTAACTAAATGGTAGCTTGCGTCGAGAAATTGTTATTTTATAATGGCCTGCTCCAACCGAAACTATCCCACTCACACTATAGTTGTACTGTATGCGATAGAGCGAAATGGACTCGCCTAAAAACTTATTTTAGGAGTACTCACTGGCTAAAATGCTCTTCAGGGTGAAATGAAATATTTATATTTATTATTTATAAATTATTGACCGAGCGAGCGCGAAGCGTCTCCATTTCAGCTCGGGCAAAAATGCTTTCGTATGTCCGGATGGCCGTTCTCTTCAACAGGCCGCATTCCTCGACAGATTCTGGTGAAATTTTGTGAGCAGGTTCGATAATTATATGGATTTTTTTTGTCGATTCAGTTTTTTGAAATTTTTCAAAATGGTGGAGTTATGGGGATTTTTGCGATTACAAACTAATTTGCGGTGTTGGTGAACTGACCGCGACCTGTGTCGATGTATGGGTATAACAGTTTTCCAACGGCAAAGTTAAGTTTGTCGCGAGGTGCACAGCTCACACAGCCACTAGTTTAGTAAGATTTGGGTGTTAGCAAAGACTTGACTTAAAAATCTTTAAGGGTCTATGAATTTTGAATAACATTGTTTGGATTTTTTAAGCCCTGAATAGTGTGTTCGCCGCTCACTCTGCTTTTGCTTTCATATTATTACACTTTAAACTATTACTGATATGGATTGTATGACTAATTTAAGATTTTTATATAAAGCAAAGTAACAGTTTTTTGTTTCATATGAATTTTGTGATTAGTGGTTTACAGAAAGTTCCTAAGACTTAATAATGACTAGATGCCATTTTTATTGTAATAAGTGTGCGCTCACTGCGCGGTGAGCCTACTGCGACTAACTGTGTGTTCTTTATTTATGTTTTAGTCGTGTATGATGTACCTACCGATGTAGGAGTGCATAATATGGGAATCTATAACAAATTATGTGCATGTGTAATTCAAAGAATTTATTTTTAAAGTTGTTTTTATAAGTTTGTACAGATGTACGGGCCACGGCGGCCGCTAGGTTAAGGATATGACGCGCATTTATTATTGGTCAATATATTTCTCTAGCCAGGTTCACGTGATTGAACAAATATAGAACATTTTAACAACCAAATCAAATTATGAAATTGGTGGCCATGTAGTCATGGAGCCGGAGCCATCGGAATGTATTGTAGTATTTGTAATTGCATTTGTAATTGATTAAATTAGTGGCTTTTACAAATTGTGTAATTTAATTGTACATTATACAATTTAAAGTTGTTGTTGTTGAAATAAAATATGGTACATAAATAGTCTTTGAATTAAAACAAGTTTTAGTACCCTCAATCTACCATTGCAACTTCTACATCTAAAAAAATAAGTAAGCAACCTTACCATGCAACTAATAATATTTACTGCAACCCAAGACTAAAAAGTTCTTCTGCAAGACTGCATGTCTATGAAAAATCTACAATTGGGTAGGTTTATAAGGGCCACTCACATGCAAAAGATATACCAATTTTAACCCCTCTTGTAGGTAGTGAAGGATTTTAAGATTATAATTCAAATGAAAAAAAAAAAATACAAAAGGGTACCTATTTAAATTTGAGCATACAAGGGATTAAATCTCACTTTTAGATGGGCAGTTCCATACATTTTGACACAAGTAAACTATATAGAGGATGTTAATTCAACATCAGTCTTTCAATCACACAAGATTAGGATATAAGATGCTGGTATTTTTGTCATAACTACCAAAGCAAATAATGTGTGACTAATCTTAGAAAAGGTTTTAATCTTACACCTTATTCTCGGTATTACTTGGTATACTACAATCACCAACATTTTGCCCTTACACTTCAGTTAGTTTCTGAAAGAAGTTCTATGCAGGGTGGGGTGTTGAATATCATATAAAAAACGGTCTAGATTTCCACAATAATTTAATGAGAAACGAAATTTTTTGTGACCATTCTACTAACAACAATATCTAATAAATCATCATTACACCTAAGATTGACCTTATTTAACTTGTATGTACTTTTCAAGTCTTTCAAATCTGTATATAGACCAAGATCACTCATTGGACACAATTCTCCTTCTATCTGCGGCAGAATCTCGCTGCTATCATCCTTTTCAGCCGTTGTAAGAAAACAAACAAGGAGATTTTGTTCTTTCTCGATGCCAAACTTGTTTAGACTTTGTGAAATATTCTTGGAGAGAGACAGGTTAAATAGTATCTCCGCGTACACAGTTCTGGTGACCATGGAGCCGTGGTGCGCTGCCACCGCGGCCTTGTTCGCGGCAACCGCCACCTGCAGGGGATCCAGTATCAAACTGGGCTTCACCACAGCACAGTTCCAAACTCCTTTGATAATGTTATTTCTGATCGCCTCCATATTCTGAACGTTCTTAAAAAGGTACATTTTCAAGGATGTGTTGGTATCGGGATCGAGGGCACATGTATATGCTTCGGATGACATGTTTTCAAAAATAAATTAGTTTTTAACAGGCCTTTTAAATCAAAACAATATCGTCCTTATACACACACGCATACCTTTATAATCTGTCACTGTCAACACACGTGAAATTAAAATGACAGCTAGCGCTAGCTACGTTGTTTTTCAATTTATCCCGAAAGGAAAGGCACAGGACTGTAATCTATGCAGCCTAGTCTGATTTTTCCTTTCTTTTCAGATTCCATTTTTAGGTAAGGCCGGAATAACGTCTTATTACGTCTTAGTAAGACAGCTAGCTACATGGAATTAGTAGGTATCTGGAATGCTTACTTCCAAAATAGCGACCAATAAAATTAAACTCAATGACCTAAGACAGAAGGCTATATTTGCGGTTATCACGTATAAAAGCCGAAAGAGACTTACTTTGTCTTTGGTTTGTCCCTCTTACACAATTGCCATGTTAAAAAGTTACGATGTCCTTAGTACGAATTGGCTAAGTAAAGTTTTTGGAAGAGATGTAAATTATATTTTTTTTCGATAGTCGTCATCCTAAAGATCAAGGAACTGCGGCTCTTTTATTTTTTTTTCCTCTAATATTTTAGAAATATTTTTTTAGTTATTAAGTTGACATTTGTAAACTTTAATGACCGACAAGCCTGTTGCCTTCGTACTTAATGAAAAAGAAAAAGGTTACAAATGTCAACTTAATAAGTAAAAAAAATATTTCTAAAATATTAGAGGAAATAAAAATAAAAGTGCCGCAGTTCCTTGACCTTTAGGATGACGACAATCGAAAAAAAAAATTTTACATCTCTTCCAAAAACTTTACTTAGCCAATTCATAATTTGAATTCATAGTCTGAATACTGGTGCCTTGCCTCAGGCCGGCCTTACACAGTCTGAATTAGAATCTGAGAAATTCATAATCTGAAATAATCAGAAAGTGTGTGGATATTAGTTAAATTTCAAATTATAAATTCAGACTGTGTAAGCTCGCCCTAAACGAGCTTTGATGCCGGTACACACCTCCGCCGCGAAACCACGAAACTGTGGCGGAATCGTGATATTTAATACGAAATTGAACTTTATTTCGTTGCCAGAGTTTCGCTACTACAGTTCGCGGCGGAGGTGTGCTACCGGCGTGAAGACACTTGTTTGTCATATTGTCGCCTGTTACGCCTGTCATTCCTGTCGGCTGTCAGTCAGCAGTCAGCACTCGACTCGACTCGCGTACTCAGCACGGCAGGAAGAGCCAGTGGGTGGTCCGTCGCTCTGATAAGAAGTACTAATCATATATTTTCTTGTTTATTCAACTTAATCAACATCGTACTCAGTTGATAAGAACTTAATAAACTTCGTGTTTTCTCCGCAAACCATTTACTATTCTGTCTTTTTAGGGTCGCAACATATAAAAACATTCCAAGTTTTCTATTCCATAATTTTATCAGCGGAAATCAACACTGGCATAGTAGGTATCACGTGAAATTGGCTTGAAATTGCATAATTTAAATCAAGATGCTCGGAAGGATCAGTAGGCTGCGCCCTTTGTGCGTTAGTCGGCGGTGTCTGTCGACGGGGGATAGCTCCGGGCCTGTGGTATTCGAGAAGCTGTCGGGTGAAGACAAGGGCATCGCTCTGTACGGCCTCAACAGCCCCGACGCGCGCAACGCGCTCAGCCACGACATGGTGGACGCCATGCGGGAGGTCAATCAGATCATCCGAGAAGACACCAAGATCTCCGTGGTCATCTTCCACAGCATGGTGCCTGGGATATTCTGTGCTGGTAAGAATTTGAAATTCGAATGTGACTTAACCATTCTAACTATTTGTGCTTCTGCTGGAACTTGTTAGAACTTATTATATGGTTAGCTCTTACTGGCTAGGAATAAGAGCTAATATAACATCAACAATATGAATATGAGATAGAAGCAGGATGGGCTGATAGAAATTGGAATACAGGCCCTGAGCCCCGGACATCATTAGTTCTTCTTAATTATTTCTTTGATTTCAGGTGCAAACTTGAAAGAGAGATACAAGATGTCAGATGAGGAAGTGGCCAAGTTTGTTCGTAGATTGAGAGAAACCTTTATTGAGGTTGAGGATCTTCCAATGCCCACAATAGGTGCTGTGGAGGGTGTGGCAGTGGGAGGAGGCCTGGAGCTCGCCCTGGCTTGTGACATCAGAGTGGTGTCCGACTCGGCAAAGTTAGGGCTTGTTGAGACAGGTCGTGGTCTCATTCCGGGTGCAGGTGGCACGCAGAGGCTGCCTCGAGTGATCAACCAGAACATCGCTAAAGAGCTGATCTACACATCCAGGATAGTCAGTGGAAAGGAGGCTAAAGAGTTAGGTAAGTTGAAATAATTACAATGTTCCTGTTATAATTTTTATTCTTGCAGTATCTAAACTTTAAGTCCTAAAATATAATATAAATATAATCAAACTAATCTGTCTTGGCCAAATTACCGAAGTTATTATAATTATTATGCAATTGATTAAAATCGAATCTTTTATATCTTTTCTAATGACTAACCTAGTTTAAT
Organism: Tortrix viridana; assembly: GCA_963241965.1. Lineage (NCBI taxonomy): Eukaryota > Metazoa > Arthropoda > Insecta > Lepidoptera > Tortricidae > Tortrix > Tortrix viridana. The sequence goes on from OY725182.1 coordinate 14,450,268, forward strand.
ATGGTATATCAAACTTTGTTTTCTTCTATTATTATTAGTTTTGAAATATTGTTACAGGCATTGCGAACCATGTTGTGCAACAAAACAGCAGTAAGAATGCAGCTTACGAGAAGTCCCTAGAGCTAGCTCGTGAGATCATCCCCAATGCTCCGATAGCTCTCCGCTGCGCCAAGCAGGCCATCAACGAGGGTGTGCAGCTTGGCATCAGGGAAGGCTACGAGGTGGAGCAGAAGTGCTATGAACGCAACATTCCCATGAAAGATCGTATTGAGGGCATGCTGTCCTTTATGGAGAAGAGGAAGCCTGTATACAAAGGACATTAAAGTACAACTGAAAAATTGTAGGTTATGGTTAAAAGCCATATTAAAAGTAAAAGCATTTGACAACATGACATGTGCAGCATGTGCTTGCCCGGGTTGTGCTCGTCACAGATGTTTGTACATCTCAGACCCAGTGTAGGTTCAAGTGTTGAAATAATTGTTTATTTACATTGTTGTTTTATATTGAATGTTATATCATATTATAGGTACTAGGTTTTATAAATTTTTTTATTGCAATATATATTTTGTGAGCATTTTTACTATGTTATAATTGTAAATTTAAGAAAAGATGAAAATAATAATAAAATATTTTGGAATGTTTATAATCAGTTTTAATATCGAACTTTATATAGGTATATTTAAAATTAAATTGAAGATTTTCTGCAGCTGTAATTGTAGTAGTCAAAGGACAATAACTATGGAAATAAAAACTGTACCAGGCTGTTTCCAAATATAAATCATTTTAATAAAAATGGTGATAGTATTAGTAGTTAAAAAACAGTAATAATAAATTATCATTGGTTTTGCCATTTCAAAATATACAAATTTTATTAATTACACTTTGCCCATAAGTCATACTAACTATGAAACATGCTTGAAAAATATTTAGAATACTATAATGTAAGGCACTTAATTAATTGCATCTGGGTATCCTCTGGAGATGTCACTTTGTGTCCCACAGTTCTTCCATCACAGTAAATCTCATGGTCATTGCCTCCTGGGTCTGTTTTGTCTCCAAAGAAGTGGATCTCATTAAACCCTGCATCTGCTACGTGGTTGAGGCAGAAAGTCTTGTCCCACCCAGTGGGGAACACATCTATACTGATTTGTCCTCCCAAGGCAAATATAAGATTTAATCCTTCAAATTCCTTCTGCAGTGCTTCCACAAACTTTACCCTGACATTGTGCTCCTTGTCATAAGCTGCAAATTGATCTCTCTCTGTCTGGCCACAGGAGCGCCCCACTGGGCATAAATTGACCAAACCAGACCTAAACTCAACAAAATTACCTCTTTTTGCTGGTAATTCTATTTTAGACATGTATCCAAGGGCAAAGTTTATCAGTTTCTGCAACTTTTGTTCACCCAGGTGGCTCAGGATGCTCTCTTCACTCTTCAGCTGTCCATTCCTGTACTGAACTAATCCATTTTCGCAGAACACATAGTCGAACTTTGACGTCACCTCCTCTCCATTCATCTGCTCCTTAATTTTAGAGTAGTCAGAGCCACTAACAAGTCCAATTGACACATGCTGCTTCACTTTGTCCAGGAGGAAAGATATCAGCTCCTCCGAAATTCGCTGACGCGGCTTTGTGAGAGTGCCGTCCACGTCGAATAGGTATAAAACGTTTTTACGTGCAGACATATTGATTTTGATCAGTTTTGAAAGTAGTAGTGACTTTGTACAATTTCCTATTCAAATTTGGGAGGCAAAACAAACCGGTCAATAAGTAGGTCAGGTCGCCGGTTGCGGCGCGGCGGGGCCCGAGCGATGCCAACACTTCACTCGGACACGTCAGGCGTCAACATGGGTCGCGCCTCAGCCGTCGCGTACGCGCTGTCAATGTGTCTGTTGGTCACTGAAACAGTGCTATCGGACAAACAACGCAATGTACTTATTCTGCTTGGTAAGTTTTATCAGTAACAACAGATTATTTCGCAATATAAAACTCAATTGCATTGAACTGTAGGCGCTGTTTGACAGTTGGGTTCCGTTTCACAAAGCCATTTCATGCACGTGTCAGTGACTTACTGAAGATTAAATTTGTTCAAAATAATGATGATTTCAATTTGAAATATTTTGTACCGGCGAAAGTAATTAAAAATATATCAACAATCATAAATGCTGAGCAACATAACCGAAATAAATGTGATACAGCACGACACAATTAATATGGCGCGCGTCGAAGCCCTTAAGCGCGTCACATACGGAGCTATAATATATATTTTGGTATATTAATATATATGTATTATAGCAAGGCTTCTTACGATATATTTTCGTATAGTTTAGGTATAATTTCCGTACTAGTTGAGTAGAGTCCACACACGCAGCTATAATATATATTATAGCAGCGTGTGTGGAGTCTGCCAACTAGTAAGAAAAATATATCGTAAATCGTAATATGTACCGACCTATAATATATGTTATAGCTGCGTGTTTGAAGCGCTTTACTTCATTGACCGAGAGTCTATTATTTGCTTAATCCACGCGCCATATTAACTGTCCTGCTGTACCTAGTGTTAAGTAACTATAACGCTAACAATAATTAATAAAGCTGCGAGCACACTGTCCCACCGCGAATTCCCAGAGGAGGAGGGAGGGTCTTCACATTTGCATGCTGTATAGAGCTGCTTTGACACATTCAGGCAATTGTACACGCCCAGTTTCGTGGGAGTAAATGAGCGATGTTGTGTCGTTGTAGCGGATGACGGCGGGTTCGAGCTGGGCGCGTACAACAACAAGGTGTGCCAGACGCCGAACATCGACGCGCTGGCCCGCCGCAGCGTCATCTTCAACAACGCCTTCACCTCCGTCAGCAGCTGCTCGCCCAGGTAGGTCATTCTCTTAAACCACTCACTTTTGGATTCGTTGACGAGTTCTCAACCGGCGAGTTTAAGTTGTCCCTTTCGGCCAAAGCAGTTGGTGTAACTGTCTCTGCACGTCGAGCCGACGAACGCGCGGGATAATTTTAGTTTGGGTTACCCTTACACACTTCGACAACGAAGTAAAAAGTGAGTTATTTAAAAGAATAACACCCTAGGACCGGTCTAGGTGACCCACTCACGAGCCGAGGGAGTTAGCTTCAACAAACCGTGCCAGATGCCTTATATATTTACTACAACGCTGTCTTTTCCATCTGTTTATGAATGAAGCGTTTAGTTTAAATCAATGCGGAGATTAGGTTTTGTTGGCACCATTGCACCCGTATTATGGCCGCCTCTATCGCGGTGGATACGTGTGGATAAAGCATCCGTCCCTCTCGCACTTATACATACTGATCAGAAAAGTGTCAAAATTCTTGTTCAGGTCTATCCACATGATAAACACGACCATAATAGGCCCGGGAAATCAATCTGTGACGGCCAGCCGGAAAAGAAACCGGTTCCAACCCTGCTCGAGACTGAGGATTTTTTTTTATATCATGGGACAATCTCTAGTCCCAAACTAAGCTCTAGACTTTGACGGGTAGGTAGTAAACAGTAAACAAGTAAACAACGATAAACATAACGTACCTAATTATATAGGTAGAGAAATGAATACTCGATCGCGCTCATCACCCAAATATTTGTCCCTACCGGGGATCAATCGCTGGCTCTAAATACTGCTACTGGCTACTGGTACAGAGATACAAATAAAAATCAACTTTATTGACCACTAACAAAGTGGTGGTACCTTTTACTTGAAAACGACACAAATGTGTAAACATTTAGAATTGGTCACAGAAGTTTATCTTACTTATAAAATGTACCGGGGTTGTCGGCAGTCGCGCGGCGTTGCTGACGGGCGCGCCGAGCCACCAGAACGGCATGTACGGGCTGCACCACGGCGTGCACCACTTCAGCTCGTTCGACAACGTCTCCAGCTTGCCCACGCAGCTGCGCGACCACGGCGTCTACACTGGTCAGTCTTAACCGCCCTCCCACCTAGAACTGCTCTACTCCAAAATGCAGAGTGCGTTGAACTTCTTTTAGCCTAAGTATCTATAAAGAAGATTTTTTAAACAAACTTCCCCAAAAGATCGAGAAAGTTATATACCTACAACCTAAAAGCACGTTCGCGCAATATGTTGATAGTTTGGACATGGGCTTTAAATAATAATAACGGACGCAAGTCGCAATTATTCATGCCTTCAGCTAAGTCCACACCAGCGCTTTCACGTTCATCTTGCGTAATTGCCCGCGAATCCCCTGCTGTCGGATCGGCGTGCGCTAGGGGCATGCGCTGTTTTATTTAGAGGAAGATGCAAGATGAACTTGAAAGCGCACCAGTGTGGACATAGCTTATGAACAGTCATTTCCTCGGCATCAGACATTCATTTCAATGCTTTGTGCTGCAGGTATAATCGGCAAGAAGCACGTGGGCCCCGCAAGCGTGTACCGGTTCGACTTCGAGCAGACGGAGGAGAACAACCCCGTCAACCAGGTGGGGCGCAACATCACGCGCATGAAGCTGCTGGCACGGGAGTTCCTGCAGCAGGCCAACCAGCAAAACAAGTAACTCTACAACGCCTTTATATCCATATTAATAGGTTCTTGAATCAGAGAGAAATGGGGGATGGGTATTACACGTGCAACAACTGCCGTAGTTATAATAATAAGGGAAAGGATGATGCTGGCGTGTTAGTTGACCAAAATTCGTAAAAATAGCCATATTATTAAATCCCTAGACTACCCGCACGGGTCCGTATATTTTGTGCCTCAGCAGACCGACATATTTTGCAATACTCCAAGTAGATTTCCTTTATCTCCAAATTAGGTCTTCGCTATTATACGTTAGGTCTTGAGCTGGTTCTTAGAATACAAGGAGCTCTTTCCCCTAGGCCTTTCTTCCTGTACGTGGGCTTCCACGACCCACACCGCTGCGGTCACGAGGCACCTCAGTGGGGCTCATTCTGCGAGCGCTTCGGCTCCGGCGAGTCCGGCGCAGGCCGGATCCCCGACTGGACGCCCTGGTACTATCAATGGGACGAGATCGAGCTGCCCTTCCACATACAGGTACAGACTGTGGGAACAGATCACGTGGATGCCTAAGGTCCTATTCTATTTTGGTTTAGCCCATGTTGATTCGATATCGTAATCACACTTAACGTTATGACAGCTCGTAATGTCAAGTCAATAAAGAGCTGCCATGACGTCAGAAACTGATTACGATATCCATGCAAGATAGGCTGATACAATGTGGAATAGAGGCCAAGGTCCAGATTTCACTCACTTCCGATTTTTCAATCGGAACACCCAAATAATCGGAAATATTTTTTTCCGAATATATTTGTCCGAATTTTCATTTTTCCGAGTTCTATGTTATGCTGGAGCTATTTAAAATTAAAAACATATTTGAATTGCTATAAGTATGTTGGTTGGGTTTGATTTATGAGTGATATCAAAAAATAAAGCCTTAATTAAAAAAATTGCATTCGGAATTATGAAAATTCGGGATTTCAATCAATTCGGAATTATGACTCTTCGGAGTTTTGTAGTGTACCCGTAGACAATACATCCATACTCGACAAGTTTAATAATCATCCAATACAAGTTTCATATGAAATGTTTTTCTGTAGTTAATGGTTCACTAAGAGTTGTCTGTCTCTCCAGGACACAGAAGCGGCAAGAAGAGATGTGGCCGCACAGTATACTACCATGTCGAGACTTGATCAAGGTACTACTATGTTCTTTGTAAATTAAACCTACATTGGGTTCAATTTAAGACCCCGTGGCCAATCAAATGACTACCATGTTCATTTTAATCATAATTCATCGTTTCGTCTCCTTACGACCGACGCAGCGGGCATGCATGCACGAGATACAATTTGACAGGTGCTTGGGAAATTAATACATCTACTTCATTTTTTTTTTACTATTAACACCCGTTGTAATTAGTCTAGCCAAACATATTAATCGGTAACACACTGTTAGGCCGGCCTTAGACAGTATGAATTTTCATAATCTGAATTCATAATCTGAATCAAGAGTGTGTGTGCTCGTCCATAGATAATGTATGGAAAGAGATGCGTTCTGTCAGATCAATCTGAGAAATTCATAATCTGAAAAAATCAGATTGTGTGTGAATGATAGTTAAATTGTATGCAATTCCGTGCTTTCTGAATTAATAATATGAATTCAGATTCTTAAAATTCATACTGTGTAAGGCCGGCCTTACAGTACGACACACTTGATTATGGCTTAAGCCGGCCTTACACAGTATGAATTTTAAGGATCTGAATTCATATTATTAATTCAGAAAGCACGGAATTGCATACAATTTAACTATCATCCACACACAATCTGATTTTTTCAGATTATGAATTTCTCAGATTGATCTGACAGAACGCACTTCTTTCCATACATTATCTATGGACGAGCACACACACTCTGGATTCAGATTCTTAAAATTCATACTGTGTAAGGCCGGCCTTAGTCGCCATGTTTGCGGGCGCCGCCGTGTCGGTTACAACCCCGATTAGTGTTGCCAGGTCTACTGAATTTTCGTAAGAATCTACCGATTTTTGAGTCTTAGGGCCGTATTAATAAACTCATCTCAACTGTGATCCCGTCTCAAGATACGTCAAAGTAAACGTCAAACCATAGAGAACTGTCATTTTTGACGCATCTTGTGACGGGGATCAGAGTTGAGATTAGTTTATTAATACGGCCCTTAGATTTGGATTGGAAATATGCCTATACCTAAACGCTTTTAAAATAATATTTCAAGGGTGTGTTAAACATATACGAGTAACATACAACATACCTACAATATATTATTAAGTTTGCAACAAACTAAAAAGTATGAGTAAGTAACCATTGCAAATATTCTATGTGGCAATCCGAAGAACTACATAAATATGAAATATTCGAGTCGTCTCCTTCCTCACTTCCATCGACAAGAGAAAGGCTCACTTTTGTGAGTTGATCCCCTATGTCCCTGATGACACAATTTCTTCTTCTTCTTGAACGACCCTTCTGCTGCAGGCGTGGGTTTGATCCTGAAGGAGCTGGAAGCCGCCGGGCACGCGTCCGACACGCTGGTGCTGTACACGTCCGATAACGGCATCCCGTTCCCCTCGGGGCGCACCAACCTGTACGAGCCAGGAATCCGCGAGCCCCTGCTCATCGCCTCCCCGCTGCCCACCGCGAGGAAGAACGAAGCCTCCTACGCGCTGGTCAGCCTGCTAGACGTCATGCCCACTGTGCTGGACTGGTTTGGAATGGCAGAGGACCGGGAGGAAAGCAATGAGATCTGGCAGGACGATCGACCGAAAAGTCTGCTGCCAATTTTGGAGAATGGTGAGTGCTGAATTGTATTTGTCAGAGAAATATTTTTTGATGATGATGTTAAAAGATAACAACGATGTATAAATTACCTCGCCATCTCTCACGCTAGATGGAACGAGTCAGTCACGCGTGGTTTGAAGTAAAATCATTCTCGCTCCTCGCATAGCCAAAGGGTGGCTCGATTTAACCAGTCAATTTATAGTCAACGAAAGGGGCAGAGATTTTCGTTTGCAATATTATTATAAGAAACCTGTTCTGACTTGGTTCCTCCAACAGAGCCGCCGGTGTCGGAGTCGGAGGCGGTGTTCGCGTCGCAGACGCACCACGAGGTCACGATGTACTACCCGATGCGCGCCGTGCGCACGCGCCGCCACAAGCTGCTGCACAACCTCAACTACGGCATGCCCTTCCCCATCGACCAGGACCTCTACGTGTCACCCACCTTCCAGGTTAGCCTTAGATTCCTCAGATTCTTGTGGATTCTCTAACTATGTCAAGTCACTGCTGCTTTCGATACACCTGTAAACACACTGAGGGCCGTATTAATAAACTCGTCTCAACTGTGATCCCCGTCTCAAGATACGTCAAAGTAAACGTCAATCCATAGAAAACTGTCATTTTTGACGCATCTTGTGAAGGGCATCTCACACAAGATTAGTTTATTAATACGGCCCTGAGAGCGGAGGCAATGCGTTGCGGCGCATTTCCGTACTAAAACGCGTTCCTAGAGCGTGATGTGATCATTTTTTAGTTTGAGAACGTGCCACAACGCGCCATCTCCTCTCAGTTCGTTTCTTTTGGGCAAGCAAGGCTATAGGTAATTGATGTGTCTCCCGTCGTCAGGACATTCTGAACCGCACGCGCAGCAAGCAGCCGCTGCCGTGGTACAAGACACTGAAGCAGTACTACTACCGGCCGCAGTGGGAACTCTACGACCTGCACGCAGACCCCTACGAGACCAACAACTTGCACGGTAACGTGCCTCCTATACTACCTACCTACCTACATGTTTCTCCGAAGCCGCCCTTTTAGACTTTGCACCCAACCTTCACGTTTCAAATCAATTTAACTCCCGTAGGTGAAATAATTTATTTTCGTTCACGTGAGCCTTAAGTTTAGGTAAATTAAAAGTATTACTATTCTATTAGGGATATACCTACTCATATTTCGATCGCTGTTCATCCCTAAGACGTGAAAATGCAGTTTATGGAATTTTATTTGATTAGTGATTGATTTTTTATATTATTGCTTGGCATCTTCATTTAATACGCCCACACGTTCTAAAAGGTATTACCCCTCTATATCAGCAGCAGCTTGGGTTAGCATCATCCAGTTACAGACAAAACAGCTTCTTGACGCGTGCTGGTAAGGGCTTGAATAATTTGGTCAATGATAATGATATGGATGTAGATGTATTTAATTGTAAAATCCCTTCTGTGAGGCGAAGTCTGACGTCAAAATATTTTAGTTGAGCATTATTTATTTGTCTATTGCGAGTAAGCGATTGTTATTCCAGTATAATTTTATTTTGTTTGTTGTTTAATGTTTTTTTTTGCGTACGTGTGTAGTGCAAGTGCGTGGCACTTAAGAGTTTAAATTAAATTGATATTCTTACTTAGTTGTTATACGTGAAATCCTATACTTGGTTTTATGTTTCATATACTTTTTTATGCTGATGTTATAACTGTTGGGTTTCCTAAATAAAATAAAAAATAAAAAAAAATCTTTCGTTCTGGCAGGCGAGCCGCAGCTGCAGGGCGTGGAGGCGGCGCTGCGCGAGCGCCTGCTGCGCTGGCAGCGCGCCACGCGGGACCCCTGGCTGTGCGCGCCCGGCGCCGTGATGGAGCCCGGCGCCGTGATGGAGCCCGGCGCCGTGATGGAGCCCGGCGCCGCCAGCGCGGTCTGTCGCAGCCTCGACAACTCCCTGCTCACCTACCACCCGCGCTAACACCCACAGGGAGCCGTAAAACTGTATTTTAGGCCACTTCACCCTATCAAATTTTTAGAACACTTGATTATGCGGTCTACGTGGTGAGTCTTGATAAAGTGCATATATTAAATTGAGGGACATTCAATTAAATTTTACTGACGAAAAAAATTTTATTTTTAATTTTTTTATTTTTCATGACTGTTGAAAAAAAGTATTTCGAAATTGTGAACTATAATAATGAAAACACAAAAAAAAAATTTTTTTTTTCGTGTGCTCTTTATCAAGAATTACTCGGTATTATGCTGAGGCCCGATCTGTGGGATTCAGTCAGTATTCATGTTGGCGTCCCTTTCTTTACCATAAGAAATGAAATCCCGCGAGTGGCCCCACGGCATTAGACTAAACTTAAGGTGGATCCACACGACGCGACACGGTACGGTCGACGTTTGCTCAACTCAGTACAGTCTTTAATCTCTTTAGTCGCTCGCAAAATCTCACACTCATTTAAAATCTCGCATAGATCTCGATTTTCGTAATTTATGAATAGAATAATTTATTAACATACAAAAATAAAGTTACATTTCTGTACCTAATTCCATCCAAATACTTTTATGTGCGATTTAACCCCAAATGTCTAAAATACAATTTATATTATTAAGTTTTCTCCGATAAATAAGGGATCTCGAGGATGAATCGTTTGTGATTATTTATAAATGTAAGAGAAACACAAAAACGTATTTGAAATCAAACTATGATACTCAATTTTGATCTTACTCATTAAGTATAACGTTTTTTCTATTTATTTAAGCATTTTTGAAATTTACTGTTAAGATTTTAGAAAGAATTTTAATAAAACTAGTAAATAAGCGAGTATTATGATCCAAGTTATCTCGACGAAGTTCTGTAATGTTTAATCCTGACCCTATTGTCCTTGGAAGTAAATAAAACAATTTATTGCATTGTTAACATATTTATTTCGTAACATAATAAAACTGAATACATCAATAAACATCTCTTTATATTATTTTGTGTTTGATTATTAATAGAAATACTTTTGTTAAGTACATACCTATAAACTAAATATAGCACAAAAAGGTAACGTGGAGTGACAAACAATGTAAAAACATTTCTTCTTAAATGTAATAAAACAATATAATACCTACTAATAAAGTTGAGATTGCACCTAAATTGTCCCTAAAAGTGAAAAAAAAGGATTAAAAATGAGATTATCTGAACATAGCTGCATTAAAAAAGAGGAGTGGATTAACTTAAACACTAAAATACCTATTTGAGTTATTCATTTTCCATTCTCTTTTAAATATCAAAACTGGCACCCTTGATTCCCTAATGTACACCTCATACTTTATCTTTCGAAAATCTAAACATTTCTTTTCCGTTTCATTAAATAGGTACAAGATCAGAAAAGATGTTCCTGTAACCTACTATTAATAATGATAACAAAGTGTAACAGAAAAGGACATAAATAGTATTAACACGTGTTATAATAAATGATTTTCTTATCCTAGTAAAATGCTTATTATGATTGCTATCTTATCCTCCTGAGGCCTACGTCAAAATTTCGCTAGTTCGAAATAGAATCTTATGTCAGTCAGCAAACGTTAAAAGTCATTGTGACAATTGTCCTATATGTAGGACGTTATGCCTCAGGAGGCTATTGAAGATCCATAACAATACTATCTTTGTTCTGAATGATCACATACAAATAATAACAATACACCAGCAGTAAGTAGGTAGATCCTATAGCAATAAAGAATGCCTTATTTTTGTATTATTAAATCAGGAATGCACAAAATATATAATAATAATTATGTTACATGCCACAGATGAGATGAGACACCCTATGGAGATGACATTAAACTATTTGGAGCTTGTTCCGTAATGCTTACCGCATAATCATTTAAGTAAGATATTACCGTTGAAATGGAGTTTGTTGAGCTGTTATTCTTCAAAGTAGTCATCAAGCTGGACTAGGCGTTGCATCAGGTGGTGGTCCACGCGATGGATGTGGTTGATCAACTTCTCATTCTTCAGGGTCTGGATAACCAAGGCAACAATAATTCAGACAAAAATGGTTAACATAAAAAAGTTCATAGGCTTAACAAACAGGCCCCTATTCTAAATTTATGAAGATTCAAACTTGATAAGAGAGGAAGAAAGAATTAGAAGTTTTTATTTAAGAAAAACTAATCTGATTCCTTGTTTCTAGTTTTTTGATGGACTAACCATAAAAAAAAGGGATACAATGCCTGACCTGAGAAGGACTCTTGATTGAAATCCTGGATTCACCCCCCGTTATGTATCCAGAATTATTTATATTCTGAGACTTCAAAATAGAACATCTCATACATACCAGTTTATCGATGGAATCAAGTCGCTTGCTCCGTAAGTATGCCAGCTTCACAACAAACAGTATGTACATGTATAATGCGAGTATTATGACATATGCAATGACCTTCCTCTTGGTGAATAGGTAGGAGTACATTTTGCACAATTTCCGGTAATTAATCTGAAATAATAAACATATTCACAACTGTTGGTTGAGACTGATTTTTTGTTATTATTTGGCAATATGGTAATGAATTAAGCTCACTGGTTTTTGGCCATACTCCTCGATTGGCTCCTCGTTCATTTTAATGGCTGATGAGCGGTCGGTTAACTTGCGAATGAGCAAGGAACTCGTTAAGAAAAATGTATTAGTACGAAGCGGCTAGCAGTGAATTGTTAGAGTCAGCGTTAAATGAATGATTACCGTAGAACAAACACTTTAACGCTGTAGGTTAACACCAAAGAGAATATAACACGTTATCAATACCGTATTGAACACTATCCGCCCACTCCAATAGCTTAGCCATGTGAAAATTGTGAAATTCTATACGGTGTAGAATTCACACGATCTGTAGTGTAAATCAGGGTGGCTTCAGTTAGAAGAACTACTCAAATCAAGGTAGGTACTTAGGATATGCTACCGTAACACATTGTTAGATGTCGTTGTAAGGTTGTGTTACTGACGCTATCTATCAGTATTATTCCAAACTAATCTCTTCTTCCAAAGCTAATTAATTATCCACGAAACCGATAGATGGCGTTGTCCTTCCGTGACAGGCGCTGCTGCTTTACCGATAGATCGAAGCATAGAATAAGTTCATAATAGAAACCGGACTATAAAAAAGAGCTAAGGACGTATATTTGACCTTTTTCTACTTGAGCATTTCTCTTTTTTTGGCCACAACTTCTAAAATCAGTTTAAAATGAAAATATGCTTGTACCTATATGATTATTTTTGGTGTATTTTGGTAGAATATATCATAAATATTGAAAATATGTACAGGTCATTACTTTTTTGTAGGTTTTAGAATGAGAAAAGTAAGAAAAACTAGGGGAAGGTAAAATTATGGTTCCAATTTCGTTACTTTTTATTTAAAACATAACATAATAAATAGTGGGTTTAACGGTTCAGTTATGGTTTTTATTCAACTATATGACAAAAATGATTCAACAAATTTAAAAACCATACAAAAAGAAGAAAACATTCTAGTTTATTTTCAACATTGTATTTTTTTTGTTACTGTTCCGAAAAAAAAATGTTTATAGTTTTAATTAAATGAGTAAAACACCAGAAATTCATGATTTCTGATATAGTATATTAAAATTAGGTATTAAATTTATTTTTGATAGCCGTTTTATTAATTTAAATCTATTAAAATAAACAAAAAAAAAAACAAAAAAAGACGGTATAAATCTTGGGACAGTAACAAAAAAGACACTGGTAACAAAATAAAAAATGTAAGGCTAAGTTCATATCACTAAACACAAAATCAGCACAATAAACTTGTAAATTTTCTTGAAAAGCCGTTAGGTTAAAATAAGATACTGAAGAAGATAACTATTTAAATGATTTATTGATTATTTGGGTGACAAGAAATCAAACATAAGTCATTTAAATTACAGAACACTTGTGGCTTTTTTAAGTCTGTCTTGCCCTGTAAGACAATAAAAACACGCCTTTATATTTTTTCCTCCTTTGTTACCCACTTTTCCTCCCATACGAAACCACGCCAAAGTAACTAAATACTACTTCAACTACTTTGAAAAATTGTGGACGCCTGAAATTTAACTAAATATCCGTTTATTTTACACCAATTTCTAATTACTTTGCCATAAATTAAAGAGAATTATGATTTTTTATGTACTTATCTCGAAACAATGGTATCAAAAACGGAACTAGCCTTTCGCACAGCAGGTATCAACGTGTTTTACGGGCTATGAATTTCGACACGACTGGCGTCAAACAAAATGAAGGCATTTAAACACATGCTAAAGTATAGCCAGATGCAAAATCAATTAATTTTGGTAGATTTAGAATCATGTTGCTTAAAATGGGTAAAAAAAAGTAATTTGTTTTGGAACTTTTTCTGGGACAAGATTTAAAAATTATTTTCTACTATATGCTTGCCGTAAATGAAATAAATACATTGTAAAATGAAACTTCATACGACGAGGCAGAGATTAAAATCAAAAGCTTCTTATAGGTTCTTTGACCGTGATGAAAATAATTAAGTTTCAATCAGCGGATACTCGAATGGGACACATAGGTTTTCATACATTTGAAATCTTAATGTTTTGGTTTTAATTTTATTTTAAATTAAGTATGAGTTTTTATTGACTTGTTTCCTCTATTAGTCAATAAAATGAAGTTTATTTCAAAAATTCTATCTAATCGCTTTTAACAGACTAAATATTTTTTTTCTAGATTCAAACTTGTGGGACACTGTGCAATGTGCTGTGGCCAAAAAAAAAAGAAATGCTCACTTATGGTATACATAACGAATTAGAAAGAGATGTCCTTATAGGTATTCATTCGTTTTCCTTCGTGTTGCCAAAAGCAAATTTGAATGGACCGCTATTCTCCCGCCATTTGGACCCCTACGCGAACCTCCAGTACTACCAAATTAAAAAGTCGATACACCAATAGTACATTTTGTGTCAGGGTGACTTTAACATTTAGTAGCTTTATTAGTTTGACGGTGTTGTGAATATATTATATCGATATTTTCAGATTTCCAAGAGATGAGAACTTGATAGCAGAATGGATTCGGCGAGTAGACAGGGAAAATTTGATACCGAAGAGATACAGCAAACTATGGCAAAGGAACAGACAGTCACGCGAGTGGTTCTGTAACCCTTTTTTTGGTTGGTTGCTATCCCCAATATTTTAATTAAAACATTGTTGAATTATTGAACTTATTTGAAATAACTATCATTGACCTGCTTTGAACAAAAAACTTCAAATACCTATAACTTTAAGCTGCTAAAGTTTAGCGTAACGTAAATATAATGTTCAAGGGCCAATTTTTTAAATCTCCAGATAACACTTTCTGTAAGATAAATATTAGCTCTCTTCTTTTCTTTCATATGACAAAAAGCTGATGTCAAAATTTTTATTTCGGGACAAGTTTTTATTGACGACTGTATTTTTTTCACTGTCTTTATTAAATTATCAAGACCAAACTAAAGAGTCCCATCTCGGTGGGTCTAAGGTGGCAACAGAATCCTCAGCTTTACTGTTCCGGTTCTATTATCAGATCTGTCCATTGACACAATAATATTACATTGTAATCGGGTTTACATAAGTATTCCAAACTTCAGTTCAATTAAACACCGGGAAGTAGATGAAAAATGGTCTGCAAATTTTGAAATGGACAAGTTCCTTATTATTGTGAACATTGGAACATTTTAGTAACTTCTAAATAAAAGCTTGTAAAAAAAGGAAAGTGATAACTTTCACTGCCACATGCTTTTATTTGGCAATTAGAAAAATCAGCCCTTAAATCATTAGAAGAAATTACAACTGCGAAATTGAATCGATATCGATATTATTGTCGACTCGGCTACAACACTCGCGTTCACAGATCCTTCTGACAACACGATGGAAAACGAAAGAATACCCATAAGGACATCTCTAGAAAAAGGTCAAATATACGTCTTTATCTCTTTCTTATAGTCCGGTTTCTATTATGTACTTATTCTATGATATGGCTATTCGCACGTTTCATTCCACGCACATATTTGAAGAATAATCGAAAACGCAAGTAATTGAAAATCGAAGTTAATTGCAAATTAATTATATTTTTTTATAATTGTATTGTAAACTATTTATACGCTCGAATTTTTAATTTCTTGGATTTTTATATTAAATAGGCAATTACCTTTAAATATTAAGGCAATTTTTAAGGAAAAATAAAATAGCATAAACGGAACGTTACCTTAGAGGAATTACAAATGGCCGCCATGATGGCTTCGATAGCGAGATGTATTTTAATTTTATTTTGATCTGCTGCGCAATTTGGTTTACAATGGTTAGAGTTAATAAAAAGTGTTGTGTTCCAAATTGCGGTACAACGCGTAAGTAAAATTTATATATGTCCCTAAATTAAAACAATGTCATTATAAGATAATACGCTTTGTAAGAAGTATGATAGGTATATTTGATCAGCACGTCATTCTTCAAATTTGAAAGGACTTCGTGGTATTTAATTTACAGTGGGTTCAGTCTTACTAGATTACTTCTTAGTTGTTTGTTTCATCTGTTTAAGTAGTCTAAACTAAAAGTACATTTATAATTATAAAAATTACATGAAAAGTATGTGACTACTTAACTAAAGAGTTTTCAATGGATCCTCGCTAAACAAACCTATGTGTTGTCAATGTTAAGAATTTGAGGGTTGATTTGCGCACAAACACACACGCAACTGTGAAACACTGACGGCGTCCGTATTTATTTTTATTTTCCTGACACGAGGGTTAGGGTGTACCAAAGGGTAACCAAGATATTAGGTTATGTTAGATTATCTTAGGTTGGTTACCCTTTGGTACACCCGGACTGTCTAACTAGGGTCAAGAGCAAACCCACATGATATAAAAAAAAAACATGACAATGTGCCGTTGCCCAATACATAGTTAGTTTTATTTGAACAACTGCTTCATTATAGAATACTACATTCAAGTATTACTTTTGCAATATATTTAATTTTATAATCAGTGTGTAAGACATCAGATATTTACTTCAGTCTAGATATAATTACTCTTATTCATAGAAATATTTTGTTTTAGGACTGAATAAAAAATATCCGAACCCTGCCAATGAACCTGACTTCTTATCTTTGGATAGTCAACGCATACATGACGACCCGAAAGTGTCTCATATCCACTTTGACGACAGTCACATTACTTGGAGTGGTAGACTCTGAGCTATTCGGTATCAACTCTATTTGAAAGGTAAGTTCTGTCTGTAACATTAACATTTTAAACCACCTTGACATGTACATTTCCATGTTTCTCTTCTGAACTTAATCTGGGGGGGAGTTTGTATGTATGTCAATCATTTCTTAAGTAAGGTATATACAATTACTTTGAATCCCGGGAAAGGACAAATGATACTTTTTAGGGTTCCGTACCTATAGTTCCGTACTTATAGGATCACTTTGTTGTCCGTCTGTCTGTCTGTCTGTCTGTCTGTATGCCTGTATGTCTGTGTGTCCGTCAAGACTCTTTTTCTCAGGAACGCGTGGAGGTATCAAATTGAAATTAATATCAAATACTTGGGTCTGCAATTTCTTGGATCAGTGAAAAAAATCAAACATCTAAACCGTTGACTTAGAATCATGAAATTTGGCAAGAAGCAATGTCTTTTAATAGCACAAGTAAAGGAAAAAATCCGAAAACCGTTAATTTGTAATCACATAAAAAATAAGTCCAGTGTACACTGACACTCACTAAGTAAGAAAGTGCATACTTATTGCGTGTCAGTTTATACTGGACTTTGTTTATGTTGTATTCCTGTGATTTACGAACTATTTACATGCCTACAAGTTTGTGCGGAACCCTCGGTCCGTCTCGCACTTGACCGGCTTTTATTACGGAAAATTGGAGTTCCCGAGGGAGCAGCGATAAACGACTTCTACGCCGACGGAGTCGAGGGCAAAAGCTTTTATGATACATAATATAAAATAATGAACTCATAACCGATAAAAAAATCCGTGAGTTTATGTTTATCGCGATTTTCGGTGCTTTTGAATCGTTTTCAGCAGGCTGAAATATTGTTTCAGTCCGTTTCAGAGGTAGCTCTACCAAATACAAGATTATCAAAATTTCGGTCAAGTTGCCGTTTATTTTCAGGCGCCTGAAACATGTTTTGAGTCCGTTTCAGGCCACCCTCTACCGGTGTTTAACTTCAATTGCGATTTTTGGTGCTTTGGAAGCGTTTTCAGCAGGCTGAAATATCGTTTCAGTCCGTTTTAGAGTTGTTTGTATGGGGAATCAATCATTTCTTAAGTAAGGTATATACAATTTAGTATGGAGATAGCTTGAGTCCCGGGGAAGGACATAGGATAAGTTCTTTTTATTCCGGAAAATTGGAGTTCCCAAAGGAGCAGCGATAAACGACTTCTGCGCGGACGGAGTCGAGGGCATAAAGAGAAAATATTTTACTTTTTGCATGTAACCCAAGGTCAAAAAATTTCCTATAAAAGTCATTATTTGGCATGTGCTGCTAAAACTATTGATGTCACATAAAATAATAATCAACATGTATGTAGTAATTATTATTACCCACAAAAAAAACTGTGATGTCTAACTATTATAGTTAAGCCACAATAACCATTTTTTGTAATTGATAATCTCTGAAATTACTGAACCGATTTTAATCATTATATCACCATTAGAAAGCTACATTCTAACAAGCTATATATTTTAACTATTTTACGGAAGCGAAGCGAGGGCGGGTCGCTAGTTTTGTAATAAAGATACCTTTAACTATAATTTTTAATAATAAATTTATTTTATTATTTTATTTACAGAGTCACTTAAAAATATTATAGACAATATAAAATACAGAGAGCGTATATGTTTGAGATAGGTTTTTTTAGTATTTCACTTATTCCTGCAGGAAAGTTAGGCAAAAATTAAGCTTTTCTTTATTAAAAAACGTGTGTTTAAATGACGTTTCAGGAGCTGCCACTCGACGGGAATTGATGGAAATAGAGAACAGTCAGCAACAGCTATCTACTTCACAAGGTCAGTTGCGGCAGTTCATGTCCATTTGTGTTTGTACATTCGTGACTTGTTAATTTTTTTTTCGTTTTTGTGTCTTGTACAATAAATATTTGTTGCTTTTTTGTTTTAAATATTTTAATGTAATGACTCGCTTGTTATTAACTGATCGAGCTGCAATTAGGTAGACAAATATAAACCCAATGACAATGTGATTATGATTATAATTGAGCAGATCTGATGATGGAAAAGGAATGTAGTAACATGATCCCCATTGTTTGTACTTAACATCCCACCAAGTATGAACTTGTTAGATTGGTTTTGATGAGCAATTCATGAATCGCTGTTAGAAAAAAGTATAATTCTTAACTGTTAAGGACTTTTTTCTGCTAACTAATAAAAACTAATGTTTTGACTTTAATATATTTCATGTGTAGGACAGTATACAACATAAACTGCAACTTGTTTGGCAATTTTTAAAATAAATGATTTTAAATTTCTTCCTCTAATATGAGTACCTAGTACAAGAACTGTCCAGCAGTGGACGTGTTTCGGTTGTAACGATGATGATGATGGTAAAAGAGGTAAAACGAAGGATGATGTAAACTTTTACCTTATTTGTTAACGAAAATAAATACTACTATGTGGCCGAAGTCACAGGTAAAAATTTTAATAAAGACAATGTTTCAGGCTTACCTGCCCAGCGAGTAACATTGATGGAAATTACACAACGACATATGAATGTAGTACCTGATCATGCTCAACCATCTATTTTCCAAGGTCAGTCAGATTGATTCTCATATTGGAACTTAATGGACAAGGGCCTTAGACATATGTCAGCTGAATTTGTTTCCATTTTCCATTGGTTATAGAAGTTTGCTTTACCATTTAGACTAATTTGGGACTTAAGTACGTACTGAAATATGACATTTACACTAAAATAATGTAAACCATGGATAAAGCATGTAACGTGCAGAAAATTTTACCAGCCTTCAACGTGTACGCGGCACTGTCAGTACTTAGTAAAAGGACATTCTTTAAATTCTCATCATATGAATATTGCCAAAGAAATTGAACTTGATTTTTGATCAATTCAGCCATTTAATTAGCATCGACTTTTATCAAGAATTTTATTTCCAATGAGGTAAAATTTACAACAGGTATTCTTGGTCAGTTCTCTAATCTAGCAAATGTAAATACATTTGCTACACATTTTCCTTTAATGTTAACTGTTTCATTGACTGTTATTCAATTTTATTTACCTGCCATATTATCGCGATTTTTTCCGTAATTATTCATCCAGAAGTTTTTTTGATGAACAGGAACAACAAATATATTTAAAAAAAAACGGAATTGATGATTGTTAATTCTTTTCCATGGGATGTTGCAAGAAACTAAAAATATAGTCAAATCTAGTTAAAAACTATTATCGTTCTTTACCGCTTTAAACTCACGTGAATGTGTTTTACTCGTTATGTGAGTTTCAATGCAATATTTTATAAGTTGCTTTAAATGAACTTTACATGTAGAGCAGTATATTGTTGAATTATTTTCATTGTAAGTAAGAAAATGATACTTATTTATCCATTTGTTTATTGTTTCTCGTTATGGATTAACCATTTTTCACATAAGTGAATTAGTTGCAAAAAGACTAGTGGCGAAATGCCAGTTAACTGAAAGAAAATGAAGACTGCTATTCGATTTATTTTTAATGACCATGCAACTCGCTAATCAAAGTGGTCAAATGGTCAACTCGCTAATCAAAGAGGTTAATGTTAAAAGTCAGTAATATAAAAGGAGATTAAAATTATCGATAGCTGGAAAAGTCGATAAAATTTAACATTCCAACTCTATTGACGTTTGATTTTTGCCATAACAATTCCGCCCTCTGTTTATTATGCTGATAAAAGACCAAGTGTGAAATTGGCTGAGTTTATGGTCCTTTCCAAAAAAAGGTGTCTGTCAACAACAGGAGTTGATATTTTAATGAAATTGGTTTAAATTTTACGCCATGTTCAAGTTTAATTTGGTTTTGCAGATTTTGGACCGCCTCGGAATGTAGTAAAACATCTACGGGGATAAAAAAGACTCCAAAAGTTTCAAAAGGTATAATATATTTTATTTTTATAAGTCACCATTACATACATTAATACTTTGTGTCATATAAAAAAAACCGGTTGGAAGAGCTTTCAAATTGTCACATGATAAGTTGAAAGAATATTTTTACTTTGGTGACAATTTTTATTTTTAATCGTTGCCTTTATAATTTCATGTCTTAATCGATGATATCTCGTGTGGACCACTAAACACTACAAAATTTACAAACATTATAAATTTCAACCTGATAGCTTAAGCCAATACAGAGAAAAGGTCTTGACAGACCGACGGATAGAGATCCGTTTTACTGAGTACCCTAAACCCTAAAAACCCTAAAAATAGAACCCTAAAAATTAGTTATCTTATGGAAATTAGTTATATTATCTGTATTGCTCTACAATGCCAAAGACTTGTTCCAGTCATATCGTCGATTTAGTATTCCATTACTGGGGCCAATTAGTAACTGTTAACTCTAATTTTAAGGGTGTCAAAAATTACGTTTTGAACCGTCAGTCGAGTCTTGTCCAACAAAATAAGTTTAATTTTCTTTTTTGGGACATGCTTTTCTTGCCGACTGTATTTTTTTGCTTAAACATCATAAGGATAAGAATAAGAAAACATTTGTTGCCACATATAAAAATAGTACATAAAAAAATGTGGAGCTCTTAAAGAGACCCCTAAGCGGACATGGCAGTGCTGTCAGTGGCGGGTGTCGCTAGGAGACAAATGGTGTCGCTTTGTGTTTTATTCTTCTCCAGGAAACCATTCGTCTCCACACGACACCCGCCACTGACAGCAGTGACAGCACTGCCATGTCCGCTTAGGGGTCTCGTTGAGACCTGACGTTGTTCATAGTTTTTTTTAAAGATATTTATTCAGTAAGTAGGCCGCACGGGCACTTTCACACGTCAAAATCTGCCAGCGCTTCCCAAGAGGAGACTGCTGAGAAGAAGCGCCGCAAGAAACTCAACAGTTGGTCGTTTTTTAAACATAGATAACTTATTACAATGATACTAATTTACTGCTTTAGCTATATTTATTATATTTATACTGTGACATACGAGACTCACTGCACTGCACCCAAACACGGCGGGGCTATCTTGTTTCGTAGCGGAGTTCCTATGACTGCCTTTCGACTGCATCATCAGATCGGCTCCATCCATGGTTCCATAATTATTTCATTGACACCAAAGTTATGTCGGTATACCAAATTTTAGCTAAATCGGATTTGCTTGCAAGATTTGACCACAAACTAAATAACTAACAAACTTCCAAACAACATTGCAAGTTAAAAAAAAGCTTGTAAATAGAGTTCCACACTTATATACATATATTTATATTAGTGATCCATTATCACCATGTATGTATGTGTGTGTCTGTCTGTATTACTTTTATGTTTTTGTGGTTTAATTTTATGTATTAACTAGCTTTTCCCCGCGACTCTGTCTGCGTAATAGTAATTTTTTGCTTATCCATCAAGAACTTAACATTTCCGGGATGAAAAGTATATTTTGTGTTATTTCAGGTAATAAACTATCTGTGTGCCAAAATTCATAAAAATCGGTCGAGCCGTTCTTGAGTTATAAATGATGTAACTAACCCCACTTTGTTTTATATATTATTTAGATACTAAAAATGTATTTCAGGGTCAAAGTCCATCTACACGGCACGATTTTGTACCGAAGCTACTACTCTGGCCGAACATATTAAGAAACTGTAGAAGACCAAAGACACATATGCAGTAAAACTGAAGCCTTGTCACTGTAATTCACTGTATAGTAAAAAGACGTTCCAAAAAGCTTTGAACAAATTCACCACAACTGCTTGACTCCTTGTGAACTTAAAGCATAAACAAAAAACATCTAGCTCACACGTGAAAATTTTGGCAATGCTTTAAGTTCACAAGGGGTCATGCATCATCCGTGATGCATGCACGTATCACTTACACCCTAAAATGCTACACATATGGGAACGTGATAATTTCAGATTTTTCGGTTCATAAACTTCGGAGAGAAATTATAAAAAAATAGTGTTGAGATGTGCAGATTGAGCCCTTTCATATGACACCCCACTTGCTGTAATCAAATCAGAATAATAATCCAGCCTATATACGTACGTCCCACTGCTGGGCACAGGCCTCCACTCACAATGAGAGGGTTTGGGCTATAGTTCCCACGCGGGCCCAGTGCGGATTGAGAACTTCGCACACTACTTCAAACCCGCTTAATTTTAGTTTTCTGATGTGATGTGGTCCTGTATAGCCTCTGCTTACTGTTTCTTTTCAGTACCGCTGCAAAAGGAATAGCTAATTGGCTGTTGGTAGTTTTTAGATATTCCACGAATCATGAACACCAGTGTATGGTCAGCTATATTTTTTATTAGACCTCTCTTTCCCACTGTCTACAAACCCAATTATTGAGTTGTAGTATCCAAGTCAAGTAGTATTGGAAGTGCGAAGAATTAAATCTCCTCCCCATTCTGTTTTTGTTGGCTTCCCTGCACCTGCATCATTATAAAAATTAAAGGAGTTGTTGTGAATTTGTTCAAAGTTTTTTAGAACGTCTAGTTACTAGCTTTTCGGAATCATCATCCTGTCGCCATCCTTTGAGTAAAATAAACTATGAGATAAATCAATAATGTGGTTTGTAACAGAGTATTCTGTTACAATCCGTTTAGTAGATAATTGAGGCAACGAGGGCAAAAGTTGATCAAATCCTGGTTTATCAAGTAGTAATACAAATGATAACTACCATTGGGAGTTTTTATAATTTGCCGTTGAACGGCACGGCCCGGCACAGTTTCGCCGTCACGGCGAAGCAGGGGGCCGAAATGTATGGTCTCTATACAATTCCACACATTTCGGCAGGTTGTACACTCACGGTTTGGTGTCGTGAAAAATTACGGTTGATCCGCCATGTGTAGAGACACGTATGCGCCGTGCTTGCCTCTCGGTGCACCGACGGTGGCGCACTGTGTGCTGGAAATTGGCTCCCATATACACAAACTTTCACAGTAATCCATACAACACTGCCAACCGTCTCTACACACGGCGAATCAAACGTAATTTTTCACGACAAAAAAACGTGTGTGTACTGTACAACCGGCCTTCGGCCCCCTGATTCGCAGTGACGGCGAAACCGTGCCAGGCCGTGCCGTTCAACGGGAAATTATATCGGGTTGATATGGTGCTGCTGTGCCCAGCCATCAGCGCTCTTGTGAAACTCCGCAGGATATGTAAGGACTATGCGGTGGCCCATGGCCTTAGATACAACGCGAAAAAGAGCGAGATTCTCATATTTGAGGCTGGCACGAAGGCTGCATACGAAGTGCCTATCGTTTGCCTGTGTGGGACTGGGTTCTCTTATTTATCACAGAAAATTTAATTGCCGATTATCACTTCCCAACCAACAATTCGCAGAATTTCATTTCGCCGAATGATCATGTGTCCGAATGATCAAAAGATATCGTTTTATTTCCCAACGTCACGATTAGCAACTGTATGTTTGGTTTTTTTTTTATAAAGCCACTTTTTAAAATGCGACCTTTCATATAGTAGAATCTTTTAGTTAGCGTAATATTCATTTAGTTGTTTATTGTTTACCAAATGTTTTATTAAATAGAATTCCGTTTAGTAACTAGGTATGTAATATTATTAACATCGTGGGTAAGCACAACCGCTCACTTATACATGTTCTGGGCTGTTACAAAAAAAAAACCTAACACCGAAGACTAAGGCGGGAGCTTCCGCCTTAGTCGCTTCTGCCCAGGTCCATCTTGCTCGCTCGCTGCATGCTTAAAAATTTACCTAATGTTTGAAAAGGGAACTGTTGCACTGACGAAACGTTATTCGTCTTATAGTTGTTTGGCCTAGTGAAAGATTTGACAAATGATACATGTCCCAAAAGTTTTGAGGCATTATAATAATCTGCTTTACAATAATTTTACCAAATGAAACGTTGTCATACAAAAAGCTGGCAATAGTTAGTTTTAAAGTGACTCGTCGGCGAAAAGTTTGTTGGCAAGTGAAATTCGGACAAAAAAAGTGCGGCGAAAAGGCCGGACACCGTGGGACTGCTCTTAACATAGTGTCTCGCTTTAAGTATCTGGGGCACTGGGTCACTGAGGATCTCCGGGGCGACTTGGATGTGGAGAGGGAACGTAGGGCATTGGCTGTGCGTTGCAACATGTTGACCCGTAGGTTTGCGCGGTGTGATTGGTCTGTCAAAACTACTCTTTTCAAGGCGTTTTGTCAGACTTTCTACACGTGCGGCCTGTGGACCAAGTGTACTAAGAAGACACTTAATGCCCTACGTATCCAGTACAACAATGGTTTTAGGATGCTGATGGGACTGCCACGCTTCTGTAGCGCATCTGGAATTTTCGCGGAGGGGCGTACAGACGGCTTTAGTGCAATAATGCGTAAGAGGTCAGCCTCTTTGATGCGTCGCGTGCGGGACAGTCGCAACAGTTTCCTGCAACTAGTTTGGCGCACTCCTGTCTGCGCTATAATGAAGCACTGGAACTCCATTCACATGGAGTCAAAAGGCTGCTGTATTTATAATTTATTTTAATTTATAGTTGTACTAACATAGGCTAAGTTTTTTGTAACTAACAATATGGACATTGTCTGAAATAAAAAGTTTGAATTGAATTGAATAAAAGCACGAATTCAGTAAGACACAAACAACAACGATTGTAACCGTGAGTTTAGTCCAATTTTGCTTTCACTGCTTCAATACATCTGTAATAAAGTTGTTAATAATTCTTGTTGGGCATTTTCGCGAGAATGGATCAATTACCGTGTTTTCTCACAATTGGGAAATTTTAGGTGATGTCTGCTCAGAATCAGGAGTACTCTTCATCTAAATAGTAAAAGAAACATGTCCTATACTTTTAATTGTAACAGTCCTGTTTTGTAACGGTGTTCCATTATGTATGCAATGTAACAAAATGGAATCGAAATTAGGGGCACATGATTTCTACAATTTAAACCAAAAGTACTCCTTCTATTCTAAGCAGATTTCACATAAAATTTCATAACTTTGACAAAACAAGGTAATGGGTCTCTTCCCGCGAAAATGCCCTATTACATTGTCGATGAGGTTTAGGTTAGTCGCTGGTTTGATGTGATTTAAATAAGTTACCCCGTTTGTTATTGTTTTGATTTTTCTTATTGACGGAGTCAGAAGAACAAGGGCAAAAATGTTGTTTAAATAATATAATAAAATGAAGTATGGTTAGCACGTAAGATGTATTTTTTGTAATTGGGCCCTTGTCCTGTTGACTTATTAACAAGTATGTAAGAGAATAAAACAGTAATAAAACGGTTTGGTTATTTTAATATTTTGTATCCTAAGATGATCCCGTTCATTTTTCTTTATTATATTGAGAATGAGCTGAGATTTCCCGTGATATCCATTGAGATCACCTGACAGGATCACCCAAGTATTATTTATTATACCTGGGTGATCCTCTCCGGTGATCTCAGTGGATATCACGAGATTTCTCAATTTCCATTATGACTCAATATTTAAAATTCCCGCCGCGGCATTCGTAGTGCGCATATATAGTTATAATTATATAGGGCGTCGAAAAGTTGCCGTAACACATCAATAGATGTCGCTGCTTTCGAAAGTCTTGACTGACGCCTCTATGTCCTAATATTCAATGTACTCTATGGTGTAAATTTAATCTACAGTTGATCTACAGCAGTGTTATGTTATTGTTTACATCAGTATATAATAAAGTACTCTATGGTATGGACTCTATGGTTTACATTTACACGTCTCCGATCACGGTGCTTTCACTTCCAGCAATCCGTTTTGTATGGACGCCATAGTTCCGTCAATTTGCACTAGATGGCGATATTTAGAAAGGCTATAATAGATGAAAACAACTTTAAATTCTAGTTTCAAA
The DNA here is from genome assembly GCA_963241965.1 of Tortrix viridana. Lineage (NCBI taxonomy): Eukaryota > Metazoa > Arthropoda > Insecta > Lepidoptera > Tortricidae > Tortrix > Tortrix viridana. The sequence goes on from OY725182.1 coordinate 14,476,588, forward strand.
AAGCTGTGGCAGTGGCCCAGCCGGGCTGGTATTGGTACGTGTGATTATTGGTCCTTAATATTATAGGTATGGTAATAGATGGTCCTAATAGTAGTAGTAGTAGTAGTTACGGGAATTTGCGTTAGATGGCGTTGTGTCGTTGAATAGAGTGATATCTCTATCCTCCTATATATAATGTACTCTTTGTCTCCGATTCTTGGCACATTCGAGATTAGTCACATTTATTTGAGACAGAGACAGATAATTATTATGTCACAATATGTATGAATTTGACGTTTCATTTTTTGATCTCAAATTTCACTATAAATGAAAATTATAACTAAAGTTGTTTGAGTCATAGGAAAAATACTTTCCTATAGTTCGCCTGATTAGAGTTCCGAATATAAATCTGTGATACCTACATCCTAAAATATTTGATTGAGATTGACAGCAACTGACAGGCCTGTCAATTTGATAATATTCTCGGTTACCGAACTGCAGATTCTGAGGTTAGGATATCTCTATTTATTTATCTCTATCAGTGATCTCTAATAAATTAACTTACTTAATAAAAATGTATGAGTGCCTAAATATATACCTTTGAGCTCTTTTTCTGATGCCCATTTTGCAAATTAAACGTTTATATTTAAATAATTTCAGAAGATGGCAACGAATTACGCGAAGTACACACAACTTATAAAAGCTTCGAGCACGTACGCTCAGCGCATGAAGCGGCTGTCGAACCGGATCTTCGGCGAGGTGGCCATTCCCACCAATGATAAATCTATGAAGGTGGTCAAAATGTTCTCTGCAAAGCCCGTGCACTCGAACGAGGAGGTCCTGCACTACTACCCGCGGCACGTCGAGACGCACGCGCTCATGCTGAAGCTGCGCGAGTACGGGCTGTTCCGTGACGAGCACCAGGACTTCAAAGAAGAGATGAAGCGTCTGCGCGAACTGCGCGGGAAAGTAAAAGTGTGGCGGAGGAAGTTAGATGCAGAGAAAAAGGAGTGAAGTGTAGACTAGAATGTGAATATACATGTTAGTGAGAGTGTGAAGAGTTCAGTGTGCAGTGCTTTACGACTGATACTGAAATAGGAAGTTAGTAGTATGTTTACTACAAACATTAATCCATAGTTTTATTCAGTGGAGGTAAATATGTTGTGACTTTAGTAGCTTTCCAGAAATGTAGCCCAGAAATTTGAAGGCTCATGACCTGTCCTCTTTGTTTCCTGTTTCAGACATTTTCAGTAGCTAGCTTATTGCATGAATCAGTTCTGTGAACTCTTCAAGGTGTACATAATAAATTAGATGTAAATTAAACTATGCCATAAAAGAAAATCTTTATTTTGTACCAAGAACAAAATCAACTTCAAATCATTATAATAAATAATCAGCTTAACCTCCTACCGCTCTTTGTCCTTCTCACGGAACAGTTAACTTTTAATAGCATGCGACCGATATATAAAAACTAGACCTTGGGCGCTAGGAGTATAACATAACAACATAATCACTCACATCTCTGTCTGTGCCAAATTAATAATTATGTAGTTATACTAAAATAATACAACAACAACACAGACCAGATAAGATATGGCTTCTATTGATATAGTGTCCATGATGGTGCACCCACCACTCACGTTGCATGGTAAATGTATACAAAAAGATGACTGTCAAATACCTAAGTGGGGAAAAAATTTACCAGAATGCCACAAAACAGACAAGAATGGAAAAAGATGGAAGATACCTTTATCAAACAGGCAGACAGTGAAGTGTGTACTACACGCTTTTAAACCAGTTTCTAGGGAGCTGCTACATGGTTTCTACAGGCAGTTTTGTAGCTAATTTCAAGGAGTACTATTCTCTATTAAGTATGTAAAACTACCTTTGATTGTCATCAAGTTATTAACATTCTACTAAGGTGCTAATATTGACTTACTTTTGCACCTAACTGTATCTATTCATATTAATGTGCTTCTGATTTGTAGTTTGGCAAAAAGAGTTTGACGTGGTGATCGGCGGACAGCATGATCTCAAGTGGCAGCCACAACATTGAGCACCAGGTTTAGAGTAAGACTTGGATCTAAGTAGTTGCCCTCCTTTTTTGGCAACTAATCCGCGCGATTACGGTAGCATCGCTGTATTGTACATTCACCTTTATGAAGCAAATATACGCCAGTCCGATTCGAGCGCTTCCCGTAGTAATCGATATTTTACCTTTCACTTGAAACGAGGATAGAAGTGTGCGTGATATTACCCATAAACTACACAATGGCTCGGAGCGCAGCCGGGATCTCATAGTCAATTCTCTCGTCGAATTCGTCGGCGATCTCGTCGGCGATCTCGTCGACGATCTTGTCGGCGACCTCGTCGTCGTCCAGCACGGCGTAGGGCACGCGCGCGGCGGGGCGGCGCAGCAGCAGCACGCTGAGCAGCAGCAGCGCGGCCGTGGGCAGCAGCGCGGTGTACAGCAGCAGGCGCATGGGCGAGCTGGCCAGGTACATGCTCGGGTCCAGCTCCGGCGCGTCCCCAGCGCCCGGGTACGCCGCCGTGGTGGAGCGCAGCCACGCCACCAGGCTGCCACAGGGTGCACGTTGACTTTCAGCCCAGGATATTTCAGGTAGGAGTGATCCATTTGCGAGTGTGTTCAGCAATAGAGCTGCTGTACACACCAGACCCCATGACAGACAGAATGCGAGTGTATACGCGTGGCCGCCTGTATTGCTTCGACGCATCTGCCTTGAAAAACCTCTCGTCAAGACAGTGATCTTCGCGGTGAGTGCGAGTGTGTACTGCCGGCATAAGACCGTTTTGCTCGCCGATGGATCACCCCCTAAAACTGCATATGCCTATAGGCAAGGAAGTAGACCAGTACCTATACCTGGCATTACCTGGAAGGTATGGCGGCGTAGGCACGCGAGTGGTTAGCGGTGGGTGGCACGGCGGCGGCCTCGGCCAGCAGGATGAGCGCGGCGTCGAACTGGTCGGGCTGCGCAGGCGCCGGCTGTGGGGACTTCGCCCACCGGCCGGTCGCGTCGTCGCTTAGCAGCGTGTAGTAGCGCGGGTGCAGGAAACGCGCCATCACGGGGCCCGGCCCTTTCAAGTCTAAGGAACGGACATTGCTATTTTGTGCCAATATGCAGGTAAACGAGGGATTACAATATTCAATCCACCTCTTATCTACCGTTAAAAATTTATATCTGTGGTTGTTCTTGAGATGGGAAATGGAAGATACCTACTCGTAGATTCCGTAACTCTGAACAAACAATAAATCGAATATTGGAATTTGGAGTCCACACCGTACCTACCACTTGTTGCCTATACCACTACTTGTTATTTTAAACTTCGTAAGCACCTTTGTATTTATAGAGTAGTACATATAGACAAACAAGAGTTCGATAATTGGACGTAGTTACGCCAAAAGGATCCAAACCATCCATTCGACACTTGTAGAATTTGACATTGTGGATTGGATCCTTTTCGCGTAACTACGTCCAATTTAAATACGAACTTTCATCTTTGGCTTAGTTTATCGAGTTTGAAGCAAAATTCGTAATAATACCTAGTTCGCAATTTTGAAATTCAACCAAGACAGCCGGTACGGTAGCTAATCCTATCAGCAGAATTTGCGATGTCCACTCTCACTAGACGCATAATCAAGTAATCCTAAGCTCCTAATCCCACTGATATTATAAATGTAAAAGTATGGATGGATGGACGGATGGATGTTTGTTACTCAATCATGCCAGAACGGCTGAATGGATCCCGGAATATCCCGAAAAACGGACAGTTCCCTAGGGGGGCAGCAAAAAACGAATTCTACGGGGACGGAGTCGCGGGTAAATGCTAGTTTTGAACGTAACGTTTCGAGTGGAGGGTAGGGTGACCTGTTTTGGCGACGTATGATGCGCAGTATTTAGGCTCGGTGTGGAGCAAGAGGCGCGCCGGCGCCAGCGCGCGGCGGTCGATGCAGGAGGCGCGCACGAGCAGCCAGTGGCGCGACCACACGACGCCGGCGCAGGCCGCGCCGCCCGCGCACAGCGCCGCGCGCGCCTTGCCCGCCGCCGCCAGCGCCGCCAGCAGCGCGTCGCGCTCGCCCGCCGCGCCCCGCGCGCCGCACGCGCCGCACACGCACACCAACCACAACCACCACATTTTTCACAATAAAATTGTGACATTAGTAGTATGACAGTTGAGTCCAATGGCAAACGACGGTCACTTTTTTTCAAAAGAGGTTTGTACAGCGAATAGGTTTGTTTACAGGTAGTTACCTACTCGTATATATTGCTAGCACTTTCACGACCAAGCTCAAATCAAGTAGTTTCGCTGCATACCAAATATTTACATCATAATATGCATAAGACGGCAGCCGTGTTCATTCATCGAGTGCTGTAGGGTTGTGTTTACCAACCATTTTTTTCCCATTAAGTACCTTTGCGAGTTTCATTTAAGAATTTATAAAAAAATATAATTATGTTTATAAATCAGTGGTTTTTTTTTTAATAAGAGAGGGAGGCAAACGAGCATGCGGGTTACCTGATGGGAAATAATCACCACCGCCCATGAATACCGACAACTCAAGAATTAAATTAATAATAATAATAATATATATTTCTTAAGTCTGCTACAACCCTAGCGCGTCGGGGTCGGAACAATAGGACACGGCAGCCGCGTTTTGGTATGCGCTTATAAAATCTATAGCTGAGAATTTTATTAATGTTCGCACAAATACAAATCAAATCAGAATCCAAAATTGACCTCATTTTAGAAATCACGTCCGGAAACCCATAAACTGACTCACGTCTGCCATCTCGAAATCTAAAGCTCTTTTACCTACTCTTTAACTAGTTGTATTCGAAGTCGAGAGTAGAGGCGCGGCTAATTTTGATTGCAGCCCTTGGGTGTGAAAAATATAACAACCGAAACAGCCTCCAGAGGGCTTATTGCCTAACGTACTCGCGATCGCGATCGACTTGAAAGTGGAGGAATTGTTTTCATTTTGTAGGCAGACTAGCCTTCAACTGTCAAAAATGAAAGCGATCGCGATCGCGAGTACGTTAGGCAATAAGCCCTCTGGTTGAATTCAATAAGCACCCTCGCATTCGCAGTCAACGCGTATCTTTCCGTGCTTCTTACTACCGCTTATTTTAAAGGAGGGCAATCAAACATACATTGTGTATAGAATTGCATTAAGTTACTTACTTTAAATATAAATGCATTATTTAAAATCCTTACTTAGAGCTAAATTCTCGAATGGATATTAATCGAATTTTTAGAATCCTAAAAATCATTTCCAAATTCAAAATTTTAAGAAACAGCATTGAAATCGGTAAGCCTTCAAAACATGTACCTTATTTTTGTGTCAGGGGATTAAAAATGAAACAATAGAAAAAATAGCCATCATTTATTTGATAACAAAACTTCTTCAGGAAATAAATTGCTGCATGAGACAGTTCGACGGGCCCCGCGCCGGCGCAGCCGCGCATGCGCGCTGCCTGCACCGCGGCAACCCTAGTTCACACTGGAGCAGCCGGCGAGGCCAGGCAGAATATTGTTTAACTATGGACGTTACGATACCACGGCTATCACAATTTGCGCATTTGTTGCTCTGTTCCCTTTTAAAAGGCTTATTACACCTTTCTAAATTTGTCACTAACGAGAGCGACGCCGCAATACATTGAATGAGATGGAGATATCTCGATACGTATCTAACGTATTGCGGCGTCCCTCTCGTTACTGACTAATTTAGGAAGGTGTAAGAAGCCTTTTAGTCAATTTAGCGGCAATTTAAGTCAATTTTGACAGATGTACCCAGTACAAATTATAACCTCAAAAAGAGTTTAGATATTGTACTGTCATTAACTTATTTTGCCGCTATTGGAAAATGTATTTAGTACAAACGAAGTTGTGCTAGCTCGGCTACTGCAACAATCGGACCATTATAAACTGCCAGTGTTTCTCTGCGACCGCCTGCCAACACTAGTGTGAACTAGGTTTTACAAAACAGATGCGCGTCCACAATCAGGTAAAACGGTGAGAGTATAGCAGTCTCCACCTCACGAGGTAAAGCCTGAATGTGGAACGCCATTATTAGTTACACTATGAACGATGGTTCCCAAACATTCGGCGAGAACGCCGCTCGTAACCGCTGAATGTTTGGAAAGCTCATTAGAGGGAGACAGCGCAACACAGCTCTCGCTCCGCGCGCGCCGGGTCGGGGCCGCGAGCCGACGGCCTGGCGTGGGGGACACAACTGAAACCGGTACACTCCCGTACGAAAACTACTTTCCGTAAGCGAAGCGTAAGTAGAAAAACCCACATAACTGTTAAATTTATATAGTTATGCTATTATCACATCTCTGGAAAAACGAAAGAGGTCCGGGGCAGGCGGGCCGCAACCGCCACTCACACATTAAAGCTTATTTATTATAAGAAAATAACTATACCTAATTGCGACCCTCCGTCCGCGTTTGTGCTTAAAATAGTAAAATTTTCGATGATTCACCTGTCAAGTTTCGAATGGGCTTACAAAGCTGAGGCAGATCAGTGTCCATAAATGTTTAATAAAATTCAAAGCTTTGTAAATCCAGCCTTTTGACAGTTAGATCGCGAAAATGTCGGTGCGGGCCGACACACGCGGCAGGCGAGGCGACGCCGCGCACAAAAGATAGAAACCTACCGACTGCGCCAATATGTATCGTATAGGCATCTTCTGGGTGAGCTCGCTACATCGTAGACTGAATCTTCGTCCTCCAAGGGCGGGAGTTGGTCAAGAGCAAACCCATTATCAATAAAAAAAAAAATATGGATGGGGACGCGGCGCACCGCTCGCCGCGCGCACCGGCCGTCAGTAGTCGCAGGCGCGTCACATACAGCGATTGTTACTACACACAAGTTAACCTAGCCCGCGGCCGGCGACCCGTACAACCCTCTAGCTGCCGAATGAGAAGACAGATCAGTCAGATCGTGGTGTGGTTTTAAAATTATAACACAATTCAATAAAGGCAGGGGATTCAAACCTACAACTCTTCCTAAAGAGGGAAACGAATTTTGAGTTACAGCTGAAACTAATCATATTCAAAAACAATACACAAAAACGTAATAATTAATAATTCCCATAAGAAGTTGCCTCGAATTGATGCCTTATTATCGTAGTTTTTTTTCTTCAAGAAAACATCATTCAAATAATTTTAGCACTACAATAGCAGTTCCGGTAGAACTTCAGTAGACTAACAAAACACCCACACTACACTAGGTTAAACATTTTTGCCGCTACGTTAAAGAATCGGTAGATTATATATACGCATGCTTACTGTAAGTACATGTTACACGCGGCGAGATTGATTTAAATTTTCTAGTTGTACGGATCGCTGACCGAGCCCAACCTATAGCTATACTTAGCGCCGTGCCGGTGTGCCACCGCAATACAAGCTCTATGCCAACACGATTAAACCTAACATTCCTTTCCTATCAAGACGAGGTAGCACACTATTTGAATACACACTTAGCTTAGTGGGCGCCAAACAAGCGCCGAGCCGCGCCCGCCTCCATACAACCGTGGTTGGAAAGTTTTACAAAATTTTAAAGTGACAGTTTTAAAAAGTTTTTCATTAATTATTTAATATATTTTCCATAGGCATAATCGCAATAAATTTCATCTACACCCATATCGTAAAACCTCCACGAGGCGTTCAGAAACTCTAGCTTTACGTCAGTCAGTGGTGTTGCTGCCAGTCAGTCTGTGGCTGTACTGTAAGTTCACTTTACATGTTCGCTGCCGATACTGCAATGGTTTTCGAATTTCGAATTTATTCGAATCACGATAAAATTTGGTTCGGCGACAATTCTCATGTCACCCGAGATGAATCATGACAATATGAGTGTAGATAAAGTATTGTACGAGACCCTGCGTAATTGGCATTACAACACTCGTGTGATGCTATTATGAAATAGCCGCAAGGCGAAACCAAACTCGTGTTGTAATGCCTGTCATTACGCAACCGTCACGTAAACTACTATTTATTTTTACTTACGACGGCTGTATGGAGCGCGCAGCTCTGTCACTTCTCTCGGCCAGAACGCCCCTCTAGTGTCCTGCTCAGATCACAGGCCTGCACACGAGGTTATCCATCCTTCTCTAACAGCTGTTAAGACGAGGTTGAAAGTTTCGTGATATATCAGAAGTGAGCCGGGGAAGCAGACTTCAGGCCTAACCTAACATGATGGAAACTTCCAGTACAGTTTTATTTAAACATACTTATTCATTATTTTGAAGGCCGGCCTTACACAGTCTGAATCAGAATCTGAATTCCTAATTTGAATTCATATTATTAATTCAGAAAGCACGGAATTGCATACAATTTAACTATTATCCACACAAAATCAGATTTTTTCAGATTATGAATTTCTCAGATTGATCTGTCAGAATGATACTGACATGCGTTATGAATTCAGATTATGAATTCCGAACGCACCTCTTTCCATACATTATCTATGGACGAGCACATACACTCTGGAATCAGATTATGAATTCAGTTGACATTACAATAATAAGTATACCTACTGACGTTCGTGAGACAACAGATTAATCGGAATTTTTAAGACATGTGTGAGGCAAGGCACCGGAATTCAGATTATGAATTCAGATTCTGAATTCAGACTGTGTAAGGGCGGTCTAACTCTTTTGAACCACGAGACTAGAAATGTTTTTTCAATATTTACTCGTGCAAGAGTTAAATGGCATTTAGAACGTTACATTGTTGACCTGGTCGGGCGCCACTGCCTCGCCTTGAGCAACATCAGTCGCTATTCTTAGTGCATCTTAGCAAGATTGACAAAAAAAATGGAGTACACATTAAAAGTTGGTATCGTCTTATAATATTTGTATAATTTATGGTCGGCTCTGCACGAGCTAATAATCTATGGTCAGTTCTGTATCCGGTTAGATGTTACGTGTCGCTTAAAAATATGTATAGTACAAAAGTCGGCTATACGCCAGGGTGCTAATGGCTACAGCCAGTCGTTATATTAGTCCTGCTGTTAATGTGTAATGTGTTGTCTTCCCTAGTACGCAGCCGGGAGCTCTGCCCGTTGTTACATCATACCCAGTATCGCCATCGCCAATGTACGTATTACCATATACCAGTAGGCGTGAGCCCAGTAATTCCTGTGGCATCTCTCAGCCAGCTGTGTCGTTGACTTGTTTAAAATCTCGTATTAGTACATAAAAGTGAACCCAACGCGAACCTGGTCCGGTCCTACACAAATTCGGTCCCGTCGTTCCTGCGTCGAATAAAACCCACCTATTATTATATTTAGCTCCGGCGAGCTCGGCGCTCGTCTAAAGTCAGTCTGCAGTCGGTACAGTTTACAGAAAATATCCGTTTAATATTAAAATGAGCCCTCCGCGACCCGCTTCAAGAGGTCAGAGTCAGTCCTGCGGCCGGGCCCGAGTTCGCGCGAGAGTAGTCCGGCGCGCGCGCTAGGTGTAGTCGTTGAAGTCGTCGCAGGCGACGCGGCGCGCGGTGTCGCGGCGCGGCGCGTAGGGCTTGGGCGCGCGCGCCGCGGCCGCCACGCGCTCGGCCTCCACGCGCCGGCGCAGGCGCTTGATGTGGCGCAGGCGCTCCAGCGAGTTGCTCGCGTACGGCGCCGCGCCGCCGCCCAGCAGCAGCGACTGCGAGATGTGCGACGCCAGCTACCAACCACCAACACGCCCTTTACTCTCATATCATGAACTCGCTTTCACCGTCTCAGCAACGGATCACTAGTTTACTACGGGCTCGAAACGGTCCTGCTACAGTGACAACATTTTTAACGCAGAAACTTACTCTAGAGATTAATTGAAAAAGCTATTAAACTGGTAAACAAAAAATGTTTAACAAAAAAATAAAACCGTCTTCAAAAACCTACTAAAAAGCGTTAAATAAAAACCAGCCTCCTAGGAATAGCCTATTTAGTGCCGAATAGCTACATAGAATATATCCAAGCCGGTGTCAAGTAGGTATACACAGTAGCAATGACACCATGATTCTTGCCACCGACTTCGATATATTCTATGTACCTATTAGGCACTAAATAGGCTATTCCTAGGACTCCTAGGAGGCTGGTTTTTATTAAACGCTTTTTAGTAGGTTTTTGAAGACGGTTTTATTTTTTTGTTAAACATTTTTTTTTTTTCGCTTTTTGGTGATGCACCTCTTATTATTATGTGACAAACTAAAGCACATAAACATCACATTAAGAAACAATAGCCTAATACCAATCTTTCATCACCCTTAACAAAATGTCGCTGCCTAAGATGCAGGGCCGTTAATCATTGAGGAGTTCTCCCGGTACTTCACCATCAGTTGCACTTCACCATATGTGTTATAATGAGTATAACACTAGCTTCATATTCTTAATAAAGAAATCTCATTGCTGGCGTCAATCACTTACAACTAAGCAGTTGCGGTGGTCACCTCTGGTCTTCATCATTAGTTCCTCTTCGCCAAGAAGTGCTTTTGTAATGCAATTTCTTAAGGTCTTGCAGGTAATACCAAAATTGCGGTATGTGTGCCTATAACTTTTGAGGAGTTCCCTCGATTTCTCATGGATCCCATCATCAGATTCAGATTTCGTGACAATGGGACCACCTCGGAAGTATACCCTTTCAAGCAAAAAAAGAATTTTCAAAATCGGTCCACAATTGACAGAGTAATCGCGTAACAAACATACAAAAAAAAAATGCAACATACAGACGAATTGAGAACCTCTTCCTTTTTTGAAGTCGGTTAAAAAGAGGGACAAATATTATGGTTAAATATTGATCTGATGGGTCGATTCGGGTGTGAGAAACGTAAGGACGCGGGCATACTGACCGCGCAGTGCAGCGCGAGCTGGCGCGCGAGCGGCGCGGCGCAGTGGTCGGACACGACGAGCGGCGCGCGCTCCAGGTGCGGCAGGAACTTGGCGCGGATGCACTCGTCCTTGGTCTTCACGAGCACGCGGTGCAGCGAGTGCTCGAGGGGCTCCACCACCACGATGCACAGGTTGAACTGCCCCTGGGACACCGCACTAGCGTCACCACACTACATACTAACGATATGCCCTGGACTTTCCTTCCAGAACCGCCTCATAACGTGAGAACCAGTCCGAAGGTTTTACATCATTACCATGACAAACTTGCCTCACAACCAGTAAATTTCAAAATTATAGTTTTGAGAACATTATAGTTGTTCGTTCCGATACAAATCTGTTTTTATCTACACTCATATCGTAAAACCTGTATGACGCGTTCGAAACTGTAGGTTATAACTAGCATTACGTCAGTCAGTGTTGTCATAAAAATCTTATCCGTGGTTATACTGTAAAGTTTACATTACACGTTCGCCGCCGATACTGTAATGGCTTTCGAATTTCGAATTTATTCGAATCACGATACAATCTGATTCGGCGAAAATTCTCATGTCACTCGAGATGAAACATCAATATATACATATGTTTCATCATAGAAGATTTACAATATACGTGTAGATAAAGTATTGTACGTGATTCTGCGTAATTAGCATTACGCAACCGTCACGTAAACTATTATTTCCGTGGTCATGTTAAATGAACGTGTGTGTGTGTACCTTGATGGTGTGTATGTCGAAGTCGGCGCCCGAGTCGTTGTAGACGATGGACACGTAGTCGTTGCCGATGTACTTGCGCTTCTCGTTGCAGGTGGGGTCCGCGGCCGCCGCCGGCATCGCCGTCGCCACGTGGAACAGCACCTGCACGCGTCACGCCGGCACATATACAACTAGTCCAATATGTTCAGCTAGGTTTTCAAGATAAATTTAGGATGACATTTTACCAGAGCCGCGCAAGAACACAATTTACCACATAAGTATTACTCACGTGAACTGTTAAAGGGAGTCGATATTTAGATACACTTATTATTTTTAGTTTTCTTAATTAAGTTCATATATTTGTAAAATTCATCAACTTGATCATAAAACCAATTTATTCTCAGTGTTTACACGTCACTTAGTCGACCCTGAGCAAATTTCAATGTATTTTAACTTTGAGTGGAAACTGTTTTGGCTTACTGTATTACCGCACATATTTGTATTATGTACGAATTATAGTATATGCTGTTTGTTTCCCAATAAATAAAAAAAAACTCGACGATTGCAAGCGGCGCTGTGCGAGGGTGACAAAATTCTAGAAATCCGCTTTTGACGATTTCCTCCTGCCCCCCCTTAAAACTAATGACTTGTAATACTCCTCCAAGAGCAGTGGAGCGCGTTCACGAGCCCCGCTCCCGCTCCCGCTCCCGCTAGCGCGCCCGGTGTGCCCACCTGCATGACGTCGTCGTGCCACACGTAGGTATACCGCCCGTCGCGGCCGCCTTGCTCCAGGTTGAGGAACAGCGGGCCGGCGCCGTCCATCAACCCCGCTCCCGCTCCCGTTAACGCTACCAGCGTGCCCAGCTGGCCTAGGAACTCCGCATATCTGCCGGGCGGACACATACTGATTAATAATTGATAAAACAAAAGTACAAAAATACTTTGACATTTTGCCTTACCTAACACTTCCATATTCATTCTTTAATATTAACACTTCGTTGTCTTGTTGTCCCGGCCCCACGTAAAGAACGCCAACCTGTAAACATTATAAGACAGAATTTAAACAAAGTGTCGTAAAATGTCTATGACGCTCTCAGAAACTGTAGGTTATAACTAGCATTACGTCAGTCAGTGTTGTTGCTGTCATAGTCTGTGGTTGTACTGTAAAGTTCACTTTACATGTTCGCTGCCGATACTGTATATGCCAATGTGACAATCTGATCGGTCATATTTCGAATATTGGGTAAAAAATATTATGTTACGTGTTAAACTGCTTTATTAAACAGTTAAATTTGAACGTAATAATTTGGTTATTTAATTTAATAGAATAACGTAATAATGGTGTGTTGCAGTACCTTGTAGGTCTCGATGGGCGGCACGCGGTCCAGGTTCTTGATGGTGCGCTCGTGCGGCACGCCCGCCACCAGCAGCGGCCGCTCGGCCAGCGGGTGCAGCGCGTGCGGCGCCTCGCCTGCGCACGCGCACGCTTATGTTATGCCAGCTTCTCACGACTCGATATTTGATGTTCAATAAAAGTCGATCAGCTCTTATTGAAAACATGTTCTCGTGATCGATTGTCATTAAATTTTCATGATCAACTAAAATCGCCTCGTGAGGACGCCGCTGTACAGTCGCGCGGCTAGTGCCCGGCCGCAGCTGCACGCTCGCCCCTAGACCCTCGCCAATCCTTACAACTAATCCCGGGATCCCGGTGTTCAATAAAAATGAATCAATATATTTCGGAGCACTGCCTATTCCGAGCGGTTCACTGATGTCTCACAAATTACCATTTCGTTTTACAATTTTTTATTTCGCGAATAGGATCTCCCTACTGCAAGATTTTTTAAGGAGTCACAAGTCTAATCTAACCTTTAAGCATAAATACGTTTTTGCGAAATGAAAGTTTGTAAAATGAAACATTTGCCAAACGTACTTATAAATAAAAGGATACCATTCCGAGGACTGCAGTCTAACGATCTCGTGTACATGCTTGTGAGACTTTATCGAACCGAGCCGCGGTATTAAAGAGCAGTAAGCATGAATGTGTTCCATTCCGGTATAGACCGTAGTCCGGTAGCGCCCAGCTCCGAGCGCGGCCGCGGTACCTGGCACGGGCGGCGTGATGGGGTAGGTGCTCATCTTGTGGTAGAGCTGCAGCAGCACGAAGGCGGGCGACACGCCGCCGCCCGCGCCCGCCGCCGCGCGCGCCGCCGGGGGCTGCTCCCTGCAAGGCATTGGGGAAATAAACACAATAACAAAGCCAAGCTTTAAACACGGCATTTATTGATGTTTGTATAACAAAATTTACAAAAATGGTGCTTTGTTTATGGGTAATTCTCCGAGCGTTTCAACCGCTCTCATTCTCCTGGTCGCATTTATGTCGAATTCCCTATAGATTAGGATAGCATTTTCGGTTATTTTGTAGAAGTCAGGGCACTCTACAAGACAACCCAAAATAGCATCCAAAGCTACAGGAATATCGACATTAATGCGACCAGGAGAATGAGAGCGGTTGAAACGCTCGGAGAATTACCCTGGATATTTTAATAATCATACGCACACAATGTGAGTGAGTGTAACTCGTGTGATACTATTATGAAATTCGCGTTGCGGCTCGTTTCATAAATCAAACTCGTGTTGTCGTGTTGTAATGCCTGTCATTACGCAACCGGCACGTAATAGTTTATGTGACTGCTGCATAATGCCTAATTATGTACAGTTACATACACTATTTTATCTACATGTAAATGAAGAGGTGTGTCACTTCATTTATGGTTATTGCTGCGCTTACTTTAATGTCTTTGTCTTTATTATCTGTGACAGTGACAGTTGATGACAGCTGTCAGATCGGTGGCTAACTGGCTTGTCAGAAAAGTGCAAGTAATACTGTTAAGATTATAAATACTTACTTGAGATAAAGAGACAATATAAATAGTGGAATAATAGCTTTAATGTTGTTTCTCTTTTCAGGTAAGAAATAGTATTTAGTTAAGTTCTGTAAACACAAGTTGATTTATATGTGCTAAGTATAACTGTGTAGTATTAGTGAATAATAAAACTCATCTCTTTTCAGAGCAACTCAATTTAGTTTTTATTTCACCGCTGCAAATAAACTGTGTGGAATACACATTATATACATACATATTATAAGCTCTCTATGATGTGTTCAGGAACCGCACGTTACGACCGGCATAGCCGGCCTTGATCAATTATTAGAACGTCAAAAATGGCGGCAACCGTAGTTTTTTTTTAATTCAGAGACAATCTAGAGTCGGCCTCTACTATCATATCGTTCGATATCAAATTATCAAGTAACATACGATATTTGTTAAAATTGTATGCAATTGACATTTCATTTCGAATTAAATGTCATCTCGAGTGATAGTAGAATTGAGGTCAAATAAAATTGTTTTGTTTTTCAAAGATGTTCTAAATTTGAAACTCATAACTTTATCAAATTTTATATCGTTATAAGAACATTATGTTACTGCTACAGATAAGAAAATTATCATAGTAAAATTGATTGTTGTAATGCTGGTCATTGCCTACGGATTCTGAACGCATTATAGAGGACTTATGATATGTGTGTAGATAAACTAGTGTTACGTGACGTTGCATAAAGTAGTTATCATAATGAAGTTGTGTTCACTCTGTAGATACCTGTGGCGGCGAGTGGGGCTCATGACGGAGATGGTGTTGGAGCGCTTGGAGCGCGACAGCGGCGGCAGGTCGTCCCGCTCGCGCGCCGGGGCGGGCGCGGGGGCGGGCGCGGGCGCGGGGGCGGGCGCGGGGGCGGGCGCGGGCGCGGGGCGCGGCGCGGCGGGCGGCTTGCTCGCGTAGCTTTGTACTATGCTGTCGCTTGCCACCTAAACGTAAAAACCGTTAACACAGTTGTATTGTACAGTCACTTTCAAATATATGGATTTTTTTTATAATTTGTTTAAAGACGATATTTTTGAGTTATCGGAGATAGTTGACGGAGACTTGTTGGAATGTCATTATTTCCCCTTTTCCGAACGAGAGATTTTTTGTTACAAATGCACATTTCTGAGCAAATAAAAAAAAAAAACACATTTCTGAGTAAATTAAAAAAATGTCGTTTTGTTACCTTTTGTAGCTGATTGGGCTGCGCCGGCTCCGCGTCGACCGAGCCGGAGCCTGCGCGTTGTTCACCATTATTACACGTTCAATATAATAACAAATAGTGCCATGTATACTAACACAACTGACAATGCACAATAAAATGATACCACGGGGGAGTTTTAATGATTCAAAAACAATAAAAATAAAATATCAACCAGAAATGTACTATTTTGATCCACTTTTGGATGATCAAATAGTGGATTGCGGTTTATTGAATCTAGAGTGAAGCGAGGAATTCTGTAGTAGAACTCTTAGCGTAGCAAAGGACAAACGCTATAGCCCACGACAAAATTAATTTTGTTACTGAGATACTGCTTTTGCACTTCACTTACGAGGTTTAAAAAAATGGTATAAAAATTTGAAAATGTAGAGAAAGAATATATTTTTTTTACTATTGAATACAACTTCATGTGCTGACTTTTTGTTGTGTGCTACTGATTCTTGTAGTGTATTACTTCCTCTTGTTGTGTGGTATTGATTAATGTCGTGTGTTCCTAACTCTAGTTTTGTGCTACTGACTCGTCGCTCAGCCCGAGCAATGTAGTAGACTGACCGGGGTCGGAGCTGTACGTGCAGAGCGGCGGGTGCGGCGGCGCGAGCGGCGAGCCCGACATCTCCTCGGGGATGGCCTCGCACGACACGCGCGTGTCGCTCTTCTTCGCGGCCTTCTTCGACGCGTGCAGCGACATCGACGTGCTGCTGTACACGGAAACACCACCTTACAATCCTCGCTTTTAGGGCTCTATTTTACTGAGCTTGTTTTGAGCTACAAAACAGTAGACGTCATGACGATAGAAATGGAGCGGGGAAATGGCGCGTCATTGGCAGCGCGACTGGTGGCGAAGCGAGTGGAACACCATATAGCGTTATATTAGAAGTGGCAAAACCAGTGAGGTGATGCCGTCAGTAATGTTTCCAAGTAAGCTGAGATAACCTCCATAGAGCAGATATCGCCCCGAAATATTAGGTGTAGGAGAGTCCCCGCGCTCGGCTCGGGCGAGTACTCACGGGGTCTCGCCGGGCGCGGGCGCGGGCTCGGGCGGCGCGGGCGGCTCGTCGCGCAGCTTCCACGACGACGACATCTCCGGCGACGAGTTGCTGCGCCGCACCGGATGCCGCGACTTGCCCTGACACACCATCCATTCAAATTAGGTGTAAAATTGGATACATGTTGTCCTATAAAATGAAATTGCCACTAAATATTGCAGCCGCTTGTCATCTCGATACTGATTTCTTATTATATTAACCGTAATAAAAAACGAATGATACGACACGCACATACACTTGACAGAGAACACGTATCATGTGTTCTCTGTCGAGTGTATGTGCGTGTCGTATAGTGACGCGTCTCGTCGCGTGGGTACCTCGGGCACGTAGAGCAGCATGTCGTCGTCGTGCGCGGCGCGCACCGGCGAGCCCGGGATGTTGATCGGTTGCGTGCTCATCCTGCGACAACCACAGCGATACAGCCTGTTTTCTTTTGGGTAACTTTATTGTTGGTCGCACAAATAAGTTCATTAAACAAAATAAACAACGCGCACAATTAATTGTGTTAATTGTTTCTGAAATGGTTATGACATTAATACGGAATTTTTAATTATGATGAATGATATAATGATTTTGAGCTAAATGTTTGTAGGATGTTGAAGCTAAAAATAAAATGTGATTTAGTACTAATGTTAAATCAATATATCTATGAATAGCAGACGCGGCTCCGGAACTAGTGAACATGCCTCACCTGGATTTGTGCAGGTCCTGCGCGTGCGCCAGCTGCGAGGCCGACGAGCCGCTGCGTGAGCGCGACTCGCTTTCCAGCGCCTGCGCACGACACCACGCCTCAAGTATATCCGCAATAATAAACATTGAAGGAGTAGTAAACTTTGGTCAGGAGCATGTCGGGAAAGTCGGTTTGGTTGTTTCGTTCAATAATTTATTCGATTTGGAGCGAGCAAAAATAATGGGGTCCCGTTGTAGTAAAAAGTTTTACTCCGATTATTTCACTCTAGAAACCATTTTTAACCGACATCAAAAAAGGAGGAGGTTCTCAATTCGACTGTATGTCGCTTTTTTTTTTGTATGTTTTTTTATATCTTTTTATATTTTAACTTGCCGACAAAAATTTAAAACTAAATGTCAAATTAAATATTTCGAAATCAAGGCTTAGCTCCCGATGTTCATCCCCATTCTGGTCGGAGAGCGAGGAGCGCGTCGTGCGAGCCCGACTTGCACTCCGAGCCCTATACCACAACCATGTATAGCTAAGCGTATGTTGGGGACTCACGACATCGAGCCGCGAGCCGCCGGCGCCGGGCGCGGGCGCGGACGGCGCGGAGGGCGCGGGCGCGGGGGGCGCGGGGGGCGCGGGCGGCGCGGGCGGCGCGGGCGGCGCCAGCAGAGCCACCACGTCCTGCAGCGCGGCCTCCGCCTGGCTCTCCCACCCCATCTGCAACTTGTTCCGGTCACGCGGGTCGCCGCTAGGTGGCGCTGTTACTACAACGCGTCTTTTCTCTAATACTACTAGTACTGTTTGTACTGTTGTTTGTACTGTTACACAAACAAACTTCCTGGCTGCCGCTTTCAATTTAAAACAGTACTATCTCGAATGCGTTGCCATTGCAATTTGAACCTTCTTCTTTAAGCGGTAAAGTTGCTATTCATATGAAATCTTTTGTTATTTGTGCGTTTCATTTTGCACTGCTAATTAGTGGTCGGGCTTCACAATAGATAACAAAGCCATTCATTGGAAGATAAGCTCTCAAGTGGATTCCGACATTTTAAATAAAATCAACTATATGTCTCTCACATTTGACAAACCTAACGAAAGAGATGCAACGAAAATAACAGACAAATAACAGGGTTAAAAGAGTGTAGCTGATATAAGACGCGTGTTTTCATATTATAAGTTGTAAATATGTAATTAAGTGGTTTAAGTGTGTGCGTGTGTAAGTGCGAGTGATATTTTGGTGCTAAATGAGGCAAGTCACCATTCTACAACGCTATATTTCAAGAGTGTATTTAAAAAAAAAATATTTTAGGACGTCGGTATATATGTATACGAATGTTTGTGACTGCAAGTGTTAAGTTATTTTTAATTACTCATGTCACCGCCAGATGACGCTCTGTCAACTCTCCTATATCGCGCTAGTTTTGTGTTCCGCCTGTTTGTATAAAATAAAATTCGTGTATTTATCGTATCATAAGTAAGAGATGTGTGTGCGTGCGTGCGTGCGTGTGTGTGTGTGTGTGTGTGTGTGTGTGTGTGTGTGTGTGTGTGTGTGTGTGTGTGTGTGTGTGTGTGTGTGTGTGTGTGTGCGCGTGTGTGTGTGTGGGCACCTGGTTCTGCACGCGCATGAGCCAGGCCACGTCGCCGGAGGGCGAGCGCACGTGGATCTCGTGTGTGTGTGTGTGTGTGTGTGTGTGTGTGTGTGTGTGCGTGTGTGTGTGGGCACCTGGTTCTGCACGCGCATGAGCCAGGCCACGTCGCCGGAGGGCGAGCGCACGTGGATCTCGTGTGTGTGTGTGTGTGTGTGTGTGTGTGTGTGTGTGTGCGTGTGTGTGTGGGCACCTGGTTCTGCACGCGCATGAGCCAGGCCACGTCGCCGGAGGGCGAGCGCACGTGGATCTCGGCCCAGTCGGCGCACCAGCACGGGCAGCCGCCGGCCGCCGCCAGCTCGCCGGCGCGCGACCACGACGACTCCTCCGCGTCCTGCCCACGACAATGCTCCTTATGGCTTACCACTTTATTATCACATATGGAAATGGCAAACGAACAGCGATCACCTGATGGTAAGTGAATTAATCAATTCAATATTTATTCGGCTATTAAAATATTACTAATAATAAAATAAAAATGGGATCTGAAGAGCATATATATTCGCCAGCTCAAAACTGCAAATGGGTTAGTTTGACACAGTGACAGGTGGAACTATTAAACATTGCCAAATGTCAACGACCACATAGCACTTTTTACTTCAGCACATAATGTTTCCCAAATGTTTTTGCCAAGCCACAAGTAGAGAGTTTACTCAATCTGCATATCCCCAACATTCGTAAATGTATTCTTAGTTTGACTTTACTTAGCGCAATAGCGTTAATTCTTTAATTTTAGTTTTCTTTTGTCAAATTGAAACAAAACTACTATCAATTGATATTTTAATTAAAAGGCAGTGGATATTAGGTAACCTAATTAAAGACAGTGAAACTTACCACTTCTTTTGAGATCTTTTCGAAGCGCTGTGTGAAATTGTTGAGAGCTTCTACCAGGGGGTTGTACTCCGCCGAGTTCTGCCTGCAAGTCGGACAGAACGCGCAAATTATAACACACACACAGCCCTCACAGCTGGTGGAAACCTACTTACTACTGTAAACGTTAGCGTGTTAATATGGTGCATTTAACAACAAAGATACTACCACAAGAGAAGAAAACATGCAGACGTGTTTGAGCAATACCGCCTTAAACTGGAAAATAGAAACCACCAACAGCAACGAGCCGCTAAATATACAAATGTTTATAGCCGTGTATTAGCCAGTTCAGTTGTAATAATATTGAGCGCCAAATTAATAAGGAGTGAGAAGAGCCATCGAAAAAATACACTATCGCAAAAACATGCAGTTCTTTTAACATCATTTTGGAACAGAGCAGAAGCAACAATCATTGGTTTTATAACGTTAGCGGAAGTTCCCGCTATTCAATCTATTTCTTGTACGGAGCATTACTAACAAGTTATGGATGTGAGTCCGGACTAAAATAAATAAATTCGTTCATTATTGTTCAGACCTTTTGAAGTTAGAAAACTCTACCCATCTTCAAATTCTCCGTTTCGATAAACTTACGGACACAGTAATCTTTTCTCTGATGAGTTGCTGGCGAACAAGGATGTCGTATCTTTGACTGTAGCTTGAATATTGGGAATGACGGTAAACAGAGGCCGAAAAATGGGTTACTTTTCACGGTATTAAGTACTTTGTTTACTAAAGTTTATGCCCGTAGATGTATGATGGGATATAATTTCCTGCATTGATTGTTGACGTTATTAAATCAATGGCAAAGTACCGTACATGCGAGCACAATAAATAAGAATGAAGAAAAAAGCAGAAGCGAAACCTACTTCAACGCAGAACAAAACTTTACTGTTTAACATGACAAAGTAGTCGTAATTGTAATACAATCGTGTTAGGCGGAGACGAGCAGCTTCCATCTTCAGGAAAATCTGAGCTCAAGATCTTACATCGCCAATTGCGTTGCGGTCCTTATCTCATGTGCGTTTAAGAGTGTATATTTCGGACCTTTAGTTTAAAAAATGCGGGTAAAAAAATATATTTTTTCTGTCTTCTTACCCAATTCTATTCGAAAGGGATCTGCGGTATTTATAGAATTTTGAAAGTGGTCGGCGACTACAAGAAGGTTAAGAAACTATGGGTTTTAGCGGGAAAGAAAAGTGCTCCGCTCCCCGCCTGTTTCCCTTGAGAGCGAGTGTCAGTGTCGGCTGGACCTCCGTCAGCCATAAGCCGGTGTAAGGTCAGTGAGTGGCGGGCAGCGGACCTCTTTCCCCTCCCCCGCCTGTCCCCCTAAAACCGCTTAAGTAGTGAGCAGACCTGGAGCAGGGCGCGCTGGCGGGCTCGGCGCCGCTGAGCGAGGAGCTGGAGGCGTCCGAGCGGCTGTGCTGCAGCGGCGGCGCGCTGGAGCCAACACGCGCGCGTCAGGCGGCGGCCCGGGCGCCGCAGACTAACACCTCGACACTGCCCGCCCTCAGCTCATCGTGTTCGAACACGTTTTTCTTGTCTTTAACCCCCGACGCAAAGCACAGGGGTGTAATACGTTTAACGTGTATCCGTCCGTGGCATCATAGCTCTCGAACGGATGAACCGATTCTGATTTCAGTTTTCGTTTGAAAGCTGACTTGATAGAGTGTAAGAACACTCAATCAAGTCAGCTTTCAGCTATTTAAGAGACGAGCTCTGAAAGTAGCGGTCCCAATCTTGTCGGGGGTTTTTATCTATTTAACCATACATGTCTTCGTAGATATTGGACGGCCGGCCGCGTGGCAGGCGCGAGAGGGCGGACTAGCTGTTAGTCTGTGGGACCCGTAGGGGGCGACGCGTTTTTAACTGTTCATTTCAAAGTTGGATTATTGCGTTGCCGCTTTTGATCCGCGCCGCCGTCGCCGACGCCGCGCTCGCGCCGCAGACCTCGGCGGAAAGGGCGAGTTTCGAGCGAAGTTACGCGAGTTGATCAGGTTAACTATGAAGGTGATTTTCTAACGGCGAGACGACGCGAGAAATGAAAAGACCATCGCGACGAGTCACGTCGGTCGCGAATTGTCTTTCCGTTGCACAGTTTATAAACGTCACGTGTCTATGATACGGCACAATATAACAACAAATATTTCCACTGAAGATGTGTTATTTTGCCATACAGATTTTAATTTACTCCAATACTCCCCTCGCCTCGCCGGCGGAAGAGCCACAAGCCCTGCCGTTAGAGGCCGCGCGGTTTTTGTTTAATGTCCACTTACAATTACAATTATTTTGTTTAATGTCCACTTACAATTACAATTATTTTTATTAAAAAAAATCTCAAAATTTCAATAAACATTCCTTACGAAAGCTCGTAAACAAATGACATTTGTGATCGCCTGATCACGCACCTATGCAACCTATAGAACATAGAACATTGTAATACAGAACTTCGCGCGAAATTCGCTTTTTCTAAACGAGGTCTTAGAAACCACATCAGAAACGAGTTCTAGAAAATACGGACCGAAGTTTCTAGTAATTCCAGTAATCCGACATTCTGTCCGTTTATCATTGTTACACTTCCCCCGTATGTTCTCGCGTCATACAAGCGCACAGTGATTAAGGGTCACTTGCGGGAAAATGTTCCAAACATTTTGACTCAACTAAACTGTACTTTAATTATTTAAGCGACAACAATTAATTAATTGTTTATGAAATAAATGAATTGAATTGTGCTCAAGTGACCCTTAGTTTGCGTTCAATTCTGTTATAAAGCCCACACCACACATTTGAAACAGACTCGCCTTTGCCAGTCAAGCGTGACGTTTTAACACTCACACCGTAACATAACAAGATCAAAACATTGCTGCAGCCGAGGCATCTCAAATAACAGACATTTTGAAAGCGTTGTCGACGTCAGACAGTGACAGCCTGTCTATGAGGCCTGTGGAGCGACAGAGATATAGATATACATATGTTTACTACGTCCCCGTCTGCAGAGAATTTTAATCTTGGAGACTACCGAATGAAAAGCAAGAGCAGAGTAATAAATAATAAAAAAGGGCTTTATAAACTCTTTCGCTGATAATTCTTAAAAATGTGTTAGTAAGTTAGGTACCTACAAGTTAAACTATGTCATACCTATTAAACTACGTGTCAGTTTCTATCGTTTTTGTTCACCATAACCACAGTATAAATATAGCTACTCCACTATAACTATATCGGAGAGGTGCTGACCTGCACCAAATGTCAACGAACATTTCGTGCAAAAATCGGTTATGTCAGCCACCTGAGAGCACACGAGCGACGCTCTGAATAGTCGGATCCTAGTCGCTGTGGCCGAAATCGGTCGGGATCGTATTATTATTATTATTATAAATATAGCTAAAGCAGTAAAGAAACTACGAACAAAAGTTCGAAACGTCGCACTCACACAGACGTCTCAGCGAGACCCTAAGCGGACATGGCAGTGCTGTCAGTGGCGGGTGTCGCATCGAGACGAATGTTTGGTTGGTTGAGTGCGACGTTTCGAACATTTATTCGTAGTTTCTTTACTTCTTTAGCTATATTTAAACTGTGCCATGGTCACATGAGGCTTCGTGACCATAATTTAACATCAAATAGAAGTAACTTTAACAGAAATTATTTTAATAAACAAGTCTTATTCTCTGAAACTTTGTAAGTCTACATCGCCTAAACAAATAAGACAAGTTTCTGTAAAAAAAAATATTTTTCTGATCAGGTTTTCTTATCCAGGCGAATCTGACGAGTCCAAACCCAGTGGAGACCCTGTGGCCACCTTGCGGTTCCATCATCAGATCAGCTTTCAGACACCATTATGTTGCATTGTCATTAGATTTACATATGGTTTAAAGGCCAGCCCATTCCTACAAACTGGTTCAAAATTACTTTGCAAGAACTAAACATACTAACAAAAAACCAACAAATTAAATGAAACCAAAGCGTGTAAAGGGCTAGTTGACACGTATCGAGCGCTCGGTCGAGTCAGCGCGCTCGGTCGGTGTCCGGCGCTTAGGCTACGCAGAAGTCGTATTACACTATAAATATAGCGAAAGCAGTAAAGAAACTACGAACAAACGTTCGAAACGTCGCACTCGCACTGACGCACGTCTCAACGAGACCCCTATGCGGCCACGACAGTGCTGTCAGTGGCGGGTGACGCGTCTAGACGAATGGTTTCGCTTTGTATTTTATTCTTCTTGACGAAACTATTCGTCTCCACGCGACACTGACAGCAGTGACAGCACTGCCATGTCCGCTTAGGGGTCTCGTTGAGGCGTGCGTCTGTGTGAGTGCGACGTTTGTTCGTAGTTTCTTTACTGCTTCAGCTATATATTTATACAGTGGTTGTATTATGTGTTAAAACCTGGCGAGTCAATGGGACGGAGATGTACCGCGAGGGCGAGTGGAAATGGCCAAAAGTAAACAAAACCAAACGGAACAATTTACCATTATTACTACATAACCCCTTTTTCGAACGAGTGCGTTATTTAATACTTTAATTTTAAGTTACGAACGTTTGGAGTTGTGTCAAAAAGTACTAATTTCACAATTGAAACTAGCGTGAGTCATAATTCAAAATAATAATAAACACTAATACGGTGTCCTGACTAAAACGTGAGTATCAGAGAGAGTCGTATCAGTGTTTATTTTGTTTTGAAGTACTAATTTGTTAACACGTTTGGCCATTTGTACTGACGCCGGTGTTGAGTGGCGCGGGTTGTCGCGGACAGTCGTGTTGGCAGCACTCACCGCTTCACCTCCGCCTGCAGCGTGCTCGGCGCGCCCTCGCCCGCGTGCACCTACGTAGCGAATTCATCATATTAATTATTAAAACTATACTAACTATTATATTAAAATTAGGCATCAAATAAAAGGTTTCGTCAAACAGCCGGCTTGGCGCAACGCAACAGTAGCGTGGCGTGTTCTTAGCGCGAGGCGTTCGTCGTAATTTCGATCCAGATTAACACATTTTTGTAGTTTTTATGGTCCAAACCAAATAGACCTCGACATTCTCTAACACATTCTATCGATTTTTCTACATCCATTATCACAAACACACTGTAAATTTGTAAACAAATACAACGTAAAAATTACGAGTTGTGCTGGCGCGGCGCCGCGCCAAGCCGACTGTTTGGCAAAGCCTTAATTGTTACATTAGGTATAATAATATTATACATAAATACGAGTTTCGATCTAAGTGCACAGCCTTAATAAATGACAATCGAGAATTTTACTTAAATCAAAACCACTGAAAATTGCGACGATGCAGTGATAATATTTTTTTTTTAAATTTTGTATACAAAATCTTGATCCAAAGAGACTGGAAAGTGATATTTTATTATTCTTCCACATATATTTTTTTAATAAAGTTGATAATTTATAGTAGCGTACCTGCGCCTGCGCCTGCGCCTGCGCCGGCGGCGGCGGCGGCTCGGGCGCCAGCGGCGGCAGCGGGGCGGCCGCGGCCTCCGCGTGCTGCCGCACCAGCGCCGCGCACCTGCGCACGCGCACGGAATATTTATTCATTTTCATTATTAGGGTTCCGTAGCTAAAATGGCAAAAACGGAACCCTTATAGTTTCGTCATGTTCGTCCGTTCGTATGTCACAGACATTTGGAGTAAAGGTAGTTTGGTAGTTAAATAACAAAAATAAACATTTCTAGGGGGGGGGGGAACTCCATACAGTAACAGAAGCTGTAAAAAAACTTTTACAACAAATATTAACGTGTGGCACATATATATTTCGACAATTCTTTAAAAACACTTCAAGGTTTCTAAGCATTTTTTTATAAGTGAATATTTTCCGAAATAATCGCTCCGATATTTGCATAATTTATATCCCCCCTTTAGCTTTTGAACCCAATTTCCAAAATAAATAATCACATATATAACGCTTAATAAATACTTTCAACGAAAATTATTTTCAACATGATCAGATATAGGTACAGTCAAGGGCATTAATATCTATACAGCCATCCCGTCAAATATATGTATACATGAACCTTATTGCTAGTGGCATAAAGGCGTATAGATATTTTTGAGATTTTGGGAACGTATATATATTTATGCCCTTGACTGTACTGTTTTTGAGTTAAATA
This sequence comes from Tortrix viridana, assembly GCA_963241965.1. Taxonomy (NCBI): domain Eukaryota; kingdom Metazoa; phylum Arthropoda; class Insecta; order Lepidoptera; family Tortricidae; genus Tortrix; species Tortrix viridana. The sequence goes on from OY725182.1 coordinate 14,502,656, forward strand.
TTGCCAAAAAACTGCGCTTCCCAACAAAAGGACGTAAGTGCCATGAAGATACGCTTTTTTGATGGTGCACTTTTCCAAATCGTTTTTTGTATTTGTAGTGATGACTACGGATCCCTACAGCGAGCCCGGGCCGGCACCTCACCTGTCGCACATGCCCTGCTTGAGCGAGTTCATGGCGCAGCCGGCCGTGGTGATGGTGACCAGCTTGTGCCCCACGAGCCACGTCATGGAGGTGCCCCCGGAGAACATCCACTCGGCCGTCTCGCTCCTGCAACATACCTCTCTATGCTGTTCACCGCTCGGTGCTTACATCCCCGGCCCTACGTCCGTCTGAATCCAACTGAATTATTATGTAAACAAAGCCAATTTATTTTTAATAATCCGTGGGCACGGCAGTGCCCCCGCCAAGTCGAGCAAACAAAGCACAGCCGTACCATCCTTTTCTCGAAGCCATTCAAGGCACTTTTGACCCTTCTGTAACTTTGTTGTGGATCACTAAATGGAGTTAGAGTAGAAAGTTTCAAATTGATACTGATTCACTTTTCCATTTTTTTAAATTATTTTAGGATATTTGTTTGATTGAACGCTCTGTTTAAAGTATGGGAACGGTTTGTCTAATGGGACAGAAGCCCGAGACGTAGTTAGAGCAGACGATCAGATCGATCAGGCAGCAGCGAAGAGTGCGGGCTCACCTCTGCGGCTTGACGCTGCAGGGCGAGGAGGTGTAGCGCGCCAGAAGGTCCACGCAGGTCTCCGTCAGCTCCACGTGGAAGGCCGCCGACGCCGACGCCGGCGCCGCGCCCGCGCCCGCGCCCGCCCCCGCGCCCGCGCCCGCGCCCGCCAGCGGCGTGGCCGACGCGCCGCGCGACCCCTGGGGGCAGCGACAGTAACTATCAACTACTTGCCTCCAAGTTATTTAGACGCCTCATCTCTTACCAGACTTAAATGAAAGAAAGAGAGATATGAGGGGCCTTAACAATTAAACTTATTTCATTTGAAACACCTGCCTGTTTCGAGTTACATCAAAGACAAACGTCGCCCCACACTCGTATAAAACTGACATTTCTGATGTTTGTTGAAACGGGCATTCAGATTATTGATACGGGCCAAAGTAACAAAATGTTCACAAATTCCATAAGGATGTTAACTGACACATCAAATATGTATTTATGATAAACTCAATAATAATGTTATAAATCCCTATTGTAAAATACCACTTTATAAATATTCGGTCAATTTAAAAATCATAAAAAAATATCTTGTTGTACCACGACGAATACCTATAGTACAAGGAATCCATAGTCAACCTCCAATAGAATAAGCTTAAGTGATTTCACCTAAATTAAACCTCACTGACCCTCGCCACGATAACAAACGACCAAAATTAAGTCGCACAAGAAACAATTGAACAGTTGTCTATACGTAATAATCTCGTGGCTAACTGACAGACAACCCTGGACACCTAGGGACTTGAATTTGGAGGGAAGTAGTGTATTTTTTTTATTGATAAGGGTTTGCTCTTGACTAACTCTTGCCCTTGGAGGACGAAGATTCAGTCTACGATGTAGCGAGCTCACCCAGAAGATGCCTTCACCCTAGCTTTAAATAGGTTCAGATTGTAACAGTTACCAGACTGGAGCTCCGCTTGCGGTTGGAGGAGTCCTCGTTGGCGGGCGGCTGCGCCTTGTGCAGCTGCTCTTGGAACGGGATGATGATGTAGTTGTGCAGGCCCTGCGAGGACACGCACGTTTTAATTAGGCATTTGCCGGAAAGAGGCAACTCTCTAGCGGTCATCTAATATTAAGATTTCCTCGGTTCGACTACTACCAACTATATACTATTAAATTTTCAGTACGCCGATATAAGATGATGTAATCGCAAAAAAATTAAAAAAATTAGATTGGTTTTGTGTGTGTGCTCACGTGTATGATGAACCGCACGAAGTTGCGCCGGTAGGAGAGCCGGCACTTGAGGAACCAGGCGGCCACGACGTGGTGCGCCAGCGAGACCACGTAGTGGTTGTAGCGCGACGGGTTCGTGTAGGGCAGCAGGATCGCGAACACCGACATGTACTGGTCCTCGACGAACGACGCGAACACGCGGGGCAGCCGCGTCAGCGCTGGAACACAACACCGCCAGTTGGAGTGCCAAGCAGTAAACAGGTGACGGATTGTTGCATAGCAGTAAGTTGGTGTCGTGGTCCATAAACGATCACGAGAATTCAAATGGAATACCTCTTGTTATTCCATTTGCAATCTCGCGCAACTGTTATGGCTCGCGAAACGATCATTTGCGATCGTCAATGCTTATAAAGTATCGGCAGCTCGCAGGTCGCCGGGCTAGAGACGACTCACTGGACAGGAACTCCAGCATGGGCGAGGCGATGAGCTGCGTGTCGCTGATCTTGGACAGGTCCAGGAGCACCTCGGGCAGCATGGTCACCATGGTGTCGCGCGTCTCCAGCGTGAACAGCGTCAGCGCCGCCAGGTACGTCTGCGGCGTGCGCAGGACTGCAACACACGGTCAACTTAGTTAAGGTTGCTTCAAGCAGCGTCATGGATGGAGCTGGCCATGGTCTACCTACTTGGACGTGGGCTATTTTAAAGTTTTATGATGAATTAGGTGGGAGCAATAGGAAGAGGGTCGCTGAGTTAGTCAAGGTCGCTGGACTAGTCTTGGTCTACCTGTAACTGCTGGAATGGATTGGAATACGTGCACTAGACCCCTTGGTGACTAAACTGGCCAAGGATCACCTGAAGCAGCTACCCCTAATTGTGTTGGTGTAACAGGAACTGGGGTCACTTAGTAGTCCATACTATTTCTTTTTGTATGGAATAGGCGAGAATGTTGAACTTTTGTTTAATGACTTACCCATGCCATACCGCAGCAGGCACCGCACGACGCGCAGCTGCGTCGAGGGCTCCAGGAAGGCGTGGCAGGGCGCCAGCGCCGCCAGCGCCGGCAGCGCCGCGCCGTGCAGCTCCGACAGGGACGGCCGCGCCGCGCCGCGCAGGCTCTCGGGCAGGCCCAGGCTGCGGTCCGACACCTGACCGCAGACAACACATAAGCCAGATCAGAGGGGGTAGATTACTATTGGCATTTTGCAAAAAACATCAAGATTCATAGTATTTTTGCATCAAGCAAAAAGTAATTTATTATTGCACCGAGTGCTATAATAAAACAATACGAGGTTCATAATCTGCTTCTCTTTCAACTACAACTACGGCTAAACTCGTCGGATGTAGTACCGGACTAGTATTTGTGCTAGTATGCAAATAAATAACACGATTCAAGTAAAAACAAAATTTCAATCCTGGTCGCGGCACCAAATCATCCAAAATGCCTTCTTTCTACGGGGTGCGTGATCCCTCAGTCGATACGCAGTCCAGATGGTCTAACCTAGCAGTACGGGATCGGATCGTGTTCAGTGGAGTACACCGGGAGAAGCCTATGTCCAGCGGGCTACAGGGTGACGGACTCACCATGGCGCAGAGCGTGGAGGCCAGCAGGTCCAGGTCCTGCACGCGGCGGCCCACGCACAGCGCCCGCGCCTGCAGCAGCGCCGGCAGCGCGCGCAGGATGTGCTGCAGCACCGGCCAGTCCTTCTCGCGCGTCAGGGCCGTCGTCACGATGCGCGCGCATCGCCCCACCGGCAACACGCATGCGCCCTATTGACAAGGAGGATTATTGAACCAACGTCGATGACGATCTGACAGTCCTTACATCATTGCAGTGATGGCAAGTAACATTCAGTGTACATTGCGTAAGTTATATGAAGACCAGTAATTAAGGTGCTCGCATGGAGTTTCAATGTATTTTGAATTGTTACCTCTCACTTGTCACGGTAAGGATCATGTAATGGGTGCCAGAGGTTACTGCATATGAACGATGCATTACTGAAATGACCATATATAAATCATTTACGCCTCAAAAAACTGCAAAATAATACCCTTGTGCCATTTTCACATTCACTGCCAGCAACCGCATATACGTTGGTATATAAGCGTTTTGAATGAGTTCTTAGGGTGTGTCAGTTTCGTATAAAACTAAGGATGCTGCAAAGAAACGGCAGCAAACATGTCTTATAGTACAAATTACCACAGATAAAATACCCAATCGTTTTGGCTTATGTATTAACTGCGAGCACGTTTGTTAATCAATTATTTGCAATATATAAAAAAGCATAAGCTCCTAAACTCACTGGGTACAATTCTTTAGGCGGAGGGTGCGTGTGCTGGCCTCGCGCGGCGAGCGGCTCGGTGAGCAAGCTCGGGGAGCACAGCGGTTTGAGCCGCAGCGCCGCGGCGCCGTACACCGGGTTCCCGGCCGCGTCGTAGCAGAAGCCCACGCAGTTGAAGGCGTTTGCGCGGAGCCCAAATATCATGTCCAGGATCTACAATAAAATTAATAAATAAGCAATGTTAAGTTTACCATACTCAATTGAATGTTTTAAAAATTTTCTTAGGCGAATGTCAAGAAAAATTATAAGAGACCTGAACATAAATACATTTTTAACATAATCAATAAAAATAAAAATTAAAGTTAACTTTATCATAGTCGCGGCTCCAGAGCCAGAGACTTCACGCTATCCTAAAATTTATTGCATACCCCGAAATAGCCTAAATAAATACACCGATTTAATAAAAACCGCGATATTTAATAAAAACTACAAATAAATAATTAGGATAAAAAGCAAGATACAAGTAAAAAAACATCAATTAAATTATAATCCTGGTCGCGGCACCAAATCTGACATACCTTTTTTCTACAAGGCGCGTGCGCGGGCGCCAGATGGCTCTGTCTGTACGCGCAGTCGAGGTGGTCGAGCAGCACGAGGCAGGCGCGCGCGGCGGGCGCGGCGGGCGCGCGCAGCAGCCGCGCGTGGAACAGCTCCAGCAGCCCCGCCACCGCCAGGGCCACGTCGGACAGCTCGTCGTCGGGCTCCGACGCCTCTTCCGACTCGAATGGACGGTTCATTATCTGGAAAGTTGGCACTTGTTACAGAAAAATGATACGTTAATCAGTGGTAAACCCAAGGTTACTAAAATGTGTGTCAAAAAGTAAAATATAAGTTACTAATTATTAAAAAAAACCGGTTCAAAAAGTAATAAAAAAATGTACGTTGTTTACCGTAGTTCGCTTATGCAATTAAATTCCATTTCGCTATAATAGCAATATGTGACACTTTAAAAACCTGTATAGTATAATCCTGGTCATGACACCAGAATTCATTAAAGCTAATCCTGGTTGCGGCACCAAATTAATTAAAACTGAAATCAGCCGCGGCACTATATTAGTCAAAATGTTCTAGCCTAAAACTACGAGTACCTTTTCGAGCAGATCGACGAGGTCGGTGACGGCGTCGGTGGTGGCGAGCACGGCCAGCTGGGACAGCGCCCGCGCCGCCGCCGCGCGCAGCGCCGGCGAACTGTCGCTGGCGCACAGGGACAGAAGAGGCACGCCCACGCCCGATAGCACTTCCTCTTCGTACGCGAACCTGCAGCAGACATGTTTATTAAATTAGTTATGTTATAATTTTCAACAATTTTCTGCTTGCCCAAAGGTCAACTGGTAGAGAATGCCATTAGGCATTAAGTTCACCTTTTGTACTCAAATTTGTATTTTTGTGCAATAAAGATTAAATAAATAATTGAACAAGTAACCTAGTGAAATATATAGTAGGAATGATAAATATGGCGCTCAACTGTAACTGAACGAAAATACACCTTAATACTTAACTTAGCAGGCTTTACGGGGATCCCGTATCGGCCCTGCGCTATGGACACAAATTAGCTTTGGGCATACATCTAGCTTTAGTTAGATAATGATGAGCGCGAGATTTTTGGATTCTGAGCGCTGGCGGCAAACAAGCATACGTCCTGCCTGAACCATGTATACTACAAACTCGTCCGCGGTTACAACCGGTGCAGTAGTGCACTCACCGGTGCCGGCGCAGGAAGGCGAGCAGCTGCGCGAGCGCGTGCAGCCGCACAGCGGGGCGCGTCTCGCGGCGAACGAATTTGTCGCCGAGCGCGCTCGCCACCGTCAGCCAATCGGCGCGCGCCGGGCTCAGCGCTGCGCAGCGTAACCCGATCAGGCGCATCGCCTGCGCTTCCTGCGATCAAATCAACATGACAGGAAGGCAAGTTGGTGTACATTGCAAAGAACCAATTTATACTTCACAGAGTTTATAAACTACGTAATGTAGAATGAACTGCCGCCTGTCACCTAGCATTGTCAGTTTGATGTAATAGGAAGCAGCTGGCTGGTGATAATTCGATATACATAGCTAAGTCGATGAGTACCGAAGTCACTGGGACTCATACAAACTACGCAATGTACATCGAATTATCTTTCTTGTCAGGTTTGTGATATTTGCGACATACATCTATCTTTTTTATATGGTATGGAGCGGGACACGAGCACACAGGCGGGTGTTTCCCAGCTCCATTTATATTTTCTTTAGAAACCAAACGGCATGTTTTGTTGTAACATGCCGGCTCCACACTCCACTGCCAGAAGCTTACAATACAGAGCGCGCGATGTACTCACCGGCCGGTCGTGCGCGCAGAGGTCGAGCAGGTCGAGCAAGGCGTCGGGGTCGCCGGTGTACTGGCCGTTTTCGTGCAGCTGCTCTATGGTGGTCAGGAGAGCGTGCAGGCGCGAGTGGATCAGCTCGTTCGGGGGATCCAAGCTGCCTGAGAATTGACGATCACGTTTATTACCAAATAATGGTAGATTTTTGTAGATTTAAGAGTAAGAAGAGAAGAGGATCCCGAGGTAGACAGTTTTAGTGAGATACCCGCCTAAAGACGTGTCAAAATATTAGCAGATACGCAGATAATTCACATTATTTAAATTTTTAGTTTAATATAATGCTAGAACAAGTAGTATCATTGTCATAACTTTTATAAAAAAAAGACGTGACTGTTGAGCTTCATGCGGCGTTTCTTCTCAGCAATGGTTGCGTCTTGGGAAGCGCTGGTAGATTTTGACATGTAAAAGTGCTCGTGCGGCCTACTTACTGAATAAATATCTTACATCGTAGTTCGACTTTGACTTGATGTTTACTTGGTCTTGAGATGGGCATCTCGGCGCGCGCGTCACCAGCCCCCGTATTATGGTCGATATTATCGCGTAGGTTGAATAAATGCGGATAAAGCATCCGTCACTCTCGCACATACATACTGGTCAGAAAGTGACAGCGAAGCGACTGCGCGCGCTGTACTCACGGTCGTGCCGCAGGGCGCGGCGCAGCACGCGCAGCAGCACGTCCCAGGCGGCGCACAGCGCGTCGGGCGCCGCGCGCGTCACCAGGCTCTGCACGGCCTGGATCACCTCGTACGTCACCACTGGCTGCTCGGAGCTCACCGCCTGCGGGGACATCATTATTCATTAACCAGGCCAAATTTAACATCCCAAGCCTTTCAAGTTTTTTTTAATATTTTTTTCATGTGACTCGGGAGCCAATTTATTTGAAGTTGAAATAAATTAAACAGTAAAGAACCACTGCAATGAGATCCTTAACCTAACCTTGTGATGCCAAAACCTCTAACTCACGTATTAGTCAGGAAACGACCCGTCCGTTTTGTTCGTAATGACTCAAGCTAGTTTATATGTTTGTTCAGCAGGGTGTCACTAGCGCGGTAACGTCACCTGCAGCAGCGCGGGCAGCACGGCCAGCAGCGACACGCGCAGCGCGGCGACGCGGCGCGGGCCCCACAGCGCCATGTTGATGTAGAACACGGCGCCGCGCACCGCGCCCGCGTCGCCGCCGCCGCCCGCCAGCGCCACCAGCTCCGCCAGCGTCGCGTGCCCGATGTCCGCGCCCAGGACGCACCGCATCAGCTGAAACCAAAGTAAACGTAAACATACAGAGGCACTGAGCTGACGGTACTGTTTCAAATGGTGTCGTGACCAGGATGATAGTGTGAATAAATGGAGTAAAAAATGTTACAACACCGTATTTTGTCGAACAGTTTCATATATCTAAGTACATAAGCTTAACATTAGATACTGACGCTAACTGAGCAAGGTTAAATACGAGCTTATCCTATGTTGTACGATGTTCAAGGTTTTTTTCAATACGTTAGTACACCGTTATCCTGGTCGCGGCACCACTTTCAAAGGTACTATCAGTACCCTCAATATTAGATAACACGCCATTATTTAACTTGATAAAGGCTTCGTAGTGAATCAGTGTATAGTGCGTCTCCGCTCGACACAAATTCAACAGAAAAAGATTGTTCGAAAAAAATTGATACATCGTTTTTGTTTAAGCAAACTCGCAACTGTAAACCTTTAAACATTCTGGTGACGGCACCACTCACCTTCCAGCTGGTCTGGCAGTAGTGGTCCAGGTTGACGGCGCGGCAGAGCGCGCCCACGAACGCGGGCAGCGCGGCGCGCGGCAGCAGCGAGTACGCTACCACCGCCTCGAGCAGCGCCAGTGCTGCCACCACTGTGCTGTTTTCAGCTGAATACGCGCACAGGTGACACGCGAAGCTAAAAATTAGAACTAGTTAAGCAACTGTCTCATAATAGTGCCGAAGTTAAAACAAGAGGCGTATCCGTGTTGTAATGAGCGTTTATCATGATAATAACAATGCTGTGATGATTATTACAGAGTTGTTATTATAGTGGAAACGCTCAACACAGATCTGTTTTCACCATGACAACGCTTGGGATTTGTGGAATTACCCCTAAAAGGGAGGTATCACGTTACCAATCGCCGTCTAGTGTATGGACTCACTCGACTACGCCGTGCACGACGTCCTCGTCGAGGTAGGTGGCGTTGAACTTGACGACGTTGATGACCAGCGCCAGCAGGTCGGCCAGCGCCGCGCCGCCCGCGCCGCCCGCGCCCTCCGCGCTGCGCAGGCACTCCAGCAGGAACGCGCCGGCCTGCAACAGGCTTGCTTTAAGGGGGAGATTCAGGGGCCAGTAAGATTTTTTTTTAATGTGCAAATCAAGCCTTCTCATATGATACCTCATTTGATTTTCTTTCATTTTTAAACCCCCCTTTTCGACCGCATTTCCAAATTGCTATAACATTTCTGCCTGATTGCTTCAGTCATTCTCGAGAAAAAGGGCCTATACAACCGATGGACAACAAAATCGTCTTATAACGGTTCCGTTTTTCAGTATTTGGTACGGAACCCTAAAAATGTACGCACCTGTTCCTCAAAGCACTCTATATTCTTCCCCGCGTTGGTCAACGTGTGCAGCAGCTTGAACCGGAGCGCGTCGTCCTCGGGCGCGTGCTGCGCGTGCGTGTCGCGCAGGAATCGGAAGAAGATGGTGCGCATGACGGCGCAGTCCTGCCCCGCGGCCAGGCAGCCCAAGAACCAGAGCGCCGTATGCCGGTGCTCCGGGTTCGGGTCGTCCAGCAGGTCGCGGGTGCACGTCCATAGCTTCTCTACACCACCCTGCAATTAAATAATTAGTTATCTTTTTTTAAATTCTATAATGTATTTTTCACTTCTCATGCTCTAATAGTTCGTCTTTATGTCGTGCGTAGGCGACATAAAGTAGCTTCTTATGCTCTAGTGCGTAAAGTAAAATCTTCGTCGAAGACCTAGGCAATCGGTCCAACAGCCACACGAACCACTTTAACTTCATGGAATAACCTCTTTATTTTATTTTGTTTCGTTAGTATTCTAAGACCAAGGCAAGGATACCAACAGCCAAAGTACACAATAAAGCTTCATGAAATAAACTTATAATTTTTATTTCGTCGCATTTATTATTATTATTTTATCATGTTGCTGTTTCATTTCCTCGCAATCGAAGTGAAAAGTAGAGTGTACAACTCGTTCATAAAACCCATTTAACACTCGACTTTATATCTATCCTCGCTCGCAAGCTCGCTTGGATGGATAAACATCTCGCGTAAAATGGTGCGTTTTATGCACCTGTTGTACAGTCACCACACGGGATTGTTGAGCCACTATAGAACCCTCTCACAGAAAGTCGACGGAAAATGTTGACGTAATTTCTGACTTGACGTTGTCATTGTGACAGGGTTCTATGGTGGCTCCACAATCCCGTGTGGTGACTGTACAATTTACTATTAAACGGGTTTAGTAGTTCTGGAGATCACCTGTAATATACAAGCAAACGAACAAACACACAATTTTACTTTTTATAATCTTAGTATAGACTATATTTTGCCCGCAACTTCGAATGCGTAGTAGTCGTTTATCGCTATTACCTCGGGAACTGTAAAAATTTCCGAGATAAAAATTATCTTATGCCTTTCCCCAAAATACCATCTATCTTTCTGCCAAATTTTATAAACATCCGTTCAGCCGTTTTGCTGAAAAGGGCACAAAGAATCAAATCTTTCGCATTTATAATATTCAGTAACTATAATGTACACGGATTAAGACAGCCTTTTGTAATTTTTTATATATACAAATTAAATGCTAATATTAACATAATCGAAATTGTATTGCTGTTATATTTTAATTGACTCAAGATTAGTTATTTATTTCTTATTTAAATTAATTTCATTCTAGTTCATTTACAAACTGAAATGATCTGTAGTGTACGTCTGTTAAGATAGGATTCAAACGTTTGTTCGTAGTTTCTTTACTGCTTTAGCTACATTTATACTGTGCTATGTGAATGTAACGATAAAACATACGTTACCTACATGTAGTACAGTCAAGGTCATAAATATGTATACACTTTAGTACCTTGTCACTTTAATCGCTGTGACATTCGTATATGGCAGTTTAAACATGACATTAAATAGACAAGGTACTAAAGTGTATACATATTTATGACCTTGACTGTACCGCACAATAAAGAATTACGGTTTAATTTTAAAATAGACGCTTGCGGACCACATCTGCCATTATTTACAAAACGCAAATTGTAAAAATTTGTTTAGATTAAATTTTGTGGGAAATGTTCGCCATTTGTTATGAAAATTTGCATTTTTTCAATCCTCCCCTTGTAAGGCCCGCGTCGATTTTCGAAATAAAATGTTGCAAGTTAAATAAAAGCTTGTAAAACAAAAGTTGCAATAGTAGTCACGACAATCCTAGCTCGTTGAGAAAAGAGTTAATTTTAGAGACCATTTTTTTTACTGTACGTAACTAGTCTGCAGTCCTCATTTAAATAGACCAATCTAACGGGTCCAAAAACGATACGTATACATTAAGTACAGAACAGCTGTTTGACACCAATGGTGTCACAACATAATATTGCAATGTCATATGAGTTACTTAATATGTATTCTTAATTGCCCTTAACAGGAATTGGTAAATGTAAAATTGACATACAACATTTGAACTTAACATACTGACAAGCAAACAAGCATTACCCAACTTATATTACTGCCAAATGCCACAACATATATTTTACTTTTACTTTTTCTAGCTATAGCTAGTTGTATAAAGGGGTACCTATCAGATTAACCTTATCGCCAAATGACGTTTTCAGCTAGATGACATAAAAATAAAATACACAGTCAGCAGAGTCAATTCAGCTGGACGACATGAAAGTAGAATGCTCAGTCAGCTGAGAGTCAATTCAGCCGGACGGCTCACAATTAGGATGAGCAAGTAGCAAAACGTCTGGAAATGTAAATACTCTGTATGATTACAATACCCAATTCGTTGAAAGTAAAATTAGTTGGTTGACATGAACACAGAACGATATAGTAGCAATACATATGGAAATGTAACGTGTTATATGTTAACAAATATGTATATGTACCAGTATATGGAATTTTGGCTATGTAGGCGGCGAAAGCCCTGGCAACTTTACCATGGGATGTTGACTTTGCCACTTACAGCAATTTGATGACGCAAATCTCCTGATGATGTAAACTGGGTACATTTAGAATTAATTATTAACACGTGACATTTTAAGATCCAGGCGTTTTGTTAACGAGCCATTGAGCATTCATGTCTGTTTAGTAATTAAGACATAACACAATCCAGACTTTTTGCTTCTGGAACGTTTAGCGGTCATATTTATTTGGTAATTAAGACATTCTAAGATACAAACGTTTCGCTACTGGGCCATTTAGCATCTATGTCTATTAAGTAATAAAGATATTCTAAGATAAAGACGTTTTGCTGCTAGAGTATTTTTCAAATTTGTAACATTCCAAGATCCAGACGATTTGCTAAAGAGGCATTTAGCGTTTATGTCTACACCCATTACGTAAAACCTCTACAACGCGTTCAGAAACTGTAGGTTATAACTGGCTTTACGTCAGTCAGTGGTGTTGCTGTCGCGGCACATGTCGCGGTGTCAAATCTTATCTAGTGGACAGTGGTTGTAATGTAAAGTTCACTTTACGTGTTCGCTGCCGATACTGCTATGGTTTTCGAATTTCGAATTTATTCGAATCACGATACAGTTTGATTCGGCGACAATTTCTCATGTCACTCGAGATGAAGCATCAATCAAGATGAAATGTCAACAACATTTACAATTACCTATATATGTATATATTTTTTATTATTATAGAGGATTTACAATATGAGTGTAGATAAAGCATTGTATGCGACTCTGCGTAATTGGCATAACGCAGCCGTCACGTAAACTACTATTATAGTAACAAACACATTCCACAATACAGACATTTGAGCGATATTGTCCTTTGGTGATAAGGTAAATCTGAGGTACATGTATAAAGGTCCTATAATGTGTCTTACAACTGTGAGAGGTTGTGTTTGGGTATTTTGTTTGATAACATTGTATAACATATGAAAATTGAAAATTGAATAACATACATAATAAATATTTAATTTATTTAAGAAAATTTAATTTCTTTTTTTAGTTTATCTTGTATTAAATGATGTACTACCGGCGAAATAAAACCATGACCCGCCATAGAACCGTCACAGAGTTGTTAAATATCAAATCGTTTCAAGTGTCAAACAGTTTTATAATGTACTTTATGACACAGCTCTACGGTGGGTCAGGGTGCAATTTTGCCGATTGAACATAATCATTATGTATAAAATTAAGAATTGTTTTAGTTATTGTCGGGATCTGCTACTCTTATGAGCCCCCTATCATTCAAGCACGAAATAAAATTTGACAGGTACTAGGGAAATGAATACATCCATTCCATATTCTAACGTAAGACTTAACGTGTTTAAAATAAAAGTGTCCCGTCTTGATAAAATCACTATAAAAGTGTGAAAATCGCAATCGCTTAGTAATAAAAGGTAATAAGTCAGGATAAGACACTTTTATTTTAAACCTTAAGCGTTAAATCTTAAGTTAGAATATGGAATAGATGCATTCATTTCCCTGGTACCTGTCAAATTTTATCTCATGCCTGCATATTAAGCCCGCTAGAAGGGTCAAGTGTGCAGTGCTAGGAACTGGTAAGCGTGATGTGTATATAGACATATGACAGGCAGAGTTTAGGTTTGCTGATTAGCAAAGTTTCAGCAAGCCATTTTCTGAGCGCTTAAAATGAAAAATAAAGATGAAATGCACTAAAAATATCATCATATGTATGTATGTTTATGTACATTTGCTACCAAAATCAAGAACAGCATCAGTAATGGTGTTGTTTAAACTATTCCAAAAACAAAACAACAATTATTATGCTATTTCATCCAAGGAAATGCATAACCAAACATGAGTTGTAACAACGGCCAATATTGCATCAGCAATAATGTGCAGGAAAATAATCCACACAATGAAGCGGCTAACATTGTTTTGAGTGCAGTGGAATGCAAAATGGATTAGCAGTCTACTTTGATTATAAATGTAATCCTTCTAACATCCAGACTGACTAAGCCTTAAAAAATGATAACATCTACCCTCTAACAGTAAAAAAAAAAAAATATTCTTATATTATTACTTTGTTGATTTTTAACAATAATAAAAAGGTTCAAAACAATTAAAAATAATTAGACGATGACCTACTGAATCTTCATAACTATGTAATAAAAACTGCAACTATTGCTTCTTTTTTTAAAAGCTATCTTTTCTGCTGATAATGAGTGGAGATTTTAGTAAACTGCTTAGATCTTTTTGCAATTGGCTAATTTAAAAAATATGTTTAACTGATTCACTCTTTGTTTTAAATTCCCAATACGTATATGTTGTTATAAACTATAGCAACAAGAAAATATATTTTTGTATATTTAGATTCAAAACAGCGAATGTATAGTGTGTCCTGAATCCCAGAGACTAATTAGTGTTAGATTGCTAACCATACCCTAAGTATTGTCTTTAATCATCTAAAATACTACTAAAATATGGTGGGATATGTACCAATGAGCAGCACTGAGCCTTTTTTTATATGCAGTACGTCTCCTAGTCCAAGGAAAACAGTGGTATAAGGTTGTAGTGGATGTCATGATTTTGTTCAGTTGTGGGTGGTCGCACCTGGTGAATGCGCGTGGAGCGCGCGCGGTCGCCGAGGTCGCGCAGCGCACGCAGGCGGCGTGCCGGCGCCGCGTCCGCGCGCAGCTCGCGCTCCAGCTCCGCCGACACCACCAGCTCGTGCCCCGCCGGCAGCGGCGCTGCAACAACAAATACACTCGCCATTGCACCATCCCCAACCATAACACCTCTCTCCCAACGGCGCGCGACCGCTCCGCTCCACAAACTCACCAGAAGCGCCCTTCTTGAAGAACACTTTCAACTTGTCCTGCAGCGATTTTGAGTCCCTGTCCCTCGAACTCATTGCGAAAGCCCCAACCGTCCCTACAAATCTAAATACACTACAGCTTACGGCCCCGTACCGCGATTATCTATCGTTGTGATATTGCGAATGAAAAGACATATTTATTAAAAATAATCTCTACCGCTCCTTTGCTATTCACCATCTGACAGTTCGCCTTGTCGGTCGGAACACAGCTGACAGGAGTTGCTCGATACGCCAATTATGAACGCGACGTAAACATCGTCCGAAGAAAACAAAGATGACTGACGCTATTGTGACATATAAACCACTAAATCATCACGCATTCCTAATCATGGAAAATAAGATGTAAAATAGAACCCGTGTGATAATCAAATAAGTGAAAATTAATTGAGTAAACAAAGGTGGCAATTTAACTATTTCAGAACGAACTCTTAAGCAGTGTTGCCACTCATAATTATTTTTGATGGTAGTGCGTTTCAGTAGATGTATTTTTTGAATTATATTACAAATAGCCAACATGACAAACATATTAATGCTATCACGGCTGCCCATCTAAATTTGACATTTAAAATCCTTATCCTAACTTCCTTACAACTTTCCTTAATCCTATATTTATATAGGGTTACATTAAATTTAGTAACAAAATTTTGGGGGTTAAATCAGTAAGTCATACTGACCAACTTTCACTATGGGACCAATCCCGAAATCGCGAAAAGAAAATTGACACTCCCATACATTGTGTGTGGCTAGTCAGCTGACTAATTTAACCCTATTTCACTTATCCTTACTAATGTTATAAATGCGAAAGTGAGTTTGTTTGCTTCATCGTATTTGGTCGTTCCATTTACTTACATTTAACAGATTTTCATCAAATTGCCAAAATGTATAGGTAGTAAGTATGTAACGTAGGGAGGGACGGACATAGAATACTTTTTTATCTTAATAAAGGTTATTTGATTTTTAAATACTGGATATATGAGAAATGCTAAACAGATGTCGCTCTGTTACGCTATTATCCGTTAGATGTCACTGATGAACCATAATATACTAGTTTTTCTTTCGTAGATTGCACCATTGACTTTTTTATTAGGTACACGTTGTTATAACCACACACGCGAAGCCGGGGGCAAATCAGTTTGTTCAAAACGTAGTGGCATGTATACCACCACCACCCACTATCTATCTAGCTTTTTATTTATCATTAACAGTTTTTGTTCAATGAAATGATTTATTTTGCGACTCTTCAGAAGGACTGCATTTTCTGATTTTAAATGCTAGAGTCTATCTAGTAAATTTAACAATCTGAAATGTAGGTATAGTAGTTTGCTTTATTAGACAAACTCCATTAGGGACCCAGTTCCTGTTGTTTGGTGGCACATGTGTTAAGTCGGTGGCAAATTCGATAATGTTCTTGTATGCCCGGGCGCAGAACCAAATTTAATTAAGCCATTACAAAGCTATTACGTCCATACGAGCTGATTGCGATTCGCTACTAATTACCGCGTAAAAGCCTGCCTTTGTCTCCCGCGGCTGGCGCTGTCTCTGGGTGGACTTGTTATTTGATTCTACGTTCATTAAATGCAATTTCGTTAGAACAGGGTTTGTTTTAGTATTAGCGCGTAGCATATCTTTTATTCTCTCGCTTGTCGCTCATGGCGTCTCTATCTATACGGACGAGTTAGAAAGGGATATCCGAGCGACAAACAAGTTGCACCTGAGTGACTAGCGACGAAATACAAGATCGCTAGCCGCTCAGCAGGCTCCTTCCCTAACTCCCTCCCTGATCCCTTTCTAACTCGTCTGCGGGCTTAACATGCTTGCGCGAGATAAAATTTGACAGGTGCTATAGAAATGAATATATCTATTCCATATGTGACGTTCTCAATATAAAGGGACCTTATGGAGGCAGGCGGTTACGCCGTTTTTAGAACTGTTACCATAGTATTCGTATAGTAACAAGAATAAGAAGAGCTTAACTGCCTTAAGGTCCCTTTATATTGAGAACGTCACATATTCTAACGTAAGACTTGACGCTTAAGGTTTGAAATAAGTGTCTCGTCCTGACTTTTATTACCCTTTATTACTAAGCGACTATTGCGATTTTCACATTTTTATACCGAATTTTATCAAGACGGGACACTTTTATTTTAAACCTTAAGCGTTAAGTCTTACGTTAGAATATCGACGCTTGAAAGGAGAAATGGGATAAGCGACACGGAGCAAACTTTACAGGAGAGCCAAAAAACCGCGCAAATTTTCGAAAAAAAATCATCAAAATTTTTCTACAAGACCAATTTTTGAATGAAACCTATATAAATGAACATATTATTGTTTTCTATATGATGTTTTGATTATTTTGCCCAAAAATGCATTAGTTTCGATTTTAGTGTCGCTTACGCAATTTGGTCTTTAAAATGGTTTCAGGTAAAATTGTCTAAACAAAATGTTGAGCGAGAAATAAATTCGGTAAAAGAGTCTGACCAAAAAAATATACTAAAACATATTCAAGTAAAATTATCCAACTAGAAATAACGCGAATTTGATGGTGAGGTAGAAAACTCTATATTTATTCTAGGTGTAAAAATATGTTCAGGTTAAATTATCTGACTGCTTTTAGACGGGCAACTTGAAAACGTAAAAGCGGTTTAAGCTAAAATAAAACCTTAATTCACTTCTGGGAAAAATTAGTGACCCGTTTAATAATATACCTTTTTATAAAGTATTTGATATGAAAAAATGGTACTTTTTGGGATTCTTCATTATTTTTTGTAACGAAATATATTTAAAAAACTAAAAAAAAAACGACTATTTTCTGACATTGTAAGATTAGTTTTTTTTTGTTAGATTGTGTATATTAATACAATTATATTTATAATAATACCTACCTACAGTGGAAGCCACACTAATAGAAATGCTTGCGTTTTCCCATACCATTTTTCTTATGACTACAAATATGACAACTAATCAAAAAGTTCTTGACCAATTATGTACAGTTAATCCCTGTTGAAAACGTTGTTTTCATTAAATAAGGATTAATATTTGCTTTCATACAACGTATGAAATTTTTTATGAACGCGTCAGCACATTTTTGTTCATTGTACATTAGTTCAAACCTTAGCTTTTAGTTTAAAGTAAATTATAACTAGGAATATAATTAGTACTTAGTACTAATAGTGGAATAAGTAGCTTAGTATTTTTTATTATTGGTCAAATTCGATAAGTCAATAGTTATTTCTAGGCAGTTGTACGTAGAGATCGCAAGCGTTTCTAATTATATTGCCACCACAGTGTAGGCCTAATTTGAATATAATTGTATTAATATACATAAGTGAATTGAAAATGTTTGAGCCTAAGGTTGATAACGAAATTAAAAACAAAAAATAACACTGTCACACGCCAGTCTTTAATCAATAAATTGTGTCAATCTTCACATGTTTCCTCATCATTATGCATTATCTTTTGTTTTTCTCCTGTAACAATTGTAAAATTTGTGACGGAAATACTAAACAAGGTATGCGATTTCCATAATAATGGATAAAATTGAGCAACGTTCCGTAAATAATCAAGTACTTACAAAAGAATATTTTCGAAGACATGTGGGAAATCCGCCCCATCATATGCCACTGTATAAAGATGGGTAGCGGATTTCAAACGCGACAGAGAAGCAGTTCAAGTAGAACCTAGACGTGGTAGGCCATTGACGGCTACTACGGAAGAAAATGCCAATAAAATACTAGACATGATTATGAATGATAGGCGGTTGAAGATCGTAGAGATAGCGGAAGCAATAGCCATCTTTTATGAACGAGCACAGAACATCATCACCAACGATCTTGGATTTTCCAAGGTGTCTGCCAGATGGGTGCCTAGACCGCTTTCAGCCGAAAACAAACGCACACGCCATACAGTATCACAGGATTGTTTGAATTTATAATATTTCAATGTGATCCTAAATCTTGATTGATTGATTCTTGAATCTTGATCTTGATTTTCTCAGTCGCGACCATGGACGAGACTTGGGTCCACCACAGCACATCTGAGTCAAAATCACAGTCCGAGCAATGGAAAAGGTCAAGGTCACCATCTCCTAAGAGCTTAGGCCATTTTGTCAGCCAAGAAGGTGATGGCTTCAGTTTTTTGGGACTGCAGAGGGGTCATAATGATCGATTACCTTGAAAGGGGTAAAATCATAAATGCTGAATATTACTGTACCCTCTTACAACGTCCGCATGAAGAAATAAAAATAAATAAGCCCGGTATGTTATCTAAGAAAGTGTTGTTCCACCAAGACAACGCTCCTGTCCACACTACAGCGAAATTAATCGCACAAATACATACTTAATTGTGGGTTTGGATTGTTGCCGCATCCACCCTATTCGCCGGATTTGGCCCCTTCCGATTATCACCTTTTCCCCAACCTAAAAAAAGGCTTATGAAGACAAAAAAATCAACAAATATTAAAGTACAAGAAGCTATAAATGCATCTTGGAGATTCTTTTTTATTGCATGGAATTCTGAAGTTAGAGGCGAGATGGCAAAAGTGTATCTAGATCGTTTTGGAAACTATGCAGAAAAATAAAATTGTTATAATAATTAAAGTTTTTATTTTGAAGGTCAGGTTCAAAACTTTTTAATTCGCCCTCGTACATAGTCTATCAAAAAACGAACCACAGTTAAATAGTTTACAATTATGATTATTTGTTTTGTAAAATTGGTAATTTTTTGACTGCAAAGTTAATTCGACACTAAAGTCCAACTAATCGACAATCTAAAAAACTAAATTCATACCTGTAGGCTTAACTGTTTAGATTGTATAAACTTACAATTACTTTAACTGTAACTTTCGTAGCCATCATTTAATAATGTTTTCTACAAACTATCTAATTATGGATGAATCTCTCGTATAAATTATTATGTGTTGCATTCAGATCACAATCATTCGGGAAAAATGGTTAATAAAATAAGAGATTGCCCTAAATTACATAAATAAGTGAAATTACTCTTAAATTGTTTGTCACTTGTCTTAATTTAACATTTCTACGTAACTCCATAAGTTGGTTAGTTGATGAGCTGTTTGTTTAGTAACAATGGTTAAAAGTAATGTTTAATTTTTTATTACAACCTTTTTTTTCAGGCTTCAAAAACTACTTTGGATTCATGATATATGTTAGTAAAAACACAATATTCTCAATATGTCGTACACTACTTCGTATATTAATAATTTTCAAACTTGCTTATTTTAATTGTCATTTGATTAAATCGTTTTCTATAGCTTAATTTATACCATTATTTATTTATTTACCAGTTTATACGAGTAATAAGAGATAATTGAAAGAAAAGACTAATTGTTGAGTTTCTTGCGGCGTTTCTTCTCAACAGTGGTCTCATCTTGGGGAGCGCTGGTAGACTCAGACATGTAAAAGTGTCTACAGGGCCTACTTACAAAATAAGGATTTTAATTTTAATTTTCCATCTTGAAGGATCTCGCATTTCTAATTCAGCAGTAAGCGAGATTGGAAAATCATGGAAGATCTCGGAAAAGCGACATTAAAAGCCCTAGTTAAATCCCTTGATTGATAGACTTTCTATCTATGCGACGACCGTGTTAGACTTAGACAACGTCTCCTAGCGATGCGATTTAGGTAGATGGCGTTTGCACGGTCTAGTCGCGTCCGAGAATAATGCGTTACCGACACTTTTTTTTTGGATGTTGGTAATAACCGACTTCATAAATTCAATTAGATAGGGATAAGCGACATGAGTATTCAAAACTTATTGCAGGTAAAAAAGGATAAGCGACAAAGATTTTATAAACTGCAAATAAGTTAATAAGGATAAGCGACAAAGGTTTATAAACTGCAATTAGGTAAATAAATATAAGCGGCAATACAACAGATAACGTTGATCAGGTTATTTGATCTAAGCTAATTTATATCTTTCTGAAGGTAGTAGGTAAAAAGTCACAATGGAAAATAAAATCGAATATACAGTCAAGTAAAAAAAGACAAACGACAAGTCACTGGTTAGACGCGACAAAGCAAAACTATCCAAGTGTAGTGTTATTTGTCCTGACAAATGAGTAAAAAAATCTTAGCTTAATTTAATCAAAACACATTTTATCTAACCTCCATCATCTAAAAATTAGTCAAAAATTACGTCGTTTAGTAACAAAATTTGTCCGTGTTTCTCAAAATCATCGATGGGATAAGCGACAACAAAGTAGTCAGATGAACACGAGACCTAGCTCATTCGATGCGGAAAAATCAGCCGATTCCAACGATATATATAACTCAATATCACCAAAAATGTCGCTTATCCCATTTCTCCTTTCAAGCGTCGATATGGAATAGATGTATTAATTTCTATAGCACCTGTCAAATTTTATATCTTGCTTGCATGTAAGGGGGCCTGTAACGATAAAGACGTCATGAGCCACAAGCAAGAATGTGCTCGGCTAGACTAATACCCCTTCTATATGGTGGGGCGGTTGGGCCAACCGAGAAGGACGCAGCTATCTGTCAGAATGAGATAGTAATATTTACATCTCGTTCCTACAAATAGCTGCATCCCTCTCGGTTGGCCCAACCACCCGACCGTATAGAAGGGGTATAAAACAAAGTGGAAGCTTGTTCTAGGCAACGAATTGAAACGTGAGTTGTTTAATGTCCGATCCGAATGTTCAGACCGCGGGGTGATTAGGTTATATTTAAATTAAACTTTGTCACGTTTTGTAACTGATAAACGTAAAATTTTAACTCGATTACCCTGTTTACCCTGTTTACCCTGTTTACCCTGTTTACCCGCGGTTTGAATAGTGCGGCCGGGTACAGATGCACGGCTCACGCACATATTTATATTTAAAACTAATTACAGAGTTGTATCCTCGTCGGGCTGACAGGGCGGGAGTCAGGACCCTCGTCAGCGCCGGATTAACAGGGTGCAGCGAGGGCAGACAGGTAGCTACAGCCTGGCCCGGCTTACATGCGTAAGGAAATCTTAATGGGAACTTTGTTAAACATATCGTGCCAAGACAAGCGGGTTACAGCGATCGATACAACTGAGATGCGTTCGTGTTCACCCGACTAGCTGCCGCACTCAGAGACGTCAATTTAATGATTATGTTTGATTAAAGTTGCTGCGTCTTATTCTATTGCTATAGCAAAGAAAGTGGCAGCAGCAACTTTAATCAAACTTAAAAGTTAATTGACGTCTCTGAGTGCGGCAGTAAGCGTAGTTAAAAGAAGGGTAGGTAAGTATGATTTTAACGTCGGGTTTTAAAAAAAGGACAATCATTTTAACACCGGGTGTCCCACTCTAGCTCCTACATATTGGACCGATTCGGACCGATGGTTGTTGTTACCTTTTCACTACATAACGGCTGAACGGATATTTGCTTTGTGAAATTAGGCAAGAAGCCAAGAAGACAAATTATTTTCTGGAGAATCTTTATATCTCGGAAAATTGGACAGTCCAGAGGGAATAGCGATAAAAGACTTCTACGCGGACGAAGTCGCGGGTGAAAGCTAGTATTACATATGGGATTATTCTCAGAACTAAACGGGCTTACAGTCGGCTAGATAACTGGTCTTTCAATTTGGACACTACTCTCAAAAAATCTCGCTAAAGTCGACCCTGTACATTGACAGACGCATCTTGTGGCCTTATTGTTTTATTATTTTGAAACGGCGTTCAACCAAAAAAGTATGTATAGTGTTTAGTTGCCTATACAAATGGAAGTTGTCAAAGGCTATTAGGTATACATACGAAGTTATTGGTTATAGTTAACTAATACTTGGTCTTTCTTTTCAGCATATTAAAATAGCTTATATACTTAGTATATACTTAAGTATACGCGGTTAGCCTAGTTGGTAGTGACCCTGCCTACGAAGCTAGCGGTCCCGGATTCGAATCCCGGTATGGGCAAATATTTGTGTGATAAGCGCGAGTATTTGTTCCTTAGTCATGGATGTTTTATATGTAGGTATTTAAGTATGTAAGTATTTAAGCATTTCTCTATATAAGTATGTATATCGTTGCCTAGTACCCATAGTACAAGCATAGGGCTTGGGACTAGGTCAATTTGTATGAGACTGTCCCCTGATATTTAAATACATATTTACAAAATACAGCTGTGTTCTTTCTATTTGTCGCTCCCTTGTGCCTTGAGTACCTACTCGTCCATAGGCACTCGTTGCACTCACGCAAACCAATTCGCCAACCATTTTGTTTGCAATATACTGCAATTATAAACGTAGTATCTAATTAACCTCTGCACGTAATTAGCTGCTGGATTTGCATACGCGAAAGTGTAAAACAAATACAGCGGCGTTTCCGCGCAGTTTGTTTTTAATTAATAACTAGATGGGTTCTGCAATCGCTTCTCTCTAATGGCTCATATTATAAACTGCAATGTTTTGTGGAAACAATTTTCAAAAATGATCACATCTGGGTAATGTCATTCCACACGCACGTATGGCTTCTTAGCTCTTTGTATTGTATTAAAATGTTGCTTTTACCTAGTTTTGTAACTATACTTCTTTTACTTTTATCTATTGTTGTCTTTCTTTGTTTTGTAGTTTTGTAACCTGTAATACTTTTATCCATGTCACTAGTATCGGAAGGAAGAGCGGTGTCTCCCAACACAGGCAATGTTTGCTTACCGGGCGGCACCGTCCCTAGTATCATTTAATATGTGTTTTTATAAATAAAGAATTTTGAATTTTTGAATTTGAATTTTGAATTCCGTTGTTATAACAAGCTTTTATTTAACTTGCTATATTCGTATGTATTATTATGAACATACTTATGTGACGTTGTCAATATAAAGGGACCTTATGGAGGCAGGCGGTTACGTCGTTTTTAGAACTGTTAACATAGTATTCGTATCGTATAGTGACAAGAATAAGAGGAGCGTAACTGGCTTCCTACATAAGGTCCCTTTTATTGAGAACGTCACATGTCATATATGTATCTAGGTACGTTGTCCGTTTCAAAAGCACGTAAGATTTGAACCACTTCCCGGTGTCCGATTGAGCTGAACTTTGGAATACATGTGTAAATCCGATGACAATGCAATATTACGGTGCCAATGAGCTAATCTGATGATGGGGTTGGAAGGTGGTCGGAAACCTACAATTATAAAAGTCGCATAAACCTCCGTGAAAAATTATCTAACTGATGGTGAAAACCGCATTAAAATCCGTTGCGTACCTAGTGAAAGATCTAAGCGTACATACACACAAAGGGACAGACGGCGGGAAGCGACATTGTTTTATACCATGTAGTGATATGTCTTTCTTTTCTTTCTTTTCTATACGTAGCGATAGTGAAGTAATACAAGGCCGAGGGCGGTGGTTGTCGCGTTTACTACAGACAGCAATTGAACCCTAAACTAATTGAGGGCTGTAATTTTACAGCTGGAAATGACGGGCTAATATAATAATATTGCGGCAGGGATAAGGCGTCTAGTTGTAAAAGAATGAAACTAGATGGCGCTAGTAGCATCAAATAGCATCATTTCCGTATAACAACACAAATAATTCAAAAGTGGCAATCACAGAACTATAACTATATTCTACTTCTGTGGTTGCAATATAACCCGCACAGAACTATAACTAAAGCATAGAAGGAGCCATAGAGTAAAAAGCGACAAATAGATAACTGTTACTAATGGGAAATTGAATAAGCTAAAAATAGACCACATATGTCTAAAAAAGCAAGGTACTAGTAGGTAGTCATTTTGTTGACGTTATAGTAGTCCTTAATCTCAAGTCAATAAGAGTTACCATTGACAATACCATTATCTAATAAACGTTACAATCATTTCCGACAAAATTGTATAATCGTTTTTTTTACACGGGCTGTTCATTTTTGTCGTGTTACGGTAAATAGGGAATATGCATGAATTTTTTTATCGCATTTCTTAACATAATATGAGAATACCGTAAAAGAGATGTCAAAAAATGAAATTAAATTCACCCAAATAAAAAAAGAAAAATTAAAGCATTTAAAACCTACTAATTAGACAGAGATTCGACATGCAGTGTGACGTCGGCATGCACTACGGCCATTTTAAATTCTAAGTTAGCGTAATGTATCTTGGCTAGGCACCCTGCCCCCCTGGTTTCTATATTCTGTGCCGGTGAGTTTGTAGATCTAAGCCCCTATAAATAACCTGAGAAAAACAAGTTAACCGACGTTTGTTTAGTTTCGTGTAATAGATAACCAGATCGCGTGCGCGGGCTGCATTCCGGGGCGGGCCGCGCCGTTACAGACCGTTGATCCTCGCGGGCAATTCGTCGACGAGCTCGTCACCGAATTATTTTATTAAACGCAAACGAATTTTTTTTTAGAATAACTTTATTGATACAAACTTAATGGTATTGTTTACATCTAGATTATGTATTATTTATACACAACTAACATTTAGGTATTATTATTTACACATGTGCCTGAAATAGCTTAAATAGAAATTTTTAGATACTTACTTAAACGTTAAATAAAATTAACTTATTAAACTCGTGCACAAAAAAACTTCAAGATTTTAAGCTTCCAAGCCACTTTGTCCCGTCAGTAGTACTTACTATCTGCGAAATGGAAGGCTGACCCGCCATAGAACCGTGTCACAGTGAAGTTATAAATCAAATCGTTAGAAGTGTCTAACAAATTGTTTTGTAATGTCATTGTGACACAGTTCTATGGCGGGTCAGGGTTGCATTTCGCCGATTGTCCCTACAGTATACTCCTCTATTCTAAAGGCAAATAATTGTTTGGTTAGCATGAGGATATTTTTCTCCAGTTTTGGATGTTTTCTGTGTTTAAATATGTATCTACCTATGCGTTTATGTAGGTATGTTTGTCTTGGTCTAAGTCTAGTTAAAGGGCCTATTAGACTACGCGATATTCAGACAGTCTAAATGAAGAGGGGAGTTAAACCCTCTCGCTCTTTGAAGCGAGAGGCATCAACTTCCTTCTCCATTTAGATTGTCTGAAGACCGCGAAGTCTAATAGGCCCTTTAGTTTGGGACTACGAGTAGGTCAATCTGTGCGAGATTGTAATTTATTTATTTGTTATTTTATATCAGTATTCATGTAAGTATGTTTAACGTGGTCTCTAGTACAAGCCTAGAGCTTAAGTAGTTTGGGCCTAGGTAAATTTGTGTGAGATTGCCCCTGATATGGATTTATTTATTTACAAAAATACTTATTGGTGTCGTACCGCAGAGTCAGGCCCTCCCAGTTAATAATTCGTGAACGAAACCATAGCGGCGTTGTTTAAAAGTGACCCTAAACTCGGTTCCGTCGTCGACGCTCGCTCCGCAACTTTCTGATTTATACCCGACGCCTTTTCTTCTTTCCTTTATCCGGAGCTGGAGGCGGGACTCTTCGCCCGGACACTAAAGATTTCGCAATCATTGTTCCTTTTATATCGTGATTAAGCAGCACTCGGGCGGCGGCATCCGGAATAACTGTCAATATAACCGCCATTATCAACGGACATTATTTATTCGCCCCGAGTAATGCTCGGCGAATAAAAGAATCGTAAGCCCATAATGCAAAAAGTACTTAAGCACAGCAAAGTACTTAGTCAAATTGAATTTTCGGGGCAAAGTGAATTTATTTATTTAATCTGTGCCGTAGGTTTATCTGGATGGCGCCTACGTTTTTTACCAGACTGTGGCGAAGCAAAAGAAGGGTAATGATTTTGACACCCTATCTATGTATGTATGTATGTAAATATGTTCCACTCCAGCGTCGTTCCTAATGGACCGATTTTGACAAATTCGATTATCGATTCGTCTTTATTTTATGATAAATTAAACATGGCGACTGGAAATAAAAAACAAACTAGTAGTTTCATTATTTTTTCAAAGCTGTGAAAAAGACAAAGTTATGGAAGTCATATAGCTCTGTCCCTCTGGCTGCCTGGACCTTATCTCTTCTGAGTACCCGAAGATAATGTATAGAACAATACCTACTAGTGCCTTAGATCATAAGTCCTAATGAACTT
Source organism: Tortrix viridana (assembly GCA_963241965.1). NCBI lineage: Eukaryota > Metazoa > Arthropoda > Insecta > Lepidoptera > Tortricidae > Tortrix > Tortrix viridana. The sequence goes on from OY725182.1 coordinate 14,529,301, forward strand.
GAACTGCCATTATAATTAAATCACACAATTTAGTCAACGAAGCGGGAGCGCTGACTGACCTAACTCGCACCCAGTCTGCGCGCTCGCATATAGTACTTGGAAAGTTGAGTGTTCATGCGTGTTCGTGCGTGTTCTCACGAGTCAAATTCGTACGAAAACGCGTCCAAAGAGCGGCCGGCCTTTGTATCATACAAGTATTTCAATTATTCCATCTCTTTGTTAAAAACCTTTTTGCGTCATTTCCGTAGTCTTTGACGCTGTCTCTCGCGTGTCTCACTTGACGGAATTTTTGATAGGTTTACTTTGTACCTAACCGTTTAAGAACAACATACATTATTTATACAAAAAGAAGACCAAAAAATATAAAAATGCTACAAAATATAAAATTACGAGTCAAGAAGTTTGGGGAAGACCACGTAATGTTCATTATCTACGTGGGCATATTTATTGGTGTTACGGTAATCTTTTCTTTGGTTTGCGCTTTGCATGAACGGGGACTCCGCATGAAGGAGGAGAAATATGCAGGAGGGTATTTGAGCGTGGAGCAGCTGCGCTGGCGGGTGTGGAAGCTGAACCTGGAGCAGCGCGTGCAGGACGCGGAGGCGCTGGGGCCGCTGGACGCGCGGAGTCCGGTGCTGGTGGTGCAGGCGGGCCGCGACGTGGCGCGCCTGGCCACCCTGCTGCACTCGCTGCGCCACGTACGCGACATCGATGCGGCCCTGCTGGTCATTTCCCATAGCTACTACGACCCGGAGATCAACGAGCTCATCAGTGGCGTGCGCTTCTGCCGCGTCCTGCAGATCTTCTTCCCCAACTCGCTGCAGCTGCACCCGGACCGCTTCCCCGGTCCCGACCCGGGCGACTGCGGCGCGCATCCCACCGACTTCTGCGCTGCGCGCGACGCCGCGCGCTGCGAGCACAAGCAGCACTGGTGGTGGACCGCGCACTACCTGTTCAACAACTGGAAACCCTGGAACAAAAGGCACAACGGCATGGTGGTGTTTTTACAGGATAATAGCTACGTGGCTCCCGACCTGCTTTACATGCTGCAGTACACTCAGCGGGCGTTGTCCTACCATCCCGAAGCGGAGGTGATCTCGCTGGGGAGTCCGTACGACGAGGACGCGGATTACGGGTTGTTAAAGGTGGAGCCGTGGTGGCCGCCGTACGACCAGGGGCTGGCGTTTAACCGGTCGCTGTGGGCGAGGGTCGAGGCGCTGGCGGAGCGGTACTGCGCGCACGACGACACCAGCTGGAGCTACTCGCTGCTGAACGTGTTCGCGGGGTTCCCGCGCGGGCACGCGGAGGCGGTGGCGTGCGCGGCGTCGCGCGTGCTGCGCGCCGGCGACCGCAACGGCGACCGTGACGCGGGCCGGCTGTTCCCGCGCGTGGTGCGCTCGCTGGTGCTGGTCGCGCCGGGCGGGCGCGCCGGGCCGCGGCTGCGCGCGCCGCGCGGCGCCGGCGGCTGGGCCGACCCGCGCGACCAGCTGCTGTGCCTCGACCCCCTCCTCGTGACCACCACCAGCCGAAGCCCGATCACCACTCAGTTCAGCTTGCTCAACGCGGCCGATCAAGAAAACGTAATGTACGTTTAACGCCTCCTTAAACTCGCTGTTACTTCTGTCAAAAGGTGCTGATGAACCTGAGCGTTCACTTGTAATTTTTATTGTGTTATTTATACTCGATACGAGCGTTTGGCCGAACGCGAGCATTCTAGCGAGTCAAATTTTTTTTTTCCGAGCCGTCCACGGAGGCGAGTCACAGCTGTGGGCTTATTATGGCCGTGTTTATCGCGTGACAAAGCGTGGATAAAGCATCTGTCACCCTCGCGCTTATATACGTGTCAGAAAGTGACGGATGCTTTATCCACGTTTTGTCACGCGATAAACGCGACCATAATACGGGTCCTGGCGTCTTTTCGGAGAGTACATTTGTTGACGAGTATTTACTTGAGTGTTGGCGTTCCTTAAAACCCTCAATGAAATGTTATTAATAATAATAATAATAATCCAGCCTATAAACGTCCCACTGCTGGACACAGGCCTCCACTCACAACGAGAGGGTTTTGGGCTATAGTTCTATAAATGTTATTACATATATTTAATCTTTAATTATTTTTTGTATAGTTACAAAATAAAACTTTCTGCTACAAGGAAATCCTCCAGCCTCCAGCTAACCTGAACAAGAAACATTGTGTGTAAGTATATTAGCGCCCACCAAAATCAAAGAAATTGGACGTAAGCTGCCGCGCGGTCGCTTGCCGTATTATGTCATTTCCATATAATTTGACGGATTTTGAAAGTGTTAGCTGGACGCTGTTATGTAAAAATGTGTTAACCCATAATAATGTAGCAAGCAATCCAGCTAGGTAGATCCAACTTCGAGAAAGAGGTCAATCGCCGAATCCTACCCGGTTGGGCAGCGTTCGGTAAGCTACGGAGGATATTCTCGTCCCAGTTACCGCAATGTCTAAAGTCAAAAGTCTTTGACCAGGATGTGTTGCCAGTGATGACTTATGGAACAGAGACGTGGTCCTTTACAATGGGCCTCATAAGAAAGCTCGAGGTCACCCAAAAGGCAATGGAAAGGGCTATGCTCGGCGTATCTCTGCGAGATCGGATCAGAAATGAGGAAGTCCGCAGGAGAACCAAAATCACCGACATAGCCCAGCGAATTGCGAACCTTAAGTGGCAGTGGGCGGGGCACATCGCTCGTAGAACTGATGGCCGTTGGGGCAGAAAGGCTCTAGAGTGGCGGTCGCGGACCGGAAAGCGAAGTGTTGGCAGGCCTACCACAAGGTGGACCGACGATCTGGTGAAGATTACGAGAAGCCGATGCAAATACTTTCAGTGGAGTCACAGTCCAAAGTCAAATGCCAACTAGCGACTATCTGTCCGCCTGCAGCGGAGCGGTTTCTTACGTTACATTGCTTCACAACTGAGTTGTAAACCGATGCTCTCACAAAACTCTCGGAACGTCTCGCTATCGCCTACTGAACACAGAGGAGTTGTAACTTAAATACTCTCTTATCCACCGAAAACATTGATTTCACAAGACATTATACCTACATTGTGGTTCACTAATGATTCGCAACCGCACGTTTCGCAAACTGCTTTCATTTCGCAACCGTTTCATTTGGCCAAACGCTTTTTTTTCTAAAACTGTAAATATTTCAGGATTTTTATATAATTAACCTAACCTAACCTATAGGGTTCTACACGATGGTCTTGAAATAAATCCTGAAATGTTTACAGTTTCGGAAAAAAAGCGTTTGGTCAAATGAAACGGTTGCGAAATGAAACAGTTTGCCAAACGTTTTTCGCCCGAATGGAAGGACTCCCTACATTGTTTCCCTATTTTGTATTGAAGGCGGATAGAGTGCGACGCGCCGAGTGCACGGGCCGGGTGCATCTATAAGCCGCCTCGTGTCGCTCGGCTCGCTCCGACCGAGTTGCTCCGACCTTATCAATCCTATAAATAATGGCGCAGGGCGCAGGGCTGCCGCGGAAACTTAATCCCATGGTAAAACAGCCTAAATATCGCAATATAATTGTATGTTATGACCGCGGCAAAGCCCTAAAGAAGGGTTACTTGTTTGACCTGTAAGTGTGTGTGTGTGTATGGATGTCATCATCAGATCTCAAAATGTCTTCAGTAAAGAAAGTCGATTATACTACCATTGAAAAGTGTGTTAAAAGTTTAGAACAAAAAGTCCAAGAGCAGAGTAGTGAAATCGGTGCATTAAAACAGCACATTGTTGAACTTGAAACAGTAATTAAAAACTGGATGGCGAGTACATCGAATAACTGTTCTAAATGTGAATTAAACACTGCTAGACCAACGTTCTCGGCTGTGGCAGCAACACAGGCGGCTAATGTTAGCGGAGCAACTGCGAGTACCCAGAGTGGCCCTCAAGCTACCACGCCGCCCCCGGGGCGCCCCGCGCGCGCGACCTCCCCGCCCGCGGCCCTGCCAGCGGCGACGCGCACTCGGGCAGCGGCGAAGCGAGACAGTGCAAAAAATACTAAAAGCCCCAATGAAGTAATTGCGGCAACGGTCAACAAAATCACTCAACCTATGGCCGAAAACGCTACACCACCGTCAGAATTAGCAAACTCGATAATCGAGCCCAATAAACAAAGTACCGAAGAATGGCATCATGTCGGTAAAAATAAAAAAAGACATGTACGACCGATCATTCGTGGTGACGGTGACAATAATAGTATCTTACAAGCAGCCGAAAGACTAAAATATCTGCACGTATGGGGCGCCAGACCGACGACGTCGGAGCAAAATGTAGTTGATTATATGAAAAACAAAATACAGAACGACCTTTATGAGGTGACGAAAATGTCGCCTAGACATCCTCAAGAATATACATCGTTTAAAATCGGTGTCCCGGAATATTTAATAAACAATTTTCTAAGTCCTAGTTCTTGGCCTAAAGGTTTTTCAGTGGAAAGGTGGTTATTTCGATTGGAAAGAGCCAGCCAGGCGGCAACGAAAACAAAACGAGACAACAAAAACATCTAACAGGTCACTCGCTATTAACCTGTATTACCAAAATGTAAGGTGGCTTAAATCGAAATTATTTACCTGGAGAACTAATCTACAACTGTCTGAAGAATTACACTTGGTAGCTGCTGCTGAAACCAATCTCGATAGTTCCGTAAATGACGCCGAACTGTGCTGCGGAAACTGGACCGTGGTTCGACGCGACCGCGGCGGTGCTCGCGCGGGCGGCGGCGTGCTGCTGGCGGCGCGCGCGCCCGCGCGCCTTGAGCGCCTGCCGCTACTCGAGACGCCGCTCGGGGAAGACATCTGGGCGAAGTTCAGTGTTGATGGACATTCATTTTATGTGTGCGTTGTTTACATACCGCCTAACGCTAAAGACGAAACCTACATACAATGGTTCAATAGTGTTGAAAGAGTATGTGAAAAAATTTCCAGTTCTAAAGTTTTTATTCTCGGCGACCTGAATCTTTATAGTACGAATGATAATATAAGAAACCTGTATATTTGTTTTATGTCCCTATGTAATTTATTTGAGTATAACTGCGTGACTAATATGAATGATAGAATGCTTGACGTGGTGCTGACGAGCCCGGAGATGCAGCAAACGCTGCGCGTGCGGCGCGCGGCGCCCGGCGAGGAGCTCGTGCCCGAGGACGCGCATCACCCGCCACTGCTCGTACGCGCTGAATACGATTTTTCAAAAAAGGTTAAAATAATCGATCCTTCTAATATAGATACCTCTAAAGACTGGAACTTTTCCAAGGCAGACTTTTACCTCCTTTATTGCACAGTCAAAGATCTCGAGTGGTATCATCTTTTCGATTGTACAGATGTCAATGAGGCTGTATTTACTTTTAGTGACCAATTATATAGTTTATTCGACCGCTGTGTTCCAAAGAAAAAACGGAAGTCAACGTGTAGTCGTACATACCCTGTCTATTACACGAAGGCCATCATCCGTGACATTGAATTAAAAGCTCGTTTTCATCGTGAATGGAAGCGAACTAAACATGAAAATGCATATAATTATTTCAAATCTTTGCGATCTAAAATCAAGGAAAACATTAAAACTGCCTATAATATTTACGTTAATAATGCGTCCCGTAACCTTACAAATAAACCTTCGCAATTTTGGCAATACATAAACTCCTTACGGTGCCAAGGCGGATTTGAACCCGTTGTTACCCGTGGAGATGTAGAGTACCACGGAGCCGAAGCTGCCGATGCATTCGCGGCACATTTTCATTCAGTGTTCCTTCCGGACAAACCCACACTCGACCCGGGGCCGGCCAGTGAGGGCACCTCGGCCAGCGAGCGGCTTGTAGACCTCCGCACTATCGAGAGTGACGCTATACGAGGCGCAGTGAAGCGGCTCAAAGCAGACACCTCCGCTGGACCTGACGCCATTCCGGCCTTTGTTATTAAAGGATGCATAGATCATTTGATTGCTCCGATAACCTTTATTTTCAACTTGATTTTAACAAGTGGAGTATACCCAAGCATGTGGAAGATATCACGAGTAACACCGATACCCAAAAAAGGATCCAAGTTGAAAGTAGAGAACCATCGGCCCATTGCAATACTATGTGCCTTAGCGAAAATCTTTGAAATGGTCTTACATCAGGGTTTGTTACCTCAATGCCAGCCTTACATCACCAGCGCCCAGCATGCATTTTTACCCAAAAGATCGGTAGCAACTAACCTAATTCATTTGGTTGATACCCTCTCACAGGAGCTAGATAGTCGAAATCAGGTGGACGTTGTTTATCTCGATTTTCAAAAAGCTTTCGACAGAGTAGACAACGATAATCTATTATTAAAACTAGGGCAAATGGGTTTTGTCCCTCGGCTTATAAAACTTTTTGCGAATTATCTCAGCAACAGGCAGCAATTTGTTAAATATGGGCACTATCTATCGAAACCATATGATACGCCCTCTGGAATAAGCCAAGGATCAAACTTAGGGCCATTTCTATTCTTAATACTAATTAACGATTTGCCCAAGGTGGTCAAGAACGCCACTATGCTGCTATTTGCCGACGACGTGAAGCTGGTAATGAGCATTAAATCCACCCTGGACTGTGAGGCGCTACAGAAAGATGTTAATGCTGTGAACAAGTGGAGCGTAGAAAACAAATTATCTTTCAACATTGAAAAGTGTGAAGTGTTAACCTTTTCCCGCTCCCCTTCGCCCGTTTACCACAGTTATCTAATAGCCGGACATGTGATAACTCGTGTGTCTGAGGTGCGAGATCTCGGTGTTACCTTCGACCAAGGCCTTACATTCCGGACACACGTACGAAATGTTACCAAAAATGCGTACCAGAGATTAGGGTTTGTGTTACGCAACGCCGCACCACTGACAGCAACAGCGACACGCGCGCTTTACTCAGCGTTAGTGAGAAGCGTCCTTGAGACGAACACAGTGGTTTGGGGTCCGCATGAGAAAAAATATATTCTCATGTTGGAACAAGTTCAAAAAAAATTTTTGCGTAACTTTTACAAAAAAATATATACATATTATCCGTTTATGTACCCAACGCGCTTCTTACAGGGACATTTATGTTGTGACTCGTTGGAACTGCGTAGAAACTTTGCTTTAATAGTTTTTTTTGTTAAAGTACTTAGAAATAAAATAGACAGCAATATTATTCTGAAAATGATCCTGAACCTATCAGTGCCCAATGAGTACTGCAACAAACGCCATAGCGTCCGCCTGCTGCGGGTGGCCGACGCGCGCACGCGCCTGCGCTGGCACGCGCCCGCGCCGCGCGCCGCCGCGCTGATCAACTCCCTGCTCGCGGCAGCACCACAATGTGATCTATTTGCTACTAAAATAGAGCGACTGATGACTGAGTGGAAGAGAGTGTTGGAGCGAGACCAATATAGGCACCTTTTAGATGTAAGTTAGTTTTAGTCCTTAGTTTTATAATGAATCGGTGTATCGCTTTGGTTCCTACTGTAATGCTACACAATGTATACGATTCTAATAAATAAATAAAATAAATAAATAAATAAATAAATGTCCGTTCCTAATGTCCGCTCGTAACTACTCAATGGCTCAACCGATTTCGATAAAGATACGTCTTTAGATTTGTCTTGATAGTGTTACTGGGTACATATAATTCTTAAAAAATGAAAATGGCGGGTTTTATGCGTTTCGATGTGCGGGCAAAACATTTTTTTTTATCAAATGAAAGGTTATAAATAGTCAAACACAAAAAATATATATATTATATGATTTTTATACTACTATTTTAATATAAACAAAGTATGCAATAAAAATAAATTAACCCGACTACTTTAAAAAATATCAACTGAAAATCTAAAAACAAGCCCTAAGTATACTTTATCTAAAGAACATATCTTAAATGTTGGAACAGGTATTGCATCCGGGGACAAGCAAATAATTGGAACATATACATATTTTATTGTACAAATGTAAATATTTTCACTTAATGTTCTTCAACTGGACTATTTGCTTGTCCCCGCCTGTGTAATCATAATCATAAATAATTTATTTGCTAGATTTGTTAGATTTTGTATTTCCAACATTCAAGTTATGTTTTGTAAATAAAATGTAAGGCTTTTCAGTTGATATTTTTTAAAGCAGTTGGGTATTTTTATTTTGTTTATATGTTATCATTGTATGGGTAAGTATATTGTTTTTGTGGGCCGGGAGGTGGCGGTGCCAGCCCTGCGCGGGAGTGCCCGGGCCGTCCGTTGCTCGTCGCGCGCCATTTGTTGCGCCGCGCCTATTCTTCAGCTGCGAGCTACGGGCCGCGTAGCAGATGCTACGCCGTAGCACGTGTCTCCTATAAAATTGGTTACACAGTCATATTACGAAAATTCGTTGCAGATTTTAAGATTTATTACATTCTCCGATTTGATTAAAACTATTTTGAAACACAAGTAAATGACAAGCTTTTGCCCGTCACTTCGTCCGCGTAGAAGTCGTTTATCGCTGCTCCCTCGGGAACAACCCGATTTTCGAATAAAAAGTATTTTTTATACTTTCGCGGGATTCAAACTATCTCTATATCAAATTTCATCAAAATCGGTTCAGCGGTTTAGCCGTGAATGCGTAACAAGCAGACAGACAAACAGACAGAGCTACTTTCACATTTATAATATTAGTATAGATAGTCAGAAGTTAAAACTCACTAGAATTTAAATGAACCGTTAAGTCTCTTGTTTGCAAGATTGTCTGGAAGAGATCGCTATTTAGCTATGAGTTCGCCTGTTGACTCAACATTTTTTTATCTTACTGAAATAAACGGTACAGTCCGCCAAATAAGTGGGGTATTCATTTTGTCATAAATTCCTTCAAAAGAAGTTTTAAAGCCACGTCACTTCACTATGAAACATTTCAGACATGGTTTCGGAAACAAAATCTGCGTGTTTCCGAAACAAACAAACAGCTGTTTATCATCATTTTTCTGTGCCCTCCCCGGCGGTGGGAGCACGCGACACGATCCAGTGTCTATGTATCCGAAACATTGTCTCTAGTGAATCTTATCGATCTCAGTACCCATTTCACCAAACGATGTTAAATGTTAATCGACTTAGTTCATACATTTTGACAGCTATTAACACTAATCGTCTGTTAATGTGGTTGGTGAAATCCGACATTAGTAGGTACCAATTTCACCAAACGATGTTGTTAATCGACTGTTAGTTCATACATTTTGACAGCTATTAACACTAATCGTCTGTTAAGTTGTTGATGAAATTCGACATTATTGTTTTGCGACGTGCGCCAACCAACTTCAACTGTAGGGCGGTGGACCATATGTTTATCTGACTTACAGAGCATAGCTTGTACTGTACAAGTGTACAAGCGTACGAGTTTAAACAGGCTTTTTAGATTTATTTGCATATTAGAAGGTTCTCACGATGTCCGGCTTGCGGCGGACGGAATTAGCCCTCATCGAGTATGCGCCCGCACATGGCGGCGTTATGAATCCCTCTACAGAGCGCAAGTGACGAGCGGCGGCGGCGCGGCGAGCGGCGCGGCGAGCGGGGCGGCGAGCGGGGCGGCGAACGGGGCGGCGAGCGGGGCGGCGAGCGAGGCAGCGACTCCGTCCGCGTAGAACTTTATCGCGTTTCCCTTGGGAATTATCATTTCTGCCGGGATGAAAAGTATTTTATGTGTCAATTTAGGATAAGGACTACCTGAGGACCAATTTTCATCCAAATCTGTTCAGCCAAACGTCCGAACACCATGGAAACCTTCACATTTACAATATTTGTAGGATAAGATTAGCAGCCCCCTGGCATGCAAGCACGAGATAAAATTTGACAGGTGCTAGGGAAATGAATACATCTACATATTCTAACGTAAGACTTTACGCTTAAGATTTAAAAAAAAGCGTCCCGATTTGATTAAATCGTTATAAAAATGTGAGAATCGCAATAGACGCTTAGTAATAAAAGGTAACAAAAGCCAGGACGAGACACTTTTATTTTAAACCTTAAGCGTTAAGTATTACGTCAGAATATTGAATAGATGTAGGTATTCATTTCCCTAGCACCTGTCAAATTTTACTCTAGCATGCATGCTGGATGATAGGATTAGGACATGAGCACGGATACCTAACATTTATTACCTATTACACTCGCTCTTACCCGATTATTTTTAACCCCCAACGCAAAATACAGGGGTGTTATAAGTTTAAGGTGTCTGTGTGTCTGTCTGTGGCATCGTAGCTCTCAAATGGGTGAACCGATTTTGATTTACTTAATTTTTGTTCGAAAGATAACTTGATCAAAGTTCTTGGCAATCAAGTGTTCTTGGCTGAGTCGAGTTAAAATCTGTTGGGCTGTTGAAGAGTTATGAGTTATGTTTTTTTAAATTTATTATTAATACAGAAGTAGTACAATGGGTTATATAAATTGTCCCCTTAAACGAATTTGTGAGGGGTTACAGAGCTACTGTTTTAACTAATGTGTAATATTAGTAAGTAAATAGGTGTACCAATTTTGTCGGGGTTTTTATTTAATAATAATAATAATAAATAGTATTACCTAAAACAAATAATTTTTATGGAAGGCGGACAAATACATTTTTTATACCTTATCTAATAAATACCTTACCCAAAGAATTAAAAGACCGATTAAATAAGGAAAATATAAAATCCGTCCTTAAAAAATATTATCTTGGCGTTTTTGAGCACAAATGAATACATACATCCTGTACATGCGGTGTCTGAGTAAGCACCCGCGCGACAGATCTGGAGTAGAAACCTGTTTCTGTGTTGCGTCGTATGCGCGTCACCACTCTCGTGTTGTTGACGCGGCATTACCTTACTTGTTAATATTTAAGTAGCATAGTTATGGAAATGTATAATTTAATGATGCAACCGGCGTTCCAGCTGTCTAGAAAAGCCTTGCATGGTTTATGTTACAGCTGTTGTTATTATTTATAAATGTGTATGTCAAATAAATAAATAAAAAAAAAAAAATATCAGGGGACAATCTCACACAAATTGACCTAGTCCCAAACTAAGCTCTAGGCTTGTACTATGGGTACTAGACAACGATAAACATACTTATATGGAGAAATATATGCTTAAATACCTACATATAAAACATCTATTAAATATATAGAAAACATCCATGACTCAGGAACAAATACTCGCGCTCATCACACAAATATTTGTCCATACGCCGGGATTCGAACCCAGGACCGCTAGCTTCGTAGGCATGGTCACTACCAATTAGGCTAACTGCGTCGTGTTTATAGGTACCTAAACAGGATGAAATTATATTAAATTCACAGTCAAAATTTTGGGGGTTAAATCAGTAAGTCATACTGACCAAATTTCACTATGAGACCAACCCCGAAATCGCTAAAAAAAGATTTCGGGGTTGGTCCCATAGTGAAAGTCGGTCAGTATAACTTACTGATTTAACCCCTAAAATTTGGACTGTGAATTTAATTTCACCCTGTAAACCTATTTTTAAATGTCAATTGTCTCATTTGTATGACAAAATAAAAATGAAATGAATGAATCAATTCAATATTCTAAAAAAAATAAATTCCGCTTCCGCCTGCAGCCGAGCCCGCCGCGCGCGCCCGCCATAAATATTAAAAAGATTTTAAAAGTAGACCCTCCCCGAATTTCAATGAAATCGGACCCTCATTGATTTATGCCGTCGTATCCATCTGGGGACCTATTTTAAATAAATCTTTAATAAGGCGAACTACCTTGAAATTGTAATACTGTGGCCCCCAGAGCCCGCTCAATTCTGGTGGATGAACATACTTAGGTACTTGTAATCATCCAATTGCTCATAGGTTACCTTTAAATCAAGAATAACCCTGCGTTTGCACGCACACATCCATTCCCCTCCCACACACACAAACAAACACAGACGCACGCGGGCGCGCGCAAGTACATACGCACTTCACGTAAAATTTGTTTAATGCAACCTAGCGCTTGTAATTGTATTTAATTATCTATGCAACTTAATGAGAAATTTTTGAATTGGCTTTTCTATAGATATTTTTCTAACTACTATTGTATGACACACTATGTAATCGCCGTTATATTTCCAGTAAAGCATAAATAAATACATGAAATAAATAAATCATAATGTCTCAGTGGCTTCAGTACTCGTTACTCGGATAACGTGGCAGTGTCGTCGCGAATAAATCAAGAACACGTGAAAGCTTCTTTCCCCTACTTTCCAATTTTTTCTTGTTTCCAATAAAACAACTTAATGTCTATACGGAACGTCTTTCAAACTCGGGGCAGGGCCAAAACACAATTTCACGATACGACACCTTGTCGTGGAGATTTACATACGACTTGAATTTTTCCAGTTCGTGTTATGACGTCTTATAGTGATACGATGCACTGCATCGTTATTTGTCGGAATGGAAGCCAAGTAATTTTTGTTCGGGACTTACAACGTTTTGATACCATTGCCACAGTCCATTGCATTATACATACAAATGACAAGTGTTTGCCCACGACTTCGTCCGAGTCACACACGCTGTCGTGAGCGTGGACTGTAGGTTCTCTGGGTTGGTTAAAACTCTATAATATAAACATCAAAATCTATGAACACTACAACAAGGGATTAAGGCTGAGAGAGGGTCTGACGTTAATAAACGTTACACCGGATACGGAACAAACTAAATTGTGCCAACTAAATAAAACCTAAATGTACAGTCACCACACGGGATTGTTGAGCCACCATAGAACCCTGTCATAATGACAACGTCAAGTCACTCAAAAGAAATTACGTCAAAATTTTCCGTTGACTTTCTGTGAGAGGGTTCTATAGTGGCTCAACAATCCCGTGTGGTGACTGTACCTAATTGTACCTTGCATGGTTTATGTTACAGCTGCTGTTATTATTTCTAAATGTGTATGTCAAATAAATAAATAAAAAATAAATACCTATAAAGTTGAACTTGTGTTGCTGGCAACACACACGGCTCCCTGGTCCTAATGGCCTCCGATCTGCAGCTGGCAGATTTTTAGGGTACTGGAAAAATCAGCCCTAAATGCAAAATGTTATAACGAGGTAAAATGACGAAAATGTCCTTGACAGTTAAAATTTATCACTTTCCTTGTCTTTGTCACATGATAGAAAAAGACAGAGCTAAACATTTTCCGACATAATTATATAATGTTATCTGGAAATTGAAAAATGTGCCCAAATACTGCCGTTTACATCAAGCTGCTATCACTTAATCTTTTAAATCACTGGAATCGAGATATCCTCCCGAGGCCTAAGGTCCTACATAAAGGACAATTGTCAAATTGACTTTTAACCTTTGGCACTGCCAGATATGCCAGTTTAAAGTTTGTACTGGAAAAGAAATGTAATGTCAAATCTTGAAAACCATGCGATTTTTACCAAGGTCATGTTAGGCTGGTTCGGTGTGGGGACAATGCGTAACGCATTTCCACTCCATTAAAATAATAATAAATAAATAAATAAAAAAAAAATTGTATGGTTCGGTCCGTCTTAGGCTGGTCTACCTCCAGTGACAGAGTTACGTGCGACTTATGGGACACCCTTATGCCATAATTTGTGATTTTTATTAGGAAAAACAGTTATTTTGGCTTTTATTTCTATGAATATTTTTAAATAAGTATGTACTTATCTTATGTTATAAAAAATTTATATATTTAGGTACTCATTACTTCTGGCCACCGTTTACGAACGACAAACAAACACGTCGCCCGACGCCGGCGGCGCCGGGGGGAGCGCCGCCGCAACAAACAGTGCGCAGGTGACGTCGCCGCCGTCACCGCGCCATGTAACATGGAATGAACCTGCTCAGAAGTCAATTTCGGGGTGGGTCATAGTCGACTTTCCCGTAGCCATAGTATAAATAGAAAAGTAATTCGTCTCCGGCGGATTCTTTTGACTAACTACTATTGGCGGCCGCCGTGCGGCTTTCTTTGAGTGAGACTAAGAGCTCAGTGCAGTTTTGACATTTTTATGTATAATAATTATGTAGGTATAGGTACGTATTATAGGAACAAATGCAATTACTGTTCTATTTATACTATGCCGTAGGTTCATGTTACGTGGCGCGCACTATACCTAGGTACTTGTTTGCATGGATATAATCTTCTTCAAATAACTTTTTGAAGTTCCAGTTCCTTTTTTTTAACTTGGCTGGACACGCTCCCGCGTGCCTAGAACATGCATTTTTATACAAGTTATAGTTTTTGAGAAATTGTGCCACAAAATTGGCTAAAACGGTGAAGATTGGTTCTATTGCGGGTTGTTCTGATGGGATGGGAACCTTGTACTTTTTGGTACATGGCTGAAACTTGGCACAGTTATTCCTTAATTGGTCCTCAGTAAATACATAGAGCGAGTTTTTGTACTTTTTGAGTTAGTACGAACATCTTTCTACGTGTTGTATTTTTCTTTCTCTTAAAAGTTTTAATCAACAAAATCTATACCCAACTTAAATGTTATACCTACTAAATACATTTTTGTTTTAGGTATGAGTCATATTGGAAACATCTGTCGAGGGCCGCTAAGATCTTGAACTCGGCCTCCAAAGCTTACCAGTCGAAGTGTAATACCTCCGGCTGGCTAGTGAACGCCAGAAGGGCTCGGCGAGCGTATCTAATATCTTTAAACCTATTGGTGAAGCCCAAGTCCCACTCCGGCTCCACATCGAGCTCAAAGTCAGGTGACCCACCTCTGCCTGGGATCGACTTGGGGGCACTTGAAGAAGGTAATTTTGTTGGAATAGAACTTTTAGAACTTGAAAACTATTTTTATTATTAAATTAAATATATAGTATATTACATATGCATAATGGTATGTTCTTGTTTGTATATGGCAAACATACCTATATCAAAATCCGAATAAAACAATCTTATTAATTTGTACAGGGGATATGGATAAGGTGTTGTCGGCCTTGGAGCAGCTCTCAAGTCGCGCAGCTGGACCCTGCAGATGTATTTGAAAAAATACCCCATCCTACAGTCACCTAACGGCTGGCGGCTACTGATTACGACGCACTCTATCCGGATAAAGCTGGGGGACGTAGAGCCTTAGAAGCTTCTACCGGCATGATAATACAGAGTGCCAGAAACAAGCAGATTTCTACTAAAGACAAATTTCTGCATAAGCATATAGCAGATACACTGGCGATTTCTAATGGTGAGCTTACATCACCTTTTTTTACTCGACTACGAACATAGGATAAGGTTTTGTTTTATTTTGTTGTCAGACTTCAGTTTCGGTTACTTTCAATTTAATAAAGTGTTTCAATTTAAAAAAAAAATCTTCCTTTTCAGAAGTGATCCCGGAGACTTCAGTCATAGCAGCTATTCTCCTTATTGGATGCCTGTTTAATACTCCTCCCGCTCGTCGGTCAAAGAAGGAATGGCATGCGTCGCGGGCAGAAATTCTGGATAGCTTTGTATCTGTCAATACCGAAGCCGATGTCAACGTTACCATAGAGGAGCGGCGCAAAAAATATGAAGGGCTGTACATGAAGCTCACGAAATCTCCTTTGCAGCCAAAATGTCACTTTTTAACGCATTATCCTACTAAATTGTACAGTCAAGGATAAAAACATAGATTCGCCCAGTCTCAAAATAGGTATATGTATAGACGACCTTATATCAGGCGTAAGCGTAAGCGTGTGAGACGTATTTTTGAGAGTTTGTGCGTATTGTATTTATGTTTTTGTCCTTGACTTGACTACACAGGCGACGTGGCGCGAACATGAGTTTCCAGTGCCTATATTTAGTTTAAATTATGATTAATTTTCGTTAATAAAACTTTTTGTTAACAATTTTCTTTTTCCTTTTACAACTGTCTCCTCAATTCAGATCTGGTTTATTGTGATCTTTTTGATTATTCCTGATTTCTGTTAGTAATTAATGGTGAATATTATAATATTCACCAAAAGTACTCTTTTACATGTATGTGTTTCGTATGCTCTTCCTACTATTTATCTACGCTTTCCTTATACTTTTCTATTCTTTTTTGTTATTTTTTCCCACAATTTATCTATCCTTACCTATTATTCTATAAGGGCGCAGTACATCCAGTCGCATCCTCGTTACTGTAATTAGGTATGTTTTCTATTGAACTAAACTATTTTATTAGAAGCGAATATCGAATACAACCTAAATTCTATCTAACGAAGCTTTGTATTCATTACTTTTCCCTATTTTAACTTAACGGAAACTTTTTCCCGTTAAGTTAAAATGAGGAAAAGTAATAAATACCAAGCTTCATTACATAGAATGTAAGTGGTGTTCAATATTCGATTTTAATAAAATAGTTTAATACTTTAAAAACACAATCACAGTGACGAGGAGGCCACTGGACGCACTGGGCGCTTTTAAAATAATAGGAAATAATAGATAAATAGTGGGAAAAAATAACAAGAAAGAATACAAAAATATAAGGAAAGCGTAGATAAATAGTATGAAGAGCTAATAGGAAAATAACAGTAACGGGAAAAGGTACTGGAATATGAGGAAAGCATAGATAAATAGTAGGAAGAAGTTATAGGAAAATGACGAAAATATGAGGAAAGCACATAAACAGTACTAGGCAAGCATACAAAAATATCAGGAAAGCCTTTATAAGTAGTAGGAGTAAATAATAGGATATTACTGAAATTAAACGACAAAACGTTAATAAAAGTAAGAATTCATACAAAAATACGATGACGGCATTTAAAAACAGTAGGAAGAAATAAAAGGACATATTTGAAGTAAGAGGAAATCAAGTAAAACTATGAGGAAAGCATACTAAAATATGATGACTGTTACATGGTCACATGAGGCCTTCCCACAACGGTTCGATGACTTTCACCGTGAAATTGTGTCTGCTTCCTACTAAAAGCGTAGTAACAGTTCATCATATTATATCGTGAGCAGCCGCGATAGTAGTTTCATCGTACTTTTTGGTGATATCAGTATGCTCTCTACTTTACGTGAATTCACCTAAATTATTGATGAACAGTTTTCTCAGTGTAAGAAGTTAATTAATCTCGTTTTGATATATTCTTAACGACGCGGTCAGCCTTGTTGGTCGTGACCCTGCCTACGAAGCTAGCGGTCCCGGGTTCGAATCCAGGCATGGGCAAATATTTGTGTGATGAGCGCGAGTATTTGTTCCTGAGTCATGGATGTTTTCTATATATCTAACTAAGTATTTTGTATATAAGTATGTATATCGTTGCCTGGTACCCATAGTACAAGCCTAGAGCTTTGTGTGAGATTGTATTTACTCGTATTTAACACCATATTTTGGATAAGAACGTCGCATCGGGTTAGCTATTGAATTTGTGGCCAAATTAACATAAAGGCCATTTATTATCATTTAAACCAAATGGTAGATAATGCAGCTACCGGTGCAGGGCTGTTGTACAATTTATGCGCTGGTGATTAGAGCGCCGTGCCGCACGTGTGCGCGTTCATTTTGTTCTAAAACACGGGCCGTATGGATAACCTTAAATGAAAAAAAAAAACAATGTACATTTGTACATGCTTAGTTTGGGACTAGGTCAATTTGTGTGAGATTGTCCCTGATATTTATTTATTTATTTATTATTTTTAATTATACTGGGTGTTTTTTTATTCGTCTAAAAAATTTTGGGGGTTAAATCAGTAAGTCATACTGACCAACTTTCACTATGGGACCAACCCGAAATCGCGAAAAAAAATTTGACCCTCCCATACAAAACATCGTCAGCTGACTAGCCAAAATGTATGGGATGGTCAATTTTTTTTTCGCGATTTCGGGGTTGGTCTCATAGTGAAAGTTGGTCAGTATGACTTACTGATTTAACCCCCAAAATTTATTAGACGAATAAAAAAACACCCTGTATAATCATATCCTGGATTAAAATTTTTCGGTCAACTTATTCGCGATATATTACTTAACATATTAAATTTGATAAAAACAGCTTTCATCCATTAAACAGACGGGCGGAGGTCGTTCCCTATTCGGTTCTATCTGCCGCACTCAGAGACGTCAATTAGCTATGTCCACACCAGTGCGCTTTCACGTTCAACTTGCGTTTTCCTCTGACGCATGCCTCTGCTAACACAGCGCATGTAATAACGCATGCGCTCAAACTGATTTGACAGCAGCGCATGCCCGTAGCGCACGCTGATCCGTCACCGTTGGGTTGACGTGCAACATTTTGCAAATAAAATGCCGGAAGATAAAGTCAAAACATTGGATTTTATTGAAGATTCAGTGTCACCCTCGTATTGCATGCGCTTGACGAAAGTTGAAAGCGCAAGATGAACATGAAAGCGCACGGGTGTGGACATAGCTATTAAGTTTTAAGTTTCATTAAAGTTGCTGCGTCTTATTCTATTGCTATAGTAAAGAAATTGACAGCAGCTACTTTAATGATACTTAAACCTTAATTGACGTCTCTGAGTGCGGCAGTTAAACTATTAGGCTCTATTTCGATTTGTTACAAATAAAAATATAAGTAAGTACGGTCGCGGTAAGAAAAGGTTCGTCACTTTTGGACCTTAACAGCATTAAAATAGAGTCGAAAAGTGCCGAACCTTTTCATTCCGCGACTGTACAATATAGACAAATTGTAATGTTAGCTCTGATTGACTGTGACAGCTAATACAATATCCAACCATTTATTATTATTATTGTGGAATCATATAATGACTGTACTATATAATTAAATGACTTGTAAAAATTTTATTTTTACCAATAAATTCTGTATTCTGTATGACGATGTAGAAGCAAGATGCGGTAAAACAATGGAAGTAGAGAGAGCCTCTTGCGAGCCTTTATTAGTTGACTGTTACATGACTATACTCAGAATTTTGGAAGAATCTATGTTTTATTTAATATTTTTTTATATCTGAGTAGTTAAATTTGAAATGAGCTTTCTACAATTATCTCCTGCGTTAGTGTATTTGCCAACCCGTGGGGCCCTATCTCGGGGGTGCCCTTCGCATCGTCTAATATTGAATGTACTAATTTTTTTTGGTCGAAATTGTTTGACATAATGGTGATTGGTATATTTAATTTTTAGCATAAAAATATTTTAGCATACATGTTTTTGGTTCTAAAGTACTTTTGGTCTATTATAGCAACTTCTAATAATTTTGCATAATTAAGGTTCGGTTAGATCAGTATAGATTACATTAGGTTAGATTATGATATTATATATGTTTCTACAGTGTCAAGAATTATATAAATTTTAAAGAATCCTGATATTCTATATATACATGACTATGATACCTAAATATGAAATCTAATACAATTTATAAATTAGTAATGTAATTAAAAAAAAAATTTAAAAAATTGAGGTTAATGTACTTTCGACCAACATTTGTACGCCTGCTTGCATGCTGAATACAAGTGCAAAACTAGTTATAAGACCTTATATTTACTGTATTCTGACAAATAAATTATTTTGATTTTGATTTGATTTGATTTAGAACAATTCAGGTTAGGTTAGGTCAGTGTTGTGCCAGGCGCGAAGGGCCAAACGTCCCGGAATAGAAGCCCGGCTTCGTCGACTCTGTCACGGAAGCTATCGAGTTAAGAGACAAGTTAATTTGACAAAAAATACTTATTTCAGCATATTCTACGCGTCATAATAATAAGAAAACTTATACTGACATAATTTTATCAATATTTTTCGACCAAACGATATTACCTATATACAAAACAATTTACATTCAAACAATTTTTATATGTAACATTATTTCGATAAAATCATATTAAGTTAAATATTTTTCAACCAAACAATTTTTGTACTTATCAATATTTCGACCAAACGATAGGAGGCGAAACATTTTCGACAAAATAATCTTATACACATGGATCGTTAGACAAAAAGTTAGTATACAATAAATTATGTGGCGAAGTTAAAATAGGACGAACAAAATTCGACGACCTGATATAGACCCCTATCTCGGTTTATACTTAATCGATTCTTAAATATTAAAGTTTTCTCTGTTGTCAGCGGATTACATCACCCCTTGCCAAGCTTCGCAGATAACAAGCATCGAACCCCAACCTTTGTGTTTTTAGAAACAGAAAACATTGGTTCTGTCTCTCTCCCACTTTTTATGATACCGGAAAGGGAGAGAATTAAAAAGACGTTTCTAATTTTTTATTTGGGTGTTCCTCGGCTCTTGTAACTACGATCCGAACGCTTAATTACGTCTTTTCTTTTCAACTTCTTAATCGGTTTTGTTGACACTTTTAATAGACTTTAGATTGGACGAGGGAACGTTTCTTTAGAAGTAGATAAGCGTCACGTTTTCTTTAAGCCGTCTACACCTTTTGTTATAAAACTAGTTTTTGCCGCGATTCTCCGTCAATTTTACCTTTCATGAATATCAGCCAAAACGCCTCCACCGCGACTGTTAGACATACTAGACCTCCCTCAGCATCTTCACGGCGGTTGGTTTTGTGATACTCGCATCCATCGGTACCCCGCAATCTTCACCAGAGGGCTTATTGCCTAACGCACTCGCGATCGCGATCGGCTTGAAAATGAAAAAAATTGTTTTCATTTTGTAGGCAGACTTGCCTTCAACTTGAAAAAAATGAAAGCGATCCCGATCACGAGTGCGTTAGGCAATAAGCCCTCAGGTCGCCAGTTCACTTTGAGGGAGACCTAATACCAACACTTCACTTTCTTTGTGGACCTTTCTGTGTGCTGTGTACGACCTAGCTCAGCCGTGGGTCAAGAGCTGGACGCCACCAGAGGAGTAAGCCGGGCCATCGGACATCACCAGGCGAGCGGATTGCCCAGTAACTGTCTGTAGCCTTCATATTTGGGTTTTCTGTTAACTTTCTAATGCTATCTAGCCTTTCTCCATTATTATCAACCCTTTTTTGTGGTTCTTCGATACCGGATTCATAAATTCGTATTAGTGTATATGGAAAACAGATACGATACGTACGTTAGATAGCGTTCTTTCTTAGTATAAGTACGTGTAAAAGTATTTATTTGATAAGTATATGCGTAAACTATTTCCTAAAATACTGTTTGCATAAGTAAACAAGTACTACACTAACACACTCGGTAGACTGTATGAAGCTAGTCAGGGTTCGAGTTGGGTCAAAAACTAGTGTAATAAGCGTGACCAAAGGATTCTTTTAATGCAGAAACAGGTAATTTCTAGTGCAGATATCAGCAACATGCTTGTTCCAATCAAGAAAGCTATTAAGGGTAACTCCTAAAAAAATTATGGTCATTACTTGATTAATTAATTGTGTCTTCGTTATGGCTTAAATTGATAGATTGTGGCGTTATTGGTATAAAACTGCGTGTGTTTTTAGATTTGCCGGGATTTGCGTCAAGATTGTACAGTTGCAAACATCGCATTATTTAATTTTTGGTTGTCAGATACTTTTAAAACTACAGTTGTAGTGTCATCAACAAAAAGAAAGCAGTTTTGTGCAATAGCATTAAAATTTGGTAAAACGTAGTTTATATGTTGATAGTCTCCAAGTTTTGATTTTTTTCTTAAAATGTTATAAGGGTTTGAGGGATTATTAATGTTATTTTCATTTTAACGGACTTTCATCAAACCTATCAATATCGGTTCATTCATTTAGAAGCTACGATGCACCAGACATAACCCCCCCTGTTTCGTCGGGAGTTAAAAAGGGCACGGATGCTGAGGCTGAATTTATCGTTTTTTGAAAATGTTTCTTCTTCTTTCAGGTAAAGATGAAGTATCTCCTTATCCTTCTCAGTCTGATGGCTGTCAACGGAGATAGTAACATACTTGAAGAATGCGAGGGAATCATCTACAAAGGCATCCATTATGACAAAGAAGTCCTATATGACAAGGTGTATTTTCCGCGCCAATTGACCACCGATTACTCCGCTGACATTCTCTACTTTTTTTACGATATAGACTGGGGATTGCGGACTGCATTAGCAACGTTGTATCTAAATAAGAAAGAATTTCACAGTATTGAAATCGAAGACCTTATTGTACCTAGCGCAACAATTGACGCAAAAACTAAAAGTTTCTTCCTAGGCACTTCGTCAGGTGTTTACAAATATGATAAAGAAAAGAAAATTGCTGAATTTTATGGTGCTAGTAATAAAACTATAGCAACGCCCTTTTTCAAAGATGGCGTCTTATATTTTGCCGCTATCCCCTCCCTCTCGCTTTACTCTTTAGAAAACGGGGTATCAAACATTTTTGAAGATCTTAACCACACTAAGGTGTATTCATTTTATATTGATAAAGATGATGATATGTTATTCGCAAATGCTACGGGCTTGTTTCGTCAGAAAAAAGGATCTAAAGATGCTGTGTACTATGAAGATTCTAATATAAGTTGGATCGAAGGTATTACGGCCGATGTTAATGGTGACGTATTTGTGTATCTTAAAGATGGTATCTACAGTGCGGATAAGCAGAAAAATAGCTTGGTCAAACAACTGTCGGTTGAAAATCCGAATGGTCTAGCGTTTGATAAAAAAAATAACATGATTTATGCTACTGCATCCGAAATAGTTAGAATTACGCTTAGCAAGGACCAGGATTGCCTTATAAATGAATATTAAGTTGAGTAAATTGGGATATAAATAAACTTAGAATCATGTAGGTTTATTGTAAGTGTCCAACAATGAAAGTGTTATTACAAAAACTTAAACGTTGATACTTGTTTAGTAAATGACAATTCATAGAAAACTGTCATTTTAGACCAAACTTGTGTAAGGTGTTTCCAAGGTTTTTGTAATAAGACCACAATGTTTAATATCATTAAACTACGTTTAAGAGTGTGTAGATTTTTTTTTGTTATGTTTTCGTCGAAAACTGTTTATTTAATAGATGAGAACACAACAAATCAAGATAATGTTATGAGATTCGAAGACGTACAAGTCGTTTGAACGCTTTGAACCAAACCACAGACTTCGCAGCATATCAAGCTATTTAACGCGAATTAAACTGCGGGTTTAACATGCGTGCACGAGATAAAATTTGACAGGTGCTGCACATTGCACATGAGTACATCTATTCCATATTATAACGTAAGACTTATCGCATAAGAATAAATAAACGTGTAATAAATAAATAAATAATATTAGTAAATATAAGTGTCTCGTCCTGACTTTTATTACTCGTACAAAGCTAAGATTTTATCAAGATGTTTTACTTATTTTAAACGTTAAGCTTTAAGTCTTACGTTAGAATATGGAATAGATGTACAAAGGTATTTATTTTATTAATATGTTAATTAATCTTAATGTTAAAGAAGAGAGACTTATGTAAAAATTGCAATATTATGTAAACTTAACTTATAATAATCTTTATTATTTAAGATTTAGAAGTTAAGAAAACCAAAACATGTTTTTTATAAAAAATAAACAGCTGAAATTTTTTCATTTCCCTAGCACACGTCAAATTTTATCTCGTGCTTGCATGCTAGGGGGCCTGGCGAACAGTGATATGATAATGGGTGTTTTGTTTAAGACAAGCTCCCTACCCTCCTGAATCCTAAACTAAAGACGTCGATATTTCCGAAATAGTTATTTCTATTGAAAACATGGGTACTATTATACACAAAAACCTTCCGTGAAAAATTATCTAACTGATGGTGAAAACCGCATAAAAATCCGTTGCGTGGTTTAGGAGGAGCTAGCGGACATACAGACAGATGCGGAAAGCGGATTTATTTTATTTACTTCACTTATATACTATGTAAGTAGTCGCCTTCTTAATCACTTCTTAATCAATTGTCAAGTCAAGAATAATATAGGCTTGAAGCAAGCCATAACCTACATTCAGTAGCTTGACCGGCTCCATTTTGTTTAAAATGTACAAACTGAACTATGAACTTAATCACGGTTATCAATGCAGATAACCTTTAGAAGGATTTCGCAAGTGTTCGAACAGAGAGATAGAATATCTACGTAGTCTTTATATTTATGATTTGGTCAACTACATGTTTTTCGTCATTTAGCTAGCTTTTCACCGCGGCTTCGTTCGCGTAGTCGTTTATCACTACTCCTTCGGGAACTGTTACATTTTTCAGCATAAGTATCCTATGTCCTACCCCGGAACTCAAACTAATGTCACCTCCATACGAAATTTCATCGAAATCGGTTCAGCGGTTTAGCCGTGACAGCGTCAAACAAACAAAGCATTTATAGTATTAGTAAGGATAATTGATGTAAGTATTCATTAATGATAATAATAAGATTATTTAGAAAACATTAGGTTATTTATTATATGGGTCAATTTCAACATTTGTGATTTTTGTCTCATTTCGGTGTAATTTTTAAGTTTTGTATATTTCTGAACGTTTTTCATTTTAAATTACGCATTGAAATATATTCTAGACGTAATGTTAAGGGGCACACAATATCATGAATAGTTTATGAGATATACGAGATAGAATATTTTATGACACACCGGAATGATTAATATACACCGAAATGATAAAATGTACCCACCGAAGTGATAAATACCCACTGGAATGATAGAAAAAGACCCACAGAAATGAGATCTTATCCACCGGAATGAAAAGGTTAATAATCCAAGTGAAGCTACTTTTGTATCATTCCGGTATTGCTTATCATTCCAGTGGGTTATTCATACACCGGAAACATCGGAATGAGAACATGGGAATGAGAAAAACTGAACAACAATATTATTTAAAAAAAAAACGGAGTCCTCTTTTCTTAAACTAACGTTACTCCAGAAGGAAGAAACATGACGTACGTGTTGTATATTAATCTTAAATAAAACAAATAAAAAACACCAAAAATAAATCGAACGTCGGAATGAGGTTTTTTTTGTCCCTACCCCACCGAAACCAAATACTCACCTTTATATTTGATCGACATAAATGCGCACAGCACAACTGCTCGTACCAAACTCTTGCATGTGACTAACTCTAGGAGTGCGCGGGAGATGGGTTGCGTATATATTGAAGCTTAGCAGATATAACGCACAGAACATTTGTCGGTGGTAATGAGAACGTTTCTCCGGACAATCGTATTTACTCGTACCAGACGGTATGTGTAATAGATTAAAAATAAGTAAGGGCTTCTTTTTGTACATTGACTATATAGTATTTAAACTAAGGTAAACGTTTTTCATAATCATAAATAGTATTCAATTTATTCCATGTTTTGCAATCAAAACGAGGTTGCGGACAGCCCACCGTGATGAGAAATGAGGTCTTAATTTATTTATTTTAATTATTATTTATATTGATATTTTAATTCTAATTATTGCCCGAATTAGGCTACTGCGTGAAGTTTAAAAAAAAAAATAGCAGTTTAATATTTAAACTTTGCTCACCCACGTTTGCAGCTCCGCCACCTTAAATTATTGCTTGGGAAATTGACCCATATATAGTATCTACTTAAGTATCACATTTGGCACTCTGAAGATCGCACAACTATTAAATAAATAAAACCCTCAATAAAATTAGAATCCCCACTTTCAGAGCTGACTGGCCGGCGGACTTTCGTCAACCTTACAATAAGCTAAGAACACTCGATCAAGTCACCCTTTGAACCATAAAAACTAAATAGAAATCGGATCATCCCTTTGGGAGCTACGCCACAGACCTAAATAGGAGGGGGGGGGGACACACATTTAAAGAAAATAGCTACATTTAACACTAGCACGAAGCCGGCGACACCTCATTTGTCAAGATATAATGGATGTTATAGGAACTACGAGGAAACAGACGAATATACAAACATACTAATAAACATAGATTGCTAAAATCATAACCCTCCTGTTTGCTTAGCCGTCTAAAATCTACTAATTTAATATTATCGGCTCTATGCCTTTAACTGTTCAAGTGGCGAAGCGTGAACAAATATTGTTTACGATGTAGTATTTGTGAAGACTCTGCAACGTCTGGTAAGTTGACGGAGCTACGTATAAATTATGTGAATGAAATTAGTCCACGAGTGATGCGGTTTTGAGAACCAACATCCACTTTTTATTTTTTTATTTTTTATTCATAATTAAATCTAAATTTGGAACGGCCGCAAGAGCACTAACCTTGACACAAAAAATGGTGTTATGAGTAAACCTTTATCAGTCTGTTTGTCGCGCTCTGGACTATTTAAATGTGTTTCTTTCAACATCACTAAAGATTATGACCCAACTTTTAAACGCAGATAAAATTATCTGATTGTTTTAAAGTTATCGCTTTCCTTTTCTTGAAGAAGCATAGATCTAAAAGGTGATTACGACAACAATATTTATTTATTTACTTTCTGTAATAACTATGATAGGTATTAGCTTATGAATAACAATAAACTTGAATATATTTTATAAAAAATATACCAATACTTATATATGCATAAGCATTGGTATATTTTGCCCTAAAATATTGCTGCTTTTGTTTCAGCCAGACATGAAACTGTTGGTAGCGTTATCATGTCTCATGGCCGGTCAGGCTGCCATCACGAAACGCGGCGCCTGCGACGTTACCTTAATCGATGAAGTCTATCACACCACGGATACCCTCAAAACTGACATCAACAGACCGTACTTATTAACCTGTGACCGCTCTACCAACACTTTATATTTCAGCTACAGTGTGACTCCAGTTGAAGACAAATTTAAAACAGTAAAGTTGAATGTTAATACTAAAGAATTAACAGACATAATTGGTGTTAATAATGGTTTGGCTCAATGCGTTGACGAGAAAACAGGCGATGTTTACATCGGTGGAAGCGATGGTATTTACAAATGTAACAATGGAAGCAATAAAGCAGAGTACTATGGCGCTAACGGCACAAATATTTGGGTAGTTTTTTTCAAAGATGATATATTATATTATTCAAATTATCCATCCCAGTTTATGTACACAATTGTAAACGGGACAGTATCTAGATTTTACGAATTGGAAGACACTAAAGTTGATAACTTTATAATTGATAGTGATAATAATATATTTTTTAGTAATAATTCAGGCTTGTATAGTCAGAAAATGGGTCAGAAAGATGCAGTTTTCTTTGAAAACACAGCTGATATCTCAATACGTGGTTTGACTACAGACAAGGAAGGTAAAGTTTACGCTTGTGTTTCAAACGGGATTTACATTGTTAAAAAGGAGGAGCACGTTTTAGAGATATATCTAGCTGTTGATGACGCTTTTGGAGTAGCGTTTGATGAAAACAATAATTTGATTTATGCCGATATTAATTCTGTAGTTAGAGTCAGGCCCAGCAATGACCAGGAGTGTGTTTAAAGCGAAGATGTTGCAAAAATAAATGTGTGTGATATTGACATGTAGTTTTATTAAAATAATTGAGAATAACTAGCGTGAAAAAATTTGATCAGTTGCAGAAGTGGCTATTTTATACTCATATTTGGTATCGAGAGATGTCATGCCCAGATTACATTTGCACTCGCATCTGGCGATGTATAGATACAGATGTGTTTCATAGAAATAATTACGAAGAAAAAAAAATATTTTAGGGTACCTCCCACACGTAAAGCAAAGGTAAAAATATTTTTTTTACCATATAATATCGAATGAGGTATCACTGGATAGCTCTTAAAAATTATATTGCCTTTAAGTCCATTTTCCTTCTTTGACTACTTTATCCGTTTGTGTTTATCAAGAATCAAATTATGATTTTATAGGTTATCACTTGGATGCCCTTCAAATACTTACGTTTGTCCAGCAAAGTTAATATGTTTTAAATAACATTGTGCTCATAAACTGTGACGGACATGAAACGACACAATATTGAGTCATTCAATGAATTTTACGAGAGTTTCTATTTACATGGGAACAAGAGATAAACTAGAACTTTAAATGATTGTACCAACAGCAAGTTCAAGTTGGTAATGTGACAGATAAACCGGACTGTAGTATAAACAAAGAAACACCAGTTGGTCCCGTGAATCGCAACGACATATACGTAAACAATGAAATACATATTTCTGATGTTCTTGCTTTACGTCGAAGCAAAAGTGTACGTTATTCTAGTTGATGGAGATGTCCAACAAATAGGAGCCAGGTTTTATAAGAAGATACTGCTCACGGACACGTTTCAAGACCCAAAAGAGTTGACATATGATTCCACTAGCAGGAATCTGTTTTTTTCATACATGGACGATGATTTGGCTGATTCTGGACGTGGATTTGTTAATGTTATAACGAAAACTGCGATGAAAGTTGATGGAATAGCCAGAAATAAGGCTGTTGGTGTGGATGGTGAAACAAGCGATGTATATTTCGGCTCCGATGATGGATTATACAAATATAACGCTGTAAATAATAACGTTACGCATTTAGGATTGTACAACGTTAACATTATGAAGATCGTTATTCGTAACAATGAAATGTTCGTAATAGATGCAAACAATCATATGCTTTACAAAATAAAAAATAATAGAAAGGCTGTAAAAGTTGGTGAATGGAAAACTGTTATGGAATTTGATGTTGATTATAAGAAGAATGTTCATTTTGTTAATATGTGCGGGTTGTTTTGTGCGCCAAATGGAAAGGATGCTATTAAGAACACAGATCTGCCACTTGTGTATCATTTTCTAAGTGATGAACAGAAAACTTTCGGGGTAACTGAGAATGGTCTTTTTGAAATTGATTGTAGGAACGGTACGGCTAAGCGAGTAGCGAGTTTAGATTTTTATATGAGAGGTATTACTTTTGGAGATTACGGTGACATTTACTATTCGACAGATAATAGCATATTTAGGTTAATGCCAATCAATTATTACGTACAGTATAATATCAGGTCACGGACGTAAATGTTTGTTTAGTGATTATTATTGTCAGTAATGTAAATAATATTTAAATTATTATTTTGAACAGTAAACATATTGTTTTAATAAAAGTTACACGTCGACTATGGAAGTATCAATTAAGGTAAAGGACGTCCTTTACCGTAAAGTGATAATTCCATAGTTGATATAAAGCAGTGAGAGCAAAAGTTAACAGCGAAACTGCGACGTTGGGACGAGGGCTTCTCTCTCATTCGCTCTGATGCGCTCCTATGCGAGTCTAGCCGACTCTACCCGAACCTGAATCCTATTCTAAGTACTCTCGCGCTGTACTCTTTCACTCTACTTCCTAAACTATCGGACCATTTTAATAAATGGAGTGGCATATAATTTTTCGATTAAAGGTCGAACCGTACTTGCGAGACGCGGCGCGGCGCTACACCGGAGCGGCGCGGCCTCTCCTAAACGCACTGTAGCGGCGCGGCAGCGGAGCGGCGCGGCACTTTCGGCCAGTGCGTGTCAAGATTTCATTCGAGATGGACGAAAGATGTTTTTTTTTTCATAGCGAAATTTGTAACAAAACGCGCAAAACACTCGCACCATTCATTAATAAAAAAAAATAGGGAAAAAAATACGTTTTGCTTACAATCTATGCCCAATAATGTACTTATTTTCACCCAAATATATTTTTTTCTGATTTGGTTCATATAAATTTCGTTTTGCAAATCATATAGTTCTGAATAACTATTAACTACCAATATTAACTTTTCCTCATCCATCGTGCGTCGTCTTGCTCGCTCTGTGGTTAATATTTTGCCGCGCCGCGCCGCTAGCTATACCGCACTAGCGGCAGCGGCGCGGAGCGGCGCAGCGCGGCGCGGAGCGGCGCAGCGCGGCGCGGCAAAATATTCTCTCGGACCCAACTCTGTCGCGCCGCGCCGCTGTAGTGCGGTAGGAATCATAGTAATTAGTAGAAATAATACTCGGCCGCGCAGCGCCGCACCGCGCCTCGCAAGTGCGGTTTGACCTTTAGGGATCCGTTTGTGAAATATTAAGCTTTAAAATGCTAATTTTTGTTAGAGTCAAGTGTCCCTAAGTAGACTTTATTGGTTCTTGAGATAAAGACGATTAAAATGTTTATACCTACCGAAAATCAGCTAAGCACAAATGCGAATTCAAAAATGCTGAAATGCTGAAATGTGAATGCTGTACCTACATGCCTGTAATAGGCTAACATATAATTAATAATGTTGTCAGTCTATATTATAAGAGGAGTGGTGGATATCTATGCTGTTGGCATGTCTTAAATAAATAAGATAATTTTAATTAGATGCTAATACAGGGTTTTTTTTATTCGTCTTAAACATTTTGGGGGTTAAATCAGTAAGTCATACTGATCAACTTTCACTATGGGACCAACCCCGAAATCGCGAAAAAACAATTGACCATCCCATACATTTTGGCTACTTAGTCAGCTGACGATGTTTTGTATGGGAGGGTCAAATTTATTTTCGCGATTTTGGGTTTGGTCCCATAGTGAAAGTTGGTCAGTATGACTTACTGATTTACTTAACCCCCAAAATGTTTAAGACGAATAAAAAAACACCCAATATTTGAGCTTTTTTTTTAGATTATTGTGTGTGTTTGTAAAAATGGCGACGGAACCCTACATTGGGCATGGTCCGACACGCTCTTGCCCAGTTTTTTTATAATTTATACAAAGTATTAGTCATAGCGTTGGCATTTGCATCAAATCCGCGGGTAGACTTTCGTCGTTGCAAATTCGAAGCGCCCGCGGCGCCGCCGTTGTTCCCATTTACGGCGCGTTATAAACTCGCGTCCGTATTCTGGTACGAGTAACAGGTTTAGAAGCGTTCTCAGTATAATAAGGTTTTGTTGTAGTAATATACTTCTTAAAGTAAACACAGGTGTTGTTTTAAGTGAACAAAGTAGACGTAGCTTAGCGTTTAAGCACGTAAATGACGCTTATCTTGTTGGAAGAAGATGTTTAGCCGATGCAAATTTGTAAGGCCGTTTTCAAGTGCATTTAAATCGACTAAGTAACCTAAAGACATGTTTACAAATACAAATTATTTATTGCATTATACGTTGATGAGAATCATTTAAAAATAACATGACGGATGAACAACAGATTACTCGCACCGAAGCAGAGGAAACCAGACATAAATTTGATGGTACTTTTATGGGTATCTTAGAAATACAATTATCTGTGGTCGGTGGAAAACTCGATGAAGCAGAACGTAAACTATCGGTCGACTATCAGAATAAATAGTCCCTCGTCGAAGTCACACGTACGCTTACCGCGTGTCACTATCCCATCTTTTGAAGGTGGTTATAAGAATTGGATTACTTTTTATGATTTGTTTAGGATTTTAGTTTACGAAAATAATGATCCTACTAAAATTTAAATATTTCGAACTTGAGTTCCTTATTAAAGGGAGAACCTTTTAGAGGAGTTTCCAATTTCATCGGATAATTACGGCATAGCATATTTATTATGAGTGAAGCGGTATCAGAATAAGCGTCAATTGTCTTTTGCTTGGCAGTCTATTGTTACTGTAAAAATGCAGGCCTATCGCGGTTTATTAGACACGTTTCAAGAAAATTCAGGTATTGTAAAGTCGTTACAATTGCTCATCGGTGGATGGGACTTTGTGCTGTTTTATACCCTGTTATCCAAACTGGAGCCGTGCGTTTGAAAATAATCCGAGATGACGGTAACCTCGAAGGATGTAGCGAGTCATCGATCATTAGAGTTGTTCGTAGAAAACTAGGGCCTGCGCAAACCGGCGGAGCGCACGGTGGGCTGAAAATCGGCTTTCATAGAAATAGAAACCGAAGTCGTAAATGTTTCGTTTTCTCTCTTGAAATAGCTTCTGTTTGCCATCCTCATATTAGAAAATGAGCCTGAGATAATTTGGATCGGTAAATAATTAATTATAAATATTTAAAAAAAAACTTGTATGGAGAATATAAGAAAAACACGTATATCTCTGAAAACACTCGTCAAACCGTAATATCCTCGCAGATGGTTATAGTTACTATTTTTGCCGATTTTTTGACATATTCGAAATTTCTCCACCAGGTGCACTTTTTTTTTAAAAAATCATCGAAATATTTTTTAATTAAAAAAAAATTTTTTTTGCTTGTAATGGATTACGCTTCTAATTTTAACCATGGAAATTTATTTTCACTTAATTCGAAAGAAAAACTGATGAGTTATTAATACTTTTTTGAAATCTTTGTATGGAGCCAATATGAAAAATCAATATTTTGCGTAAACTACAAAAATACCGTTATAGGCTGTTATGGTACCAATTATTCTAGAATTGCTGACGAACTCAAACCTTAACTGTTGAACGCATTTTTATAATTTATTGGATCATTAAACCATAATCATTTTAACTAATGCCTATATATTTTATTAGTTAAAATGTAATGATATGGTTAGAAGAAAGAATACACATGACTCGCAAATGTAACTAATTAGGTTGGATTAATACCATGGAATGCCTTCTTCACATATCTTATCGATTGGACTTCAAAAAGTGGGCTGCCCGA
Organism: Tortrix viridana; assembly: GCA_963241965.1. NCBI lineage: Eukaryota > Metazoa > Arthropoda > Insecta > Lepidoptera > Tortricidae > Tortrix > Tortrix viridana. The sequence continues at coordinate 14,561,601 of OY725182.1, forward strand.
GGCAAGGAACTGATGGCAAGAAAAGATGGCAATTAGGAAGAAAATCGTACAAGATCGGTTTAAAGACGAATTGGACCTCTTGATCGATATTGTTAAGCAAGGTTAAGGGACTACAAACAACGGAAACACAGCAAGGAAGTTTTTTGAAGATCCTGATAAAACGGCAAGCATCACTGGGCTAGACAAAGACCTGATCTCGAGATTCAGTGTTATTCTGCAGGCTATTTCATCAGGAGAAGCAATCTATTTAGAGAAGTTTAAAGACTATTTCCAGAAGACAGCTGAAAAATATGTAGAACTATACGACTGGTATCACATGTCGTCGACCGTACATAAACTTCTTATTCATGGAGCAGACATCATTGCTAATAATGCAATCATTCCGATTGGACACCTATCAGAGGAAGCCTCAGAGGCACGAAACAAAGACTTCAGAAGATTCAGGGAACATCACTCACAAAAAAGAGCTGACAAGATTCAAACAAGGATGTCTTGAATATGTTAATTCCTTCTTCGGATCCTGTGTTAACTTCCATGAGGCCGACATATATGAACAAAAAGTCACGTGCTTTCTTCCCTGAAACTGAAGATCTATTCGTACGTGGAGAATCGCAAACAGAAGTAAGTATACGTTCGCTAGATGAATCTAACCTCGACTCTGATTCAGAATTCGATTCGGACATGAGCGACATGGAAGACTAACTGCCGCACTCAGAGACGTCCATTAATTTTCAAGTTTCATTAAAGTTGCTGCGTCTTATTCTATTGCTATAGCAAAGAAAGTGACAGCAGCTACTTTAATGAAACTTAAAACTTAATTGAGGTCTCTGAGTGCGGCCGTTAGTTAGTTAAGTTTAGTAAATAATGTGTACTCAAATGATAATTGAAATGACTGTAATTCTATTTTGTTACTACTGGTTCCCTTATTATTGTTCGTATCATATATTCGTTGATTTTTTTTTTTAATTTAATTTATATAAACATATTTTTTACATTTCCCTGTTTTATTAACAAAACTATCCTCCCCCTCACATTTCCGTAACATTTGCGAGTCATGTATATTCTTTCTTCTAACCATATCATTAATTACATTTTAACTAATAAAATAGGCATTAGTTAAAATGTAATGATATGGTTTAATGATTGAATAAATTAAAAAAAAATGCGTTTACCAATTAAGGATTGAGCTCGTCAGCAATTCTAGAATAATTGGTACCATAACAGCCTATAACGGTATTTTTTGTAGTTTACGCAAAATACTGATTTTTCATATTGGCTCCATACAAAGATTTCAAAAATGTATTAATAACTCACCAGTTTTTCTTTCGAATTAAGTGAAAATAAATTTCCATTGTTAAAATTAGAAGCGCAATCCATTTCGAGCAAAATAATATATTTTTTTTTAATTTAAAATTTCGGTGATTTAAAAAAAAAAAAGTACACCTGGTGGAGAAATTTCGAATATGTCAAAAAATCGGCAAAAATAGTAACTATAACCATCTGCGAGGATATTACGGTTTGACGAGTGTTTTCAGAGATATACGTGTTTTTCTTATATTCTCCATACAAGTTTTTTTTTAAATATTTATAATTAATTATTTACCGATCCAAATTATCTCAGGCTCATTTTCTAATATGAGGATGGCAAACAGAAGCTATTTCAAGAGAGAAAACGAAACATTTACGACTTCGGTTTCTATTTCTATGAAAGCCGATTTTCAGCCCACCGTGGAGCGCAGCGCAGATCACTTTAAATTTATCAATGTATATTCTTTTCTATTTTAGTTACAATAAGGTATAAATTTAGAGCCGCAGCCGCAGAGTAGAAATCCCCCGTGATGCTCCGAGGTCGGTCTCAGAGCATTCAAATTTATACCTTATTGTAATTAAAATAGGAAAGAACATTGATAAATTTAAAGTGATCTGCGCTGCGCTCCGCCGGTTTGCGCAGGCCCAAGGCTGTGTTGCGCGAGAGTGGGTTCCGTCCGCGCCGTGACCGCGCGGCCCCCGCCGCCGCTCTTCTCACATCTAATTTAAATCGCTGGCAGTTGCTACAGCGTTTACATGCAGATTTTCGGAAACGATGGCATAGAGATTACTTCAAGTCTCTGAACCAGAGAACCAAGTGGACTGAAAATAGCCGTCCAGTTCACGTTGGGACCTCGTTATGGTTAAGGATGATAATCTTCGGCCGTTACTGTGGTGGCCGTACATATCTGTGTCTAGTAGGTTAGGGAACTTATTAGGCTACTTTATTGTAAAAGAACGCTATGCTATCTTATCTGTTTCTGTTAATGTATCCGTTACTCTCGAGGCTTTTCGACGCTAGAAGTCTGAAAATTCCTTAAAATTTTGCGGTGGGGGAAGTAGGTAGGATAGGGTACAGTGGATCGGTGGGGAACGGTGGTTTTGCTGCCTATATTTTAGGGAAATAATAATAATATCAGTTGTAGGCATGTCTAATATGTTATCAGAGGACGAACGAGACTGACATATAAAACTCTTTTTTCTCATAGAGACCGGCAATGATCTAGTGTTTCCCACCGTTCCACTGTGCCCCACCCACCTATATGTTAAGTATTCCTTTTAGTACATCAGCAACTTTCAGGGCATCTAGGTCAATTCGTCCTCACTGAATAATTTCCTTTGTGATTTGGCTGGATCTTCCCCGTCCCCTCCGCCCTCTCTCGGACCGACTTGCCGCGGGCGCTTGTATGAAAAAAAATATGTCTGTCGTCGCATGCGCATCTTCCTACTACATATTTGCAGCGATAAGACGCTGTGCTTTGGTGTGAACTTTCGTTACTTTCCCTTATTTTGTGGAACTCTCTGTGTGTGCTGTACTGTAAGACCTAACTTAGCCGTGGTTCAGGAGCTGGACGCCACCAGAGGAGTAAGCCGGGCCATCGGACATCACCAGGCGAGCGGATTGCCTAGTAACTGACTGTTGCTTTCATAACGCCTTCATAATGCCTTTGGTTTTATGTTAACTTTCTAATGCTATTTAGCCTTTCTCCACTCTTATCAACCCTTTTTATTCTAATACGATGGACTAATAGGCCAATATCGGCCGGGGACTGGTCGTCTATGCCCTTGAGAACTGAATAAAATGTAGTAAAATTTTTACATTGATGTACCTACTTAGTATCTTATTCATTGCACAATCAGCTCTTCCCGCAGTATCTGGTCCGAGAACTGAAAAGTTAAGTTTGTGAACAACCCGAACAGACTATATAAGGTTCATTCGACAGAGTTTTCTCGTATAATGGATGGCTTTAGGTGACCCACAGAAAGGAGAACTTTAAAACGAATCGAGGAAAAGTTCGCGTCGAGCCAGAGATTCCTACGAAATTACATTCGAAACTTCGCTTCGTGCGACATCCCTCTCATTCCATAGATACATTCAATCGCGAGAAAGAAACAGCTAACCATGCAAACTGTGAATTTTAGAGTAGAACAAGAATAAGGCCCCAAACAGTCGGTTAAATAGTTCTATTTACTTCTAGGAAGCAGTTTTCTTGTTTTTTTTTAAACCCGAGTCCCGAAGTAGGAGGGTCGGTCGCGTTATTGACCAGCCCGTGTGTATGTATGTTCGTGGCTATATTTTATGGATCTTATTTTCCTTATAGAGGCTAAACGGATGATTCTATTTTGACAGACAAGGACGGACAAGACGGACGGAAGAAGACAGACAGGAACTTTTACATGTTAAAAATCTACCAGCACTTCCCAAGCGGGAGCACTGCTGTGAAGAAATCTTGTTCGATCTGCGTATTATAAAGCCAACACACGTTCGTTTTGGTTTACGCTGAATAAATGAAATACTTACTTACTTAAAATTGCTCGCATGAACGTACAAAGTCGCGCGAGGTTGTATGCGGAGACTTATCACTTGTGGACATTGTATTTTAGTGGTCACGACTTGGAGCCTTCTCCAGAAACAAACTTCCAATAAGTGTGTGTCTAATTATCAAGTTACGTTGGACAGGGGATTCGTTTTAGGACGGGGGGTAGTCGGGTCGGGGGGTGGAGATGGGCTCGTTCTTCGTGCGCCAGCGCAGAAGGCAGAGAGGCCACTGGGACGATAACGATGGGTTTTTTCATTCACTATTTACCTACAACTTAAGGATTAAGGATATTTAGCTTGGAAAATAAGTACGGAATGTTGATCCACAGATAAATATTGAATAAGAAATAAAAATATTTTGGGGATGATACATCATAAAGGAGCCGAACACCTCACGCAGGGTGTCTCTCTCTAGAGCTCATTGAGAAGATTACAAATACATTTGACGACGCGGTTAGCCTAGTTGGTAGTCACCCCGCTTACGAAGCTAGCGGTCCCGGGTTCGAATCCCCGTATGGGCAAATATTTGTGTGATGAGCGCGAGTATTTGTTCTTCGCGAGTTTTCTGAGTAGAAAACATCCATGACAGGAACAAACAACCCATACCCATAGCACAAGCCTAGAGCTTAGATTGGGACTAGGTCAATTTGTGTGAGGTTGTTGGTGAAAATATCTATACATATACGCTGTCATGCGCAAGCGAGCAGCCTCAATCATGCAGCGTGTACAAAGTAGCGCCAACGGCGTCCTAAGGGTGATCTGCAGTAGGCTGGACTGTCCCTTTGCGAGGCATTGGAATAGCCTTCATGCCTTGCCGTTACTTTTAAACTAACATAGGTATATAAGTTAATTTTGTTTTATAATTTACTAACACACTTGTCTTGTCTTGTTTTGTATTTGTATTTGTAATATAATTAGTATTGTATGGATCTCAGTAATCTGAAATAAACGTTTATTATTATTATATATAAGTAATCCATAAATTAAGTAATGATGAGTCGACAAAGTTAGGCTGCAATCGTATCCTATTTTTTTTCTTACACGCTTTCGGCGCGGCTTCTTTAAATAGTTAAGGATACAGACAGCAATACTGCCATGTGATTATGTTACAGTCTCGCCCTTCACATCGACAGAGACGAAGAATAACCGGCGAATTTACGTCATCCGTCAAGGTGTGTAGACATTCAACTGCTGCACTTTCATTCGATGTGAAGGGCGAGACATTAACAGAATCACACTGCTAATAAAAACGTTTGAAAGCTGTGATGAAATCAAACGAACATTTTATTTTAAAAATTTGTTTGCGAAGGTGTAAACTATTGAACAAGTCGTATTAGTGCCCGCTCTGCGCTGCTCTGCGACTCGCGCGATGGAAAGAAAACTCCCCGATATGAAAGTGCTCGATTGGAAATTTTTAATTGCGCCTTCCCCCGGGCCCGCCCGACCGCCCCTACCGCTGAACGTGTTACGACTCATGTTTTTCTTGCAAACTCTAACTAAAATGAAGATTCTTGAAGTTGATGGAGTTTTATTTGCGAACAGTAATCAATTGGTAACATTTATTTTTTCTTAAATCAAACCGTTTTATTGTCTTTATTTCAATTACAGCTGTAAGGAGGTCATTTCAAGGCATAAAGGGGCAAGTTAAAGAGTCACATTTGAAATTTGGTCTTTAACTTAGACAGTTTTTTAATCGGAAAACAGACGCCAATTTCCAATTCAGATTTTTCATTTTTTATTTCATATTTATTTGTACTAGTCGACCGAAGGGTTTTAGTTTTTTACCCGGCTACGGCTAAGCAAAAAGGAGGGTTAGGATTTCAGCAGTCTGTGTCCCTCCTTCTAGACTATCCATTATATTTCAGCAGTCTGTGTCCCTCCTTCTAGACTATCCATTATATTTCAGCAGTCTGTGTCCCTCCTTCTAGACTATCCATTATATTTCAGCAGTCTGTGTCCCTCCTTCTAGACTATCCATTATATTTCAGCAGTCTGTGTCCCTCCTTCTAGACTATCCATTATATTTCAGCAGTCTGTGTCCCTCCTTCTAGACTATCCATTATATTTCAGCAGTCTGTGTCCCTCCTTCTAGACTATCCATTATATTTCAGCAGTCTGTGTCCCTCCTTCTAGACTATCCATTATATTTCAGCAGTCTGTGTCCCTCCTTCTAGACTATCCATTATATTTCAGCAGTCTGTGTCCCTCCTTCTAGACTATCCATTATATTTTGACAAATTAATGTCGTTGGCTTCGTCTAGTGTTCCGCGACTTCCGCGTGACTATGTGAATGACGTCATATTCAATAAATACAACATGGCGGATTTGACATGCATAAAATGATTGATGTTTTTTTTACCAACGAGTTAAGTAGTATCAAATGAAAGCATATACCTATTTCGAAATGGCATGATTCATAAATGAAAAATGTAGCATTACTTTGTGACAGATACAAACAGCATGAGCGTGACATTTTTTTGTTAGTTTTACGTATATCTTGCAGCGAGTACCTACCCGGAGTACGCCCGCGCGGCCGCCGGCGCCCACTCGCCAGTCCAATAGAAACTTTAGAGTGCTTCAGAGAAGCCTAATATGATGGCTAACACCTTTCACAAGTAAAGTAAAGTTTCATTTCATAGTAATACTATAACGACTTGCTTAATTAGGAAAACTCCCTTTTTAGGGTTCTGTAACATTTTGACCTACTCCATCGAGTGGTACCGTTGTTTAGAACTCGTTAAGTAAATAAATACTGTGTTTTGTTTTAAAAAAATATTGGAAAACAAAGGAATGAGACGCCAGCAAAGTCAGTTTTTTTTTACAAAATTTTGTTCCGTAGAATTTTTTAACTTCCCATTGACTTATAAACTTGAAATTTCGTCATAATTTGGTTTAATATACGTACATTTTACTAAAAAAACATATATTGTTAGTTTGGTACGGAACCCTAAATGTGTGAAGCCAGACACGCACTCGACAGATTTTTTTTTAATTTTTATCTTTTATCTCCTCTCGTATTGGAGCTCTTAAATAAAATACGGTAAGTAAGTCCTTTCGATACGCGCCCTTAATTATCTCCTTATCTCTAGAAGTGGTACAACAAGGTACAGACCTATTTCAATCATTTTTAAAGGGTGATATTTTCAACCCCCTGATAAATTTATCTGACAGCTAAAGTTATCGATTTACTTTTCTTTGTCATATGGGAGAAAAGCACAGAACTATAATTTATCTGACATGCTACATAGCATGCATGCAAGATATAAAACTTGACATGTGTTACTCAACTAAATTCGACAAAGCCATCGTCTATTTTTTCGAATTAGACAAGTTACATCTGTATTCTGTATCCGACGAGGAATCCGTAAACTACAACGTACGCGACTCAATATTTTGGTTGCGTTACATTTATCGTTTGCTGGTCTTGAGGGAAAAAGATCCGTGCGTCGCAGGAGGAGATCTTGGCTCAGGAATATAAGAGAATGCGCAGGAGTTGCGAGTGCTGCCCAACTGTTTCGTCTCGCGAGAAATAGAAAGGCGTATGCGGAGCTGACTGCCAACCCTCGCTAGTCGGAGAGGCACCATAAGAAGAAGAAGTTGGTCTTGTAAACGACATTCCGTTTTGGCTGAACAACAATCAAGACGCAAGAAGAATGAACAACGCAAAAGATTTAGTGTTTATTAACGACGTCAATAACGTATATGTAAATAATACCTACAGGTACGTTATTGGCTTATTAATGTTAATAGCGAGCCCATTAATTTCAAGCAAACACTTACTGCCGCACTCAGAGACGTCAATTAATTTTTAAGTTTCATTAAAGTTGCTGCGTCTTATTCTATTGCTATAGCAAAGAAAGTGACAGCAGCAACCTTAATGACACTTAAACATTAATTGACGTCTCTGAGTGCGGCAGTTAGTTATTTATTAGCACAGCTGCTGTTCTATTGTCTCAGTTTTATTGACTGCCAATTCCACAGAAGCACGCGATTATGCTGAAAATACATACTCTTATATGAACCCTGAAAATTAATCAAGCGAGATATACTTATTGTATTTTTTTCATGTATTGAATAAACCTAAACCTATGTATAAGATATAGGTATGTCGCGAACCAACTCTAATGATCTTTTTCAATTGTGTGCTCTAGGAAGGCCAAGTGCTAGACAGTTTCCAAGACTTAGTCTAATGTCCTAGTTATAGTTTGGGAACTAGGTCAGTGAAATTGTCCCCAGATATTTATTTATATTACTCTTAATTGAATCCTTTGAAACTGAAATAACTCAAGTAATAATAAACACTAATAATATTAAGGGCCCCGTATACGGTACGATTTGTCTTTACCATCGATCCGTCGTTTCTGACCGATCGAAACGTCGAATCGTTAGTGTACATTCAGTCAACAAAGTATCGGGAATGGATGATTTGTTTATGGTTCCAAATTCAAATTTTTGTTTTTTTTGTTGTTGTTAGATTGGCACAACTGTTTTCTATTTTGGCGCGGAGTTTGAGTTGCATCTGTTATTTATATTAAATACAGTGCTGTTTTTAGTTATATCATATCTAGTGTGTATTGCGAATTTCATAATGGACAAAAACATTGAACAAAGAGTTTGTCTTAAATTTTGCATCGCCAATGGAATTTCGTGTTCGGAGTCACTGAAAATGTTACAGAAGGCTTACGGTGATTCGACTTTATCAAAAACACGTGTTTATGAGTGGTACAAAGCGTTCAAAAGCGGTCGAGATGTGATGGAAGATTTGCCTCGCTCTGGTAGGCCATCAACGTCTGCAACTGAAGTTAACATCGCAAAAGTGAAGGAAATAGTGACTGAAAATCCTCATTCAACTTTGAGAGAGATAGCCGCCGAACTTTCTGTATCTCACGAGTCGATCCGTACTATTTTAACTAATCATTTGGGTATGAAACATGTTACCGCTCGGCTAGTCCCAAAAGACCTGAATTTTCTCCAAAAACTCAATCGCATGAGAGTCGCTGAGGACATGCTAGAACGAGTCAATTCCGACCCAACATTCATGAAACGCATTGTTACTGGTGACGAGACGTGGGTTTACGAGTTTGACATGCAAACTAGTCAACAAGCTTCGGAGTGGCGCTTCGTGGCACCCGTTTTCAATCGGTAGAAGACATAAAGGAGAATTCGCGCCGAGAACTGAATTCAATTCCGGAAACAGCGTTTAAAAAATGTTTTGATGATTGGATTATTCGTTGGCGTAAGTGTATCGTTTCTGAAGGAGCATACTTTGAAGGTGATAAAATAAATTTGGATGATTAACAAACAGTTTGTGTATTATTGATCTTTTCCCGGTACTTTCTTGACAGAGTAGTATATCAATTTCGTTAACCTCCTGCGGTCCAACGTCCTATATATAGGACAATTGTCAAAATGACTTTTAACTTTTATTGACTGACATAAGATTCTGTTTCGAACTAGCGACATTTTGACGTGGGCCTTAGGAGGACAATTTTCGTTGCGACACGATTTTCTTCAGATTGATCGAAGTGACGAATCGTCGTATCGTACCGGCCCTTTAGACGACGCGGTTAGCTTAGTTAGTATTGATAGTGACCCTGCCTATGAAGCTAGCGGTCTCGGGTTCGAATCCCGGTATAGGCAAATATTTGTGTGCGAGTATTTGTTTCTGAGTCATAGATGTTTTCTGTGTACTTAACTATGTATAATTCTATAATATAATATGTATGTTTTTCGTTGCCTGGTACCCGTAGTACAAGCCTAGAGCTTAGTTTGGGACTAGCTCAATTTGTGTGGATTGTCCCTGATATTTATTTATTTATTTCACATTTATAATATAGTAGGATATATAATGGGCCTCATAAGAAGGCTCAAGGTCACTCAAAGGGCGATGGAAAGAGCTATGCTAGGTGGCTCCTTGCGAGATCGAATCAGGAATGAGGAGATCCGTAGGAGAACTAAAGTAACTGATATAGCTCACCGAATAGCAAACCTTAAGTGGCAGTGGGCGGGGCACATCGCTCGTAGAACCGATGGCCGTTGGAGTGGAAAGGTTCTAGAGTGGCGACCGCGAACCGGGAGACGGAGTGTCGGCAGGCCTTCCACAAGGTGGACCGACGATCTGATAAAGATCGCGGGAAACCGCTGGATGACAGCAGCAGAGGACCGATCGTTGTGGAAAACCTTGGGGAAGGCCTTTGTCCAGCAGTGGACGTCTTGCGGCTGTTGATGATGATGATGATGAGGATATATAATAACGTTTTGGATAATTGGACAATATTGCAATCATCATGATCACGGCGTATTAGCGTCATGAGTGACCACTATAGTTTAATCAAGTATAGGAATAAACAGTATGAACGGCGGTATTGCGTAATGGCGAACAATTTATTTCACATTTATTTTCGCAGATAATTGCCATATTCGAGAATAATTTCACCTGCTTGTACTAATAATTCACACAACTTAAATACATTATTTGCTAACTTTAAAGTACCACGAACTAATTTCAGCACCTGTTCAATTAAAGACGAAATAACAAGGTTCCGTTTTTAACAAACGATATTTCCAGTAAGTGCGTATGGTTATGACGCGTTACATCGCATTTAAAAGTAAAACGCAATAACTTAAATTAACAGACCATTCAACATTGAAACCTAAAGTAAAATGCATAGTCAAAGTTCGAAATAAATTTAACTTCAAATGACACTTGTTTCTTTTTTCTATGAAACATGCGATATTTGTAAATAGACGCCAATATATTGCCAACTCCGGAGAGAGCGCCGCCAGTCGCTGGTGGGAGAGCTAGTGCGCAACACCTAAACACCCTGAACAGACACGGTTAAAGGGATCTCTTGGTTGCAAAGAAAGTCAAAGAAAGATGTATCCAGCATATAGCTGCGCGGGGCGAGCGACGCCGGCTCGGTTACTGCGGGTGTTCTTCCTCAGCCTGGTGGCGGCTCTGGCCGCGAGCAGCGATGAGCCACCCAGTGCCTCAGGTACGTATTTCATCATCATCATTAGGTATATAAGTGGAAACAGTCCACCGCTTGGCTTAAGCTACAATGACTAATCACGGGCAGACCAGCGGATCCCACCCCATCATTTCGAGAGTCCACCTGGTTCTACCCACGCTGCGTATCCGTCATATGTCCTTCAAGAACACTTTAGCCACACGGGACATCCGTTCTACAAATAATGCGAGCGTGTTAATGCGTTGGATAGCACGTAAGCACGAGTAACTTGAAAGAAAGAAAGAAAGGAAATGTATGACCACTCCAGTTTTTAGTATAAAGATAATACAGAATAATAAAAATAATAAAAACTACCTTAAACAATTAACTTTTTTCAACGCCATACGACGACGAATAAATCCGCCGCGTTTGACGCGAAAAACAATGATTTTAAGCTAAGTAATCTGGGCGCGGCAGGGGGCTTGGGGGTCAGCATAATGCTGATGGTTGCGCCCACGCAGGAGCGATACCATGCAACGTGCTTTTTCAGCCGATACCCGTAGGGACACCGCCAGCTGACTGATGTTGACGGTATCGCCAATACATAGTCAGCTGATGATTCAGAAGGCAAAATTAAAATGGGGTTGGGTCAGTGGGGACCGTGGCTCTCAAGGGGCCCATACTTAGGGCAATTTATCGTGACGATCCGCACCGTATATGGGGCGCATAACTAGTGGTCGATATAAACGTGCGACTGTTTCCAGAGTACGACTTCATCGTGGTGGGCGCGGGCGCCGCGGGCGCCGTGGTGGCGCGCCGGCTGGCCGAGCGGCCGGGCCGGCGCGTGCTGCTGCTCGAGGCGGGCGGGGAGCCGCCGCTCCTGTCCAAGGCGAGTCCACCACGCCTGGCCCACGGCTACCGGTCGTATGGTCATATGGTTTCGGGGTCTACACTATATATTTTTCATATAATTTGACACCCTATTTTGTTTTACCTTTTATTTTGTCTTTTATTGTTAAATTCTGTGAGTGAATTTATTTCTATTTCTTCTATTTTTTCTAAAATGTTGGTCAGTACCGAAACATAGGTATTTCTTTGAACGTGTTTTGAACGACCATACTCGTACCTTGACATGTTTCTGTGGTGGGAGCGTGAGGTGATTGACACTTTCGTCATAGTTCTCCAAATTTCCGAACAACACCAATTATTTAACCGAACATTGTTAAACCAACACCCACATTGGCAAAATTGTCCATATGATTGGACAGAGGCCATTTAATTTAAAAAAGAAGACGTGTTTCTGTTTGGCCTGTTGGTTGGCTGGTAGAGAATGCCTTAAGGCATTAAGTCCGCCATTTGTACTTTATTTTTATTGTGCAATAAAGTTTAAATAAATAATAATTTGGTGTATATGTAGCAATAGATTTATCAGCTCGATCATCAATGCAATATATCGTACCTACACGACAGACCACATTTAGTTTAAGAGGACTGTGAGCCAGCTGCAAAATCTAGCCTTTTCATATAAACGGTGATAACGTTTTCCACCCCCTAAACGTTAACCGAATTCGACCAATTTTTGATATGTGGTCAGTCGGAACAAAAACTATGTCCGTACGTTTCGTTTTTTTAAATATTGATTAGTTATAAAGAGATTATGGCCGAAATTACTTTTGTATGAAAACAATAATACGGGAATAAATCGAAATGTATTAATAATATTGAAAAAAACGAAACGTACGGACATAGTTTTTGTTCCGACTGACACCGTATTAAAAATAAGTCGAAATTGGTTAACATTTAGGGGTTGTAAAACGTTATCGCCGTTTGTATGGAAAGCCGTCACCTCACAATCCTCTTAATGGGCTGTTATAATATTGCAGGTACAGGGATTCTCAAGTTTGATACCGAAAAAAAGCAAATGGAACTACGAAGCGGACACATCGGCGACCGTGTGCGGCGCGCAGGAGGGCAAGCTGCCGCTGCCGCGCGGCAAGATGTTGGGCGGCTGCAGCGGCATCAGCAGCATGGCGCACGCGCTCGGCCACGCCCGCGACTACGACGCCTGGGCGGCCGCCGGCGGCGCCGCCTGGGGCCCCCAGAACATGCTGCAATACATCAAGAAGATCGAGTCCGTCGATGACGCGGAAATACTCAACTCCCCGTACGGAGGCTTGCGAGGCCGGCACGGCAACATACGCGTCACGAAGGAAGTCAACAGGAATTACACACTGAAATACTTCAAGGCCTTCTTCGAAATAGGTCACAAGATCTCGTATGACTACAATACGGGATCGGAACCGTCGTTTGCTGAGTGCCAGCGCACGTTCGCCGACGGCGTCCGCTCGAGCGCCGCTGAGGCTTACCTGGAGCCGCGCGCCGACCGGCCCAACCTGCGCGTGCTCACGCACACCCTCGCCTCCAGGGTCATCTTCGACGAGAACAATAATGCTGTCGCAGTCGAGGCTCTGTCCAAAGAGGGCACCCTCGTTACATTCAAGGCGATAAAAGAAATCATACTCTCTGCGGGCGCGATCAATACTCCACAGATCCTATTACAATCAGGTATTGGGCCAAAAGAACAACTGGATAAACTAAACGTCAGCGCGGTGGCCTACCTGCCAGTGGGAGAAAACCTTCAAGACCACATTATGATCCCAGTTCTACTTAAAGTTGAGAAAGGTTTGGAGCAGCGATTCCAACAAAACCATAATATGTACGAGTATCCCAATCTAATTATAGGGTTCGTCACATTCAATAAGACTCAATCTCAGCAATCTCAGCCCGATTACCAGGTGACGAGTTCAGTAATGGAGAGAGGGTCAAACCAACCGCTGATGCTGTGTATTGGGAGCGGCTTGCGCGACGACGTGTGCGAGCAATTCCATAACGCCGCCAGCCGCCACGAGGTGCTGTACACCCAGGTGTCTCTGCTGCACCCGGAGTCCCGCGGTCATGTGCGTCTGCAGAGCACCGACCCCACTCAAGCGCCCAGCATTTACATGGGTTACTACGATGAGCGTCAAGACCTGGAGCGTCACACTACGTACGTGGAGGACTTCCTGCGCGTTTTGGACTCCCCGTCTTTGAAGAGCGTGTGTTCGGAGGTGGTGGACGTGAAGCTGGAAGAGTGTGCGGGGGAGGAGTTCGGCACGCGTGGGTACTGGCGCTGCTACGTGCAGAACATGGCGGTGTCGGGGCACCACCCGGCGGGCACGGCGGCGCTGGGGCCGGTGCTGGACGAGCGGCTGCGCGTGCGGCGCGTGCGGCGCCTGCGCGTTGCGGACGCCAGCGCGATGCCCGCCATGCCCAGCGGCAACATCAACGGGCCCATCGCGCTGCTGGCCGAGCACGCCGCCGACCTCATCAACCAGGATCATTCACATTAACATACCTAAATGGAGAATCAAAACGTCACGCAACAAAAAGAAATTAAATAGCTTGGCTACTGCAGCTAACATATTTTAATGACTTTTTTATACATTTATACAGCTTTCTGGCTATATTGTGATTCCATCGACCGATCTACAGCAGCCATCGACAACAACGCCTTGTCCTTACAATCCAAAAATACAATTTATTCACAGAGTGGGTTGTTTTACTTACCACACCATACCTATACTCATACCAATGTATAGATAAGTGCTTACGACTTTGTTTTGGTCTGAAACTTTCAATTAAAGGATGAATCAAATTCAAATCTTAACTCAATGTTATCGCTGAACCACAATTATACTGTGAAACCCCTTTTTTGCGTATCGAATAGTAATAGTAGTAATACTTAAATAACTGAAAGTCATCGTTCAAAACAACAACGTCGGTAAGACTGCAAGTTCTTACCTGAAACTAACGGGGTACGTTACAACTCTTCCCAGGGTTATACATAAAACAATGAAACTCGCACTGATTTATCACCACCACAGCTTTAACAAGTACCTCAGTATTTGTTTAAATGAAGCGGGACGGCAGGCTGCGACGCCGGCGCGTGCGGTGCGGCCTCGTGTAAGCGGGAGGCGAATTGATGACGTCAGAAACAGCACTGTAACTTTTTATCTTCGGACAAAAATTCCAAAACAATGTTGTAGTGCGGTAAGACATGGTAGTGTCCGGCGTCTCAAGACGACGTCGAGGAAGGAGCGTGGTAGAGGAAGCTGATCTCACACCATGTGGGATTCATCATATTAAGGAAGAGACAGAGGATAAGTAACTAAGCAATAAAACACGGTATTTCTCTTTACTTTATCAAAAACAATGAGTAAATAAATAAATGAATCGAATTCGCGCTCGAGCTTCCTCCTTTTAAACGTCATACAATTTATTTTCTGTGTAAAATATAGAGCAAAAATAACTCGTTGTTTGAACCGGGGCGCGGCAGTTCTCGGGTAGTGCAGTGGTGAGCTGCCGCGATATTTGAACTGCAAATTAGGGTTGCCTCGTTACAACGGTGGAGGGCGAACAACAAACATCTAGCGGCAAACACGCGCAGCGAGTCGTTAGCGCGCGCCGCCGCGCCGCGCCGCGCCGCGCCTGGGAGCTGCGCGCACAAACAACCACTTATCCGTATAGAGGTTGCTCATTGCACACGTTTCGAGGAAAACTAGTACTTGAAGTATAATAGCGAAAACAAGTAAGTCAGTTAAATATGGTTCATTGTTGACCTCGTTCTACACCGTTATCTAACCATATATATAAACCATTATCCTTATGATGATTTCCAGTAGGCTAGACTGTCCGTACATAAACCATTGCCGTGCAATTTCGAGTGAATTGGTATGTTACAATGAAATAAAGTAAAATCTGTCACTTAAGTAATTTAAACTCAATTATCTCATTATAAATAAATAATAATATTATAAATTTAATAATTAATTTTGACATTATCTAAAATAACTTTTTAAACAATTGACAGCCCGGACATTATTTTATTTTATTTTATTCTATTTTTATTTTATTTTTATTTGTACCCACTATGAATTTGTGACATAATTTAATTTGATTTATTTTAATTTTAATTCTGCTTGATTAATTTATTTATTTTATTTTACTTTATGACATGTGTTTTAATTTTAATTTAATTTCAATGTAATTTGAGTCTTCGTTACTCGAAATAAAGAATTACATTATATAAAAATGAATCCCTATATCCCTTAGTCACCCCATAACTTGAGAACGGCTTGGCCAATTCGGCTATTTTTTTTTTCAAATATTCCTCATGAAGTCCGAGGATGATTCTTATGAAAAGAAAAGTTGGATATTTCAACTTTAACAGAAAAGTGATGTTATAATGATTTCGTTTTTTTTAACATTTGGTGCCAAAGATCGAAACAATGAAGCTTCTTACGTTATACGGTAAGTGACCGGGCTGACATGTTTCATTTGGAGACCACGATTCTTGTAAAGCATAAGCACAATCAAATACTTGTTCCGCCTGCCGCCAGCTCCCGGAGTGATGAAATTCGCTACGCGCGGTGTGTGTGTTCTACCATTACCTTCTATTTTGAAACTGTATATTGTAATTCTGACTTTCGTTAATGCCATAAGGACGATTTAAAAAATGTATCACAGAAAGACGGGCACATGTACAGTTTTAACCATTGTTATTTATAAAATGGCAATGGCTGTCGTATTGTTATTTATATAAACCTCAAGGGCAACTGCTCAAACATTTGCGTGGGGAAGGGTATGAAAAGGGTAGGGTTGCCCTTGGCCCTAGGGCGGGACTCCAACCAAAGTTCTCCTTTTAAAGGATTATTACTTATTTAATTTTTAACCCCTGACGCAAAAAGTGGGGTGTTATAAGTTTAACTGTGTATCTGTCTATGGCATCATGGCTCCCAAAGGGTGGACCGATTCTGATTTAGTTTTTTTAGTTAAAAAGGACAATTATCGACTGTTTTTAAGTAAGTTAAATCTGTTAAGCTGTTAAGAGTAATGAGCTCTGAAAGTACTTAGATCCCGATTTCGTCGGGGTTGTTTACATACTCGTAGGTTATGTCAGGTTATCTTCGCTGAGCCTGCCAAGCCTTCATTACCTATTGTTTTAGTTAACTCTTCGAATCTCCAAGTCACAAATAGATACATACAAACGCTTTGTTGAAATAAACTCCTTCACAAAATCGCTTCAACGTCTGTTGATCCTTTCAATTCATTTCGCGAGCGGCGTCTTAAAAGCTTTGGGTGGCGCTACTGGCGCTCTCCAGCGGGCTTAGCATGCATGCACGAGATAAAATTTTACAGGTGCTAGGGAAATTCGTACACCTATTCCATATTCTAACGTAAGACTTAACGCTTGATTCAAAATATAAGTGTCTCGGCCAGACTTTTATTACCTTTTATTACTAAGCGATTTTATCCGGTATTGTTAGAGTAATGAAATAAATCGTTCAAATCTATCAATTGCCGAATTTTTGACCGGAGGTCTCTAAGCGCTAAAAACGCTAGTGTGCACAGGCTCTAAGCTAAGCATGATATTTAATTATCTAGCAACTTTTTATTCATACTATCACTTTATTCTTGTGATGCATGTTAGGCTCGCCGACAGCGCAGACAGCCGCCGGCGGCGGCGGCGCGGCTCCCGCGTGGCGGGCGGCTAGGAAGCTCACTTGAGGAATTTGTCTTAGTAGGTAGTGGTTAGTGAGAGATGTACTCGCGGAACCCAGAATGTACAGAATAACACTGTCGCGGTTCACCCTTGAATCACCGATACTCATTTCATTCCAATTCATTCATTCATTGAAATTTTCATTTCATCGCTAGGCATTTCCTCGTGCAGGAGTTATAATTTTTTGGTGGTCACAGGTGTAACCTAACCTAACCTATGTTACCCATGCTTACGTTGATAACCTGAAAACAATAAGGTTTCAGCAAAAATTAGCTGTTGCTGAAATTAAATTCGGTGAAACGACATATTCGATGAAATGAATGTCTGCAAAACAAGAGGACATGTTTAAATATTATGTTTAAACTGACAGTGAACTCCTCATTAAGACACTTAATTTGAGCTCAGTTTGTTGTGTATTCAAGGGTTACACTAGGCCTTTATCTACAGAGATGTACGCGCCACTCGGAGAACGATACAATATTTATTTCCCGCGATCCCGCTCGGGCGTCATCTCAAACAGCCGCTGTTGTAAATCCTCCTCCTTGTCCGCCCCTCTCCCCCCAACATAAATATACAATGCCCACGTCACATATTCGATCGATCCGTCGATTTATATATTCTTCGTATTCGCGACAATATGTATATACCACGGGACATGCGATGCGAGCCGGGTTAAAGGCAAATAATATTAGTCCTATATTTGTTCAGGCTATAGTTACATATATATTTATGGACGGGTGATATAAATAGTATTATAATGGTATGTCCAGCGGCTCTAGACAAAGTACATCATGCTAACGATAGCGGTTATCTAAAACTGCCTAAATGTATGATTGACGTGACCTGCCAGCTGCTGCTGTGTCGGCCGCTAATGTCAATTTCATATTTTTTTCTAATGTAACGTAATATAAACAGCAACGTTCACCGAATGCAACTTGTCTAGCCCTACAGGCCCCCTAGCATGCAAGCACGAGATAAAATTTGACAGGTGCTAGAAAAATGAATACATGTAGGTATTCCATAATCTAACGTAAGACTAAAAGTCAGGGCGGGACACTTTTATTTTAAACCTTAAGCGTTAAGTCTTACGTTAGAATATGGAATAGATGTATTAATTTCCCTAGCACTAGTCGAATTTTACCTCGTCCAGACATGTTAAGCCTGCTGGGTAAATGAGACGAAAGATGATAAATAGGTAGACGTTGGGGAGCCGCTCACACTTGACTACTTGTGTAATTTAATAGATGAAAGCTCCTGACAAACTGGGACCCCTCTTTCAGAGCTCATAACTCCTCAATGGCCTGACGGATTTTATTTTAACTTAGTTGAGAACTCTTGACCAAGCCACCTTTCAAACAAAAAAACGAAATCAAAATCTGTTCATCCGTTTCGACTGTCTGTGTGCCTTTCATCTAAGCTGTTTAGGCGTGGTTGAAACACAAGTGTGTGTGGCACTTTCACATTCATATTTTGTATTTTCAAAATTAAAAGTAAGTTTGTTCAAGACCACGCTACAAATTATAGTAAAATAAATAGTAAGGTTAGGTTATAGTTTATTTTTATTAGTTTATTTTAATGTAAGCTAGTTAAGTTTATTTTACCATAATTTACCTATAATATTGGTATTTTACTGCACTTTTCGTGGGGACCGATGATCCAATGTCAGCTCCCACCCGTTCCCTGCCACCCGGGCGATCGCCGGCTGCCGGCCCGGCGCCGAACGCGCCCCGGCAGGTTTTTAATGGCCGTCCGCGGCCGGCGCCGGCGGATTGACGAGTGACAACCGGACGGCACCGGCTGACGGCGTGAAGTTTTGACGGAGGTAGACTTTTGTACGTGGAAAGCGACTTTTTGGCATCGGTTTAAATGATATATGTATGTACTTGTATTATATCAACTTTATCGTAAAAGTGGATTTGTAGCTCTCATTTTATTGACCGTTAATAATAACTACCCTAAATGGGTCGATTATTTCGCATTACCAAAATCGTCTTCGGAGAGTAAGAAGCTCCAAGAAAATACCTTGTTGTGCTATGTTAGCGTGCAGCAAAAATCAAATTGCATCAAATTTGAATAAAGATGGCGTAGCATTATACATTTTATTATTTTCACCATTATTTTGATCAATTTCAATTTTTTGTTTTTTTTTTTTTTTTTTCATTATTTTCATTTTCATTTTCATTCATTTTATTTTCATTTTCATTATTTTGGTGTATTATTTCTTGCACACCAATTGTATCGATTCCCTGATCGATTTATAAACGGCTTGCGTAAAATCGCTCGGTAGTTCGTATATAATCTGTGGACGTAGTCCTTCAAAAAACGGAAAGAAAGCCTTTGTGCACATCTCTTTTTAACTCATTATTAAAGCCATAATTAAGAGAAGGTCAAAGATATGTCTTCGGTTGGTATTTTTTGCACATGTAATTATAATTCGTGTACGCACGTGTTGATTACATATTTTGTTTGTTTGCGTGCGTGATTTAAAGTTAGTGTTTATGTTTTTTACTGGTGTAAGTACGTAGGAGGGAACAAGAGCAATTTTTGCATTTGAGTGTTAGCGGTTTATATCTCGCCTCCCCCAAAAAACGACAGACTTTTGTGGTTAAGAAATTGCGCGTAAGGCATCTCCTGGTGTGTGTGTACTCAACGATACTACGCAACCCTTTCTAGCCGTTCAATTTAACTAATGCCACGGGTTTAGGGGTCTTTTTTAGATACCTATTTATAATTCGTTTTATTTAGTGTCAGTTTTATTCGTTTTAAAGTCTAGTTTAGTTAGTTTTATTAGTTTTAGCTTTATTCATATTTATTTATTCAATATTTTGTGAATTTGATAAATAATATTTATTGTCATTATTTACTGAATAATGAATTTTAAACATAAGTATGTAATGTAACGTGTCCGTCAGTCCTGGGCGTCCTGGCGCCGATCCAGTGGCCCCTTTGCGACGTGTTATAACTTATAATATAACGGCTTTTTCACGTATTCACGTAATCACGTAATTCAAATAAATCAATTAAAATTAACAAAAAAAACTTATTAACAATAAAAACAACCCAAAAGAGCCCCCCGAGACTGATTTTAAGATCCAACCCAAAATCTCGAGCTATCTTCATACAAATTATCGTTGGTATCAGTTCTGCGGTTTAACCATTAATACTATAATATTAATATCAGTTCAAATAATGCATCTGAAGCCTGGAGGTCCACTCTGTCTAGAACACGGACAACAACGAGCAACTATTTCCAAGAGACGAGCTACACAAGTTTTATTAAAACTTTGTAAGAATCTTGTAGAAACAACTCTAGACTGAAGTCGTTTGAAAGTTTGAAACGCACAGCAAAAATGGTCTTTGTTTGCATTTCAGTATTATTTCTAAACATTTTTAATATCTGTGGCAGTTTTTAATGTTATGCACGGTTGATCAGATTCGACATAATTCGGGAGATCAATAAATAATATATAAACTGGTAATCGCGGTCCATATCCCGTTGAGATTGTGTTGAATTTGAGGCACCTCTCAAGACCCGTCAAAATGATTGTCAAACCATAGAAAACTGTCATGTTTGACAAATATTGAGACGATCATCTCAGTCAAGATGAGATTATTAATTTTACTCAGACTATTATCTAGTTAGAACGTTGCCACTCGTGTCTAGGCACGGTAATTGTACAGAACTAGCGTAAGCTCTCGAGGGAGCCAAATTCCGCGCCCTCCGACAAGTGACATATCTCAGAATTTGCGCAAATTTGTAACCGGATACAGCAACCACTCAGCCAACACAGATTAACTCAAAACGGGCCCGTGCGAGAAACGACCCTGCACTCCGACAATAAGGTCGGTAACGGGTCGGTTAGACGCGCTCTCCAGTTAATTAGCGAGTTGTAAACAATACGGAGACATGTAAGACGACGCCGGCGGGAGGCGCGCGGGGGGGAATAATTTGCTCTGCACTAGAAACCGTCGTAAGACACATGAAAGTGTAAAGAAAAGGGAAATTTAATACACTGGAGCTTCGGTATATTTTTGGATAGCGTATAATTGTGACATGTGGCGTTGTTTAACTTGAGGTGATAATTGAGCTGCACTGCTTGCGAGTGCTCTGTGTAAAGGCGCCGGTACATCTTAGCATATACTTGTAACAATCACGGATCTTTCGCAACTAGGAATAAGGCTGCCTTTCCATAGAAGCGGAGACGAGAGGAGCTGTGTAGGAATCGACCAATCACAGCTCCTCTCCGCACCGCTCGTCTCCACTTCTATGGAAAGGCAGCCTAAAACCAAATAGCGAACATATTTACAATAATTTTAAGACGGCGAGGTTAGCCTAGTTCAAGCGGTTGTTAAGCGTTAAACGTGCGGAAGACGCGCCGCCGCCGCGCCGCGCGGCAGACGCACTCCGTGGCGGCACACATCTCGGACTGCTATGGCCACTGTTTTGCGTTCAACGTAAAAAACAAAACAAACGAACGTATCACTTAATAGGTACTACCTACGTAATAAACTACGTAATAAAATAGTGCGCGTCAACCGCAATGCCATTTTTTGCTCTCTTTAACGCATAAAACACCCGCGCGCTTAAAAGTGAACACTGGTTGTGATTTGGTTAATTTGTGTGAGATTGTGTCCTGATATTAATTTTATTTTTGATGTTCCCAGTGCACGCTTTAAATTAATTTGTTCTCTAAAAAGAAAGTTTAAGCTGTATTTGGTCGAATACGAGCTTTCTATTGACCAAAGTAACCAAATGCATGCAAAGGCACTCCTTGTGAGCATTTACCTATTTCTCATTACCAGTGAATACTCAGCTCTATTTGCGCCTTAAGGCGGCGTTAAGATGCGAGCTCTGAGAACTGTATCGCGTTCAGCGCCGGAGACTCCTTTCTGTGTCCAAACCGCATACAACCGCGGGCCGGGGGCAGGGAGGCTCACAGATGTTGTTAGCGAGCACTGAACAGATGACACAGGGTGTCCGGAGTCGCCGAGGGCCCTCGCCCGGCGACCTGAGCGATGAACGTCCTAGCACTGCGGCAGTGCCGGCACTGTACATAATACAGTCATGTTCTTAACTTAATGACCATTGCAAGTCTGACAAAAGAGGAGCTGAATTAAAATGTATTCTGTTGTGACTCAAGTACTCGCTTCTTGAATTAAAGTAAAAGTGTATCTTCAAATACGACGCGGTTAGCCTAGTTGGTAGTGACCCTGGCAACGAAGCTAGCGGTCCCGGGTTCGAATCCCGGTATGGGCACATATATGTGTGATGAGTACAAGTATTTGTTCCGGAGTCATGGATTTTTTCTATATATTTAAGTATGTATTTATGTATGTATGTATATCGTTGCCTGGTACCCATAGTACAAGCCTAGAGCTTAGTTTGCGACTAGGCAATTTGTGTCATATTTATTTATTATAATTATCAGTCGTATCCGCATCGTTAGCAACAAATGCACCGGCAGCGGCGCTGTCGGGTGCAATAACTGCAGTGGCGGCATATCGGAGCGAGAGGCTGCATCGCCGGGTGTGCGGAATAGCCTTCTGATTTCTTAGCCCTCTGATTCCAAGGCGCCTTACTTGTAAAATCGGAGATCGAAGTAACATTACTTCCACCTCCTTCGTTCGATTTAATTACGAATGACGACAGAAAGGGATGGAGTACTCGTAGTTTCGAATATTGGTAGTGTTTCTTAGTAACCATCCTATTAGGAAGGTAAATGGCTAATCCCACACATACTCGTAAACCTAATACCTACTATTTTAGAGGATGTTTTGTCACTTAATATGAAATTCAATCGTTACAATGAAAGTTAAGGCCACAGGATAGGTATTAAGTACAAATACACTATAGCTATTGAATTACCTAAGTATTTTGAATAAGAGATAAGAAAGAAACATATTTTATTTAAATCAAAAGAGCACCTCCACCAACTTAATCTCTCTCTCTCTCTTCCTAGCTATTATTTATCCCACATGGGATCAGCTTTCCTAATCTTTCTCCTCCACTTCGCTCTGTCCTCGACGTCGTCCTCGGATGCTTGACACTCCTGCATGTCCCTCAGCACTACATCCTTCCACCTTGTTTTGGGTCTACCAACTTAATATTAAAAAAAAATTTATTAATAAATAATTATAAAAAAAAATAATTATAAAAGATTAATATAAATAATTAGAATAGAGTATGATATAATAAGATAATTATTAAAATTAAAATAAATACTTTTGTTTAAAACAAAGTTCGTAAACAGATTGTTTTAAAAATATACATGTGACGTGTAGGTATAGTCACAAATAAATGTATAGGTATTTTTTTTCTGTTTCACTTGACAAGAAAAATCTCAAGTTCCATTTTATTAAGAGGACTGTGAGCCAGCTGCAAAATCTAGCCTTTTCATACAAACGGCGATAACGTTTTCCACCCCCTAAACGTTAACTAGTTATTACTATTGATTAGTTATGAAGAGATTATGGCCGAAATTACTTTTGTATGAAAACAATAAAACGGGAATAAATCGAAATTTATTAATAATATTGAAAAAAAACGAAACTATGTCCGTATAGTTTTTGCTCCGATTGACATCGTATCAAAAATTGGTCGAAATCGGTTAACATTTAGGGGGTGGAAAACGTTATCGCCGTTTGTATGGAAAGCCGTCACCTCACAATCCTCTTAACGCCAGAAATCTAGGCAATCTAGCTAAAGCTTATGATTGTCGCCCGAGTAATGAGGTTGGCGCGCTGAGGATGTCGTCGCGACCGCCGCCGCTCGGCTCGGCGGGAACGTTCACAGCTATATCGCCTCAAGGCGAATCATTCCAGATAATACTGCCATTCGGCTTAAGCGCGAGCTACACCGTTTCAAACAACGGTTTCAAACCGTGTAGACAGTGGTTTTAAACCAAATTTCGCATGACCTTAAACGCCCTTGGCAGATGTCAAACAAATGGGCTTGTTTGAAACCGTGTAGCAGCTCGCTTCTACCAAGGTCACTTGGTTTAAAACCGTGTAGCACGCGCATTAGGGGGTAATTAGTCACTATTTTTTAACCGACTTCAAAAAAAAAAGGAGGTTCTCAGTTTGACCTGTATGTTTGTATGTATGTATGTATGTATGTATGTTTGTCCACGATTATCTCGCGTTTGGCTGAACCGATTTAGATGCCGTTTTCAGCAAAGTATTTGTTACATTCTGGAGAAGGTTTTGGTATACAAGAATAATAGACACCATGTGACGTCATCCCCATGGATCCGTTATTAAGCGATATATTAGTTCAACTCGACCGATTTTGTGTTGACGCGATTTTTTTAGTGATAGTTATACTCGTATCACTAAAAAGCGAAAAAAAAATGTAATAAAAAAAGACGAAAAAAAATGTTTAATAAAAAATAGAACCGTCTTCAAAAAAACCCACTAAACAAGACTAAATAATGACCGGCTTCCTAGGAATTGCCTGTTTGATGGGTGCCTAATAGGTACATGGAATATATCGAAGTCGGTGGCAAGAATCATGTGACATTGCTATTGTGTAAACCTACTTGACACCGGCTTAGATATATTCCATGTACCTATTAGGCATCCATCAAATAGGCAATTCCTAGGAAGCCAGTCATTATTTAGTCTTGTTTAGTGGGTTTTTTTGAAGACGGTTGTATTTTTTATTCGTTTTGTTGTCGGCGGTGAGTTAAGAGTCAGAATAGTCAGAATAAACCCCTACTGATTGGCAGACGGGGCGAATAC
Source organism: Tortrix viridana (assembly GCA_963241965.1). Classification (NCBI taxonomy): domain Eukaryota; kingdom Metazoa; phylum Arthropoda; class Insecta; order Lepidoptera; family Tortricidae; genus Tortrix; species Tortrix viridana. Next base: position 14,586,739 of record OY725182.1, read on the forward strand.
TAGCAGACGGACATTTAACAATTCGGTTCACGTCTCGATTATAAACATGGCGGGATCTACCGTCTTCAAAATACTCGTACGTTACCGTAATGGTTTTGGAGTAGGTTCACGTTGCGATGTCTCTCACGTGCCGCGTGTCGGGGTCGTGTCGGAAACGTGTCGGGCGCGTGTCTTCCCGGGTGTTCCCTCACCGGGATTAAGGGTGTAAACTGTCGAGACCTTTTTGAGCCCGGTTGTTATGGCATTAAACGTGACCTCGTCAGTAAGTCAGCAGGTTCAAGTTTAGTATAGGTACACCTATTGTGCGATAGGTGGTTTATGATATGTTATAAATAAAATTATCCGTAAATTGCTATACCTCCTTGATTTATTACAAACGGGTTGACCGCGACGTCTTTTAGACTTAACTGACCGTTACGCGACTTCGTTCTCTTTTCCCCGAGCATTATAAACTAGTAGTTTGTCACCACTACAACATTAGTGGTGATGGACCCTTGCGCCCACACCTAAGTCAACGCAATCAAAATTCAAAAGATACGGCCGTTTATGCCGCGTATTGAAGGGAATCTCAAGGGAATCAAAACCTATAGGGTACTTCCCGTTGACTTGGAATCATGAAATTTTGTAAGAAGCTATGTCTTATAGCACAAGTAAAGGAAATAATCCTAAAACCGTTAATTTGTAGTTACATCACATAAAAAATGAGCCCAGTATAAGCTGACACTCACTAAGTACTAAAGTGCATACTTATTGCGTGTCAGTTTATACTGGACTTTGTTTATATTGTATTCCCGTGATTTACGAACTATTTACATGCCTACAAGTTTGTGCGAAACCCTCGGTGCGCGAGTCCGACTCGCACTTGACCGGCTTTTTTATTTTTGGGGTAGGAACGATAAGAACAGATGAAGCTTTTCATTATTTCAGCTACAGGTAAATTAACGTAAACGTGTGAAAATAACACTGCGAGGTGCTGGTATAAAAAGCATTTTTCTCATTTCAATTGTAAGCAAAACTTCAAAGGATATTTTCATTTGTATTGCCATCGCAAAGATGAATATTAATTGGGTAGGTAAAATTTTTGGAAGAGGTGTAATTTATATTTTTTTTCGATAGTCGTCATCCTAAAGATCAAGGAACTGCGGCTCTTTTATTTTTATTCCCTCTAATATTTTAGATTTTTTTTTTTAAATTATTAAGTTGACATTTGTAAACTTTAATGACCGACAAGCATGTTGCCTTCGTACTTAAGGAAAAAGAAAAAAAAACTCACTTCTATATCTGTCAAACTTTAATGTATGACAAGTGCTGCCACCTAGAGAGTTGTGGTTGAACTAAAGCTATACTATATATACGTACCTAGGCATGTACAGTTTACCACCGAAACATTATTTTGCGACTCTCCATAGAACCGTTTCATAATAAAGTGACGTCTATTTTGTGCCTCTCAGTATGTCACTTTATTATGACGCGGTTCTATGGTGTCACAATAACAAAGTATTCAGCAATACATTTAATAATGAGAGAACTCAGAGAAACGCATTTCCGCACAGACAACGCTTGACTGACTGACATTGGACGGACACATGTTTGACAGTTGACGTTTTGTATTTTCATCAACACTCCAGAGGTCGCTACCGTCAATGAAAATGGGAACCATTCTAAGTGTGCCCCCTGCCTTGACTTGACAATGACAGATATTATAGAAGTGACAGTTTTTTTTTCTTTTTCATTAAGTATGAAGGCAACAAGCTTGTCGGTCATTAAAGTTTACAAATGTCAACTTAATAACTAAAAAAAATATTTTAAAAATATTAGAGGAAATAAAAATAAAAGAGCTGCAGTTTCTTGATCTTAAGGATGACGACTATCGAAAAAAAATATAATTTACACCTCTTCCAAAAACTTTACCTACCCAATTAAATTTAAGAGTCATCCCGGCTTCAATTGTCACCAACGTAATTACGCGTAACAGCGAACAGGAATAACGATGCGCGGGACAAAGCTTTGTCCTGCGTGTGAACAAATAAGGCATTCCTTTGAGCATGTTTAATAACTGGAAGGCGCGCGGCGTCGCTCTAACACCCGCCAGAGAAGCTTCTCGAACGAGATCATGACCAGCGAGAACTTGAGCGCGTTTCCAAAACTGTCAAAATGTAGGATTTACGTCAGCTAACGATCAGTCTCGTCCAAGCGGTCGCGTCGGCCGCTTGTGTATCGCCCAGGGCTTGTTAACGTTACCAGATAACATAATAAATAACGTTACTTAACGGTAATTTCATAATATTACTTTGGTAACGGTATAAATTTTAATGTTATTTGGTACAGTAATTTTATTGGAATGTTAACTTCCTAACGTTAATTTTAACAATAGCCCGAGGCTTGTTAATTACTAGATGATAACATAAGAAATAACGTTACTTAACGGTAATTTCATAAAAAAACCATTAAATTAAAGTTAAATACCGTAAAAATAACATTATAAAAACAAATGCAAAGAACCGGCAGTGCTTATGCGTTTTATTATTGGTGTTTAGATGGTTTAGATGTCACCATTGGCGACTTTACTAAACGCAACTAACTTCCGATAATATCACCTTCATATAAATAAATAATAATAATAAATAAATATACAGGGGTAAATTAAATTCAGTAACAACTATTTGTTACTGAATTCAGTTTAGCCCTGTATGTGTTATTTATTTACAGTGGTCGGAATAGGTAGAGCTAATTTACCTAAACTTGATGCGTGTTCATTCAATAATGTGTTCGCATCTCACTCACGCATGAATGAACATGCGTCAAGTTTAGGTAAATTAGCTCTACCTATTCCGACCACTGGTTATTTATATGAATTTATATTATAATTTTCGAAATGGAATGTCTAATGTAATGAACTTTATTCTTCAAGTAGGCCGGTATCATAGCCCAACCCTTAAATCTGCCGCCCTTGGCGGAGCTGGGTTGGATCACAGCCGTGGTCGAGACGGCGCCAGGCGGCGGCACGTAGTTTATAGTATTTACAGGTAAAATCAGGCGCGCCGTCGCTCGAAATGAGTGGGGAAGTTTTCATGAAAATCCTACTCACATCAGGAGAAGGTAACAAGGTGACGCTCTCATATGTTAATGCAGGCAGCCAATCGATCAGCGAGACGAGCGCGGCGGCAGGGGGCGCTCGGTATTCATGAGCCTCATTAGCATGGTCCTGCTGCTATTCTACGGCCTTGGGCTAAAAAATCTGAAAAAATTCTGACGTATAGGTAGCTACTTATTTATACTTTACGGAAAAATAAAATAAAGTGTTCAATATTTACAGTTTTTGAGAAATAACTAAAAAAACTTTGAAAATTTGTGTTAAATTTAGGCAACTCAAAATATACCTTACTGTATACGAATTAAGAAAACGCAAACCTATATTTACCAACCATATTATCTTAAATACGGAATCCTCGGTGCGCTAGTCCGACTCGCTTGACAGGTTTTTATTTAAAATTCGGAATTCCGGCGGGAGGAAAGCCAATAGTTTCTCGCTCTAACTACCGCACTCAGAGACGTCAATTAATTTTTAAGTTTCGTTAAAGTTGCTGCGCCTTATTCTATTGATATAGCAAAGAAAGTGACAGCAGCAACTTTAATAAAACTTAATAATTAATTGACGTCTCTGAGTGCGGCCGTAAAACAAGTTGGTGCAGCCTCGTCGGGGATTTTAAATGTTTACAGATATTTCAGTAACCGCTTGTCTCACATTCGTCAAATAAAGCTTACTTGTCACATAAATTAAGCCCTTTCCCACTTGAAAATAGACAAGGAGAGGGCTAACTTTATGTGGCAGATAAATTTACTAATCGATTGTGAGGCAGGCCCTAAGTGTATAACAGATAACATAACAGACATTAGGTACATTAAATTTGCATCAACAAGCCCAATTTAGTCATTGGCCTCAAAATAGCTGGTTAGTGTACCTATTAGTTAAAGTTCCCTTTGCAGAACCAGTCTACATAAGTATGTCTAACTAAGTAAGCCGCGAGCGAGTTTACCCAGAACATTAACTACGTGGTCGGCGGCTCTCAATCGCCCCCAAAGCCGGCTCAAGTGGTTCTTATTCATAGAATTTGGGCCGTTTACCGATGCTAAGCGTCGCTACACCAACACCGACTTTAACAGTTCATATATAAAGTTAAAATTAGTTTGGCGCGGATCGTATCGTCGCCGTTGTGAGGTGGGACTTCGGAAGCAATTCAACTTTGCTACTTAAGGAATATGTTTTTGATGGAAAAAGTGCGGTTATTCGTCAACATTACCGGGTGTCGGGCGCTACTTATTCATATTGGTATAAGTGCGTTTCTTTTATTAAAAATAACTGTCTTTTCCGGAACGGATTTCAATGCGGTTTTCACCATCAGTTAGATCATTTTTCACGGAAGGTTTATGACTTAGGTATATAATAGTAGTGTAACAGTAGTAGGAGCAAAGCGAGGGCGGGTCGCTAGTATTGTATAAACCCCTTTAAAAAACCCAATGTTGTACAATTTAGCACTAGGTAGAAGTGAGTCCGTGGCAGGTAAGAACCTAAAAGCAAAATCAGTTTAAACATGAAATAAATATCGAAAAAAATGCAATAAGGGGTCTAAGAATATAACCTGGACGCTGTTACGCGAAAATGTGTCAACCCACAATTATTTAGCAGTAAGATGTCAAACTACTGTTTTCATCATTGTGGGTTAATATTTTACTGTTAAATTATTATGGGTTAACACATTTTTGCATCAGCATATTCAGCATCCAACTTACTAGGTACATATAAAAAAATAATGTAATAATGTATGCAAGAGTGAAAACTATAACAAACTTAGGTACTTACTTAATAATCTAAAACCTTCTTTTTTGTAGAGATAAAAAATACTCTAACGACTAAAGGGCTTATTAGACTGTCTGAATATCGCGTAGTCTAATAAGCCCTTAAACTTTTCAATTCCCAATTATTACACTAAAGATAAGAAATACCGAGTCGGCATTCCCGCGGCGGCGCTGGAGCAATAAAACTGATATAAAAGTAACAAAGTAAGTAAATAATGCATGCGCAATGATGTAATATAAATAATATAAAAAGAGTCTTCGAGTCTCGAACATTTTTCCCTCTTTTTCCGAGTTTTCCTTTGGAAAGTCAAAAACTTCTAAGTCAAAAAGTCAAAAAGTTTATACTGGACTTAATTTTTTATGTGATGTAACGACAAATTAACGGTTTTCGGATTTTTTACTTTACTTGTGCTCTGAGACATTGCTTTTTGCTTAATTTCATGATTCTGATGTTTGATTTTCTCACTGATTCAAGGGATTGCAGATTTAAGTATTTGATGTTAATTTCAACTTGATACCTCCACGCGTTCCTGAGAAAAAGGGTCTTGACAGACACACAGACAGGCAGACAGACAGACAGCCAGACGGAAAACAAAGTGATCATATAAGGGTTCCTTTTTTCCTTTTAAGGTACGGAACCCTAAAAACACTCATTTTTGTATTATAAACACAGGGATAATCAAAGTAGTCCCAATTTATGTACCGAGATATCAAGTTAAGTAATATTTTCTCTACTGAGAAATCAAATTCAAGGCAAAGAGCCGAACAAACTGGCTGTTAAGTAGTTCACTTTTGCAGCGCACTAAAATTCTGCGATAACTACAAAACTAGGTCCCTGACTCAAGCAGTTGATACCTCATTTTAAAGAGTGGAATAGTAAAATAGTTTCCGTTTTGGGGTTGCCATACAGAAAACTAAAATTATTGGAAAAATAAAGTGACATTTACAGTTTTTGGTTCAAAGTTACTAAAAAACTATAAATGACAAGTAAAACATTTTAAGACAATTTTGTAGCGAATTTCAAGGAGTACTATTATGTATTAAGCACGTAAAATACCTTTGATTCTCATCAACTTATTAACGTTTTACTAAGGTGCTAATATTGGGTCAGTTTTGCACCTAACCGTATATGAGATTTATTTTTGTAATTGATTAAAGTAACCCTATTGAGCATAGCTCGAATGACGATGATGTACAGTCAAGGGCATAAATATATATACGTTCCCAAGACCTCATAAATATCAATACGCCTTTTTGCCACTGGCAATAAGGTCCATGTATACATATATTTGACGCGATGGCTGTATAGATATTAATGCCCTTGACTGTACCCTATTGTACCTGAGAGACTCGTCATTCGAAATTAAACAATTACTTCAGTAATTTCACGTTTCTTGAGTAGGTAATTAATTTATGAAATTAATTTAATTGCCAGGTTTACATAATTTACAGGATAGGATAGGATTTACAAGGCGGAAGGGTTTACGAAGAAGGAAGGAGGAGGAAACATCGTAAGAAACCTGTCATCTTTTGAAAGTACCTCCAGATTGTGGATTCCCTGATTCACACTCCGGCGCGGCCAAGCTCGCGCGCTCGACACGCGCCCATTGACACACAAATCACGAATATTAAACTGAAATTTCTTACAGAAAATACAATTTGAAAGCTCGCCTCGTTTGAATTGAGTTTTTTATTTCAATTGCGCATTCCGCCAACCTGGGGCGTAACGAGCGCTGGCACCCTGCCGGCAGGGCTGGCGCCGCGCCCTGCCGCGCCGCGCCGCCTGCACTATCTACCACCTAAAACACCATTTGTGTCCCACTCAATGTACTTCTTCCGGTACATCATATTAAAAGTCATAATAATATTATGGTAACTGCAGCTCTAAAACACGCTTTTGCTATGAAATAACGGGCGGTTTTCAAAGAGTGCTGGTCGCGCGACAGCCCTGCTGGCAGGGTGCCAGCCGCCTGCACCACAACTCAGCCGTAAGCCGGAGTGTAAATTCGACTTAACTGCTCACTTATACACAGTAAAGGTAAAGAGACGAGAGCACAGCCTAGTTTTTGAAACCAGAGCGGCTAGCACATCTTGTATTTTCTCGCTCGTGGTCGGTACGTCTCTATCCTTATCTGTAAGGATCAGTGATCGGAATAGGTAGAGTATATATACCTAAACTTGATGCATGTTCATTGAATAATGTGTTCCCATCTCGCTCACTCATGAATGAACAAGCGTCAAGCTTAGGTAAATATACTCTACCTGATCCGACCACTGGTAAGGATAGAGACGTACCGAGCGACGAGCTATAAAGGGAGATCCGAGCGAGAAACAAATCGCGGACCACTTGTGCTGGCCGTCCAGGGCTACTACCGTAACGCGACTGTTCGAACTGCGGGCTTAGCATGCATCACGAGATAAAATTTGACAGGTGCTAGGGAAATGAATACATCTATTTTCCATCTTCTAACATAAGACTAAACGCTTAAGGTTTAAAATAAAAGTCTTGATAAAATCGCTATAAAATGTAAAAATCGCAATAGTCGCTTACTAATAAAAGGTAATAAAAGTCAGGACGAGACACTTTTATTTTAAACCTTAAGCGTCAAGTCTTACGCTAGAATATGGAATAGATGTATTCACTTTCCTAGCACCTGTCAAATTTTATCTCGTCCATGCTTGCTAAGCCCACTGGTGTCTAATCTAACTAAACGGTTCGCTCATCACTTGTTATACTTAACTGGTACAAACAATAACGTATTAGGAATCAGAACGGTTGTCTAAATATTGTCATCGACACCCACAAAGATAATTGATTTTAAATGTTTTGTTTTGTTAGACTCTTGCTACCCGACAGCCGCAGGGAGGGCAATGTTTTAAACTGACACCTTTCTTGAATTTTTTTTTTGCAACTCTCGCAGGTTTAAGGGTGTTCTTTAAACTCAAATTCAAAATTAATGAAATCAGGCTTCAGCGCAGGGCTAGCTCAGGAGCTTAGAACACCACACTATCCAGAATATGGCCGGTTTTGTGGCTCTGGCTGTAGTTGGGGCAGCTGGCCTCTTACTGTCCAATAGATTTTGTAAACGGTCGGTTCAATAGTTCTTCCTTTACGTGGCGAAGCAAGAACAAAATACACTTATATCTAAGCGCTATAAAGGATATTACGTATATTATATGTATAGCTATATCCTTTCCACTTCGGCCTGCGCCGGCCGTCAGGGGTAATTGAAGAGTTCTACATCTTGTTTAGATTTGTTCGTCCGTTTGTGCCGCGGACTTTGCCCGGGCCGAGTGTAGGTAGCTCTGGCAGGCGCTGACTCGAGCGGGGAAGTTTGCATACGTCGCGAGCACGTCGTTAGCCGATGTTGCAGCCGGCCCGATCAACCGGCAACTCCGCTTATTGGGTTCAAAAAGTTCTGTCAGATACTTTAACTTGCCAGCTGCGTAAGGATGTGTTAGGAAGCGAACTATTTTGATCGAATGTATCACTTTGCATTAGACGAATTTTCCACATGTGTTCCACATTTTGTGATAAAAGTCTAGCCAACCTGAGCAACGAATAAACGATAAACTATTCTAAATACTATACAATGGTTCGCCCAAATGATGGCCATGTGACAGTGATTGTGGATATATTGTAATTAAATCTCGGCGGTTGTAGGCCGGGCGGGGGCCTGGGGGCGGGGGGCGAGGCAAGGTGCGTAACGCTAACTTAACGATTCTCGAAATTGGTAGATTATCAAAAAGTATCGGACACGTATTTTTTGTTCATTTACATAATCAAAAAAATACGGAGATACATTGAGTTGAAATGTCGCATGACGTCACGTCTCCATACAATTTTTACACAGAAGTGACGTCACGAGCCCCCACTCCCGAACTTTGACGCGCTTTATCTTTATAATTTCTTGTTTGATTGACAAAATAAAAAAATACGTGTCCAATATTTTTGATAATCTAACTGACGGACTAAATAGAATTACGTTTTCTTTACCCGGTCATCGTCCCCGGATTTCGTCAGTTTCGAAAATTGTTAAGATAGGTAGTGCATCTTGCCTAGGCCCGTGGTGTTCCTCGGCTCGTCACGGAGACCGACTCGCGCCGCAATCAGAGCTGATTGGAGCCGCCGCTAATCGCCGACGTGCGCCGGGCCGGCGGGCTGTTGACACACGCCTCGAGCGAGACCCCGGAGCTGGCTAACTTGTTCACCAACAAACAGTCACGGTTCACTGAAGATTTGGAACAGATCTGTGCACTGCAGATAGGAGCGTCATCGGTATTATGTATGTTTGTATCTAAATTCTTTATTGCACCAAGTTAAGGTGTGGTATGGTGCGAACTTATACATGTAGGGTGTATAGGTACTCGTTTATTTTAAATATCGTATGTTTATAAAATAATTGAACTGGTTACCGTATTTTATTTAATTCAATTAAAAATTAAACGGTAGGAAGACTGAGAGGGACGTTTTGCGAAAGAGACATTTTGAGAATGGGACATTTGGCAAATAAGACTGCGAAACCGCCGTTTTGCGAAATGGACGTCATTTTAAAGAACGGACGTTTGCGCGCACGGCTACGAAGTTAGCGGTCCCAGGTTCAAATCCCGGTATGGGAAAATAATTGTGTTATGAGTGAGCGCGAGTATTTGTTCCTGAGTCACGGATGTTTTCTATGTATTTTAGTATGTATTTCTCTTTATAAGTATGTTTGTCGTTGCCTAACCCATAGTACAAGCCTAGAGCTTAGTTTGGGACTAGTTAGATTTGTGTGAGATTGTCCCCTGATATTTATTTATTTATGCATGAATGCGGTTGATGCATGAATTCTTAATTAGATATCGCGGCTTCGATCGCGTGCCGGGACACCCTGCAGGGGGGGGGAGGAGTATCATATCTACTATTGGGGTGCGAGGGGGGTAGGCACGCCCTGGTTTACGGCGCAGGGCTACAGGCACACTCCTCTCTGTCCTATCATCACGTCCTCGTCGTGCACCCTGGAAATGCTAATGGTCGGAACGGGCGCCGCACATTTACCATCTACCCCGGACCGTTAGCAGCTAAGAATGGAGGACACCAACCTGGAACGGCCCTCCCACCTTCCAGGGGATCCCTTACCCTATATCCCGTCTATGATCCTGAATTGTCCCACTCCCATCTCTTCCTCCCCTTATCCCCTCCTAGCGATCCTCCCATCTCCATCCCACTCCTCTTCCTTTAGTCAGCAGTCTCAAATCCAGATGGGAGTCCTTTCCTCTGGAGTGGAGGCTGCAGACTAATGTCACCCTGAGCAACGGCTAGTAATCTCACGAATGAATTTCGGGCTATTACTAGCCGCTGAAGAGGGTGACAACAAAAGCCAATCCAAGGTGCTACCGTGCCGAGGGATGCGTGGCTGGGGGCGAGCCCAGTCTCAAACGGTGCCTCTACGAAACCGGGGCGAATCGTAGAGTATGAAGCCCTTCAGACGGTAAGCGGGGCTCTGCCGTTCTGTGACCTTTATTTCCCTAGCTACTCGTGGGATTTGTATAGCTGAAGAAAATAAAAAACTTAGTTTAACAACCATTTCTTCCGTTCTGGATTCTATCCAGGACGGAATTAACAGTAACGAGGCGAGGAGCTCTGCAAAAGACTCCACTACGCCCGATCAAAGCCTGGAGGTTGTGGAGATGGCGATTGTGGTCGACAGAGACGATTCAAACGTCTCTGGAACGCCCGATGTACCTCTCCATACCGAAGGGCAACGTAAGAGACTTTCGGGAGCTGCGCGAAAGCGCTTCCGCAGGCTGGTAGGCAGTGCAGGGGTAGCCGTGGATCAGGCCCTGGAAATGTGCCGAAAGCCGTGGAAAGACATCCCTGTGAAGACGACGTCTTCGGAGAAAGCCCCTGTCAAGAGGGGAAGATCCGAAGAAGAGTCTCCACAGGAGCACGCTAAGAAAGCCCCGAAATTGTCCCTTGAGGCTACAGGCGGCCAAAAGCCCCCCAGCTTTAAGGACGTGGTAGGGTCCTCGCGCGTAGGGATCCGTAATTCGGAACCTATGAGCGAGGACCAAATGAAAGTGGTCCATCGCCATCTGAACTTAGCCATTGCAGGGCAGTGCTCGGATGGTGACGGACCACAATTTTTGGGTTTCACCCACAAGACGGGGTGGATCCTGGTGACATGCGTCAACCAGCGTAGCCAAGACTGGCTTGTGGGTGAAATCCCTAAGTTGAAGCCGTGGCCGGAGGCAAAACTCTCCGTCATTCCGGAGGGAGAACTGCCCAAACCTGCCACGGCCATCACTTTCATCCCGGAGTCTCTACGGAGGAAGCTCTAGCCCTACTCAGGGCGCAAAACAAGGGCCTAAACACCGGGCTCTGGAGGGTTCTCAGCGACAGGGTGGAACAGGGAGGAAGGATAGTTACCTTCTCCCTGGACGAACCCTCCGTTGAAACCCTGAAGGGCACAGAGAATGAGGCGGCCCTTGGGTTCAAAAGGGTGTATTTTAAAATCAAGGGCGGGCCAAATGCTCCCCGGATCACCCCTGCGGTTCAATCTGCTGCTCCAACCCAGAGTGCCCCCAAGTCCCAAGGCTCTAAAAGCCGTGGTGGCAAGGCCCACACTGGGGATGGAGTAAGCGGAACGGTCACCGATCGGGCCAGGCCCTCAACCTCGACAGGTAGAGGTCGACAAACGCCTCTAGCAGCGAGGGGCGGGGGGACCCGACCGGGTACAAAACGGGGGAAGTAATGGCCCCCTCTACACCGGCGAGGATCCTGCAGGCGAACTTGCACCACGCAGCTGCTGCGTCAGCAATGGTTGAGTGCCGCCTAGCAGGAAACACCGACCTCGCCCTTATACAAGAACCGTGGGTTCGAAACTCAACCATTCTCGGACTAAATTCTGTTGGTAAGGTTCTATACAACAGCAATGGAATAAAGCCAAGAGCATGTATAGTTTTCAACAAAAACATTAACTTTCTACCTGTTCCAGAGTTATGTACTGATGACCTTGTAGCAGCGTATGTGACTCCGAAGGGATGGAATGGGTCAAGAGTAATTCTGTGCTCGGCCTACCTCCCTAGAGACAAAGCAGACCCCTCTGCGGAACTCATTCCTGTGGTCGACTACGCCCGGAAACATAACGCAGAACTACTGGTGGGATGCGATGCCAACGCCCACCATACCAACTGGGGGAGCACCGATATCAATAGTAGGGGTGAGTTACTGCATGAATTCCTACTAACCAATTTCCTCCAAATCTTAAATCTAGGCTGTGTACCGACCTTTAATACCAGAGCGAGGAGTGAAGTTTTAGACATAACGTTTGCCACTGCAAAACTTGCCAGGCACATCCAAAACTGGAAGGTAAGCGATGTGGAATCTTTGTCGGACCATAAGCATATTTGTTTTAACCTGACTAGTAATCTGAGTAATCAAACTGTTACTTTTAGGGATCCTAGACGCACCGACTGGGAGGGCTATCGCAACTCTCTAGATCGGAACCTGGATTCAGTTGCTAAAAGTATAAAAACGCGGGAGGGCCTGGAACTTGCGGTAGAGGTTGTCTCAAAAGGCATATTACAGGCCTATGAAGAAAACTGTCCTCCCAAGGTAAAAACAACCAGGCGTACGGTGCCGTGGTGGAACTCTAAGCTGAAAAGGCTCAGGGATAAAACACGGAAACTATTCAATAAGGCTAAGAAGACAAAGGAGTGGGAGGTCTATCGGAAAGCCCTAAATGAATATAGCAAACAGATTAGGAAGGCTAAAAGGGAGTCATGGAGGAAGTTCTGTGAGGACTTAAACAACACACCTCAGGGAGCAAGACTTCATAGAATACTTGCCAAAGCTAAACCTAACCAAATTGGTCTACTAAAAAGACCAGATGGTTCCTTCACCAACAATGAAATGGAAACATTAGAATTACTGGCAAACACTCATTTCCCGGGAGCTGCGAACCCAAGCGAAGTTAACGCTGTGGGAGTTTCGTATAGACCCCATCCGGAGGACTGGAGACAAGCAGCCCTAGTCGTAAGACCGGGAATAGTGAGATGGGCCATAAATTCATTTAAACCCTACAAAACGGGTGGTTTAGATGACGTAAACCCAGTTCTAATACAACGTGGTGCGGACGTCCTAATCCCTTATCTGGTTAAAATCTTCAGAGCCAGCTATGCCTGGGGATACATACCGGAACAGTGGAACAAAGTTAAGGTTTTATTCATACCTAAGGCTGGGAAAAGGGACTATGCTTTAGCAAAGTCCTTCAGACCAATAAGCCTATCCTCGTTTTTACTTAAAACCATGGAAAAGGTAATAGATAAATATATTCGGGAAACCTGTCTTAAAGACAAGCCTATCCATGACAGTCAGCATGCCTATCGCAGTGGCAGATCAACGGAGACTGCCCTGCTGAACCTAGTTGATAGGATCGAAAAGGCGCTGGAAGATAAGGAAATTGCTCTCACGGCATTTCTTGACATAGAGGGCGCCTTTGATAACACTCCCATAGGAACGTTGGTTAGTGGGCTGGCTGTAAAAGGCGTAGACACTACCACCATTCGTTGGGTACAAGGGATGCTTTCGAATAGAGTGGTTCAGCTAGAACTTCTCAACACTACACTAGAGGTGACCGCTGTAAGAGGTTGCCCGCAGGGAGGTGTATTATCTCCACTGCTCTGGACTCTTGCTGTGGATGGACTTTTGCATAAGATGGCAGAACTTCGCATTGATACGCAGGGGTACGCTGACGACCTTGTGGTTACGGTGCGGGGCAACTGCCAAAGTACATTATCGTACCTAATGCAAAAGGCTCTAAACAAGATCAACTCGTGGTGTAAAGATAATGAATTATCCATAAATGCGGATAAAACCATTATTGTCCCATTCACGAAGAAGCGGAAACTAGACAGGCTTAGACCGCCTATCATGAATGGAAAAATAATACCGTTCTCTTCCGAGGCCAAATATCTGGGAGTTACACTGGACCAGAAACTGACCTGGAACTTACATGTGAACGGTACTTTACAAAAGGCTAAATCAGCTCTGGCGATTTGTTGTCGGCTAGCAGGAAGCAGATGGGGACTAAAACCCAAAATTGCACTCTGGCTCTACACATCCATAGTGAGGCCAATGGTGTCTTACGCCTCAGTGGTATGGTGCAGAAAAGCGACACAAAAAACTGTAATCTCAAAACTTAGCAGTCTTCAAAGAACTGCCTGTATTATCGCTACGGGAGCCATGTCTACCTCTCCAACATTAGCTCTGGAAGCATTGCTAAACCTGCCGCCCCTGCACCTGTACTTGGAAAAGGAGGCGAGGGCTACTATGCACAGAATTTCGAGCTTGAATAAAGGGAACTGGCTTTCCCAAAATATGAGATCCCTCGAGAACTCTATAAGCGATATTCCTGTGATGGGGATGCCATCTGACACCATGACCCCCAAACACTGTCCACAGAAAATGTATTCTGTGGAGCTCCCATCTCGGGATGATTGGCAAAACAATCGCATAACATGGAAACCAGGCAGCCTAAAGTGGTACACTGATGGCTCCAAATCCGGTTCTGAGGTAGGCTGCGGAGTATACGGAGAGGCGCCTAAAAAGGCGTTAAGCCTGAATTTAGGCAAATACTCATCCATATTCCAGGCGGAGGTGTACGCCATAATTGAGTGTGCGGCAGCCAATCTGCAAAGCAACTATCTCAACAGTACTATCTATATCCACTCGGATAGCCAGGCAGCTCTCTTGGCTCTAACCTCTGATGTGATAAACTCAAGGCTGGTCGAGAACTGCAGGCAACTTTTAAACACACTGGGTGCAAAAAACAGGGTAATCCTACGATGGGTCCCAGGGCATGCGGGCATCGTCGGCAACGAGAAAGCAGACGAACTTGCACGAGTAGGAGCTAAGGGAACACAGTTTGGACCGGAGCCATTCTGTGGCATCCCCAAAAGCCTAACAAAACTCACCCTGCGGACATATTGCTATAATGCAACCATTCAACATTGGAAGGTAACTCCAGGCTTAAACCATTCCAAGGCCCTGATAAGAGCATTTAGCAAAAAGGCAGCTACGGAGGCCTTAGCGCTAAGTAGGAACAAACTTCGCAACCTGGTTAGAGTGCTTACAGGGCACTGTTGCCTAAACAAGCACATGCAGACGATTGGGAAATGTGACACAGGGTTGTGCAGACTCTGCCATCTGGCGGAGGAAAAACCCCTGCACATTCTCACCGTCTGCCCGACCATAATGCGTCATCGTAGCTCTTCATTGGGAAAGCACATAATGTGCCCAAAGGAGATCAAGTATCTCGGCGCCAAAAAAGTCCTGCAATTCCTAGAATTAACAGGGCTTAGCGGAGAACTGTAGGTTGTGGCGATCACAATAGATCAACTCTGGTCGCAGTGATACTAGGATATTTAAGCCTTGAATAGCCGCTCCCTGAATAATAATAATAATAATAATCATATCTACTAACTCGTGACGTGGCTTTGGCATATCCTTAATTACTTTTAGGACCAATGCAAAACAATCACCGTTGGTTGTAATGAGCACAATAGGGTCGTGAAACGTTTTTATGCACGAAACAGTGTGCCTAATATTTTCGAGACCGCGAGTCAGGGATGAGCAACTGTGCATTGAAACTCAGACACTGAACGTGTCTAGAGCGGTTCTCTATTGGATGGCATAAAATTATTTGTAATAATATTGTTACGCATAATTGCTTTTAGCCGAAAAAGCGATGTGCATAATCATCTTTACGCATATATTTTTACGCATAAAATTAAAAAGCATAAATACAGAAAGCATAATCGTCATCAAGACTAACGTCAGAAACGAGATGGAGCCGTCGATTGGACTTTTTGAAGAAATAACACTTGATTTTTGAAGTGTCCTTTAATACTTGTTACAAAGGTGCAGATACAGTGAGGTATAAAACTAACTTAGATTATTGATCAAGATCAATCACACGACCTTACGCTACCCCGCCGGAAAACATAAGACACTCGCGAAACATCACTTCACCAAAAGTAATCCGCGTATTACTCAATTGTCTATGTCAGCACTTTCGTGAGAGCCAGGCGATCGGTTATCGAGAAAAGCCGTTGACTCATTGACGGCATGTTGCAGCGTGAGAGCCTTAGGGCGTAACACGTCAAATAGCATAAATATAAAAAGTCATAACAATAAATTGGCATCATTACAAAATGCATAACAGTATTGTGATAAAAAAAATATTTAGGAACTAAGGCGAGGTCGACGGAGGTCCGCTTCGCGGACCTCCTATTCTGCGTTGCTTGGGCGCTTCGCGCCTGAATATCATACTAACCTAACCTAACCTAATGTACCTAACGTAACCTTACCTAATATTTTGTTGTTAATTTTGTAGGTTCAATTAGCCCAAATAATAATATGCATAATGTGTATTAGTCAAATACAAATTAGTCCAACTAAAATTATTCTAATAGCCTAATATGCTAAAAAAGGAGTATGCTAAAGTATTATTATGCGACAGTACAATTATGCCAATACAAATTATACGAAAACAATTATGCGAAAAAATATTAGTCTAAAACACATTATGCGATCCAAGGGGATCCCGTCTAGAGCAAACTGGTCTCGCCGACAAACTTGCGTGTGATTGAATGAAGCAGCAGAGACGACTATATCGTAAAAAATACATTCTCAAGTGCCAATGGTTTGACAAAATGTAAGCGACATTTTCAAAGTGATTCATTGTGATTTGAGGGAAATCCGTGGTGCTGAGTTGTTCTTTCATGTGTTCGCCCCGACGCAGCCGGTCGGCCGTTTAGCCGGAGACAATCGTCCCGGGCCCGGTCAGCAGCGCCGGCTGCGGACAATGCCGTCGTTAGCGCGGCGGGCGCGGCGCTCGCCGCAAACCCGCTAACGCCGTCGAGTATTTACCCCATCGCCATCGGGGCTAGAGAAGTTGCAGTTTAATTACAGTGTGTAACAATAACATAGTCTAATAATAAACCGTACGGAGGTCGCGTGGAGAACAAGTAGGTACTCTTGTGTACAGCTGACTCCAACCAAAATCTCATAGTTATGTACCAAAATTACATTATGCTAGGAGTCAGTGACTCCAAAAACAGTTTTTTAAACTATCTGCAATGGGGGTTTGTTACAACTTGCATGAATATAATGTTGAAATTCCATACATCTGGACAGTTTTCTACAATCTTGTTTACATGTGGAGAAGAGACTTAGTCCTTCTAGTAAGTATCCCATCTCGCATTGATCAGACGGCCTCTTTTCTAATCGAAAATGTGTTTCCACTACTTTGATTTTAGTATTAGAATAATTTCGACTTAACTCACATTTAAATCTTCATTAACTTCACTTTAACCAAGTGGTCAATGCAATTGAGCTAAACTCACCTTAACTAATAATAGATACTTAAGGACAAAGTAAGTTAAATTTCATATGCAATAATAAACACAAACTAATACTCAGTGACGTGGCCCTCGCCGCGACGGCCGCTCGGGCCCCGGGCTCCACTGACGACGCCGTCAGTTAGTGCGCCATTGTGCGGTGCACAGGTAAATGCATGTGCAGCGGCGCGGCGTTCAGCCCGCGGCCGTCGCCAGCGCTGACGCAGACGTCGCCTCTGAATGTATCACTAAATAGCTACTTTGTATGTAAGCATAGATAAAAGAGTTCATATAATATTATGGAATGCAATAAACGTTTGAGTTTAAATAAATTTGATAGGGAACGTAAAGTCAGGGAATATCTCAAAGTCCTACTCTCCTATTCCTGGTTTACTAAAAAAAACCTATGAATAGTTAGAATTTAATGATTGTTTCTTCTTAATCTTCTATTCTTCAAAAAAGTATAAATAAAGTTACGCTTTGTATCGGAAAGTTAGACAGTTCCCGAGGGAAAACCTTACACATGGCATAGTGTGAACTATACATCACCCCACTGGGACCTCAGTAGTGGGGAGGTCGCGCACTAAACTGAATGCCTCTCGTCAATGTGTGTTTCCTCACGATGTTTTCTTCATTTTACAAATTATAAATAGAAAATTTCATATCACCCAGGTACAATCCAGGTTCCGAAAACATTGTATTAACAATCAAAGAGTTCTATTTTTAGTAATAAATAAATAAGGTGCATAATGATTAGGCTAAGTACGCCGACTAGGACTGATACGTATTTGCAAAGTTGTTACAGCCCGTTCGATCGTTTAGCAAAGGCACGGCAAAGGGGCCGGCTCAAAGCTGTCGCGCTCGACCGGCCGCCCGCCCGCGCTGCGGTCGCTGTGCTGTCATCGCATGACTCGGCCCGCGCGACGCAGGCGAGCGTGCCACTTAGGCTGCCTTCCATAGAAACGGAGACGGGCGGTGCGGAGAGGAGCTGTGTAGGAATCGACCAATAACATTGGTTACAGCCTTATTTAAAAGTGAGAATATAAAAACAATAATTTAGTCATTATCCATGTACAATATGAATAAATAAATAGTTACGTATAATTTGCTCCCCTTAGCACCCTTTTAGTACGAAACCCTAATAAAGGCCAACACTAACGTAGTTTTAAAAGCTATCGAGGCCGCACTTCGTGGAACTTTGTGAATTAATTCTCTAGTAATGTACAAAAGGTTATTTTGTGTAGGACACACGAGTGTGTATGTGTGACTTAACACGCGATGGAAACTGATTGTCAGCCCGCGGCGTCAATTAGCACATGAATATGGAAATATAATTTTACTACGATTTGAATATCTGATGCCTTTGTTTTGGTTGTAACGAATCAGTTTGTGAGTCACCGGGTCGCCGTCATTAGGTATCGATTTTAATACAGCTGCGACAAAAACATATACATATATTGATTTAAAGTGGCCCAAATTGCAGGCAACACTACAAATATACGCAACATGTATTTATTTATTTATTTGACACACCGACAAAGTACACAGCTTGTACATTTACTATTCAGATGATACACAGGAAGCATGCCCGCATGTACCTCAATAACAGGTACAAGCAGCATTCGCCAATAGATTGAACAAAGCAGTACATTGTAAAAATAATTATTAATTTAACTAAAACGAGGGATTTAACTAAGTTTAAAATTATAACTAACAGCTATTTATACATACGTAAGGATACATAATAACACGTGGGCCCGGGGCGGGCGAATGAAATAGGCCTCTTACGGCCGCATTCAGAGACGTCAATTAACTTTTAGGTTTGATTAAAGTTGCTGCTGGCACTTTCTTTGCTATAGCAATAGAATAAGACGCAGGACGCAGCAACTTTAATCAAACTTGATAATTAATTGACGTGCAGCAGTTAACGTGACTAACTTTAATTCTTGATTAATTTTGACGTAATTAATTAATTTGTTTATCGTGACTTCACGCTGTCATTGTAAGAGGGATCTATGGCGGCCCAACAATAAGGGTGTTGTCCGGTACGATACAGAAGTCAAACTACGCTCGCGTCCTTACGAAATTAGTAAAATACTTACCTACTTGGGATGTACAGCCACACCACGGGATTGTTGAGCCACTTGCTAACATTCTTAATTCGGTCGGTTTGTCAAATCATCAAGTTCAATAGTAACAACCGTGTACGATTTGACAATCCGACCGAATTAAGAATGTTAGCAAGTGGCTCAACAATCCCGTGGTGTGACTGTACCTGGTCGATTCACGCGGGAACGACTTATGTCACCTATCCTGTGATTGTGTGAGTGCCGCGTTCTTTTAAGCCTAAATTACATTACGAAATAAGTGGCATGAAATTAGTTTCACGACACTAGTTTCATCAACAATTTCACGTGTAAATCGAGTTTTACGAATTAGTTTCGCAATAGCTTCGTAATGTAGGTAAATTCAGCTTTATATACGCGTACTTCAGAACCAAAAAACCTGTATTTATTTTACATACAGCAGCTCTTGTGCCCGAGCTCTAGTTTTATGCGGCATAAAATTCTTTAGGACGCAATCCCAGGATGCGCTTGTGTAATATAATAATGCAACTGTGCGGTCGTTTGTCATTTGTTTATTTATTTCGGCGACCGACTGCAATCACCGGCGCTGCGTAGATCAGAGTCAGCGACGCGCGATTGGCCAGCGGCAGCCGTGCTAATTCGACAAACTGCACCCGAGGAAACCTTTCATGTTGTCTTTGCCGACCTATCACTCCACCTCTCAAGTGCAAGAGAGACAGCGCGACTAAAACCCTGAATTTAAAGACGAAAATTTGGCGGACAGGTAGAAATTTAACGGCGCGTGTAAATCAATCCGTGTTGGTTGCAGCAAAAACTGCACTCGCGTTGCGATCGTCGAGGCTACGTCACTATCTGTATTACTGAAGCTGTGCATGTGTGCGTGGGTGGAGTCTGTCCGTTTCTAGGTTAGCCACATACTTTGAAACTGGACTCGTTTTAATACGGCTTTTATATTAACATAATAATATGTAGCTTAAATTTATTGAATACTAGCTTTTGCCCGCGACTCCGTCCGCGTAGAAGTCGTTTATCACTGCTCCCTCGGAAAATTTTAAATTTTCCGGGATTAAAAGTAGGTAGCCTGTGTTAATCGAAGGTATAAGCTATCTCCATTCCAAATTTCATCCAAATCCGCCCAGCCTTTACGCCGGTAGCACACCTCCGCCTCGAAACCGCGAAACTGTGGCGAAATCGTGATATTGAATACGAAATTGAACTTTATTTCGTTGCCAGAGTTTCGCTACTACAGTTCCGTGGCGGAGATGTGCTACCGGCTTTACAGCGTGAAAGAGTAACAAACGAACACAAACACACACAACTTTTGTATTTGTAATATTAGTGGAGAGAGAATCCGCTCGCCGCCGTCACGCCGCCGCCGCGCCGCCGCGCCGCCGCCGCCCACGGTCGCTACTACTTGGAGGTCACTACTTGGAGTAATGGGGTATAATTTTTAAATTCCCTTTTATAATGGTCTGTATTGGGAAACTTTTAAATTTTCAGGATAAAACTGCCCATATCCCTATCTGTCGTGATCTTACGATATTCACCACTCGCGGTCCAGACTAAAATATGCTGTGAAATGTTCTGTTGTGTTCATCTTAAATTAAATGAACGTCTACTATTTCAGGTTTCAACGTTGTTGTAACAAAACTTTCAAACAGCGAAGTTTCATAACGCTATTGAACCCGGCCGCTATCTGGATCGGCTCGCGTGCGCGGGTGCGCCGGCGCTGGTAATTGCCCCGCGCTCACGTGCTTAATGACGCCATTACCGCCGACAACTGCGCCTGGAGTTCGCATGCATCGTGGTGCACTTCAAAAGTGTAATTTTAATTTTTAAATACAGAATAGTTTGTATGTAACGTAACTGCCGTAGTAACCCACATCGATCGTGTCAGGAGCACCTGATAATTCTGAACATAATAATACAGCCTATATACGTCCCACTGCTGGGCACAGGCCTCCACTCACAATGAGAGGGTTTGGGCTATAGTTTCCCACGCGAGCCCAGTGCGGATTGGTAACTTCGCACACACCGTCAAATTGCTTTGCAGGTGTGTGCAGGTTTTCCTCACGATGTTTTCCTTCACCGAAAAGCTCATGGTAAATTTACATATTATATTTCGCACATCAATTCCGAAAAACTTAGGGGTGCGAGCCCGGGTTCGAACCCACGACCCTCTGCTTAAGAGTCGGCAGGTCAAACCATTAGGCTACCAAGGCTTTTTCTGAACATAAATAAAATGAATAATATATGACTATCAGGGGAAAATCGCATACAAACTTACCTACTCCCAAAATTAGCTGTAGGCTTATACTCCTACTATTCTTAGGAGTGTCATGAATGACATGATCTATAAAGAAATTTTAACAAGACACAATTGGAAGCTTTGCTACCGATACCAATACTCGTACCTATTGGAGCTGCATAAGTGAAATGTAATAATTTCGTTAAGTAAATTCTTCGATTAGATCATTAGACACAACAAATTACTAAAATTTCATCGTAGTTCGTAGGCACGCATACAAAGGAGCGTCCCCACTGAGAGCATTCGCGTGTAATGAACATTCGGCGTCGAATATTCGAGTGGTGTGGACGTTGAGCCCAGCGTACAAAGCTTACAAATTATCGAAATTATATTGCTCGGGTAAGAATGCTCTCAGTGAGGACGCTCCTTAAGACGAACACACCAACAACGAATACATCTAAGTTTATTAAAAGATATTATGAAGTGTATTTAAATCGTAATGTGTCTTATTCTATTGTTATAGCAAAGAAAGTGACCGCAGCAACTTTAATCAAACTTAAAAGTTAATTGACGTCTCTGAGTGCGGCCGTAAAAGTATGGTTTTCCCCGTTAGCAAATATCTGTGTTTACGTTAAACTTAAGATAGGGAAGGTCAAACTCGCGATTTCAAACATACCATTTAATCGATATGTAGGCACAAGTAAACTATTATTTTATTACTAAGACATTAAAAGTAGGAAAAAGTAACATTGTAAATTCTGTTTCTTTCTCTCTGATCTAGATAACAGACAACTCCGTCAAAGTAGGTTAGTACCTATTTAACTCTGCCTTACGCCGAAGGTAATCTGTGCTTACGCCAGCAGTACGCGGGGCAACTTAAGCTCGCCACCTAACAATTCGACGAGCTTTTCTTCAACCATTATTTTAAGAGAATCAACGCCCCCTTGCCCCTCCCCGGCAACAGGCAAGGCTTAGAGTCAGCGGAGTCAATCATACTACTTATGTAAAAATAAATAAAATCTAATTCAAAAATGTTCCATATTCAAAACGTTTAACAAATACCTTCACGACGGTGTGTAACTTGCCAGTATCCAACAAATAAGTAAAGAGTATCTAATTTCTTTTGTCATGTCATGGCCCTCGTCATGTAGGCCTACATGCGAGAGCCATATGGAGCCGTTTCACACAAATACTCTATACGGGCGCTCGGAGTTCACATTTAATACCTATATTGAGGTTTTTTATAGATTTATTAACATCCCTTTATTTTCAAAGAGTTTCTGTACGCTTTAATAATTCAAGTAAGTAAGTATAATAAAATAAATACAAAAGGAATGAACGAAACAATGCGGCGATCAGCGCCGCCCACGGAGCCGCGGACACATTGTTTTTAAGGTCTTCAATCCAACATATCTATCTATGTACTTAATTCGGGAAAAAAAATAATTAATTAGTACTTATTTCAAATCTCTTTTGATTTTAAAATTAGTACCAAAAATATAGGGCTCCCTCGGGCTCGCTCGCGCTTATCAGTCTCACACAAAGGATGTAACATGGGTACCTATAACTCACAGATATCACACAACGTTAAGATCATGTAGGTTCGTGATAACGATAACCGATATGACCTCTTTATATTTGAGTCGGGGCATTTATATAAAGTGGGCATATTTCTGCAAAATCACTACTAAAGTACGGCCAATGAGACGAGCGAGATAAAGAATGTAAACAAACTGACCGTTACTGAGTTATATTGAGATAGCGAGCGATTATTATATCTGTCCTTATTTCTCGTACGCAATAATATCTTCAGTTGGTCGATGACGGCTGTCGTTGCGTGATTCGTGGTACGAAAGCTGTCAGTACAGAAGTTGTCAACATTAGGGTCGCCATTTTGTGAAGTTCATTCCTGTTTGGATTGCGTTCGAAGTGACACGGTATCGACATTAGTTTCAGTAACCGCAGTCACCGGCCGACCTTCACGTACGTCGTCATGGAGATGTTCTCGTCCACGTATAATTCTCCGAACCACGAATACACAGAGCTACGAGATGGTGCTTCATCATTAAACGCCAGTTGAAGTCTCTGGCAACTCTCTTGTTGACTTAAGCCGCAGCGAAAATCGAATCGAAATCGAAAGTTAGTTATAACGATATAAAATTTGATAAAGTTATGAGTTTCAAATTTCGAACATCTTTGAAAAACAAAACAATTTTATTTGACCTCAATTCTAATATCATTCGAGATGACATTTAATTCGAAATGAAATGTCAATTGCATACAATTTTGACAAATCTCGTATGTTATTTAATAATTTGATATCGAACGATATGATAGTAGAGACCGACTGTAGATTGCCTCTGAATAAAAAAAAAAACTACGGTTGCCGCCATTTTTGACGTTCTAATAAATTGATCAATGCCGGCTATGCCGGTCGTAGCATGAGGTTCCTGAACACATCATAGATAGCTTATAGTATGTATGTAGATAAAATAGTGTATGTAACAGTACATAATTAGGCATTATGCACCAGTCACATAAACTACTATTTTTGAAGAAACTTTTTTGTTTTAAAGAACAACGCCTATGCATTGCGCGTGCACTGTCTCTATCTCGTCCCGCCGCGGGCGCCGCGCCGCCGCAATCACGAGTGGTTTGATAAGGGAACTAAGTGTCTATAACAGGGTATGGGATTTTTGTCCCGGATGCGGAAGAACCTCGACATGCGCACACCGGGAGTTTACATAATGGTTCACCATCATTTGATAAACAACGTTTACAAACTGATTCACCACCACCTCTTAGGGTAAAGCGAATTCTAAATTACAATTGCGGAATTTCATTTGTTTCTTGTATGATTAGCGAAGTAATTTTAACGATATTTAGCAGGACGTCTGTAAACTACATCTGAAGCAGGTAGCGCAGTTCGGTAACAAGTAATCGGCATAGCGACAATACATTTCTCGCAAATAAAACAGTCTGATGACTGTTTTAAAACTTTACCTCGTCGTATTTATTTGCGGTTTCCGCACAAGCGCTTCGTGTTGTAATTTGCATGTAGATTATGAATAACGTATTTGTTTTGCTTAATTTTATAATCCCAGCGGCCAACTGGTTCACGCGCCGCCGGCGCCGGCCCCGACGAGTTTGTGTATATTTGCCGGTAACGAGTATTTTATTGGATTGCAGGCCGGGTAATTCTTTCAGCGTTTCAACCGCTCTCACTCCCTTCGTCACATTAATGTCGAAATTCCTGTAGCTTTGGATGCTATTTTCGGTTATCTTGTAGAGTGCCCTGACTATGAATGAAATGAATTGAAAATAACTAAAATGCTATCCTAATCTATAGGAAATTTGACATTAATTCGAACAACGAATGGTTGAACGCTCGAAGATTTACCCGGCCCCCGGCGGGCAGGGACGGACAGGGGCGGGGGAGGCGGGGATCCATTGAAATGCGCTGGGAATCGAATCCACAATCGAGTTAGCGACGAATCCCGCAGCAAAACTAGGTGGCGTGTAAAATCTAATTCATACTTGAATAGCGTCATGCCAACTGCGGCGGTGTTCAGGAGGTCGCCTCTGCAGCCCTCACACATTCGCGTTTAATACATATCTATTTTGGTACAATCTAAACGATATAACTATAAACAGGATTTTAATGTTATATACATCCGACAACTTATCTACCGAAGTCCAACGTTTTAACCCTCGACCAATAAAAAGGGTGTTATACATTTGATGTCTATAATATGTTTGTATGTATGTTTGTGGCTTCTTAAGTTTGGCTTAGGTAGACTAATTGAAGTCATTATTGACAGCACATTAGTTTAAAAGACATTCTGAAATTTATTACTGGTAAATACGGCTGCCCTGTCCTTGTATACTGGGTTTCACAAGTCATAACTGGGTCAGGTAAAATAAATAGTTCTGGCGAGTATACTGAGCAAGGAAGGCACATAGGTATTTATGTTCTCTTTACCTTTGTCGTTTTGTATTTTTGTGTTGTGTTGTATAATGAAAATGTCCCTAACCTAGTTTAAGTACCTTGTATCTAACAAATTATATGGGCAATAGCCTGAAATAAAATATTCTATTCAATTAACCAGGTTTTATGGTAATCTGCAGGGCCGTCAGCTATGAAAGCAAGGGTCGCCATTTTCAGAGGTTAGGCACGAGTAGGTCTTCTACATTCACAATAAGAGAATATAGTTGCAGTCACCTGCCACTTGCCAGGTTCCATATAAACTAAACAAACAGCAAGTATAAATCTCTCGCGGCGAGACCGCCGGCACTCGCCGCATTCATTAACCGAGCCGTGCC
Organism: Tortrix viridana; assembly: GCA_963241965.1. NCBI lineage: Eukaryota > Metazoa > Arthropoda > Insecta > Lepidoptera > Tortricidae > Tortrix > Tortrix viridana. The sequence continues at coordinate 14,612,638 of OY725182.1, forward strand.
TTCGTATACAACTCCATACTCTATGACCTCGCCAGGCCCTCTGGTCTCCCTCGCTGGCCACATCCGCCTACTGCCAGACGCCGCAAGAGCCAAGGGCGGGCCTTTAAAACTGGTCAACCTGGCATTATTTGAAATCTTCGTCTAAATTTCACAGGTCTTCCCCTCTAACGAATGCAGCTATAGAACAGGCTTCAACGGGGAATACGGCAGGTCTCGATGCAGTGGTGGCGCGGAATGCAGCAATGCACGCGATGTCCACTAGAGACGTTCACTTTAACTTGGACACTTGTGCTGGGGCACTCGGAAATGACTCGCTATGTTGTTTAATTAAAGAGTGAACGTACATAATATTAGAGAGCAAATATAAAAGACTAAAGCAGTCGCTGTATATACATTCACAAGCTTTACTAGCATTATACATGTGAAAGTGTTGATTTGTTTGTTCCATCTTTATGGTTCGACCTCAGCCATGACGTGAAATTTGGCACATAGTTTATAGCCCTTACACGGACATGCGGGTTAATTTTCTTTACCGAAAATTGACCCGTTCCCGCCTCGCTGACAAATGAGTTCTACGCGAACGGAGTCGCGGGCAAAAGCTATCAATATAATGAAATCAATTGACTTGATTGAATTGATTGAATTTTATAATTAAATAGGCACACGTATATTTTTTTCTCCGAGACTCGGTTACATAAGGGTGATGTTTCCTATCCACTAATCGGAACGTAAAAGCGCGTTGATTTAAGTAAACAGATGGCACACACACTCGCGGCGGTGCCAGGCGCTGACCTCGTCATGCCAGGAACTGGTCCGCAAAGGCACGTACGAGCTACCTCCGTCTTGTGCAACAGAGCACACCTCGGACTTCCAAAGTTCCAAACGCACAGTCGACGCGTTTAAGAGGACTGTGAGCCAGCTGCAAAATCTAGCCTTTTCATACAAACGGCGATAACGTTTTCCACCCCCTAAACGTTAACCGAATTCGACCAATTTTTGATATGTGGTCAGTCGGAACAAAAACTATGTCCGTACGTTTCGTTTTTTAAAATATTGATTAGTTATGAAGAGATTATGGCCGAAATTACTTTTGTATGAAAACAATGAAACTAATCAATATTTTAAAAAACGAAACGTGCGGACATAGTTTTTGTTCCGACTGACACCGTATCAAAAATTAGTCGAAATCGGTTAACATTTAGGGGGTGGAAAATGTTATCGCCGTTTGTATGGAAAGCCGTCACCTCACAATCCTCTTAAACACTCGCTCGAGTGCCGGGGACTGGGGATCATTTGGTTCATATCGGAATGTGCTATACAACTCAAACCTTGAAATATTGAGCACTAGCTTTTGCCCGCGACTCCGTCCTCGTTGATGTCGTTTATCGTGTATCCCACGGGAACTATCAAATTTTCCAGGATTAAAACTATATGTTCTTCCCCGGGAAAACTATCTCGCCGCTTAAGTTTTTCTTTCCATCACACATTGGCACCTTTTGTATTTATCATGACAATTTCAGTTAGTGTGAGAGGGATAGAAAACATGACGACTAGCGGTAATTAAACTCGTCTTCATAAAAAGTTCTAGGTATAATCTCCTGTCTTATATAAGCTTCTTGGATAAGGATGATTCTGTGACCCGCGACAGTACTCTCCCGACGAACCGTTTGAAACATTCGCTACTTTTTGTACTCATAAAACAGTCAGCAAGACAATGGGCGAATACAAAATCAACACCCCTTCTGCTTGCTTGCTGTAAAATGGCTCAATGTTGCGCCGGGGTCATTATCGCTGCGCCGCCGCGTCGCCCGTTGTTTAATGCATGCCGAATGCACTTGCACTTCGCACCTCCCTCCGGGAAATACCTGCTTTACTCTCGCAACCTCGCATCTCACTTTATCAGGACACTGGAATTTAAACTTTATAATACGATATTCAAGGTTGCGTATGGTTTAGTAAGACACGAGGTTGGGAAGGTAAGCAGTAGGTATGCAAGTGTATTAAAATTGCAGCTCGCCTGCAAATAGCTGAGACTGCATCTGGGACGGACGCGACGCTGCACTAGAAGTATATTACTCGTGAGTATTTTACATTCCTTGGAACTCGTCGCCTTGTGTATATGGCTCCCAAAAATGAATGACTTGAATGAATGAATTTTACTAAAACCGTTATTTTTAGGATTTTTTTTAAACAAATCTATAACCTACCGAACCTTATTTACCAGTTGGTATTTTAAAAATCCTGAAACAAAAACGGTTTCCGTTAAAAATATTTTAGGACCTGCGATGATTATGAATAACGATACAATTAGGACTACAAATTATTATGTGAACCTTGGCGCACCGACTTAGAACTCATTTATTGACTTTCGGGGTTCGGGTAAATTTAGAAATTATTTTAAATAAGCACTATGGTGTAAACAATGACCTACATTAGTGACAATATGTTTGATTCTCATAGTATTCTAAAATTATTCACGTCCCGAACAACCTTTGGGTAAACTATCCAATTCATTGCCACCTAGCTCTGAATCCCGCGTGATGAGCGTATTAAATTCGCCGGTAATAGAAGCCGGGACCGGCGCTGAGCCGGCCCGGCGCCGGCGCCGCGGCCCGGAAGATCGGATGAGCGTTAATAATTGTATCCGATGAAGCCGACAGCCGGCGACGACCCGGGCCGGCTGACACACAACCAAATCTTAAAATTGCAATCCCTTGTTAACCCTGTGGACTAAAATAAAAGTATAGTAATTTCACTGACTTTAATTACTACCTAATATAGAATAAGATTCAATGTTACTAACAATATATGCAACTAAGCTATGATTGCCTACCTAAAAACTAAATAAAAGTTGTAATAAATAATCAACGTCAATAGTAGATGATGAGTATTCACCGAATTCACAAGCTGGTATGACGACGTACAGTGTTCGTAGAGAATTCACAAGCTGGTATGACGACGTACAGTGTTCGTAGAGAATTCACAAGCTGGTATGACGACGTACAGTGTTCGTAGAGAATTCACAAGCTGGTATGACGACGTACAGTGTTCGTAGAGAATTCACAAGCTGGTATGACGACGTACAGTGTTCGTAGAGAATTCACAAGCTGGTATGACGACGTACAGTGTTCGTAGAGAATTCACAAGCTGGTATGACGACGTACAGTGTTCGTAGAGAATTCACAAGCTGGTATGACGACGTACAGTGTTCGTAGAGAATTCACAAGCTGGTATGACGACGTACAGTGTTCGTAGAGAATTCACAAGCTGGTATGACGACGTACAGTGTTCGTAGAGAATTCACAAGCTGGTATGACGACGTACAGTGTTCGTAGAGAATTCACAAGCTGGTATCATGACGACGTACAGTGTTCGTAGAGAATTCACAAGCTGGTATGACGACGTACAGTGTTCGTAGAGAATTCACAAGCTAGTATGACAAAATTGATTACTTAAGACGTTGACTGTGCTTCTGATTTGATACAGTACGGACCGTAAGGTTTATAAACCTTAACCTTTGTAGGATCTTAAAGGAAAGCATCTGCAACTACTACATACTTGATAGCTCTGTACACCACCACGGCATTAGTGTCGGGAGGTTTCTATGGCAGCCGACGAGGGACGGGTTAATTTGGGCGCAAGCGGCGCCGGCTGCCGGCAGTGACTTACTGCGTCCGCGCCGCTGCTCGCGCCGCCTTTGTTCCCGGCGCACGATCAAGATGAGCCTGGTGGCGATAACATCTCCACCGCTTTAAGCTACATCTCACTGACGCTGCACGCGATCGATCAGATAACAGTGAGGAAGAGCATCAATGCGGGCCTGTGAGATGCGGGTGGAAGCAATGAATTATACCTACCAAAGTTTATAAATAGGTATTATCACTATGACGTCCATCTCTTAAGCGGAAGCTAGTTGCGTCATGTTCAAACCTCGGCTTACACTCATGCTTTGTAAACTAAACCAATGTATAATTGCAATAATTGCGATTCGGTAAAATTATTGTAACAATAACGAAATTGAACTAATTTTTGAAATAAATTATAAATTTCTTTTCGTGACACCCCATATGATACTTTTTTGATTGTGTGGTTACCTCTAGAGTACTGATCGAATAAGCCCCTTATTTGCAATGGGCTAACATGAACGCTATGGTGCTCTTATATTTCCAATACAATATTTTTATTTCTTTCTTTCTATGTTCCTCGTGATCCTCGTATCGAGCGGTGGCATAAAGCCTGTCATTTTAAAACTGTCAATACTTATCACGCAACGTCCATTAGCAATCACACAATCAGTCACGTCACAGCGAATATTGGGCTGATAATGGATCACTATTAACCGCCAAAGCCGGCGCGGGAATTATCAACAATTGAATTGGAATATAGTTTTTCCGGCGGCCCGCCCGCTCCCCAGGCGTGCCCCGCATTCCGGCCACGTCCGCCGAATTTGATGGGATTACCCGATATAATACGCGGCTGTACTACGGTATCCCTCTCCGCATTATCCATTGGTTGATTAACTGAGTCATTATTTTAACATTTTGTGATTAAAATCGAAAATGTCATTATTAAGCCAAACCTTTAAATAAAAGAGCTAACCCGTTGTGCAATGAAACTAGCTCTATGTAAGTACAGGGTGTTCCGTAAGTCGCACGTCTTAGTGACATCGGAGGTAGACTAGCTTAGGAGGTAGACTAACATGACCTCAGTAAAAGTCGCGTGGTTTTCAAGATATGCCACTTTAAAGTTTGTCATCATCATCGTCATCATCTCAGCCGAAAGACGTCCACTGCTGGACATAGGCCTCCCTCAAGGTTTGCCACAGACCGACTGACCTAAGTTTGTACTGGCAAAGAACTTTAAACTGGCAAATCTTGAAAAGAAAATCATGCTATTTTTAGTGGGGTAATGTTAGGCTGGTTTGGTGTGGGGATGATGAGTAACGCATTTCCACTCAGTAAAAAAAAAAGGACTGGTTCAGTCCGTCTTAGGCTGGTTTACCTCCAGTGTTACTGTGACGTGCGACTTAGGACTTAGGACACCCTGTATATACTATTTTTCGTCCATTTACATGCGTAAATATGTACAGTACCTATCGGTAAGCTATCTGAGAATGCAAGATAAATATAAACGAATGTTGAGCTACATCTGTAACATAACGCGTAAAGGTGTCCGTAGCAGGCTATCTAAGGCTTCAGCGGCTCGAGCGCTGCCCGTAAGCGGCCCTCCAATCCTGAAGCGCCGCAGCTGAGCCCCGTTGAGCGGCGCTTAGGGGTAAGCTATGAGTTAACCTCTTTGGTGCTCCATGATAAATTTAATTGAAACTTAATGTTTCAAATTTTTATGACAGATTTCACTAAGCACATAACATAACAGACGATTACAGTGTTTATAGCTGACAAAATGTATGAACTAACTAACAGTCGATTAACATTTAACATCGTGTGGTGAAATTGGTACTCAATCTTTTATCAATCAAAACTTTCAAAATTTTAAATAAGGATTTGACACGAAATTCATATCAGCGGGAGACGAAAGATGGAGTTTTTTAAGTAAGAGTACCTATATGTACTGGATTTAACATTTTACATAGACATACCGACAAACATGTAAAAAAATAGCCAAATCGATCGAGCAGTTCTCAAGTTGATTTCAATCATATAGTGTACTCGCAGATAGATGTTTAATAAATAGCTTGTAACAAAACCATCGCCCGTAGCTTCTGAGCTCTCACGGCCGCACTCAGAGACGTCAATTATTTTTCAAGTTTCATTAAAGTTGCTGTGTCTTATTCAATAGCAATAGCAATGAAAGTGACGGCAGCAACTTTAATCAAACATTAAAGTTCATTGACGTCTCTGAGTGCGGCCGTCAGACAGACAGATGCCTTATCGGTCTCACAGTAATCCCTGGGCCACACCGGATGCGTTGCGTAGACGTGCACGTGCGCGTTCGCGTTCCACTGCGTTGTATAGTATGAATCCTCACATGAGGACGCAGCTATACAACGCAGTGGAACGCGAACGCGCACGTGCACGTCTACGCAACGCATCCGGTGTGGCCCAGGCTTAAATAATGATTCAGTTTGCGCAGTCGTTGTCCGAGACGGTTTTGTTCTGCAGCCGCTAGCGACGGCGCGGCTCGGCCTGCGCTGGCGCCAGAGCCGACCGGGTGATGCAGCTGGAAGTGCCGACAGGATCTCCGCTGTTCTTCACGTAAACACCGTTTGAGCTTGATAATCTGTTGCTCATTCTTTACATGAAAATCTTGTCTAAAAATGAATTATTAAACAAAAACTTTAACTTTTATAGATTAATTTGTTCTCGATATTGAAGGTAAACTTATTGATATCAATTAATGAATAAGTAGTGATTAAAACTTAATAAAATCCGACCTTAACTAAATCAAATGAAAAACTCAATACTGAAACCCTCCAATGTTTACACAAGTAGTTTTCCAATCGCATAAGAAGTATGAAAATAAATACATAGTTATTATGGAAAGAAAAAAAAAAGAAAGAAAGAAAAACATTTATTCGTGTTATGGCGTTGGGCGGCTGATCTGATGATGGAAGGAAGGTAGCAGCAATACTCCCGCTGTGCGCTTAGACCCGCCGAGCGAGGCCCGCCACCTACAGTCAACAACCTTAATTGTTGAGACACTGTCGCAACGTAATTTCTTTCTCATGACTTGACGCTGTCATTATAGCAAGGTTTTATAGCAGTTCAACCATAAAGTTGTTGACCTAACTGTACTCGCCGCACGCTAGCCGCGTGTGAAGCCCCGCCTTAACAGAGTAACTCGCGCTGCTCCCCAATATAAAAATGCAGTATAAGAGTATGAACTCCTTATGCGTATATTGCTTTTTTGCTACGCGCTCGGCCAGGCGATCATCGAATTTGAATTTACATGCTGTTCCGAGTAGTTATGATTTATCGGCCAAAGTCGAGCTGGGCCGGCGCCGGCGCCGCGCCGAGCTGGCGAGTCACACGCTGATTCACTGCGCTTAAACAAACTATTATTAAATAAGTTCCGGGCTTATTGGAATTGCAATAATGTAATATTAAGAATATTTTGGATTTTGTAGCGTGTAACTTAAATACGAGTATGTTCTGATACCCATCCGTAGAGTCGTTTTGAAGCTCGCTCGAAGTATTATTTTTTTACGCGACCGTCGACCGTCGACCGGCTAACAAGAAGGGAAATGTTCTCACCCACTGCCCCAAAAAAAGGTAATCTTTTAAATTTTTAAAAGTTCTTTGTTCCCTTTCGTAGAAGCCAAAACAGATTTTTACGATTGAGAAGTAAGATTAGTCTTGGCTTCGCGAATGTCACAAGGTACTTTAATTTAAAAAATGTTTATTGGCGGATCTAAAAGCAAATAATGTGTGTGACTCGTTAAAACCATGCAGCCGGGTTTTCAAAGGTTTCTTTTTGTTAGACCGGTAATTATTTCCACAAGGCACGACCCGACCGAGCGGTTTCCTTGCGGCCGTACCTATATAATATAAACTGCACATGAGCCGTGGAGCCGGTCGCGACGCGGCCCGGTTATTGCAGACGCGTCATTTTCTCCCGTCACTGCGCCGGACACACCTCCACCCCTTTCACGTGCGAGTAAATACAAGTGTATTTACGAGGTTTTGTGCCGAGAATGTGGGAACCGCGAAACGTATAACGCTTCTCGCCGTTTACTACATACACCCTTAATTGTCAGTTTCGTAATAACAACGTGAAAAGTCGGAGGAGATGGCCCCTTCTCCACTTTGTAGCCAATCTGGCGTCTATATTGTAACATATTGTTGACGTCGTGGTAGCTCTTATTCACTTGACTATACGAGCTACTGTATTATTTTATTACACTACCGAAGTAAGATGGGCTAAAATGGAACCTGATTTGCCCTATTTACGACCGTAATTATGAAAATAACAAAGTTATTTTACAGTTTTTTATTTTAATTTTATGGCTATTGTTGTCTTCTGATTGTTACTTTCAAATTTACTTGCCGTTGACCTTTACGTATTTTTCTCTTTCACTATTAAATATGATATTTATAACAAAAGTCAAATGTTTTCTTCAACGCACTCCCCGTTTTAAGGTTCTGGCAGAATAACAGCGTTGTGATTGCTCTGCATCGCAACACAAGCTGAGTCAGACCCTTTTCATCCACAGACAGTGCTGGCTCCTACCATACCTACACATTTAATTTGAATTGTCTAAATAGTTACATGCTTTTAATAGCACATTTTCTGTAACTATGTTGTTTCAGCTGTGTGTGTGCTGAATAAATTGTTTTTCTTTCTTTCTAAACTAATTTACGTCACTTTTTCGTCTTGAAGCCCAGCTACCTAGGCAGCGCGTCTGTACTGCATGTTCGTTTAAGTAATGCGTTTAAGTAATGCGAATATTAAGCACTTCGTATATTTATGCTTTACGTTCGTAATTAGTTACCGCAGCAATCGAGCAGCGGGCAGTAAACCGCTAACGACCAGCAGGACGTCGCCGAACTTCGCCGGCCATCGCCGTCGTATAAATATTTGTTGTCCAACGTTTATTGTCGGTTGTTAATGTTATTCACGAGGACTGCGTCACGCGCGCCGGTAATTGGCCGGCTCACCGGCGCCGTTATAGTTCTCAACGGCGACAACGATTTTAAGAATCGAACCGTCGTTACTTTCACCGTATGAAAACGCGTTTATTCTACAATAAAATCGGGAAAGAAATATTCATATTTGTACAATCACATAACTGAGGATGAGTCAGAGTACAAGGGTGTACGCTAAAACTCACGCAGGAGCATGCTTGGTGGGTCTGTATTGAAAAATAGTATGAGCAGCGCACTCCGGCCTCTGTATTTTTAACCGACTTCAAAAAAGGAGGAGGTTCTCAATTCGACTGTATGTTGCTTTTTTTTTTGTTTTTGTTTTTTTTTTTTTTGTATGTTTGTTACGCGATTACTCCGTCAATTGTGGACCGATTTTGAAAATTCTTTTTTTGTTTAAAAGGGTATACTTCCGAGGTGGTCCCATTGTCACGAAATCAGAATCTGATGATGGGATCCATGAGAAATCGAGGGAACTCCTCAAAAGTTATAGGCACACATACAGCGATTTTGGTATTAACTGCAAGACCTTAAGAAATTGCATTACAAAAGCACCTCTTGGCGACGAGGAACTGATGATGAAGACCAGAGGTGACCACCGGAACTGGCTTAGTCGTAAGTGATTGACGCTAGCAATGAGATTTCTTTATTAAGACTATGAAGCTAGTTTTATACTCATTATAACACATATGGTGAAGTGCAACTGATGGTGAAGTATCGGGAGAACTCCTCAATGATTAACGGGCCTGCATCTTGGGCAGCGACATTTTGTTAAGGGTGATGAGAGATTGGTATTAGGCTATTGTTTCTTAATGTGATGTTTATGTGCTTTAGTTGTACGTACCTATTCGGCACTAAATAGGCTATTCCTAGGACTCCTATGAGGCTGGTTTTTATTTAACGCTTTTTAGTAGGTTTTTTAAGACGGTTTTATTTTTTTGTATGTAAAAGTCCGGAGCGGGCGCCCGCTCCGTGCACCCGCGCGTCGGTCACGTTGTAATCCGTTACAGAGCCCTTAGCCAAGATGCCCATCCCTAACTAGCGTTTCTATTCGTTTAGTTTTTAAACCAATCGCGTCATTGGTAGATCACGTCATACGGAGAGTCACGTGATCTACCAATGACGCGATTGGTTTAAAAATGAAACGAATAGAAAGGCTAGTTAGCGATGGGCATCTTGGCTAAGGGTTCTGGTAACTTTAAAAACAACTAGCAAATTATCTAAACGTATGTCACGCGGACGAGGTCGGGTACCAACGTTTAACTCTCCGAGCGCCATCAAACACAGCCTTGCTTGTAAAAGGCTAAAATTCCCATCGTTCTGGCGAACAAAGCCGCCGTCAGCCGGATTTCACGACAAATTGAACGTTTGGACAAGTTCTACAAACGAGACCGCGGCGTCCGCCAATACGTTTTCCGACAAAAAATTGGACCTAGCTTTCTTTTGTTCATAAATTTTTTATCCTTATTTGCCTTTGAAACTGTGCAACGACAAAAAACATTTTCCAATTTGGATACTGCCTTAAATAGATAAAAGAAGCATTACACTCGTAGGAGATGTTTATGTTACAATAATGGACATAAGGATTTAAAAGACGGGTCATTTGTGTGTTATTATTTATTTCGAAGTTTTGTTGGTTCGTCGTCTCGAATGTTTTTTGAATTCCACTCTTAAAAGTACGAATTGAGATACTTAATCAGAAGACAGATTATTTGCTCGCCTGCACGGGAGCCGGCGCCGGCGGTCAAAGCTCGGGCAGATTCAAACATGCAAATGAGTCCACGCGGCCTACTTTTGGCTTTACAACGGACGAGTGCACCTCAAAATAGGAAACCAAAAAGCTGTGAAAAGTGTTGATGCATCGCGCGCGGCGTGATGCATGGAGTGGTCGCCGCGAGTGGCGCGGGCGCAGCGGCTAATCAAAAGAGACGACTTTGACGCTCAGCGAGAAGATCGCTATCGACACACGAAACTGAAATGTGGAAACCTTGGTTCAAACAGCGACACCAGCACTAGGTACCTACTAACCTAAAAGTGCTAATACATTTCACAAAATGGAGTCCACCGCTAATTTGCGGATTTAAATAGAAGTGTTACTTATCGAGCTCTAAGTATTTAGTAAATGCATAGGTAATTTTATACCATTTTGTCCTTGCAGCTTAGTAGCGATGTTAAAGTGACAAGGTCAATAAATATCAGTCACATTTAACCTCTGCGTTCATAAACCCATCTTTTACTTACGTAAAACCATTCATAAGTTAAAGTAGGTATGTGTAATTGCTTGTTATGACCTGATATTTCAATTTTCATTGTCTCTTATAAGATTAGCGAAGATGCTCCAAAGTCATTGCAGATATTTAGGATCTATTAGGTATTAGATGTATCTGTTGGTCTCTGCAGCGTCTGCTTGTGCCCCCCCCCCCCCCCCCCCCCCCCTTCCCCGCCTTCCTCCCGCCCGCGAGCCGCTGCAGCTGCACGTCGCCGGCTGTAATGCACGCCGGCTCGTATATTTCATACTTCTTTCATACTTTGTTTACGTTTTCCGGGGAGGAGGATTACATCTCGCTCGCACGCTGCACTTACAAGTGAAATGGAAACAATCGTCTCTGTATATTTGCGGTGCGCTGATAACTTTAATGGAGATTTATTAATATTCCGTATTTCCCGTGAACGCGGCTCGCCGTTCCCGGTTTGTTCTCAGTTGAATTTTACTTCGTCAGGGTTCAATTTGAATCACATGCAGATGATGGTAGATACTGAAGTGTAGTCGCGCGGCGTTGGCTGCGCGCCAGGCAGGGCTTGATTTAACATTAAAAAGTTGCTATTGCTAACTTTACCCGCTGATCGACAGGTAACGTTAGCAAAATATATCGTTAAAATTTTGTTATTATATTTTAACAAAAAATGTCTCGACGGCTTTCTCTAATGTTAGTGCGTAATAAGTAGAAACAATCGGTTACGTAGCAAAACATCTAAAATCAAATGTTATAAGTTCGTTTTTGATATGATCAAAATATATGAAGTCAAATTGCATAATAGGTATACGATATTAATAACATCTTTTATCATAAAATTAAAATTTCTTCCGCGGAGCTCCTGTTTTTGAGTGTTTTGGCCCTTCGGGCCAGCTGAAAAGCTAACATGACCTAAACCTGCTTCATATTAATGATAATAACTTTGACCATTATTGATAAACGCACTTTCTGGATTTTGATTTTTAGATGTTTTGCTACGTAACCAACAATCAAGTAGGAATATTCAATAACGTGGTAGATCTCACTGTAGCATTACGAACACAATCAATGAAGAAATCATCCCGGGTGCCGAGCAGTCGCCTCCCGCGGGCTGAGGCTCAAAACGCAATGAGTAAACTCCGCTCTTAAGCAGGAGTCGTCTTCGACTAATAGCATGTGATGCATTATCAATTCAATTTTGTTTATTGAACTCTACATAATAAAAAGACGACGTCGGATTTGATTTTAGATATATGCCATCAATCAAACCACTGGGATGCGCTGCGACAGGAACGCTCTCAGAAGACTAGTAAACTGAAGTTCAACGCATTTTTTCAAAGAACCCAATAACCAAGTCACGGCAACAAAATGCAATCTCCAAAGGCCACAGGTGATAACCTGCAACTAACTGATAACTGAACTCATAACGTCGAGGCTATTAATAAACAAATTCATGCCAATGTCATCAAAACATCCAACAAAAACAACTAGGGTTCTTTTAAAAAGTTTATTGACCATATTCACCAAACCTCTCGTCGAGGTCGTCGCCCCAGAACAGGCTGTCGGGCAGCTTCTCGCAGATGAAGCTGTAGGGTTGCTCGCACCAGAGGTCGTCCAGCTGGCCGGAGCGGTACACGCCGCCGCAGAACTGCCCGCCGGTCGCGTTGTTCGGCTCCCCGCCCTGGAACCTGCTGTACCCGGCCTCCTGCAGAGTCTCACCTACAACACAAACAGCTGTGAATACTCTGCTTCAGGTTCATGCGGGAGTTGATACGGGTTCTGCTCGTTCTACTTTAACAACAAATAACTGCAAATAGCTGTTGTGATCTTTACAGGTTTGCTGGTGATCTCGGAATGGTAATATAGGAATGGTACTATAACACATTCGCTGCCACGCAGTGCTACGCGCTACGCTCGTAACCGATTCCAGCGTTTTTCCGCTTTGTAGCGAAAACTGCCTACGAACAGAAAACCCGACTAGCGGGTTGCTGGCGCTGAATGTGATAAAGATGATGATGATGAAAAATAATTATGCAAAACAATATAGACCCCGCACACGACCTCGATACCCTTCTCTAGCGTCTCCATTGCGTGTACAAACTATGGACGTTTTTAAGATTTCCCTCACCGTGCACAGTGCGCCAGTCGCCGTGCTCGTTCCAGTCGTGGAAGCCCACGTAGACGATGTCCTTGCCGAAGAGCGAGCGCGTGGGGATCTTGTGCGCGGGGTAGCGCGCGAACAGCTCGCGCACGGCACCCGCCTCGGACTCGTTGTTGATCACCACCAGATGTGCGCCTTCCGCCGCGCACGCCATATATGCGCGCGACCACGTGCGCTCCGTCGTGTGGAACTTGTAGCACGAGCCCGTTTGCGCGTTCAAAGTGTATTCTAGAAATATTTCGATGTTAGAAAACGTTTTTGCTTGCATCGCTTTTACATAAAACTGTGTGGTATAGGATCTAAAAGAACAGGCTCTTGCTCAAAACATTCTGGGAAATAGACGCGTTTTGGGACACGTAATCTATGTCCACTTAAGTACAGCATTTGCCTGATATATGAAAGCGAACAAAGTAGTTTGTTTTTCAATATATTGCGCGGTGTAAGAGTCCCTCAAGGATCTATTCTTATCCCAATCTTACTTGTTTGTAAAAATAATAATAATTAAATATTTTGGATAATGCCATTAAAAGCTGTTACGTCATTTCAAATATAATAAAAGTATTTATCGTTGAAAAGAATTTACCGGTTTCAAATGAGAAATATACCATTGTCGAAGGTTCCGCAAGCGTTGAGCAGCTGGCCGGGCTTCTTCTTGCGGAAGCAGGCGTAGGGGAAGGGCTCGGCGCAGCTGACATCGGCGAGCGCGCCGTCGGGCCGCAGCAGCAGGCACTGCTCGGAGTCGCGCGCGTTGTCCGGCTCGCCCGCAGCCCAGCGGTGCTGGATGCGCGCCAGCGGCGTGCCTGTGGGACTTATTCACTCAGGGTAACAGTTTATATAACGTTCTCCTCTGCGTGTTTGCTGCAAATATCGTTTAAATTATCAAGTACATTTTTATCAAAACAACAACCCGCTTTTTATAACCTGGTTCATATCGTATGTACCATCGGTATATTCTTAACTAAAACTAAAATTAGCTCTTGAAGTGTGGAACAAGAGAAAGACCCAAAACACAATATCCCAATAGTAGCACAGGCCTTAACATTGTGGCGAACCTTAAGGAACCCGATATCCAGTACCAGGGACCAACGTCTTTCGGCAGATATGATGTTGATTGTTTATGTATTAACCAATCTTCCGCTTATGCCCCTACTACTCCAAGAAGTAATTCCTCGTACCCTCGACGGAGGAGAAGTCCCCGCGCGAGAAGGTGGCGTGGATGCCGGTGTAGATACCGCAGTCCTCGGCGCCGCCCGCGCGCATCACGGCCCTCAGCGCCGCCGCCAGCTGCGCGTCCAGCGGCGATGCCAGCGTGCCGCCTGCGAGACGCCAGTTCACATCAGTCGGAGTGGAAGGAAACAATCAAGATAACACATCAGAATTGCTTGCAGACAATGCTTTAACAACAAGTTAAACATTGGCACTGTTAAAATAATGATCTAAGATAATAAGTTCACTTCACTTTCAATAGATTTTTGTTTTGTTGTAGCAAGTCGAGCCAAATTGGCTGAGGCTTATTATTGCAAAAGGCAGGTTTACAACTGAACTGGAATGACAGCATTAAGCAGGAATTCTTGAAATATTAGTAGCACCAGATGTCCGTCGCATAATATCTACAGCGTTAAGACCAAGACGTGAGCAGCCTCATCCGTGCGGGAAGCGTGGCAGCAGTTACCTTCGAGATGGCAGCGCAGGCGCGCCTCGTGCCAGTTGGCGGGCACGCGGTGCAGCTTCAGCCAGCCGCCCACTTCCGTGAAGAAGCGGTAGTCGGTGCGGTACCGCGCTCCGTCTGGAGACCACAAACTTGTTTCGTTTAATCAAGGACTAAGATAATAAATATCTTTAATCTTTTTTTACCGACTCCAAAAAAAGGAGGAGGTTCTCAATTCGGTTGATTTTTTGTATGTATACTGTAAAATGTTCAGTTAAAATTATACTTAAAATAAAATTAACTAATTGACATTTTTTTTTTAGATTTACGTCTTTATAAAATTTTGTGTCTAATCTGAATAACTGATATAATTAAAAAAGTTTTTTCAGAAACTAGACTTACAACTGATATTAGCTGTAAGTGGAAATACGTTGCGATTTCAAGAATATATAATAAATGAAAATCTCAACACCAACTATAAAACGAAATATTAAAGTAAAGGAAAAATACAATATTTAAGGACTCACCTAGCGATACCACGGTGAGCAAAAGCATTGTTAGCGGCCACAACCTCATAATTAATAATATAATAATTCAATTAGAATATTTTAATGTATCGGCAGACGCGTCGCGTGCGCAGGCCTCGGTGCTGCCGGTAGAGCAGCGACACCGAACTGGAGCTTTAGAAATTGAATCTGTCGCAGAAAAGACGCAGTAGGTAAAAAATGTTATCAGCGCGAATAATCCAGTAAATTTACGGATGCCAGTATGGTGAAACGGAAATAATGTATAATAGCTGATTTTTCTTGTGCATCGGATATATTATAATTCTAGTAATTAGGTAGAAACATAATCCAACTAAATATGGGTCAATAATTTATTTAAAAATAATTAAATTTAAAAAATCCTGAAAATTTTGTTAAAAATATTTTTTTTTTTTCATATTGCTTACTTAATATTTGATCTATAATATTCAAGATGAATCGCACAAAAATAATTAAGAATGTTTAATTTATATTCAATTAGAGTAGCATATTGTTTTCATTTTGCATATTTCCGTATTTAAAAATCGTAATTGGCTATAGTTTTCTTCATTCCTAGTTGATTCCAATAAACATAAACGTTGAAAGCAAACCATACAATAGATAATACCGGAAGGTGGGTGTTATGGTGGTAAATAATATTTCTTTATAAAAAAATGCAAATTGATCAGTTGTTTTTGGGATTTACAATACCCGTACTACTTATTTCGTAAAATAATATAAAAATCGATTTATAAAATTAATTGCTACTAATTTATTTATAGTTGGTTCCAAATAAGCTGACGAGATTCCACTTGAACGTAAACAATAGGGATAATTATTTTTTTTTTTTAATAAACAAGAGCCTCATAAAACTATTTGTATTTTGAAGTGAGGTGTTTTGGCGTTATCTTGTTTTGTACTACGCTACAACCACCACCATATCTTGATACTTTTCAATTATTATGGATACATTTATTTGAGATTAGTTTGTTTTTCAAGTCGCAGGAATAAAATACAATATTATGATGTTATTTATGTTATGATATGTTATAATTATATATTTAATGATTTATTAAAATCAATAAATATATAATTATAAGAGATATTAGTGAAAGGTTAACATGTTATTCAGATTTAGAGCTTGTTTCCGTGTCTGAGTCGCTCCCAACATTTATTACATTTTGATTAATACTGAACTGAACACCTCAAAATTAAAAAAAAAAACAATTGAGCAATATCTAAATTTGCTAAAAATAAGAAAAGAGAAAGTGTCATGATAGTTAGAAGTACAGCCCATTGCAAGTGTTTACAAAAAAAATACCTGGGTGCACATAATCCTATTGTTGTTGCTAATGACGGTCTCAAGTGGAATTTCGTCAGCTTATTTGGAACCAACTTTACAAACACCGTTACTTTAAATTTGGCGCGCACGAGCCGGCGAGCCAACGCGATTGGTCGGTTGCGTGGAGCGGGGTGGAGAAGCAGCGCGCATCGCAATGCAAAGCTTCGTATGAGACGGGGGCACAAGATAGGTACTCGTCGTGTCTAGTTTAATTATTACCAGTGATCGGAATAGGTTGAATTATTTTACGTACTTCACGCAAAAGCACATAATAATAGAGTGGTTACAACCGGGTAAATGATTGGATTCCGGATTTCCGGTATTTTTCTGATGCTAATCGTAATGCTAAATATACGTATATTTACGCACAGTAGGTACGGGATATTTTATGTTACTTTATGTATTAAAAGGGGCCTGTAACTCATTTCTTTTGTCAAAAGGGTGTTATTTTGACACCAGTTTTAAATTATTTTCATCCTTTGCAATACGATTATAGGCCCGTCTTTAATTTAAAAAACTTTTCTCTAAAACCTTATTTTACCGAGATAAGGAATCCGAAAGTATAAAGTATATTTGTGTCTTTTTATTGGAGTTTTAGTAAATAACATGACATGTAGCATTATGTGATTAGGTTTTGGTCATTACATAAAATCGCTGACATTTTAGCTTTCAGAAAATACATTAAAGTGTATTAAAAAAAGGCAAATTATTTTTTTATGTCTTTTTAGGGTTCCGTACCTCAAATGAAAAAAAAACGGAACCCTTATAGGATCGCTTTGTTGTCCGTCTGTCTGTGTGTCTGTCAAGACCCTTTTTCTCAGGAACGCGTGAAGGTATAAAATTGAAATTCGTATCAAATACTTAGGTCTGCAATCCCTTGAACCAGTGATAAAATCAAACATCTAAGTCAAGGCAATCAAAAAATACGGCCGTTTATGCCGCATATCGAATGGAATCTCAAGGGAATCAAAACCTATAGGGTACTTCCCGTTAACTTAGAATCATGAAATTTGGCAAGAAGCAATGTCTTATAGCAGAAGTAAAGGAAAAAGTCCGAAAACCGTTAATTTGTAGTTACATCACTAAAAAAAATTAACCAGTGTAACCTGACACTCACTAAGTACCAAAGTACATACTTATTGCGTGTCAGTTTATACTGGACTTGGTTTATATTGTATTTGCCTGATTTACAAACTATTTACATACGTACAAGTTTGTGCGGAACCCTCGGAGCGCGAGTCCGACTCGCACTTGACCGGTTTTTTTTTCGAACATGTTCCGCAATTTTGAAAAAAAAAACAATGTTCAAATATCTCAGAAACTAATAATTTTCGGCTAGGGTACTACATGACCTAATTTGCTCCAAATGAGCTCTACCATGCCTTCTTAAAAGGATTGTATCGAATATCCAGTCACCCTGTATATAACCGGAGCCATGTATTTTGCTGATTTAGTGACTTTCCGTGTAAATATTTTGTTAGATTTCACCTTTTATTCATTATAGACAAAATATTATTTTACTTAGACACAAAAATTACAATTACAAATTTTATTTGATTTTTAATTTGCATTTATTTGACAGTATATTTATATACCTACTTCCGGGTGGAAAGTTTGTAGGATTCGTGAATATATTGTCTTAGAATATCTTATAAAAGTGGAGTAAAAAAAATCAGGCTATTATAAATTAACATTTTAAAAACCGTAAAATTACTGGATTAGAAGGACGTCGCGGCGGCGGTTATCACCATAGAGTACATTGAATATTACGTCATTATAGGTTACGTCTGACCGCGATGTATCTACTTGTCCAGAACATTGTCCACACAGAGATAGCCGTCATTATTGCATAATCATTGCCCATCTTGGCCTGACTCTCTCTTTGTTGATAGTTAGTTGACAGATAAGGGATTTGAAGAGCCATATTAATCGTTTGAATAATTATGTATGTACAGATGTAGTGCATAATTAGTTTCCATCGTGTTTTATCGGAAAAGTTCGTATTTATCGTGCTCTCTCAATTAGCTTCAGTACCCATCATACCACCGTAGGGGTAGGTATATATAGAGTGGCTATTACGCCATTCAAATATTCGCTGTAGTTTTAGTTATATTTACGGTTTACGTACATAACGTTTGTATTATCATGCCGAAACCTCAAAATAGAAGAAAACGCTTAGGGCCTCCAGTCCAGGAAATTATATTTAACATATACCTGTATTTTTATCAGATAAGATAAGATAAGATAATATAAGATAAGATAAGATAATATAAGATACGATAATATAAGATAAGATAAGATAAGCTTTTATTGTCAGACTGTGTACATTGATGTTACATGTCATAAATTTAAAGTTCCAACAGTTTGCCCATTTCGGACGTACAATAATTTTACATTGAAAATATCTATTCTAATAATTTACAGAAAAAAAATCATTTAAATTGTAGAAGCAGAAAATAGCAAATTCGGAAATAGCAATGATTCTCAATATTTTGGCAAAGTTCAACATTGAATTTCAGATGCAACGGGCATTTCTCGGCCTACAATTAGAAAAGTAATAAACAAGGAAGAAGATAACAATAAAAATTGAAATTAAAATCCAATTAATGTATTAGTAGTGGATGATGCTGCTTATCACAATAAATATGTGTAACGCCCACCCAACTCTAATACAGCAAAGCCGCTAATGATAAACTGGTTAGAAAAATATAATATTCCCTTTGATCCATCATTAATCAAGGTACAACTATATGAAATTATTTGTCGTCATAAAGAAGACTGTGTAGAATATTCAATAGACAAGATTTTACATCAACATGGACACACAGTGTCAACCCGTCAGGCGTCCGGAGGACACACGGTGGGCACTAACGATTTTGGCGGGTAGCGTCCGGATGACAGACGGTGGTCCATAACTATAAGTGCGTTGTCTTTAGTAATTTTTCTTTATGATTATTTGTGATTGGCACACCTGCAAATATTTTTTCAACCTGTCACAGCTATCGCTTTTTACAAATTCGATTTTTAACCAATAGAAATAGAGTATTAAAAAATAGAAATAAATGAAGCCCCGGCGGATTGCGCCCGCTGAACGTTAATTGAGAAATGTCATGTTGCGCAAATAAATAATGATTGCGAAGTAATTATGTGTTTTGTTATAGTAATGTTATGTAAAATCAACGCGTAAACAACTAAGCTTCAATGTAGTGTATGTGCAACGTGGTTTTTGTGCAAAATTTAGTGTTATTTGTGTATGTGAAATGTGAGTGGCGGAATAATAAAAAAATAATATGTTAAGAAAAAAAAAATTCTAATTACAAGTGACGTCATTACAGCATATAAAATCGGATATAAAATGTATCAACCTTTCTAACGGCATATAACACGATTGCGTCTTCCGATTGAGATCCGAGTTTTATCGATGGAAACCTATTATTCACTATACCTGTACGGGAATTCGCAACTCTGTCAACATGCAAATTCCAACTCCCAACTCAAAAAGATCGGACGCTGCATACGTGTGGTAAAAAGAAGGTGCTCCAAGGTACTCTGGGCCTTTTCTTGTACTTACCTCGAAGGAAAAATGTTGTTACCACGATTTAGATTGAAAGGTGAACGTTAAAGAGCGCCTCCCGTCGTTTCCCGGAAGGCCTCCAGCTTCCAGCCGGAAGTCTGTGCCGGGCTCCCGTCGCAGCTCAAGCTTGAAAGAGCTGCTGGGAGGGATAGGTCGGTATATTATAATACAGTGTGTACAACTAAAGCTTGATTAAGTATTTTGCAGAGAGATGGTGGACAGTCATAAATTATGTGGGTTTTATTATTTAGAAATACGGGTTGATGTAGGTGGATGCAGGAATCTCCCCTCAGTACATACTAAACAGGGACAAATGTCAAATACTTTGAGAAAATTGTTTGAGATTTTTTTTTAAATGACAGCATCAAGCGCAATATTATCTTAGGTGAATGTGGGAGTGCGATTATGTAGTTGTTATCAGGCTGTCCTTGCCCGACAGGCACAACACCGCCAAGGTAAGATCGCGTGTCGTCTGCAAATAGCTGCAATCAACATTCAAAGGCGTTTGTTTTATGACACCGTTTTGATTACTCGCATTAGCTTCAGTTTAACCTCCGTAAGCTTGCTCGATGATTCCATTTATTAATCTTCAAAAACAGTTTACCGAATAAAGATAGCGAATAAAGATAGTCCCTCGGTGATATATTCGGATCTGCTAAAAATATCCGCCTCGATCCTAAAATGCCTGTACGTTTCAACGTTGTGTATTTTTTGACAACGCGGTAAGCCTAATTGGTAGTGTCCCTGCTACGAAGCTAGCGGTTCCGTGTTCGATGCGCGCGGTATGGCCAAATACTTGTGTGATTAGTATTTGTTCCTGAGCCTTGGATGTTGTCTATTAATTCCCTTGAATTAATAGACAACGTCCTTATATACTTATCTATATACGTATGTTTAACGTTGTCTAGTACCCATAGTACACAAGCCTAGAGCTAGTTTGGGACTTGGTTGGGTTGTGTCTTTGTGGCTGAGTTGAGTTGTGTTTTATTCGTTAATCATCCCGAAATCAAAGTTTGCAAACATGTTATCGAAATGTACTGAAAAATATTAAAAGGTCCTCGAGATAAAGTCCTCGGAATTCAAATTGTTTAAAAAGTTAACAAAATCGGCCGTTCCTCCTGATTTCCTCCGAATGTTTTATTTAATTTCCTACAGCATAAATACCAATTCTCGTTATGAATTATGCAAAATTCTAACCTCAGTGGTGACGTCACTATTTACATAACAATGAACGACATTCACTACCAATGCAAATTAAAGCACGATTATACGAAACAATAGCAGAATGATTCAGGACGTTTCCGAATGGTTTTGAATTACCATACACAGGTAATCCATATAATGTCATCATACAAAAACGTACGTACTCGCGCACCGAGGATTCCATATCGTTCGACTCATACTTTTCCGGTTTTAATTATTTGTTGTTTTACTTTAGGGATTCCGAAACCGGGTTATCTATTGCGGTTCAAAAGACACAGGCTCTTCAAACTCATGAGAGACGGACGGACGGACAGCGTAGACTTAGTAACAGGGTCCCGTTAAGCATCCTCTGGGTATGGAACCCTAAAAACAGCTTTACATTATGACAACACAAGACGCAACAAGAAGAACCAAGTTCTGCGGAGCGCAGTGTACCTCTCCTTCAAGGCGGATGTTCAGTTTCAGGCTTAAAGTATACTAGGCCAATGCATATTTACAAGTACCGCGCAAAAACTTGCGGGCTAGCTTACTATACAAATATGGCGGGTTTCACGAAGAGATAGGGTTCGGTTTGTGCTGGCAGAAGGGCGGTGCATTAGCGGTCCGCGGGCGCCGGCGAAGTTGTTTGAAGCCGCGGCGAGCGAGCGGCGCGAGGGCCCGCGGCCACGTCGCGGCGCCACGCGACCGTTTTAGCACTTTTGATGAAACTCTCCGGCAAGTCTCAAACTCATCGCAAGTTATAATGGTGGATGTGCCTGCGCGCTACCATGTCGTGAACTGCGACTAAGTATGACGCATGAATTTAGTTTCCGCGGGTGCATGATTTGTATCGCAGGGAAGTGCAGCGGCCCGGGGAACACCGCAAGAGTAAAATAGTCGCAACAACGTGAGCTGCTCTACTTCATTAACTTCTTACGCATGCCATTATGTAAATAAACGCTAATATTTGTAACTCAAATTATGTGTTTGCCCTTTTGTTTGTTTGGGTGTTGAAATAATTAAACACTCTGCGTAAATAATACAATGAATGCGTGATATTGCGGCATATATTTTTATTTTATACATTAGGTACATACAAACACTCATCCTAGGGTCAGGAAGACATCCCGCCGCCGGGCGGCGCCGGCGTGACGCTGCAGAGCTCCCACTCCGCAAATTGGTCGAGGCTGAATAGCCGCCGCCGCCGTTACCTTCATACGAGTGCCCACTCGGCGGCTGCGGCCGGCGCGTGCGGCTCCCAACACGTGCTTACTGAAGGAAGCGCACGCAGCCACGGGTTCTATTGAATAACTTGATTTGATAACGATTTGACCTCTCTACTAATAGTTTGTTTCTTGTTTTATACACGTTACTCGTTATTTTAAAGTTTCTTTTATTTAGCCTAATACTTAGACTTTAGTTACATAATAAATATAGCTAAAGCAGTAAAGAAACTACGAACAAACGTTTGAAACGTCGCACTCACACAGACGCGCCTCAACCATTCGTCTCGACGGGACTGCCATGTCCGCTTAGGGGTATCGTTGAGACGTGTGACTGCCACGTTTTAAACGTTTGATCGTAGTTTCTTTACTGCTTTAGCTATTTTTATACTGTGTTTTAGTGGTGGTAGTGGTGATTACGTAATATAACCAAGTTGTTGAGCTGCGTCGTCACAGAAGCGGTTGTAACAGGAAAGCCGAGTCTGCCTGTAACTGGGTAAACACCCTGACTTTCTTCTCTACGCATATTTATTTATGTGGTTCGCCAACAGATATTACACCGTAAGCTTAATATTAAATACACGTGAAGAGAAGAAGATCAGGGTGTTAAGCTTATGGAGTCGTATTTGTTGGCCAACCAAATAAATAAAATTAAAAATATTGAATGGACCACCTAATGGGTTTTCAAATGAAATGATAATGATCCTTGGAGTTCGAACTCGTGAAAACAGAGACACGAGTAAGAAAAGGGAGTTAGTAGTATACAGCTGCGTGTTCCGCGACACTCCTCCTAGACGTGTCTCACTCATCTAAACAGTAAACAATATGGTAAATAATAATATAAATAAATAAATATTTCGTTGAATTCCACTGCTCTGTGTACAATTACACCTAAAAGCAAAGAAAACGGGTTCCTGTACATACAAAGTTCTGAACATTTACGAGTACATACATTACAGAACCAGTACATTTGTTTCAGAAATTTTACAATCGATTTTGTAATGCAGTATAAAACGGTTCGGCACATATTCCGTTCATGCGCCGCCGCAGACTTCCGCCCTTTTGGTTCTAGCGGAACCCCAGCGCTGCAGTCTCCGCAGCGTGGTGCTGAGTCAGCGCCTTTTCATTCACACGACACGTGGCTCTCAACCACATCATATTGTTGTTTTCTTTGCCCGTTTTATATTTAGCTTCGTTGTTCATGTTTTACATATTTTTCATGTTATTCTGTTTTTACTTTATATTTATTTGTGTGTTGGATGAATCAAGTTTTGGATTCAGCGGTGTTTGATATTGAAGCTTTATAAACCCGCTCGTAGCGGTCACGTAGCGGCGCTACGCCGTAGCGTGTTGTAGTTGTAGCACTTGATCCCGCCGCGGCGGGTGCAGCGCGGCGGCTGTTTGCATTTTATTTTTCAAATCTGTTTCATTGTACGGAGTTTCTCTGTTTATCCCGTTGGGGCTTGTTCCCTGCTCAGTGTGTCTCGTTCTTCCAAGGCTTGTTAGAAAGGATAGAGACACGGATTGTGTTGAATGTGAATCGCATTCGGCTGCAGCGGCGTGCTGCGGAGTTGATTAAGTAACTTGTTCGTACGCTATAATGTTCGTTATTGCCCAAACTTATTTAACTCGCAGTGCGGTGCGCGGCGCTCTGTGTTCGGCGCGACGCGAATATATTCCAGCCGGATGCCAGCTCTCATAACGATAACTTTTACCCTTACTAATACATTATAAATGCGAAAGTGTATGTTGGTCCCGTTCTCTCGGCTTAACGCCTAACCGGCTCATATAACATTTTAGAATAAACGACTTCTACGCTGACGACAAAACCTAGTAAGATAAAAAAAGATTTATTACTTACTCGGCTTTTAGCTAGTTATAAGTGTTTTTGAAAAGATGATGTTTCAGAACCAGTTTTTGTGTATACCTACCTACGATACGGTTGATGAAAAAGGATGCTTTAAAAAAACATAGGAAGGTGTATTCAAATAAAGACATAGATTGCATTGATTCAGTACTCACCCCACCTAGTGCTTTATAATGGTTACGTCATAGTAAAATGAAATAACAAGTTTATTATTTCAACAACATTTTTTTCACCTCACTACCTCGGAAAGGCTTTCTTCTAAATCTAAATCTGCGCGCAAAAGTCCACTTTAACCGTTATGCTAGCGTGAAATGTAATGTTGGTGCTGCGCGCGGGGGGGCGCTGCGCGAGCACGGCCACGACTGATGTGACGCAAGTGTAATTGTTTTTCCAACATCAGGTGTTTTTCTCGCTACGGTGAGGTGAATAATTATGTCACACGGCAGCAAAGTTATTTGGGCCTCGAAGCTTTGAATCCCTCGTTACGCTCAGGATCTATTTTTGAATTCAATTTTAGAATCCTTCGCTAACTCGGGATGCAACACGTGCTCTCGCACCAAATTATACTTTGCAGCCGCGCATAACAAATTACTATTTATTGTTACTTTGCCAACGCAAATTAAATAATCTGCAAACAAAACAATACCTCGACATTTTGATTAAAAAGGCCGGCCATTTTTCAGGCTTTCTATTTTCACTGAAGCTCGAGGGCCTCTAATGAACCTCCAATAAGTGTTTAGTTTCACGAGCCGCCGGTCGCGGAGGGGAGCGGAGCGGAGGGGAGCGGGGTCGCACGCGCGACTTTATTATTTTTCTCTTTGATAATTGGGGGCAGAGCAGCAGCGAGAAAAGGGATTAAAAAATATGTTGGCGTATACATGAGACATGATTGAATGCATTGATTTCGTCGTTGTTTCATCAGATGTGAGTAACATTTTCCAGGATAAAATACAAGTGGATACTCCTCCTTATATCCGTCCGTAGACGAAATGAGAAATAGGTAGATATATGTTCGCTTTAACAACACCAGGGATTCCATTCCACGTGGTATAATCCCATCTTGCTCTAATATAATAATAATAAATATCACGGGACAATCTCACACAAATTGACCTAGTCCCAAACTAAGCTCTAGACTTATACTATGGGTACTATAGGCAACGATATACGAAATTATATAGAGAATACATACTTAAATATATAGAAAACATCCATGACTCAGGAACAAATACTCGCGCTCGTCACACAAATATTTGCCCATACCGGGATTCGAACCCGGGACCGCTAGCTTCGTAGGCAGGGTTACTACCAACTACACTAACCGTGTCTCAATATCGTAATCATATTGTTTTTTTTTATTTAGTTATAAAATAAGCGATGCAACTTACAAGTCTTACAACTGATTACTTAAAATTAAAAAAAAAAACGTTTCGTTAAAAGGAGTCAAATGGAATGATAAAGCCCGGCTCTGCTCTAGTTTGTAGCAGTTGTTGCGGTCGGCCTCGCTCGTATTATTACATGAAACGTTTTTGTATATTTGAGAGGCTTTAGTTAGCGGGTTATCTGAAGGTCCCGCGCGGCTCATGTGCCAACCCCGCCGAGCTCTAGTCCTCGACTCCTCGGCGAGGTCGCGCGACGGCGCCGCCGTGCGTCGGGGGCGGTGACTGCGTGGAGGACACGTCTGGACACGTCCGGACGGGCCGCGGTCGCGGCGGCGCGTGCGCGTCGTTAATCATTATCATACATTTTTACTGAACTTTCATCTTAAGGTGTTTGAAAACATAAGTAGGTAGCTTAAGGTGTCTAGGCTACACCGAGGTCAGTTAATTCTATCTGGGAATCGGCCCGGCCTTCGGCCGCTTTCATCCCATTTCAGTCGTTTACTTACACAGAATTTCCTGTGAACCATAATGGTTGGGGAGATATAGCAATAATTACCAGCGCCCAGAATTAGCATAGTTTTAATCTTAAAAATAGATATTTGGAGTGGCGAGCTCACGTTCTCAATAAGCCGAACTGTTTTTTTTTTCGATAATTTAACGTTTTATTATTTTATTTATTTATTTCGAACCTTACAGTTCATAGATGCATGATTAGTAATAAAAATCTTAAAACTATGTTAGTAAAAAATGTATGCACAATTAGGGTAAAATGTCCTCTCTGGACTCCACATGGACTGAGTTCCAGTGGCGAACTATGGGACAGTGCAACCTGTCAAGTATCTTGTTCAGGAGGCTGCTGGAACTGCCACGTATTCGATGCATCAGGGAGGCAACTCTTTTGCGCATTATGGCCTGAAAGCCATCGACACGAGCCTCGGCAAACATGCCTGATGCACTGCAAAATCGAGGCAGTCCCAACAACATCCTAAACCCATTATTATACTGGACGCGTATGGCGTTGACAGATCTCTGATCTCTGATTATGATACATAAGTAACATTGTGCATGCTGTATACATCAGCATGCAGGCAGCATCGGTCGGCGCTCACGCACGCTGCTAGAGGCGACATACCTATCTAGCTGCCGGCGTTTGTTTTTCTTTATGCCGGCACTTCACTTGGCTGATATTGGTCAAGTAGTTGCATCTCTTTCATTCGATATGTCAAACGTAAGAGATGCAAGATAGATCAATATTTAGCAAATATGGCCAAATGAAGTGCCGGCATCACATTTATTAGCCCGCCACTCGGCGTCGCGCCACATAAACTTCCTCAATATCTAACATATCAGCAAATTACCGAACGTACCTTGTCTTGCATGGAACAAAGTGTAAACTTGAGCTCGTGCGCTCGAGTGGCGCGAGCGGGACAAAGTAAGGGCAACACAATAGCGCAGTGTCCCTGGTAATGAGGCGGCGGAGGGTTCCGTCGTCGGCGAGACTCGCGCCGCGGCGCTCGCCGGTTCGTGTCACCGCGCCGCAGTTATAAACATTGTAAGCAGACGGAAATATTCAAGCCGGTCACTGCACGCGGCTTGGATTTGGATGCTTTATAGCATTCTTAATTTCTACTCCGTATATCCTAAAGCAACAGAGTTGATAGCAAAGAAGCCAACTATGTTACAGAGGGCGGCGAAACGCGATTACAAATTAATAAATAATAAATAAATATCAGGAGACAATCTCACACAAATTGATCTAGTCCCAAACTAAGCTCTAGGCTTGTACTATCACTGACAAAACTGTTCAATTTAAAAAAATATGAACGCTTTAATGAGTTAATATGAGCTCTTTACGCGCAACCATTACTGTACATACTATCATTACATGAACGAGCGCTGAAATTACTTTTCCAGCCTTACAGCTTAAACTCTTGGTGTTCAATTGGCAAACATAGCGACACAGCAATAACGTCATAGTATAGTATTAGTTAGTATATGTACTTATATACGTGAGACGCGTTGCCGATCGGCCAATAACATAACAACAAACATCTGCTGAACGCGCGCGCGCCGTTCCCGAACAGCCTTATTAATACTCGCAGTTATACGCGTACAACAACAACCTAACAACGTTTGCACACCACGGGGCACCCAGTGGCGCATCTTAGGACCCGGTTCCTCCGACGAACCTGAGAATGTGACAGGGATATACTCAGCTAACTGCAGCGTTATCTCTTTCAATCGCTGCGAACTAAACTGAATTGTGAGGGAGTCCTTCCATTCGGGCGAGAAACGTTTGGCGAACTGTTTCATTTCGCAACCGTTTCATTTGACCAAACGCTTTTTTTTCCGAAACTGTAAACATTTCAGGATTTATTTCAAGACCATCGTGTAGAACCCTATAGGTTAGATTAGTTTTATAAAAATCCTGAAATATTTACAGTTTCAGAAAAAAACGCGTTTGGCCAAATGAAACGGTTGCGAAATGAAACAGATAGCGAAACGTGCGGTTGCGAATCATTAGTGAACCATTGTGAGGTCATTGGTGGTCATCGCTCGCCCCGGTGGTCACAAGCGGGTGCAGCTTCATTGCTCGAGCGCTAATGATACATATAGGTAACTAAAATGACGTTGAACGTTTAATCTCTAACCGCGCAGTGTGCGCGCGGCCTGGCGGCTGCTGGCATTGTAACAGTTATTAAAGCGAGTTTAAACTTCGAAATAACGTGAAAATCCTCCGAGCGGCACGCGCGCCATTTGCATTCATTACTTTTGCAGCTGAGTGAAAAAGTCGCCGTTTAAGTTTTTTAACAGTTAATATGCAAAATTTTGCTTACTTTCTGCACAAAATACAATGTTGGCGGACTCGCTTCAGTTCAAGTTGTATATCTGGGTCTAGCTGGCGCTCTCGAGCTAGTCTGTAGCTCTGGAGATGCCGGAGACCATAAGAAAAATTCGGCAAACGCCACGCCAGTCATCCAACTCTGTATACCACGGTGTATGGAGCCGACTCGTGTCACCAGTTAATCGAGGAGTCAAATCTTACCGCCGATCGTCGTGTATATTTAGAGTACGCGGTATACCCGTGGAAGAGTACCAGGTTAGAATCAGTACAAGAGATTTATTACACAAATGAGATAGTCCGATTTAATCGGCCCCGCGACGGCCCGCGGCGCCGCCTCTTCATTAGGTATTTACTGCGCCCAGATTACTCCCGGGGAGCACCCGACGCCATGTTCGGAGCGCCGACGGCTTCTGTATACACACTTGATCTCTCCATTGTTAAATTACATATCAGAGTTTGCCGTCCGACTGCAGGGTGCAGACAAACACATCATCACATTTTCTCCATTATTACTTTCCTACGAATGAAGTCCCGCGAGCAACAAGCTGTGTGCCATAACTGTTAATGCGCGAGACTATAAAACATGTCACGGCATAAACCGGGACACGCGGCCTTTCGACTTTGTAGCTGTCATCCCAAACATTCTACTAATAGACTATTTGCCCGTGCGCTGCGTCCCTATTAGAAAATGCCTATACCATACTATGGAAATAACAAGGGATCAAAATAGTAGATTGTTAATCAAGGGATGAAAGGCACCTATTTCACACTCGAAATGTTGGCGCTCTCGTTTTGCTCGAGCGCCAACATTTCGAGTGTGAAATAAATGGTGACTTTCTCCCGAGTTAATCACTCTGCTTTTCATTTCGATTATGAGAAAGTCATACAAATATAATTTATAAAAAAATATATCGACGAATCGAGAACTTCCTCCTATTTTAACGCGCAATGACGCCGCCCGCAGGTGGCCCCCTTTTGTTTCATAAAGTTTTTAAATTTCGAATTCTAGTTTTGACATTTTTAAAAGGATTTTTTTTAAAAAAGAAGATAAGATTTTTAGTTTTTTTTTTTAAATTAATCTTACTACAGAGAGGTTGTATAGATTTCTACTACCTACTGCACAGGAGTCCGTAGACATAGTTCTTTTTCTTCCCCATTACTTTTCTTCCCCAGGGTTGACGGGCATCACTTTCAACCCGCTTCTTAGATAAACAATGGCCTACTTTCAGAGTATGAGACATAAAAAAATATATTTAAGTATCTATGTACGCTGCGTTACAAGGCGAACATTAATAACGTGCGTGTACGTATATGTGTGACCGCGGTACATCGCGGTACAGAGCCGTCGCCGGACACCCGGCCACGCGGCACCGGGCGGACGGCCGGGCGCCGGACACCCGGACACGCCGCCTCTGCGACTCATTTGCATACAGCCCTCGCGAGCACACGGCGTACATGTCCGAAGCATAGCACGAGTATCACGTCTCGTTTCAATGGAACACACTTAACGGTAAAGCAACCATCATGCCCCGTTAGGAGCTCGTGCGGGCCCGCTGCCCCCGCTACGCTCCGGTGTGGGGGTCACGTAATCAATGGAATAACTCTGAGGCATTCCATCTCACGGTCGTATTAATAAACGGATCTCGGCTGAGATGCCCGTCTCAAGACACCTCAAAGTAAACGTCAACTCAATGACCAATGAGTCTGAGCCTGATTATAATACCATCAGGTAGCCCGCGTGCTTGTTTCCCTTCACTTTGAAGCTGTCGCCGTCGGCGCAACCTGCCGGGGCCGGAGAGAAACACCTCGGTGCTGGTTCAACTCGTATCATTAATACTTTTTATTTCCTTCAATTTATGCTACAATGGCTATATGAGTGTAAGTTACGTCTTTATTTAAACTCCTGTCTTAGTATAATATAATTGTAATTGTCCTTAATACGTAAATCACAGTAGGTACGCTGTCCCAAGCTGCCTCCTGGCTCCCCTGAAAACCAGATAGGCTGACATCCTAATGTCAACCATATTGCCGAGTGGAGACCACGTCGGCGCACATCATCATTGTTGCAACCTTGGTAAAAAAGTGACCGTGTTAGGTGATAAGAATATGAACTAAATTTAAGGTGTTATTGTGTTTTTTACTCTATAGGGGTACCTATGTTGATGTGTCTGCTGAATAAACGTATTTCTATTCTATTCTGTTCTATAATTAAGAATCTCCCGGGGGCTCGACAGTAAGAAAATAAGAGTGGGTAGGTAGTTAAGGTCTGCTTTCGTATGCGCGTGGGACTCCCCTCGGTACCACGCAGCGAAGCGTCGCGGTCGCGGCGCGGCGCCGGAACGCGGAGGTAGCATGGAGGTAGGCAGTAGGTTCCCGACGACGGCGGCGGGCCCGCGAAGTAGGCAGGTAGGGCGCGGCCGCCGACTACACCCGGTCGTCCAGGGTCGCCGCAGGCCAGCGGGCAGGGTAGCCCACGGCAGAGCTGTTAGAGCTGGAGTCAGATCCCGAGCGTTGTTCTACTCCCAGCAAAGGTCCCTGAAACCGCCGAGCAATGGACGGGTCAGTTATGTCCTTGCCAACCGCCGCAGTGGAGTGAAGCTCCGAGGGTACTTAAAACAATAGTTGCCGGTGGCAAGAACTATATAAGTACAAGACAAAGAAAAGCAACCAAAATAAGGTGAAGTCAACTAAAGAATAATTAAATAATCAGGTTAAAATAATAATAAACGCTTATTAAAATCGTATGATTTCAAATCGACCTTCATTCGTCATCGCGACAAACAACTGAGTTCATTAATTCCATTATTTGTTTCTGAATAAAATATAATGAACTGCAAAAACTATCATTTACTTTGCGTTATTCCTGTAGTTTAGTGTCACTATTGTCGCTCCCACGGGGCAAGCGACCAGGTTCAGACCTCGGGCTCAGGCCCCGGGCCCCGGGCTGTTAGAACACGGGGCTCGTTACTCGAAGGAAACTTAGGACATGTTTACATGGAGCCTGCGGGGGAGAGGAGGTGGGGGGGACAGTTAGACAGACGATGAGTAATAGAGAGCAGCGAGCTCGCCGGCGGGCTCTATTAAAACCGCTCCAGAGCTTCAGGCGAACTTTTTGCTGTAGGAAGCAATTATAACTTGAATAAACTAGAAAAATTCACAAATTGGTTTTTATCGACACAACTATATAACCAGACAAACTTTTCTAACAAGCTTTAAAACGTCGGTAACATATCTCTCGAGAGAGACGAAAATTACACACACACTGTTTATAATTAGGTCCTAAACTGATTTGTCACTAAAAATTCTATTAACAAGTATATAAAATAACAATCTTTAAAAAATCGGCTGTATGTTTTGAAATTGTCGTCTGTATACATTAACATAATACCCAAGTTATACTATACAATTTGTCATGGCACTAAACAGTTTTATACAGGGCTGCAGGGTGAACTGATAAGTGATAAAATAGTAAACTATTATTAAATCCGCGATTTTGGCAGTACTTAGTCAAGAATGTTACGACCTCGTTTGTGAACATCGGGCTATCCGTTCAGCCTCTACAACGGAATAAAAGCCATACATACGTAGCCTAAAACATTACCTTCCTAGCAGCAGGGTTCGATATGTCTTTAATTGACTATAGGTACCATTTACGAATTGTCCGACTATGCAAACTACAAACAAACCTACAAACTATAGAAGCGGTCGGCTGGCTCGGGCTCCGTGCGACGGAGCTCTGTTTTATTGGCGCCGCCGGCTTTTAAACTCTTTGTGTTATCCGGTCGTAACGCGGAGCGCCGCTCGCTGCGGGCCGAGGAGCCCCGGCCGCGGCGGCTCGACGTCAACGACTGTTAGCTGAAGGAAGTGAACCCTTTCGTTTTAGCTTGGAAATACGAGTAGGTTCCGACAATCATTTTCTCTTATACGAGTTCTCTCCAGTTCATGTCAACATACTACATTGGCAAGCCGATGAAGGCACAACACGTGGAAAGTTGAAAATTGGACATCTGTGCCTTTTGTCGATTTTGGCCGATATTGTATGTATAGCTAACACTTTATTGTTTAACTCTTTTCGGTTAGACTCGCTTTAAGAGTGAGTGAGAGAGAAACACAAACCCGAAGCTTTTAGCTATTGTAACCACTTGCCATATCGTTCTATTGTCTTGATGGACCTGTTAAAGTTCCAACCCTGAATCATAGGTAATTCGAATTTTTCACATTTGTACTGAAGTATTTCAGTGGAGGTTCTTTGGAAAAAGCAAACAGAGCTTAAATTTGCTGGGCGCCCCAGCCCAGACTGGACCATGTCCTTAATGTGGCGTTGCGTGTATTGTTGTTTGTGGCGCGCTAAATACCTAAATATAGATTTAACGTGGGTATACTTGAGTCTTTTTTTTATTAAGTAGGAACAAACAGTATTATGAAATAATTTAATATCTAAGCTTATGCTAAGATTGGTTTGTAGAACAGACCTACACTTTCCTATATTGTAAAGCTATAGAACAGTACGTACAGTTATTAACTAATCCTAATTAAAGATATCTATAGTTAAACAGTTGTAATAATAAGCCAACAACTATTAAGACTAACTATATAAACTTAACTTATTTATTTTAGTAAACGTTTTACAAATGAGCTGCCGAACAAATATGCATCCATAGGTACACATTTCATTGAATAGTTTGCATGCACGTCTAAACTAGGAGTAGGTACCTACAGTTAATTGATATTAGTAAGAGTACATGTGTCGTTTACGCCGGCAGTAAACAGCACTCAGCGAGCAGCGCCGCGCGCCGGAAGTGATCGCGAGCCAATTACCCTGCGCCGGATATGAACCTCCCCCCTCCCCCCCACCGCCCCTCACCCCGCAGGCGCAACAGTTGAGCCGGGAGGCACGGGCTAATGGGTGCGTCGACGAAGACCGCAGAGCTGCAGCCTAATTGAAGCTAATCCCATCGCTGGGCCCACGTGGAGTCATATTTTTGGGGTCCACCGCCAAAGAACCCGCCTGTGTGGCGCGACGACCTACAGTGCAGTAGCTCTTAAGACGAGAAGTACAAACCCAAAGAAAGTTTGAAGATTAACTGCATTGTCCGAGTTACAAGCGCCTGCCTGCTGCGCTGAGAGACGCAACATCTGACGAAACGTTTAGGCCCACCCAAATTCGAGAATATTTGCTTTGTAACCAAATCCGACAGTGTGCTCAATTCTGCTTTTTTAATTTTTATTTTATCTTCGTCATTTCTTTTTATGAACTTAAATATTATGTATTTTTAACAGTAAAGCTTGATATGTGGAATGTGTAACTAAGGTAATATCGTATATATGGTAATGAATAAATTTTGTTTAATCTCTTGATAAGAGCCCACCCCTCACCGCGGGTGCTCCGGGGCGGCGCGAATGGTGACCATTCGGGTTGACGAGCCGGGGCCGGGGCTGCGGCGCGAGCGCTAATGGCGAGGGCCCCCTGTGGAGCCCTCAAATGCTCTTAGAGATGTTATCGATGTCCCGCGATAGCCCGATTACATCAGATGAGTGCTGTAGCGTAGCGTAGCATAGTCACTTAGGATATTGTAGTAACCACCTCTTTCCATAAAAAGGCAAGCGAGCTCTCAACCCATCTGGTGGTGAGTGGGCTCGGAGCCGCAGGACATTTGCAACGTCATGATTGCAAGTGCGTCACCACTGCCAAGGGGACCGCTAGTAGTAGAATAGAATAGAATAGTAAGTATTTATAGCCACAACCTAACATTAACAATTATAAATACGAATACAAATGCAGTAAAAAGAAAGAAAAAACAGTTACACTTACAAAAAAAAACTAAAAGTAGGTGAGGCCATGGGCCCCAATCTCAGCATGTGCTGGGCAGAGAGATGTCCTAATATTCAATGTACTCTATGGCAGAGAGGCCCAGCGCCGGTTTTCAGGCTGGGCCCTGGAGGCGGGACGGGCGCAAGCTGATACCGATTGTGTTTATTACCGTGCTCGGTAGTAATCTCGCGGACACAACAGTACGAACACTGCTTACACGAGGTTGACCTTGAGCACTAATTTTCATTTAATACAATCTTAAAGAAAACACCACCTGGTTTAAGCACAACCTAAACAGGTAAAAATATTTATTAGTTATTATATCTACATAATAGTTGGATGTATATACCTCCGAATAATTCATCATCATCATCATTTAAATTAAATTAAATTATTTATTAAAGACGTCCACTGCTGAACATAGGCCTCACCCAAGGTTTGCTACAAGGACGGTCCTAATAATTACTATTCTGTACATATTTGACGGCCCTGCACTGCGCAGGACCCGACAGTTCGATACAGCTCGATAAGAACAATCATTTTAATGTTAACAATGGTTTAGAAAATAATAGAAAGAGGCCTACTTAGTACATTTCTCTATGCGACTACCACGAGCAGCCCCGGTGGCCGCGCGCGCCGGCGCGCCCCGCCCTCGCGGGCGCCGCGGCCGGGAAAATGCACCTGATATTATTTTCTAGAGGAAATTGCATTTTTGCAATGTAATGACATATTTTGTCAGGACGTCGTAAAATTGGAATGGCATTTCGAATAACGCGAATTTGTAGTAAAGCGGAGCAAACTGCGCTCGGAGGCTTTACGTACAAGGTTTAGATACACGACGCAACGACAACTCGAGCGCGCTCGCGAGCCAGGCCGGGGGACATGACAATATCGTTTAAGCGTGTGCTAGACGGTTTGAAACCACGGTTTCAAACCAAGTGACCTCGGTAGTTTGAAACCATGTAGACAGTGGTTTCAAACCAAACTTTGCGAAATTTGGTTTGAAACCACTGTCTACATGGTTTCAAACTACCGAGGTCACTTGGTTTGAAACCGTGGTTTCAAATCATCTAGCACGCGCTTTAGTTTGTTTAATTTGTAATTAGTTTGTGACTATGTCAATTTGTGTGAGATTTTCCCTGATATTTGCTAGATATTCCCTTATATCCCGAAAATGGGCAGTTCCCGGGGGAGCAGCCATAAACGACTTCGACGCGGACAAAAGCTAGTAATGAATATTGAAAAAGAGCCCGCATGTGGTCAAGCGCGACGCCGCAGCGCGCCCGCGCGCCGCGTGCGCAGCCCTGAAGTGCGGCCTTGACTCCAGGCGACAGATTTAATCTCCCGCAGATTCCGCCGGTGACCTATAAAATTAAACCGCACATACAATGTTGAGTCGAGTTGACTTCAAATGAGCACAGAGGAGAGAGAAGTACCGCGCATTTCTTACATCATAGGAATTATTATTTGATAAATTGTAAGTGTGATGACCCCGACCCGAAGGTCACGTCATTTTTAATGACACTCTTCTGTCCGACCCACGATATGTACAGTTTGTGTTGCTGGCAACACATGTTTAACTTTGTAGTTGGTACAAATTAGTTTTTTGTGTACTACCCGGTGTGACGTTTACTGGCGTCACTCGCGCTCTCTCTCGACCTCTCTCCCTCGACGTGGTGTTTGGTGTTTTTATAAATAATATTGTGTGTAAAGTGGCAAGAGTTTAACCAACCCCAGAGAGCTTACTCGTACAGTCCGCGCTCACGACAGTGGTCATTAATGTAGGTAATTATTATGTATGATGACGACTGCATGTACGTAACCTTACTACTATTATACCTAAATGTGAACGTTCGGATGGATGGATGTTTGTTACTCATTCCCGCCTCAACGGTTGAACAGATCTGGATGTTAATTTGACACAGATATACATAGATTGATTATAGTTTGGAATAGCACATAGGTTACTATCATCCCGAAAAAAATGTACAGTTCCCAAGGGAGTAGCGATAAACGACTTCTATGCGGACGGAGTCGCGGGCAAAAGCTATATGTATACATAAATATGACTCCAAAAAAATGTTATGTGTGCTGAGGATTTTATATAAATAAATAACCAGTAAAATGACACCCGCGCGCTGCGACGCCGCCGACGGCCGAGGCGGCTTGTCACCGTTACAACGTATTTGTTAACTATCGGTAGTTATATAATCGTTAGAAATTATTGGAAAACGTCTGACGCGCGTATTTTAAAATGCAGTAGCTACGCATGAAAACCTTTATTAACCAGAACAAAAGCGTAGAGCCTGTAAGGCCGGAATCACATCTATCAGCACGGCAACGATTCGCATTTTGTCTAAAGAAAATGTTTGTTTTGTATGAAGATGCGTACGCATTCATTCCGCTTTCGCATGCGCACACATCTCCAAATAAAACAAGCATTTTCTGTAGACAAAATGCGAATCGGTGCTGATGGATGTGATTCAGGCCTAATTCTGCACGGCGACGTCGCGCGCCGCGCCGCCTCGCGCCGCCCCGCGCCTCATTACGATCTGATAAGTTTTCGTGCCGCGGCAATTGGACGCGACCCCGAATTGCCGATGTCTCTATTAGACAGCTAGTACGTTTGAACTATTTCAGCTGTACTGTAAACAGAACGCGAGATCACGCGATCGAAGCGAACGAGGAGCCTAAAAATACAATGCTGGAAGCTACAATACGATAGATGTGTTCCGCAACGGGAAACAGTACCCTGCCTTTGTAATAAAAATGTCTACGGGTGCCAGTTCTATAAGGGAATCGCCGCCTCAGAGCAAAGCGAAATGTGCACCTGGGAGCAAGGATGCCATAATTTGGATTGGGCTGCCAATGTTGTAATAGATTTGAACAAAATAAAGGAGAAAACGTATAATACAAAATGTAAAATAAATAAACGTCAACATTGAGTACGTTTATCTACAGTTTTCAAAGTATTTAATAGTAATTTAGGATCCAAACGCAAAATAGGCGCAAAATGTCGAGTTGCAGAAACCTGCAAGCCGTTTAAAAAAAAATGTAGTAAGTAAAAATTACAATTTTTTTTTCAAAGGTTCGCAAACTGGATAATACAGCATTATGACTTACGAGATGGAGCAAAAAACCAAGGCTGGCTGCATAACCTTCTAAGTGCGAACACAGCGTGCGCACGAGTAATCGCACTCAATACTTCGAAATAAAATTATATATCGTTAAGTAATTAAATAAATCAAGGAATTTAGAGAAAATAAATTACTGGATTAATGTTCTACATAGGTCTGACTAAAGTTTATAAAAGAAAAAATGTTTTATATTTTTGACCGATGCACTGAGACGCCGAGCTCTTGACAAACATCGTTGTAAGTTGCACACACACGAAAGGTGGACGACACGGCTGTAGTTGGGGCGGCACGATGGGAGACTAAGTACCAATTTCACCATACGATGTTAAATGTTAATCAACTGTTAGTTCATACATTTTGACATCTGTAACATTCTAATCGTCTGTTAAGTAATTGGTGAAATCCGACTTAAAGGTTTTACGATAGTTTCGATGGCTGCTAGTTCGCGGTATGGAGAATTGTATATTTTTGAGAAGGTCGGGCTGTCTACTGAGCGTTTTATTATTTTCACACAATAATTCGAACCGCGGCAGGACCCGCGTCGTTATCATTACAGGCACGAACTACGGATTATTTACCGGCTTCCAGATACAGGATCCATCATGCAGACAACAAAAATGCTTTTTTTTTTGCAAATGTGAGACACCTCATTTTCCACTGCTTTTAAACCGTTAAGTAACACTGGTCAACAAAAAAACAACTTTTGCAAACCCATGAAAGGAATTCAACAGATTTTAAGAGAACATTAAAAACCGTTCGCAGTGGTAATCATTTTATGCCTTAGTTAGCTCGGGTTGGTTTTTGTTCGTGGGTATGCGCGGCGTTAACTCTCAATACATGTTACAACAAGCACACCATGAGCATAATTCAGAAAATCGAACTAAGCCAGCTGTGAAACGTCTACGGTTGATGAATAGTCACCGCGCACTTCTTGATATTACAACTCATTGTCACTGGGCAAAAACCTTGTTGACCAGTGTAATTAATAATTACAATTTATTCATTCTTATCTATGGTTAAAAAATCTCCAAATTACGATGGAAGCCTAATTGAACCACGACCACCACGCCGCTCCACTCCGCTCAGCCAGACGAAACAAGACGCAGAATCAGGCGCTAGCGCCTCGAATAATAACTGGCTATAGAGTCATAGAGCCGACTTGCCATATTTAATTTAACCGGTAACTTTACTTTGAACTACTCAGTATAGCATGTAAACTTAAGTAACGTATGTCTCAGGGCAATACCATGTGACGTCACGTAGCCTATAACCAGCGGACCATCAAAACGCTTCCAACGATACCCCATTTGTCAGATTATGATAAGTAGTTTAGAAGTTATGAGGGAACAGATGAACATACATCCATACATACATACGCATACCGGTTAAAATCATAACCCTCCTTCTTGCTTCCTGGCCTTCGACTACGAACAATATTTTGAATAGCTTCCTAGCGGGCAGGATGACGATCGCAAGGGATGGAGTTCCACGCACAGGAGATGCCTGCTGCCAATGTCTTGGATTTTCCTAAGTTTGGACTCTGCGTCATCATACGAGGACTAGGAGTGGTTCTATTGTAAATCAGACAGCGAATACCATATGGTGGTATGGGTAAAACATTACAAAGGTTCAAACTTGTTTCGTTCTTAGACGGGTTTTAGTTTCTAAACTTATTTTTTTTAGATTTCATTCAATGACATTAACTTTAACTAAGTACTTGCTTTAATTACGCTTGTTACGGTTGAATGCATATAAAATCCAATGATGTGGCGCGAACCAGAAGCCGTATTTACCCAAATAGTTTTAGAAAACATAGTCAAAATGGAAACCTGGGCCGTATGTAAGTAGGT
This sequence comes from Tortrix viridana, assembly GCA_963241965.1. NCBI lineage: Eukaryota > Metazoa > Arthropoda > Insecta > Lepidoptera > Tortricidae > Tortrix > Tortrix viridana. The sequence goes on from OY725182.1 coordinate 14,652,022, forward strand.
AAAGTACTAATAACAGCTGCGGAACCGTAAATAACTCACTCTTGGCACAATATTATAGGTACTTTAATCGCCGACGCTGGCGCCGCTCTGGAGACACGCCGCGACGCACGCGCGGTTGAGGGTGAATTTCAGGGCGTTTCAATCGCTGTCATTAGTGTCACCAAATATATTGAGAAAATCAATGATACTACAGCAACTTCTGATGCTGATAGAAACTACATCCCCGGTTCTGCTTCTGTTTACATCAGGAGTTGCTAGTAGGTGTCATTGATTTCGTCAGTATATTTTGTGACACTAATGACAGCGGTTGAAAGGCACTGAAATTCACCCGTGAACACTTTTTTCTTGCTATCATAAGTTTCTGCACTTGTTTTTTATAAGTTCTAAGTTATATAACCTAACCAGGGCTGAAAGCGCTAGTTGTCCCCGGCCTGGTAGTCGCTAGAGGTAAGACACACGCTCATGTCAGGACCGGCTATAGCCACGACTCCGTACCGTCCTACACCTACCAATAGTTCCACAGCACAGCGCGTTTGTTCGGTGTCCGTTATTTTCAATATATTGTTAAATTTAACTAGTTTATGTAACTTGAAGATTAAGTATATAGTATTCAAAACTATCTCTGAGTATCAATCCGAAAGGACCGTTACCCTGAGGAGAACCTGGACAGTGGTCCCTCCCAAGGTGGCCCGGGCTGGGGATTCTTATCTGCAAGCAAGTAAATCCGCCGTAAGGCGCCGGCGCTAAATCTTACATTAATATCCGCTGAGTAAATCAAGCGCCCGGTCCATTTCCGCCTGCGTCACATTACATGTCCCGGAACACTCGAGAGCTACCCAAGCGGATTTAAAAGCGACATATTATTGGTGAACATTGGGAATTCTCTCTCTGCAGGTAAGCAGGTAAGCAGCTGCAGCAACACTTCACTGATGTCTACTTATATACTTAGCCTTAGTGTAAGTGACGTTGCGCGAATGCGTAAAATTAAATAGTCGTGCGCACCGTTGTTGGATATATGTATATGTTTTACATATGTTTGGATACAACTGATTAATCTTTGTTCGATAGTCTGACATCGCTGGACGTAATTATTTTTTTTAGGAAAGTGGAAAATTAAAGATGTGTTAATATTATGTTTTAGGAGAATAATAGGGCTAGACAAGTTGCTTTCGTCTCGTGCTGTCGAAAATAAATAATAAGCAGAAATTAGAAGTCATAACAATTGAATACATTGATACGCCAAGCCTAGTACAGCATATATATATATATATAGTCTAGTCAGCTCAAGATGGACTAAACCAAAGTCTATCATAGGGCCTGGCCCCATGTCCACGGCACGGCGCCGTACGCCGTATAACGACGCGGTGCCGCCACCGTGCGACGGTACGGCGTCACGGTGCCGTGTACGGTGCCGTAAACGGTGCGACGGCACGGCTTCACGGCGCCGTGTACGGTGCGTCGGCACTGCGCCGTGGCACGGTGCCGTGTGCGGTGCACGGCGCACCGCTCGGTAGTTTTTGTTTTGCTGTTGCTTAGTACGCACGCGTTTGCAACAAGCATCGTTTCAAAAATACAGTTTTTATCTTGATATGGACCGCGAAAGACGTATTCTCCTGCTCCTACTACTGAAATAAAAACTACCGAGTGGTGCGCCGTGAAGCCGTGCCGTCGCACCGTTCACGGCACCGTACATGGCACCGTGACGCGTGGCGGCACCGCGCCGTTATACGGCGTACGGCGCCGTGCCGTGGACATGGGGCCAGGCCCATAGCCCAGTCCAATGTGCGTTTTCGTTGAGCAAACATGTTCACGGTAACATCTCGATTTATTACATGTAATAATGGTTTGCCCTGGGTACAGCTTGTTATATATAACGCTCGCAGTTCTTTAGGTGAAGCTGGGTTGCTGCCAGAACCCCGATACAGTGCCGCAGGTCCGGGCGTAAATTGTCGTAGTTCCTTCTAACATACATATGAATAGATGCGAATATACTCGTACGAGTATACGGACGACGTCCTCTACATCTTCACGACAGGAAGAGATAAAGCTGCTTGAAGGTATAAGAAATTGCGAGTTAGTGTGGAAATATTGACAGTGCCTATAGTAGCGTCGCTAGTGCACCGCGACCGGAGCGCGATGCTCGCAGTGTTGTGTGAGTCAACATGCATCTCGTTGTTGTGAATACGAGGGAAATTCTTTATGTATGCAAATATGTCTTTTGTTAGCGGTGTTCAAACAAGGACTACGTTACAATAAACACCACGTCAAATCAACATGAGTCATAAGAGAGAGCATACTTCGTAACTTCGTCAAGTATTCCTTCGTGAATACTTTGGCTTGAGAGTAATATTCCCGAGTAAGAATCTGTACTTGTTTATTACATAGTTGGTTGTTTGAAGCGAGCTGAATACCGGCATGAAGTGCGTCTGCCACAGATAGGCTTTTCAACAAACAAGATGTGGGTGGTGGACCTCGTGCTGGCTTCGGCCACCATCTTACCGAGGCGCCACTTACCTGCTGTGTTGTGCAGTAGTGTGCGCAATAGTGTGCTCCGGTATGAAGGGTACGACAGCCGGGTAAATAACTAGCGTAGAGTCACTCCATCTTCTTGCACGACCGCGGGCCCCGACCCTGCCACCTCCAGGTGGCCCGTGCGCTTGTTAGTATGTTCTTCTTTCCGAAAAAAATGCCAAAAGAATCGCCAGTGCTTCATGCTTATTATTACTCTATTCAAAGCTTTTCATTTGCGATGCCGTCCACAAACCACACATAAGCAACAAAGTAGAGGAAAATATAAGACGGATAGACGACATCGCCCATCGCTCTAGTATAAATATCAAACCGAGTCTGTTACTTTGACCCGTACCATTCGACTTGGCTTAAATGTTTCTTTGTTGCACTAACACGTACTGTCTCTATCAAGATTGCAGGATCTTCGCGAATGCAACAAACACGACGAGTAGCGAGGCACTCGAGCCACTCGAGCGCTCGAGCACTCGAGCCGCGCTGACGCGACAGGCCCGAGTTCTCGACTCAGCTCGTGTAGCAAGCTAAAGCTGTTTGAGTTACGGCTATCTTGAAACATTGTGTTTAATTGCTGTAGAGGATTTCTTTATTCATTCGTTGGCGCATATTGACGCAGTCTATAGCTACGAGTAGGTAGGTATAGTAGTTTGTGACTCCTAGATGCAGCCTATAAAGTTAACGAAGGCCAAAGACGCTGGGCTCGGTAGCCTTAGAGATCGGTGTTTAAGTTTGTAAATATTATGGTATCTAACTATAACATGTAGGTATGTGTGTCAAAGTATAAACATGCATTGAATATAATAGAAGTCATGCATAGAAATATTAAGCTTTTGCCCGCGACTCCGTCCATGTCGAAGCCGTTTATCGCTGCTCCCTCGGAAACTATAAATTTTTTCGGGATAAAAAGTAGTCTATGTGCTATTCCAGACTATATCTATCTCTGTGCCAAATTTCATCAAGATTCGTTCAGCCGTTCTGGCTAGATTGAGTGACAATCATCCATCTATCCATCCATGAATTCACCCATCCATTGTACTTATCACTGTATATCTACTATGTTTATACATTTACAATTTGAATAGTTGATTAGTTAGTATATCTAACCTCAACTACTAGTACTGAATCAATGATCAGGGTAATCACGAGAACAACACGACTCCAGCAGGAAACAGCTATCATTGTGAACCCTGTTCGTTCGATATTTAAAGCGTCCAGGTACATCGTGTTACGCGGCGACTGTAATTTCTCAATAAGTGCCACTTGTCAGTATCCAGAGACACTGTCGTTCAATCGTTTTGTTACGCTATTAATCCGAATGCGACTTAACTCTTCAATTCGAGAGACAAAGCTGCCAGCAACTTCGATTGCCTGTTAACGCCTGTCCCTAAAAGGAGATTTTATTTAACTCCTAAACTTCTTACAATGTGCTGACTTGTCGCTTGCACCACGGACCGGCTCTTAAATGAGAGATTTTGTCTCATTTATATTTTAAACTGATTTTAAAAGAGACAGGTCCAGTCAAGGCCGTAAATATGTGTACATTCATTTTAGTACCTTGTCTATTTAATGTCATGTTTAAACTGCCATAAATGAATGTCACCGCGATTAAAGTGACAAGGTAAGTGACAACTGACAAAACAAGGATTTGCAAAAAAAATACGCATAGTTAACAACTAAAATTAACAACGGTAATTGTTTCCATTATGTCACGAAAATTAGTGATACATTTGTATACCGCCCTCATGCGCCGGTAGGCGGTTTATCTCAAATTCAATAACCGAAGCAGACTCAGTCCTCGCGCTTCAGTAACGTGGTCGCACTTGCTGCGGGAGTTTTGTCTGAGATGCCGCCATTTGTCTTGTTTTGTGTTTGTTAATTTATAAGTATAATACATACCTAGTCGACATGTTTTCCTGCAGAACTAGGCAGATATTGTTGTATTATTATACGCAGATATGTTATATACGCCCGTGTAACTGCGTTACTGTTTAATTTTTGTATCTGTGTGTGTTGCCATTCTTTTATTATCTGTAATCTATGTTTTGTATTTTTTTTTCTCGTGATCGTCGAATAAATGTTTCTATTTCTATTTCTACAGTTTTATATAATGCTATAATAAGTAGTAAGTATCATTGTCATAACTAGTAATAAGTTAATTATGTTTAAAAAAATAACTACTCTACAGCTGAGTTTCTTGCGGCGCTTCTTCTCAGCAGTGGTCTCCTCTTGGGAAGCGCTGGTAGATTTTGACGTGTAAAAGTGCCCGTGCGGCCTACTTACTGAATAAATATCTTTTATCTTTGTTTATCGAGTAAAAATATAATATATAGCTAATTAGCTTATTTATTACACATTATTTTTAAACGTCAAATTAACTGCTTTCGTCGCATACCTATCACCTCTGCACCACGTGCTTAAGAGAGTCCGGGCCGCGCCGTCCGTCCGGAGCCGGATATTTTAATCAAATTTCCTTCGGCCGTCAGTTGTGACCGGCGCCTGCACCCGCAAAGGGAGCAACCCCCACCCCCATCCCCCATTTCTTCACCCCCATTGCGCTTTACGCCGCCTTGAGACAGTGAACTACTCGCGAGCTCCATTTTAATTTTAATTAATTAATTCGTACTTGGAGTGGCGGAAGTTGCAAATCCCGTTTTGATTGCGGCGTTCTGGAATAAAGGCGCGAGTGTCGCTCGATGACTTTCCATAAACGTCGTCGGTTTAAAGTATCAAAACTACTTAGTTACCTACACGTGCGTTCACCGCCGCGGTAAGTAACTGCCGCACTCAGAGACGTCAATTAATTTTTAAGTTTCATTAAAGTTGCTGCGTCTTATTCTATTGCTATAGCAAAGAAAGTGACAGCAGCTACTTTAATGAAACTTTAAACTTAATTGACGTCTCTGAGTGCGGCCGTAAGCAATGTTGCAACTGAGCGGTGCGCACGCGCGGGTGAAACACTCAAGCGCTGCTGCCACAGAGTATAGAGACAGCTGTTGCGCGACTTGCCCGTTGCAGTCGTCATTTCTTTTAGATAAGTACCTACCAAGTACATTTCATTACACACATTACAGCTAGAACTACAAATACTTACTAAAATACTAGACAATATCTTAAATTAAAGCAAATAATTACTTATAACGAGTTTAAAAGGAAAAGTATCATGTACGGAAACACTTAAATAAGTCATTAAAATAATACTAAGTTGAAAATAAATAGATTTAATTATAACCATATGTATGAAAAAAAAAAATGTAAAATGCAACTACGCATGTCACATTTTTTTTTCTCTTGCTATGTAGAGTAACTTTTCGGGGGAGGTGTACTATACGCCGAATTAACCCATTAACCGTAACTTAACGTTACGCCCTGCGACGTGTGACGCACGTAATTGTATGAAATAACAATTAAGCAATCATTAGTATATAATAAACATAAATACTGTGTAGGTACTACTTTTTAAGTTGTTTTTTGTATTGGATCTTCCAAATACACGGCTTCAGCTAGAATGTCTGGTTTCACTTGACCACTCCGTTCTTACACTTCTTACCTCCACCCTATCACAACATCACTCGCGACCAGTCTTTAGTTCGGTTCTTGAGTTATAGGTGAGTAGGTGGCAAACATAACAGGGGACAATCTCATACACAAATTGACCTAGTCCCAACAAACATTTGCTCTTACAGCGAATCCAAGCGGGCCCCGCCGTCTGGCGACTCCGGCGGGCCGCCGGCGGCGCCCGCGCCGCGCCAACCTAGGCTAACCGCGTCGTCAAACAAGTGAGTGGCGTTTTCCCGTAAAGTGTAAATAATACTCGTAATTCTCGTAATGTCAGGATTTTTTCCGCAAGGAAGTTCATAATTGGAAGGATTGTTCATAATTTTTGGCTAAAATTAAAATAACTACCTACTCATAAAATTACTTACATATAAAAGATACGTAGAAGCGAGCAAGTTAGTTATATTCAACTATGCCAAACAAGCTGATTGCTTTTGAAATTGCTGAGAGAAACTACTGAGACATACAGACAGACAGACACCGAAGTCGCGCCTTAAGGGTTTCTCTTGTATCATTTTGGCACGAAACTCGAGTTAATATTATGAACATTGTAATGAGCAGATTATCCGAATCCGGGTCTGTACTTTACCTTTACCTCGATCCTCAAACGCCACAGACGTGCGCGGGCGCGGCGGCTCCGGAGGAAGGGTGGCGGCGTGGTTCATTGAAACACGTATTCATTATAAAAATATAATTTTCTTCTTCCTGACACAAAGCACAATGTTCGATCATTCTGTCCCGCGCCGCGCCGGCCCGCGAATTAAATATCTCACTTTTCCATTCGTCCACTAAGTGTAATCAAGCAAATGCGCTACGTATACGGCACGTAAATCAGGGTTAGGTAGAAGTGACTTTTTAAAGGAGTCACCCAACAGTAACGAACGGAAATCTTAGAGAACTCGCGGCCGGCGGGTCTCTTTATCACAATCGAGGTGTCTTAAGCTACAACAAACTAGAGATGATTCAATCAAAACGTAGGTACAAATAAACATTTTCTACGCAAATATTTACAAGTTTAATAAGTTCATCACTGAAACAATAATGCTTATTTACAAAGAGTTAACCAGGAAATCGAACCAAATAAGTATATTTAGCTCCGTGCAAAGGTGGGGCCGCGCGCGTCGCGTGTCGCGTGTCGTATACCGAGTTACCGAGGTCTGCGGCGAGTCGCGCGGCGACGCGCGCGGGGACGGCAACACGCCTAGTGCGATTAGCCCATTAGGGCAGTTATCGAACCTCCGGGACTCACTGCACCAAACGACGCGGCGCTATAGGCGCGGCGGCGCCTGTCGGTTTATTTCATACGAAAGTACCAAAAATAGCAGTAATCGAAAAGTTATTAACTATAAAAAATTCGTTGTTACTTGCATAATGTTCTGTTCGCTATAATAGATACGGAAAATACCGATCGAATCGGGTCGGTGCGTCGCTCTACTAGCGAGTCACGAAAGAGATACGAAAGTTTTTAACTGTTTCACTGATCCACTCACGAGGCGTCACACACTGTCACTTAACATACGATATCACATGGTTTAAGATCACGAATTTTCCCCGCTGCTCCCGCTGTTCTACGGACTGGGCGGACTAGCTGGCGGAGAGCAGCAGCGGCAGGGCGGCCAGGGCGGCGAGCGCGGCGAGCGCGGCGGCGCGGCGCGGGGGCGCGCGCGAGGACAGCGCGCTGGCGTGGCACTCGGCGGCGTCGGGCGGCAGCGCCAGCAGCGCGCGCGCGCCGCCCGCGCCCGCGCACGTGGAGCGCCGCGCCGCCGCCGCCGCGCCGCGCGCGCCCGCGCCCACCTCGCGCGTCCAGCGCCGCAGCCACGCGCCCAGCCACGCCGCGCCGCAGCCGCAGCGCAGCCCGCGCTCGCGCACCACCAGCCCGCCTGCGCACACACACATCTTATGACTTCTTCGATTCTCATATAGATATTTACACACTTTTTTACTTAAGTATATAACTGAGCAGAAAGTCAAAATAATTTTTCATGAGTAATCATGAGTGATTCAAATTTTTTTTATATTATTTTATTTTATTTTTATACTAACTAACATAGTCGATAAGGGCCCTGTATACTAACACGATATGGATACAAGTCCGAAATAAATATTTTCATTCATTCATTCATTCATTCAAAGAAATATTATTGTCCGTTTGCCCAAAGGTCAACTGGTAGAGAACGCCATTAGGCATAGAATAGTAAGTTCACCTTTTGTACTCAAATATGTATTTCTGTGCAATAAAGGTTAAATAAATAAAATATAATTAAGGAAGCCGGACTCACCCGAAAGCAGTTTGGTGGCCCGCTGGTTCCAGCCGGTGAGGTTGGGGTAGAGCGCGGCGGGCGCGAGCGCCGCCAGCGCGTTCCCGCTGAGCTCCAGCGCCAGCTGCGGCACGCGCGCCAGCCGCGCCGCCAGCCCCGCCGGCAGCGCCGCCACGCGCGTGTCCCGCAGCCGGAGCGTCAGCGCGCGCGCGCGGCCCAGTGGCGCCAGCGCACGCGCCGAGAGCGCCCGCAGCGCCGCACCGCACAGCTCCACCACGCGTAACTTAGACGCGTCCAGCCCCGCCAGCTGCTCGTCCAGCGTCGCATCCCGCGCGTGCAGCGTCAACGCCTGCAGCTGTGGCGCTTCCGCGAGCGCCGCTCCCGGTGCAACGCCTCGCCCCGCGTCCAGCTCGAGTGCGCGCAACGCCCGCAGCGGCCGCAGCGCGCGCGGCTCCAGCGCCTCCATCGCGTGCAGCCCGTGCATGTGCAGCCACAGCAGCCGCGGAAGACCTTCAAAAGCCCCGCTCTGCACGCGCACCAGAGGGTTGTTCGACACGTCCAGCACGGCCAGGTGCGGTAGCACGGCCCACAGCGCCGGCTGCAGCGACGTGAGCCGGTTGTGCGACAGGTTGAGCGCCCGCAGCTCAGCCAGCGCGCGCATGTCTGTGTCACGGCACGCGGCGATCGCGTTCCCGCTGAGATCGAGCTCGTGGAGCGCAGCCAGCGGCAGCACTGGCACCGCGCGCAGCCCGGCGGCGGCCAGCGTGAGCCAGCGCAGCCGCGGGACCGGGTGGAACAGTTCGCGGTAGTTAGCTATGAGTGCGTTATGTGAGAGATCCAAACGTCGCAGACGGCCCAGGCCGGCCAGTGCGGCGTCGGGCAGCACGCGCAGCGCAGTGCGCGCCAGACCCAGCTCGCGGAGGAACCCAACGCCCGCTAAGGCTGCGGCGTCCAACCGCCCGAAAGCGTTTCCAGCCAACTCAAGGCAGCGCAACGTGAAGCCCACCCGAGCTACCGCGGCGGCGGGCGCCGCGCCCAGCCGGTTGTCGCGCAAGTCTAGCGCCTCCAGCAGCGTTCCGGCTAGCGCACCAGGTGGCAGTGCTCGTAGCTGGTTGCCGGCCAGGCGGAGTGTACGCAAGCGCCGCAGCGAGCGGAACTGATCGGGTGCCAGCGCGCTGAGGCGGTTGTGTGCCAGGTCTAGCTCCTGCAGCGTCGGCGTGGCGGCCAGACTGCGCCGCCGCAGACCCTCCAGCGCGTTGCCCCGCAGGCTGAGCACGACCAGGCGTGGCAGTGAGCGCGCGCCAAACTCGTCTAACGCGGTCAGCCGGTTGTGTGCCAGCAGCAGGCGGCGCAAGTGTGCAGCGATGCCGTCGAAGAAGGCGGCGGGCAGGCTCTCGATCACGTTGTACGACAAGTCAAGCACGCTGATGGGAGCGCTGCCGCCTCCTTCCAGAGTCGAGATCTGGTTATGGCTCACGTTGACCGAGAAGTTAATCTCGTCACCGGCGACGCGCTCGAACGCGTCGGTGGCGAGCCGAGTCAAGCGGTTGTGCTGCAACTCGAGCGCCTGCAGCCGCGGCAGCGCGCGGAACGCGCCCGCACCCACGCTCTCCACCGCGTTCCCCGCGAGGCTCACGAACACTAGGTTATCTAGATTTGAAAAACACTGCTCACTCACGTTCCTCATGCGGTTATACGAGAGGTCGATACTTTGCAGCTCGGTGAACATCGAAAGGAACTCCCCGCTAATCGAAGTTATGTAGTTGTAAGCTAGCCTCAGCTCTTTCAACGCGCTTGAACCGTTACCCCAGGCGGCGTCGCTCGGGAAAGCCACTATCTTGTTGAAATCCAAGTTGAGATACACTAGGTGCGGGAGGGCAAGGAGGTCAGCGGCGGCGACGCGGTGGATATCGTTGTTGTCGAGGGCCAGCCAGGAGAGCGCGGGTGGCGAGCGCGGCAGCCCTCCGCCCCACAGTGCGCGCGGCAGGCCGCCGCCCGGCAGCGCGCCTGCCAGCTCCAGCACGGCTAGCCCGCGCAGCGCCGCCAGCGCGCCCGCCTCCAGTGAAAACAGATCGTTGAAGCTCAGCACCAGCTCGCGCAGTGGCAGCGCTGGGAAGGCGCCGTCGCCCAACGCAGTCAGCCGGTTGCCTCGCAGGCTGAGCGTGTCCAGCGCCCCTGCCCACGCGCCAAACGCGGCTGCAGAGACATGCGCGATGCGGTTGTAGCCCAGGTCCAGGTGCGTCAGTGAACCCGGCGCCAGCCCCTGCAGCCCCGCTGGGAACTCTCCTAGCATGTTACCCGCCAGCGACAGCGAGTACAGTCTCGGCGGCAACGCGGGCACCTCCCCTAACTGGTTGTATGCGACTGAGAGCCGCCGCAAACGCGTTAAATTACGAAGAGTCATTGGCAGGGCGGTCAATTCATTGTGATCGAGGTCCAGTTGATGCAAATCGCGAGACAACGCGCCTAGCACTAGCTCTGAAACCGATGTGAGTCGGTTGTGGGAGACGGAAAGCTTTTCTAACGGTCCGCACTCGAGCACAAACGCTGGTAGCGCCGTCAAGTCGTTGAGGTCGAGGATCAAGTGCTTCAGCTGTAGTCGCCCGAAATCGAGCTGGAAGTCGTCGGTAAGCGAGTTGTGCGCGAGGTCCAGCGTGTGCGTGCGGGTCAGCGCCGGCGGCGGACACGCGGCCGCGCGCAGCATGTTGTCGCGCAACGCCAAGTGCGCCAGGCGTGGCAGCGTAGCGAGCAGCGCGCACGGCGGCGCCACCAGCAGGTTGTCAGAGAGCCGCAGCAGCGCCAGGCCGCGCGGCAACGCGCCCGCGTGTAGCGCGCGCAGCCGGTTGCCATCCAGTTCTAGCTGCACGAGCGCGCGCAGAGGAGCCAGCGCGTTGGCACGCAGCGCTGTCAGCCGGTTGTTGCTGAGCGACAGGCTGGTCAGTGACTCCGCTAGCCCGCCCCATTCCGCAGTTGGGTCGAGGTCACTGATAAAATTACTAAAAAAAAGAACATATTGTTTCCTCTGGTCGGCAACAAACGAGCTCGGGGGTTTGAGGCTAGGCTAGGTACTCACTTTTGTAAATTAAGCCAATTCAAGACTTTCAGATCCCGCAGCGCCTCAAGGGGCACCTCGGTGAATTCATTGTGCCCCAAATCGAGCGATGCCAGCGAAGACCTCATCGATCTGTCGGCAAAATAGCATTGAATTTGAGAACGCCCTGTCATCCAGTTTGACGTGGAGCATTTACATTACTGTGAGCACGGCCACGAGAGTATTAATGGTACCGACGTGAGCGCGGCGGGGTGCAGCGCGTCGAGCCGGCAGGCCACGAGCACGAGCGTGAGCAGCGCGCGCGCGTCGAGCGCCGTCTCCTCCAGCGCGCCCAGCCGCGCGCCCCACACCGACACGTGCCGCGCACCCGCCTCTGCAACACGCGCGCGCTGTAGCTCACGCTTAAGGTTTGAACCACAACTCGTCTTAGAGGACAGAAGTTTACGCAGACCTGTTTCAGGGAACCGGTGGAAGGGCACGGCGTCGCAGGTGAAGTAGTCAGCGGTGCAGGAGCAGAGCGGCGCGGCGGCGCAGGGCGCGGCAGGGCGCGCGGGCTGCGGCGCGGCGCGGCGCGAAATGCCCAGCGGCGCGGCGCGGCGCGGCAAGCCCAGCGCCAGAAGCGCCAGCAGCACGCGCCAGCCGCGCCGCGCCATCGCCGCGCCGCCGCGCGCACACCCTCACCTGCGAGCACAGCTTTTTATCCGGTTTGTTTTTTTATTGTCTAAGGACAAGTTGTGTAAGTTTTGAAGTGTGACACAAATAGTGGATGTTTCATATTTATCATCAAAATAGATTTCAGTAAAAAAACCGACGGTTACAAAATGAAACAGAAAATAAATATGTACGAAAAGATTAGGACATCTTTCTTCTACAATTATAATAGATTGTTCAAAAAGGGACTTAAGTAAGCCATTATGCCACGAGATATTTATCCACCCGAGCAAAGCGGGGTGGATGAACTTCAAGTGTCATTATGGCTTTTTAGTCTCGATTTAAACACTCTACTGTTCACTTCGGTTGCGAGAAAATAAATCTTAAATTAAAATACCTAATAATTTTAAGACAGACACGTAAAAAATTACAACTTATATAGCGCTATCTTTTTTACTCTCAACCCGTCGCTGTTATGCGAAAAGAGACAACAACAAGGTTGATTTTGGGGTTAAAACATAACAAATAGTCCATAGACAACATGTCCGAAACGAAGACTGAGGCGGTGGAGGTTGTATCTACCCTAAATTATTCCGTGACAAAGTCGACGAAGCCCCGCCACGCGGGGCGTCTATTCCGGATAGTTGCCCTTAGCCTAACCTAAATTATTGTTCTATCTACATAATTATAGTAACCTAACTTGAACAATTATAAGTGAAATAATATTGTTTATGGAATAGGATAAGATTTATTAGGTGACAGATCTACTATTTTGGATACAAATGGATACAAACTTTTTTTTTATTTTTTTTTTATTTATTTAGAAACAAACTGTCTCGTATAGTTGTATATAGCACAAACAAAATTATGTATAAACAGTAGACTTACAGTCTCCTTAATGAAAATTATAGCCAAACCTTACTTAATAATGAAACTACAGAGTTAACTATATAAAGTAAATGCGTAAATAAGTTAAATAAAAACATAACAGCTTAGTGCCATTAAAATGTTACCCAACATTTTTCCTTTTATCAAGAAATATAAAATAATAAATTTTATATATTTATATAATAAAATAAAACAAACAAAAACAGCCTACTCCAATTCTGCAATACACTTCAAAGACAGTATTTTGAAACTATTGAGCTTTACTCTAAAAATATCCAAATTCAAAAATTTATCATTATACAATTACCTGCATATGCTGTACGACTGCGGGGTATATAAAAAAGAAGTTTTTTTCTACATGATCGCTCACAACGACGGGGTACTCTAATGGAAAGGGAATGTAATAACGTAGGTGCATCAATATGATTGTTAATAATTTTAAAAAGAATAAGAACATCAATACGTTCGCGACGATATTTTAAAGATGTTATGTTATGTCTTTTCATAGCCGTAACGTAATCTGAGTATTTATTTGTGGTGCGATATTCAATTGCCTTCACAAACTTTTTTTGCATTTTCTCTATTCTGTCTCCATGTATTTTATAAAGTGGGCTCCAAACAGCGCTCGCAAATTCTAAACGACTTCGGACGTAACTATTAAATAGTACCTTATAAGTTAAGAGTCTCGTAAAAGGTTTTCCTGCACGCAAAATAAAACCCAACTGTTTAAATGAGTTACTTAGTATATTATCAATGTGAGGTGTAAAAGTTAGTTTTGAGTCCATAACGACGCCGATATCACGAATCTGACTAACACGAGCAAGCTCTTTATTACAGAGTTTATAGCTGAAATTGATATTAGTCTTTTTCCTGCTAAAACTGATAATAGAACATTTGTCAGCGTTTAAGAACAAATTATTCGAAGAACAAAACGTCTCAAAGTTATCCAAATCGTGTTGGAGGATATTACAATCGTCTATATTTCGAATTACCCTAAAAATCTTTGCGTCGTCGGCGTATAAGAGCAAGTTTGAGTTATTTATGCATTCTGTGATATCGTTTATGTACAGGATAAATAACAAAGGGCCCAGGTGAGACCCTTGAGGAACACCCGAAGTAACAGGTCTATACTGAGAAGTATATCCTCCCAAGGCTACAGCTTGTGAACGATTTTCAACATAGGATTTTATCCAACGAAGGAGATCACCGTGTATACCGACAACTTACTATTTAAGTTCGTGAGTAGGTAATTTTTTGAGGACAAATCATTTTTAAAAGCATAGAAAATGATGATCAAACTTTTATTTAAGATTTAAATGTACATTTTCCAATCAGGAAACAGCATTAATTTCTCAAAACATTAGGACAACCATTAAAAATATTGTTTTCTTTTTAATTTCCTTATAAAATGCCTTGGAAAAGCACAAACAGCCAGATACATGTTTCCATTCGATGATGTTGCCCTGGTCGCCGGAGTGCGCGGCGGAGAGCCGGCGGGCGGCTGGCCATAAGTACATACCTACAATTTTTATTTAATTTGGTCATATAGGTACTACTATACAGAAACAAACCTTCTATTAAGATCACTAATAGACAATTGGTGACTGAAATCATTACCCATTGCAGTGATTTTAAACAAGTTTGTAGGTAAGTAATGGTTATTGGTATTGTTTGGTGGTTCGATCTAGACCCCTCACTCTTGTTTGTAAATAGTTATACTCGTTTATTTAGTGTAGTAATGTTTTATAGTTTTAGGTTTAAGTATATGGTTTTTGTAAATAAAATTATTCCAATATTTCTACGATCGGAGTTTTCTTCAATAATAGCTACCCTCCATAGCTAAAGATCTATTAGGTAGGTACCTATTTAGTAGACATATTTCATTAATAAGGTCACAGAAAATGGATTTGACAGTCTAAATGATACCCTGTGTCCGTCTTCGAGCTCTATCTCTGTATTTACCAAATGCACGTCGATCGGCTTAGAAGTTGAACTGTGAGGGCGGAACAAACAAAAAATAAACAGTTCTACGTTTGTAACATTAGTCAGGATGAGTATATGTATATGTATATATATGGTAACTAATGTAACAGATTATGTTTGAATAAATGATTATGATTATTATTATTATTATTATTATTTATGTATGAGTACCTAACTAAGGAATTTCAGATGAAATGTAAAATGAAATTAAACACCACAGTATTTTAGATCGCTACCAATTCATACGTACTTACTTAATACATGTGTTATGTACCCCTGTGCCGAGGCGCTACGTACATATGTGCTACGCGCTACGAGCGCTTTGCTACGCGGTTTGTTCTGAAATACGGTCATACTTTTAAAAACTTAAAATAATTAAGCGTCACACTTACGTATGTTAAGTTCTCTGTTTTATTAATATCCTGATCTACCTAGCAGCGCAGGACGTGCGTGTGTAGTGTATGTCGGAAGAGCGAAACTGTTTTTAACTTGGCATCGACGTGGCTTTCTGGGAAAACTTGCCCAAAACTTTGACATTATTTTATGTTTATGGCCGTAACTTTTGCGCTCACTAAACTTGGCAAAGTTGTGAATAACAACCGCACAGAGCACTGCGGCTGGACGCCGCCACCGCGTCCCTGCACGCGCGCGTCAGCGCACACGCGGCGTTCACGCTAGTCAGGTCGCGGCACGGCGGGCGCGTTCGACGGCGGCCGCGGGCCGACTGCCGCCGACGGCCGCCGGCTGCGGGCGGGCCGTGCGGCCCTCTGCTGCTGCTGTCGACACATGACACAGGGCTGCATTCAGCATCGATCTAGGTATTCTAGGTGATATCAAAACTGGAGTACTGCGAGATGACACGATAAATAGCTTTTAACCGACTTCAAAAAAAAGGAGGTTCTCAGTTTGACCCGTATGTTTGTATGTATGTGTATATATGTATGTATGTTTGTCCGTGATTATCTCGCGTTTGCCTGAACCGATTTAGATGCGGTTTTCAGAAAAGTATTTGTTACATTCTGGAGAAGGTTTTGGTATACAACAAATGGATACCCCGTGACGTGATCCGCATGGATCCGTTATTAACAGTGATCGGAATAGGTAGAGTATATTTACCTAAACTTGACGCATGTTCATTCATGCGTGAGTGAGATGGGAACACATTATTGAATGAACATGCATACTCTACCTATTCCGATCACTGGTTGTTAAGCGATTTATTAGTTCAACTCGACCGATTTTGTGTTGATGCGATTTTTTTAGTGATATACCTACTCGTGTCACTAAAAAGCGAAAAATTTTTTTTATTAAAAAATAAAACCGTCTTCAAAAAACCCACTAAACAAGACTAAATAAAGACCGGTTTCCTAGGAATTGCCTATTTGATGGGTGCCTTAAAAGGTAAGTATAGTAAGTTATTATTTGAAATATTTTGTCAATAATTGCACATTAAAAATACGCATATGTAATTATATACAATGTTTCAAGTGGCGAGGGTAGCAGTTTTTGACGTGTCCCACGGTATCATCGACTTGTTACAAGCTGCAACTTTAAAAAAAAAATACTTAGAAACGTGTTGTTATTAATTTAATGAAGTCCGTAATCTAGACTGGTTTACACGTCACATAAACTAATTTAAAAAATAGTACCTTACCACTATTATATTAAAAACTGAATTTAAATAATGCGCCTTGAAAGTTTGAAACTGTTACCGCCTGACACTGAACGTTATTGGTGGCCGGTTGATCACGTGATATTCAATGTTGCCATTTCCAGAAAAATAATATGAATTGGTAGAATTTTTGATGTACCATCACAGACTTAAATTGATATGCCGCCATAGAACCCTGTCATGATGACAGCGATAAATCACAAGAAAGAAATTACGTCAAATGTTCATCATCTTGTGACTTATCGCTGTCATTATGACAGGGTTCTATGGCGGCATATCAATTGAAGTCCGTGATGGTACCTAGTTTCGATCGTCTCAAAACTGACATCATTAAGGTGGTGTTATAATATGGACGTTATAAAATAGCACCTTCACTACTAGCACTCCCGATTTTATTGAAAAATTGTAGGTAGGTATGTTTTTGCAGAATTCCTACTTTTCTTACCCAGAATCTTTAATCTGTTTTATAAGGAAAAAAATCATATCTTTTTTTTTTTATTACTTCCATGTAACATGTTGGCTTGTCAGTGTCAGAGCTTGTTAATGGAGATATACTTATAAGATGACGAGAGTTCTGTGACAAGAGTGTTGGTTGCTGCACGTGTCGATTATTTTGTCGCGTTTTTTAGTGCCTCAGTGGTGTTGAAGAGCTCGGTGGAGTGGTCAGCGCGAGCGGCGGCCGACACTCTTGCCTCTGATCTCGGAGAATATAACACTCTAAATGTTTGAATAACATTTAAAAAACCGATCACATGTAACGCCAAACTTTGACATTGGCAGAATTGTCCTCATGGACAGAAGCCATTTTAACAAAAAATTGAATTGAATTGAATTATAAGATGACATTAACATGGAGGTTAAATAATTCAAATGTTATATTTTTGTATTTTCATAATTAATGTGTAATTTCTACTTCTGACGATCTCAATATAATAACTTGTAATTTGACATGAAGTGCAATTTATACTGTAATTTATATTGAGTAATAAAATCTGAAACTGAAACTGAAACTGAAACAGTTTTGTGACTTGCTCAGTTGCTAAATTCGATCTCGGTTTTTATTACTTATGCCGGTAGCACACCTCCGCCGCGAAACCGCGAAACTGTGGAGGAATCGTGATATTTAATACGAAATTGAACTTTATTTCGTTGCCAGTTTCGCTACTACGTTCCGCGGCGGAGGTGTGCTGCCGGCGCGGCGTTAGTCTTGTAACCAAATGTATCATTATAAAGTATATGTAGGTACACAAAAATAATAATTTCTACAATAACACAAGAAAGATTTTATCACCATGTTCCGATATATAAAGAAAACTAGCTTTTGTCCGCGACTCCGTCCGCGTAGAAGTCGATTATCGGGTATCCCACGCATAATCAAAATCTATCAGATTTTCCGGGTTAATAACTATATAGGTATGAATACCTACCAAAATTACATCTAAATTCCTTCAGCGGTTTAAGCGTGAAGAGGTAACAGACAGACAGATTTACTTTCGCATTTATAATGCAGTAGCTTATGTCCGCGACTTCGTCCGTGTACAAGTCGTTTACGCTGCTACCTCGGGAACTGTTCAATTTTCCGGGATAAAAAGTAGCCTATGTCCTTCCCCGGAACACAAGCTATCTCCATACAAAATTTCATCGAAATCGATTCAGCGGATTAGCCGTGAAAGTTTTACAGACAGACAGACGCATAAGCATGTCTACTTTCGCGTTTATATTTAATATTAAGTATAGCGACCCACCCTCGCTTCGCTTCGATTATAAGTATAAGTTAAAATATAGCCTGTCCACCCACACCACGCGACTTCGTCCTCGTAGAAGTCATTTATCGCTGCTCCCTCGGGAACTATCAAATTTTCAGGGGTAAAAAGTAGCCTAATGTCCTTCCCTGGAACTCGGGCTATGTCCAATCTCCATACCAAATTTCATCGAAATCGGTTCAGCGGTTTAGCCGTGAAAGCGTTAAGCTCGACATTCACGGTCAGTTAAAACTGATCAGTTAATTGACGTACATCCAAAAACTGACCGTGAGTGTGGAATCTAAGTTAAAACGGATTTTCCGGGCGCACCGTAATCCGCTGTCTTCAGTTCGTTTGCATCACGCAAACGTTTGCAAAACTGACGTGAATGCGCGAACATCAGTCCGAACCAAAGAGTACATTATATATAGGAGGATAGAGATATCACTTATTCAACGGCACAACGCCATCTAACGCAAATTCCCGTAACTTCTATTACCATACCTATAATATCAAGGACCAATAACCACACGTACCAATGCCAGCCCTGCTGTGCCACTGCCCATGGGCCACTGCCACAGCTTTTTTGAACTAGAATTTAAAGTTGTTTTCATCTATTATAGCCTTTCTAAATATCGCCATCTAGTGTAAATTGACGGAACTAAAAATAGACATTGGCGTCCATACAAAACGGATTGTTCGAAGTGAAAGCACCGTGCCGTGGTCCGAGCTTCACCGCGATGGCGTGTGGACGTGCTGTTATTTCAGAATTCATTGAAAAACACCACGGAGTCCTGTGGTGGGAGTGTTGGCTGCTGCACGTGTCGATCGCTTCTGCTGAGCCGGCCGCCATCATGGTCTTCTCTTTTGAGAAGTGAAGCGCGGCGGAGTTAAGCGCGGCGGAGTTTTGCGCGGCGGAGTGGTTGGAGCGTGAGGCGATTGACACTTTCACCACAGTTCTCCAAATTACCGAACAATACCAATTATATAAATATATTTTAACCGTACATTGTTAAATCTACACTGACATTGGCAAAATTGTCTACATAAGTGGACAAAGGCCATTTTTTTAAAAGAGGAGAAGAAAAATACCACGAGTGCGAAAGTTTGTGGAAATCAAACGACAAGTTTTACACAAATAAACAAAAAAATTATATTAATTAATTTAAATTTGAGATAATTGATATTTCGTTTTTAACCTCCATTTCGTCCATTTTGTTTTGGGTTTTCTAGTTATGATGACGACGCGGTAAGCCTAGTCGGTAGTGACCCTGCGTACGAAGCTAATGGTCCCGGGTTCAAATCCCGGTAAGGGCAAACATTTGTGTGAAGAGCGCGAATATTTGTTCCCAAGTCGTGGATGTTTTCTATGTATTTTAATATATTTCTCTATACATATAAGTATGTTTACCGTTGTCTAGTACCCATAGTACAAGCCTAGAGCTTATGGTGCTCCCACACTAGCTGTTATAAATGTTATATAACATATGTTAACATGATAATAAATAAAATAAAATAAAAACAAAATGTCCTATGAGAAGGAAAATATGTCTTAAAAATGGTTCAGCATATTTTCCTTCTCATAGGACATTTTGTTTTTATTTTATTTTATTTATTACCATGTTAACATATGTTTTATAACATTCATAACAGCTAGTGTGGGAGCACCATAAGCTCTAGGCTTGTACTATGGGTACTATTTTATTTTATGTTACAAAATGTTATATAAGAATAAGAATTTTGAAACTTTATTGATAAAACCTTAATGATAATAATGACATAGGGCTTTTGTATACACGAAATAGCTAATGTCAGAGCACCATTAATTTGGAACTAGGTAAATTTGTGCAAGATCGTCCCCTGATATTTATTTATTTATTAGTTATTAAATGGCAACAAATAGCAGCCGCAGAAAGTAGAATTTCCTCTTCAGAATCCATATCTATTTTTTTTATACTGACGCGGGGCGCGGTGGGAGATCCTGGAGCAGTAAGTAAGAAGACGCACGGCTGCGCGCGGCCCCGTCGAGCGAGAAATGAAGGCCGGTTTTAAGCCAGTGAATGGGGAAATCTTTTGACTTAATCCAGTTAGACTCGCGCCCAAAATAAAGGAAACAGTTCTGGACGGCTAGCACAAGTGGTCCGCGACTAGTTTGTCGCTCGGATCGCCCTTTCTAACTCGTCTGTAATGATAGAGACGTACCGAGCGACAAGCGAGACAATACAATGCGTGCTAGCCGCTCTGACCTAAAGAGGACTGCGTTGGAGGTGGTAGGGCCTCCCCCGAGTGGAATTCTGGATCCGCCCCAGAGCGTAACGTCAACAATATGATTACGTTATAGAAGCAACGTGAATAAAGGACCTGGGCTTAGTTATTCTAAACTCCACGGTCTGTATGCTGGCAGCACACGGGTTCAGTAAGAATTGCCGGACAACACGCCCGTCGTCGTCGCGCGCGCGTGGCGGGCGAGCAGCCATGCGCCGGCGCGGGAGAGCGGCCTTACCATCTACTACTTTCTTCACCAACTACTTACTCGTAGCTCTGGGACTCTAATCCACTTTGTTTTAGCCCATATAATATAGTTGCCTAACGTCAACAATATGATAACAATATTAAAGCAATATGGGCTAAAACAAATTGGAACAGAGACCAGCGTCGGCGTCACTACGTGTCCATGGGCCATTTGTTAGTATTTGACCTCAAAGCAAAAATTTCTTGTAGCGATTCACCGAATCGCATTTCACTTCGGCTAAACAAAATCTCAATAGCTTCTTTTACTTGATTTTTCGCGTGGCTGTTTACATTAGTATATTTAATTTGTAGCATTTTATTTTCCGAGTAGCGTTTTACCCTAGTCGCATTTCACCGCGATCGATTTTTGTTTGGAACGCTGTTTTATTTGACGCGTTAATTGATATTTGCAATTAACCTCGGTGCTCTGGGCAAATAAGAATGCCTTGCCCAGAGTACGTAGCAAATCGGAAACATGCTAGAAGTTGAATCCGCACTTAGTCGGTTCTCTATTACAGTCAGAGCCGGCGACTGACGAACCGTCTTCAGCGTGTAATATTACGTGAGTGAGGAAAGCAACAGTTTTACTTCTTTCTGCCTTTCAATTCAATATAGAAACAGCGTAACAAAGAGATAGAAAGGAGATCGATTTTCATGTTTCTGTCTCTCTCTCTCTCCCTGTAATTGAAGTTATTGATATATTTACAAATCTGTAATCGAATTCGCACCAGATCGGAACTTGTAACCACTTGTTTATAGTACCTACTGGCTAAGTATGTTTTTAAAGCGTTTTTAGGTATAGTTTTATTTCTTGATTACTATCAAACTCATTAAAATGTGATATTTTAATTTTACATGTCACGCTTATAGGCATAAATATATCTTCGACTAATAAAAAAATATGTAAAATAATACTGGCGAACTATAATAATTATAAATGATCGCAACGAAATGCTATTACAAAATATGCGACCGAGGTATACTGTGACTAAAAATATTTGCTCGTAGTCAAATAGACGATCGAGACCAAACGATACAATAAAATATGCGATCGAGGTGAAATGACAATTATTAGCGAACAAAAAATAGACGATTGTGACACAAAGCGAAAATAAAATACGCGATCGAGGTGAAATGCGATTCGGTGAATCGCTACAAGAAATGTATGCTTCTGAGGTAAAGTACTAACAAATTTGACAGCTACGCAATTGTTGGTAAACTCTGCACTACAAATAGAAGCAAATGAAAGACATGCTTGGTTTTTACGTCTTTTTATTTTTACTTAGTCATAGGATCACTTCACCTCCTTCACCTGCAGACCTGCAACAACAAGCGACGCCTCAGTGAGCGCTCGAGGCGTCAAACACATTACCCTGACCTGCAAAGCCAGTAAGCGGTATCTCAAATTCAATAGTCAAAGCAGATTCCATCTCCTGTTACTAGTAATGATGTCGTGCTTGCTACACAAACTTTATCTGAGATACTGCCGCTTGGCTTTGCGGGGCAGCTGGCATCAGGGTATTCCATCTGTCCAGCTGTCCTAAAGCTGGCAACGCATTTGCAAATATTGTTATTTAATATAAGCAGGGTGGCCACTTTTTATAACATTTGAATTTCCCTGACTTTTCTCGGTTTTCCAGGCACTTTTCCGGTTTTTTCCCTGATCATCCAAACAAAAATAATAAAAATGCCACATAACTTTTTATATTCAATATAAAAGTACACAGCATGGAAAGTATTTTTTTTCTCCATACATTTTCGTATGGAAACGAAATCTAGAGATTTTTTAAATAATATTTTTTTCTATATAGGATTTTGATGCCCTTCGAGGATTTTTACATTTTAATCAAGACTCGTAACATTTTTTTTTAATTCACTGATATTCTTTATTTTTAATTTAGTAAATTTATTGAAATTAATTTATAGTTTTTCGTAGTTTAGAATTAGTAGATGTTACAACGATAACTCATTTCATGGTTGTTATTACACAGCGTTTTGATTTTTGTCAAATAGGAGGAACCACAGTGCAGTGAACAAATGTATTTTTTTAATAAAGTGTACTTAGTGAGTTTTTCCTCTCAATAGATGAAATACAAATTATAGTTTTAGTAAGTAATGTATTTTTCCCTGACCAGCGAACTTCCCCGACTTTTCCCGGTTTTCCAGAAAGTGGCCACCCTGTCAAGTCATATAAGGCACTTGACTTATTTTCAACAGCTGGTGCAAACATTTATCATAAATACATAGGATTATTCTGTGAGGCGATAGATGACCGGCCTTCTTCAGTTCATTGATCATAAACGCAAATGTTGTTATCTGTAGTGCTGTGCTACGTGTAAGTGATTGTGTTTTTGTTATTTCGTATGAATTTCACAGTGCCTTGGTGTATAACTGTAATACTGTGTAATTATTTAAATAAATACATAAAATAAATAAATAATTATAAGAATACATTATTTAGTTTTCTTTTCAAAAAGCGTAATCACTAGTGACTTATCTTGTTCGCATTGGGAACAGACGCAATATTTACTGTAATCATAAGTCACAAGTGCGGCTTCCTAAAACAAGACCTGTTAGGTGTCAGGTTGTGCTGGCTGGTATTGAAAATACATTGCAACAGGGTAATTTACCTACGAGAATCAATAACTTGAAGCCCTATCTGGGGCCATGCGCGGAAAGAACCTCCAAATCATAATATTTTCTGAAGTTAATGTATACCTACAATTTTTTCAAGTTATAAATTTATCATCTTGTACGCCCAAGGCACCTCATAGTGATACAAATAATAAGTGTAACATCTTAACTACCTGCATTGGACAAATAAATATTAGAATTTTTATTTTTAATCACTTGCATCTGTTATGAAAAATAACTCATTTGTTATAATGTAAAAATTTCAAGTGGTATACCTGGGGGCAGGCTCTGCTTCAGCTTCTCAGCCTTCTCCTTGTCGGTGATGACCAGTGTGTACAGGAAGCGCGAGCAGCGCACCTTGAACTTCACATTCTCTGGGTTCTTCTTTATCTTCACCGCTGCAACAAACAAACGCACACTTTCTCAAATAATACCCCATACAGAACCAGAGGTAAACCACAATAAGAGAGCTTTACAACATAAGTTTGTTTTGCTATAAACTTGGAGGTTGATCTGCTAAAATTGTTTTACAGCAGTATGTAACTGCACATAAATAAACCACAAACTAGTTGGGCATCAATGATATTATAATATACCCTTACAATATGTCAGAAAAAATTATTCAATCCATAAATGTCAATGTCAATCTGACATGCCAGTTTTTACAGACTAATGAAACAGAAGGTACAAAGTTTGGTTTGCAGTATTAGTGTTAGTGCGATTCATGTAACTTATTTTTCATTTGAAAATTAAATTGATGATAACATTAATAACTAGTTGCACATACATTCATTACAGTAAATTTTCCTTTAGGACACCTAATTTTGTTCTCATATTTATAATTTTAGTGAGCTTGTGATTGAAAGTAGATAAAAAAATCATATATGATAATAAAATAATTGATTATTGTTACTCTATTATTCTAAGAAAATGTACAAAGGATAATATTTAAATGATTTGCATAATACTTATAGCATGTAGGCTATTCCAAGGAAACCAGTAGCTTCATACTTAAAACAATATCATTATTATGAATAAACTAAAAATTATTTTAAGTAGTATTTCGAGTTTTAACTGTAAGGAGTGAGGACACAAAACTTTATTAATAATTACACATTTAGAACTGAATATTTATGTTGTCAATATTACTCATTAAAACAATATTTTCAAACAACGTAACACCATTAGTTTCTATTATGATATCACTTCTGTAATGTTAATCTATGATAGAAGCCTTTTAACCGCCGTCATTGTTGTATTTGAGTATTATTCCAGATAACTACTGCTACTGCTTCAGTATCTATTTGTAACATAATTTGCTCAGTTATCATTATTTTCATCAATATATTGAAGACAATGGGAACTCACTTGACATGAACCTCATATGCTTGTCAGAGGGCGACTACGACCTAAGACGCCACTGTAGCGTCTTTTCGACATATCGTTTTCCGAGCGCTGGCAACATATCTACCTATTTTATATTACAATATCAAATAAAAATTAAATACGTGACAACTACAAAGGTCTTCGTTTATGATGGCAAGAGGTCGAAGAGTTGATGATACGACTTCGCACTTCTCGAATAACTATACCATTTTAATTATCTGAAGATATGATGAATTCTAAGAGGTTTCGAAATTACAACAGTAAACACTCACATTTAGCGTCTTTCCTTCTCGCCTTCAGGAGGAAATCTTTGATATCTTTGATTTCGCGCGGCTGAAACAGAAATACATTCTATCAGAAACAGAGCGTTGCCACGGTTAGCGGACGGCAGAGCAAATAATAACAACAAGAGAGGTTAAGTGTTACTCGGACAGCTAAAAAACAATAATATAACACAGCCTTGCTGCAATAGAACACAGAGCTTAGAACTTCAATCATAGGACGTACCGATTTCTGGAATTATAACGATTTAAAGGGGATATTTACCATGTTGAAGTTGTTCCGATGGTTGACAAGTACCTGGAAGAAAATACGAGTTCAGTCAGGGAAATATTACTTTACACTTATTCCAGGTTGCAGTCTACGTTCACTTTTATAAATAAATAGCGAAATGCAATCGAAATATAAAAGATTTACACGGATTCACTAATAAGTATAAGAAATTCGCACTTCACTCACCTGTCAAACTTTCTGAAAGAGCTTGACATTGACAGTCAGTAATGACGTTTTTGTAGTTCGGCAACGTTCCGGGTCACGCATATCATTTTCGTTCGGTCATAAATGAATTTTAGCCTGATCATGTTTGATTACGTGTAAGTGACCATAATTCGGACCATTATCAGTATT
Source organism: Tortrix viridana (assembly GCA_963241965.1). Lineage (NCBI taxonomy): Eukaryota > Metazoa > Arthropoda > Insecta > Lepidoptera > Tortricidae > Tortrix > Tortrix viridana. Next base: position 14,677,786 of record OY725182.1, read on the forward strand.
TATAGCCCCCTACGAGTTTTCTACGCTAGAATAAGGCTATTAATAGCCTGGAAAAAGAAAGCCGAGCGTGTGATGACAGCTGGAACTAATATATTTTCCAAATTATTTTCAAATGGCAACCAGCACAGATTAGAGTAAAACATGGATCATGTTGCTAATGTATTCTTGCAGAGCAGTCGTTATGAATTTAATGGAAGTTTTAAAATTAGCAGTCTGGTACATATCAGGAAAAGATAAAAACAACGAAAAGAAACATTGGGTCCAACCTCTCTATTCTAAAAGATATTTAACAGGTCAATTCTATTCACATTACAGCAAACTTCATAACTTCACAAATAAAATAAGCAAATATACAAACCAAACACGATAAAAACGTAGGTAGATGTTAAAACATGTTGTTGTTTCCTTGCTTCCAACGCGTCGTGCCAGAAATCGAGGAGTGCGCGATAAAATTACGCCACGTTCAAATATTACATAAAAATGCTTTGTTTCTCTGGTCACCTTGAACGCTATACGCAAAACTCAGTATGTTCTATTTTTCAAGGCGCTTGGAAATCGCTTGACCCACACGTTGATAAACCATCCGTACGAACGTAGGTTTAAATAAAATTATATTACGGGTGTCAAAGGTCCAGAAAAAGTAATGTAATAAAATAAAAGAATTATTTTATTAGTGATTTTTATTTATAATTCAAGAGAAAGCGGCCTGCAGCGTCCGCAGGTGGTGGCGGCGCTCGGCCGCCAGCGCCGCGCCGCGCCCTCCGAGCCAGGCGGCCAGCCCGGCGCGCGACGTCGCCACCTCGGCGTACAGCGCGCCGCCTGCGCCGTCGCCGGTCACCACCGACTCCACACTCGTGTCATCTGGTAATAAGTACGAAAATAACGAACAGAGTACAATCTCTTCTAAGCTTTAAATCTCGTCTATTCTGCGTTAAAAGTCCCTAATTATTTATTTATTTATGTAATGTAAAGTATGTAATGTAATTATAAATATCATTAGTACAAATGGAAATACCACAGAAGGAGGGCCAGGGTAATAGTGGCAGCGTCCAGCACGAGCTGATCTCGATGAGAACGCGATGCGTGTGCGCCGCGCCGTGCTGCGGCGCCGCGCGTGCGCCGGGAGGAGCGTACTCGTCGTGCGCGGCGACGGTCCCGCGGCCGGCGCAGCGTGCGCCGCACGCGAACCGCACCAAGTAGCGCCACGACGTGTAGTTGCTCCACTGCTTCTCGACGGCCCATGACTCACTGGGACGAAACATTCGTATAAATAGCATAATAATAGCTTAACTATAATTTTTAACCGACTTCAAAAAAACTCAGTGGCGCAAACTGGTGAGCACTAAAACGATAGCCCTGATCCTAGGAGGCTGGTCATTATTTAACCCCACAGTTCAGTGGGTTTTAGAAGACGATTAGATTTTTTGTTTTAACATTTTGGGAAGAGTCAATATCATGGATTAAATAAAGATTTAAGCTGATCTCGTACTTTGTTAAATTCTACAAAATTCAGTCTTACAAAATATGTGCTCGCAACATCGCGTTTTTTTTTTAATAATTGAAGTGGAATTGGGCGAAGTTCTTAAATGTAAAAATCAAAATTTGAGTTTAAGAGGATTCGTTTCATATGTAAAAAAGAATAGGAATCACGCGGACATGTGTGGGTAAAGCGTGCGCAGGTTGTTGAAATCGGCGAGGTGCGCGGCGAGCGCGTGCGGCGGCGCGCGCGGCGCGGCGCCCGCCAGCTCGGTGCGCAGGGGCACACGCACCGCGCTCGCCGCTAGCAGCGCCAGCGCCGCCGCCAGCGCGCGCCAGCCCGTACGCCCACGCCACTGACGAGGGAGCATGCTTCCTGCAGGAAATAAACATTTAAAGCGCAAAACAATTATTACTTCTTATAGGTACTTAGACTAAAACGTCATCATCTCATGTCAGTCGAAGAAACCCGCAATGCTGGGTCTCCCCTCTCCTGAAGCACGCTCCAGCAACTGATGCTATGAGTCCTGCATTCTTCGCATCACGACCCGTACCGGATTTCGATCCACTAAGTTCATTTCATCTTCCGGCATGCCACTGCCGCCTGCCGCCTGCCGCCACCCTACCTATCGACTGTCTCCGTTACAAGAAAAGGTCACTTACAGCTTACAGGCTCTCAGATTATATTCAATTTTTCTGCAAATCTCCTAATTTCAAATTCGACTTTGCAAATTAAATATGTTAAGTATCCATTTAGTTCGTTTATGCTTCAAGTTTTAGTTATGTCAGATTAAAATTGGAATTTTTAGTTTGATTTTTACTCCGATCAGCAGCGCCCTAATATTCTCCAAACTCTTTTTTTTGCCAAGTTTATACGTAAATACGTAAACAGGACGGTTAGTTATTTAAATCCACATCCAATAGAATACGAATAGTTTAACCTTTCGTATGTCGAAGGTGAAAAAAATATCAAGTTCTAGTCTCTTCAGATATTAGTCCAAAAAATTACTTACCAAAAAATATACCTACAGATATCCAAATTTTGAGCACCGATCAGTGCTTAAGCATACGACAGGTAAACCAGTAGATCGGTAACGTAAACCTATGAATTAGCTACACTACAATTCTATTAAAACACTAAAAAATAACTTTTTCTCTACACTAAATATGTGATGTGAAAAACAATTGTGCTGAGAGATACCTAGTCCAACTTTGCTATTTACTGCGCGAAGGACGTGCGACTGGCGCTCGTCGGAAACGCCGTAGATAAGAGCATCCGCAGAAGTGCGGGCGCGCGCTCGCGGGGCGCACTCAAGTTGAAGCTACGAACACAAACCATGTAAAGTACTAAGCCGGTGCGCGACGCGCGAGCAGCCGGCCCGCCTCCGCCCGCCACGCCGTGTTCAACGGCGTTCACCAGATGTTATTTTTAGACCATCGCGCTGATGTAAACAATCCCGTCGCGAAACGAACCTCGTTAACTATATAAATTAAAGATAGTTAGGTTAGGTAGTATTTAAATGTTAAGAAAATATTCAGAGCCAATCTCATCTATTTGTGTTAGTTTTACATAAGTATTATATTAATACAATATGTAATATGTATAATATGTTATCAGTAATAACTAGACACTTAGTTGCACGAACGTTAGCCCTAATATCCCATTATGCCACTTTCTGAGGCCCTACTTGAAAATCGAAGATAGTAGTTATGTTAGCCAAGTATGTAGCTGCCCTCCCTTTGCTCCATTTAGTAACGAATGACGAATGAAAGAAACGGAGCATCTGAAGTTTCGAATAAAGTGCTTCATAATAACCATGATGTATCTAGAAGTACTTATTCTTTCTAACTTACCTCAGTACAGGTATCGGCACCAGAGTTGAGGTCACGCACCCAACATCATGTTATGTATTGACAGCGGAATTTTGTTCACATTCACTCCTTCGTTTATTCACTGCCTTTTTTGCATGTGTGCGTAATCATCAGCTCAACTCTCGCGCCGACATCTATACCTACCTACCTAATTTACTAAGATAAAAAGCGACAACGACAACAGCCAAATTAAAGGGTCCCACAGACTAACGGCCTGGCCACGGCAACGGTCTTAGTAGCGAGCGGGACGGCGGACGTCACGGTTGCGCCGATTGATTTATAAACAGCTTGCGTAAAATCGCTCGGTAACTAGAATATAATCTGTGGACGAAGTCCTTCAAAAAAAGGAAAGAAAGCCTTTGTGCACATCTCTTTTTAACTCATTATCATAGCCATAAGTAAGAAAAGGTCAAACATATGCCTTCGGTTAATATTTTTTGCATGTGCAATTGTAATTCGTGTACGCAAGTGTTGATTATATATTTTGTTTGTTTGCGTGTGTGATTTCAAGATAGTGTTTGTTTTTTAGTCGTTTAAGTGCATAGGAATAAGAGAATAAGAGCATTTTTTGCATTTATGTGTTAGCGATTTACATGTGTTTTAATAGAAACTAATGCTAATAGAAACTACTCTCGGTTCTGCTTCAGTTTATACTAGAAGTTGGCTGGTATGTGTCATTAATTTCGTCAATATATTGAAAACGGTGATGACGGGCGGTTGAAACACCCTGAAATCCACCCGTTACCTCGCCTCCTTCAAAGAATTACAGACTTGTGGTTAGGAAATTGCGGGTGAGGCATCTCTGGTGTATGTACTCAATGCTGTCAGTTCATGGTATGATAGAAACATGGAACTAATAATTATATACTCTAACTACATAAATTGGCCGCATTCGCTGTTTACCTGCTTTTCCATACATATTCAATTTTTGTTCCACTGAGCCAACGTTGCGTTATACATAGAAATACTATCTATGCTCACGTCACATAATGCTCACGCACGCAAACATCACAGTCGGCGGCCGACATACGTTGACGTTGTGATCGCGGCCTAAACGTATCACTTCTGGCAACACCAGCAAGAAGCGTCGAGATGACATTTTGACAGGTTGTCGGCCATTGGCGTTTGGCATCGCTTAATGTTTATTTTATTAACGGCGATCGGCATCGATGAGAGAGGTCGGCCGAGCGACATGAACCAGCGACCGGCCACCGACGGCAGCGTCGGCGGGCGCGGGCGAGTGCGTCGGTGGCGCGCAGCACAGTGCTGAGCGCGCAGCATGGAGCGCGGCGTCGTGCGATCCAGCGCCAGGCTGAGTTGCGGGAACGGCACCGCCAGCAGCAACAGCAACAGTAATGGCACCGGCGGCGGCAGTGACGGCGCGGCCGAGGCGGCGCGGCGCGCGGCGGCGGCGGCGCTGGCGGCGGAGCGGCGGGCGCGAGCCGCCGACCGCGCGCGCGAGGTGGAGGACAGCCCGCGTGAGCTGCGAGAGAAGTGCCGCGTGCTGGCGCGCGCCGTGCGCCAGGCGCGCCACCTCGTGGTCAGTCATGCACACGCACACGTACACGGACGCGGGCACCGGCTGGCGCCGTGTACCACCACAATATAACTTTCAAAACTTAGGGCTTCATACAAAGAAGCGGTCTCTAATCTAAGCCGTTCAGTTGTTTGTTACTGTTAAACATATGACTGAAACTGTAAAGAAGTCAATAAGAGCCAATTTTATATAAACTAGCCTTTGCCTGCAAATTAACCTGCAGTTCCAGGACATAAAGTATCCCAAGTGCCGGTCCTAGTAATTTGGGACATGGGGTTCATGCGTGCTAATTTTTATCCCAATCTGTTTAGCCATTTATGCCTGGTTATGAAACAAACATCTAAACATCCCCACAAGATTTCACATTTACATAGCAAGCAATAGGGAGTAGGTGATCCTATACTTGTATTAGGAATACTAGTATTGGGTACTGAATCCAGTGCTTCTTTGAACTACAAGTGAGTTTCTGAATAGATAACAACATAGGAATAAGATCCATATGATTTTCCAATTAGCCAGATTCAAAAGTATGACATTTTAGAACTGTATGGCTTATACATGGTGAATTTTTTCTATACCTAGACAAAATACAGGAAATTAATTAATTACTTCATTCCTGAATTATTGAATAAATAACAATAGTTAATAAATACTACTACCTAACTTCACATTTTTTGAGTCAGTTAAAACAGGTTAAGACAAAAAACATGGTTGATTAACCATGTTTTTTGTCTTAACCTGTTTTAACTGACTCAAAAAATGTCACCCTATGCCTGATTAGGCGTAGGGTGACAATCATTTTGGTTAAAATTTTAATCATAAATGTCTTTGCTTCATGTAACTCTAATTTACATGTAATTGCTAGATTACTGAGTAAGAATAACTTGCTCCTGTTTAGGTACTAATACACATTCACAATGTATAGATTTTCCACTTATTAGACTGTCAACAATTGTAAAGACTTGTCTATATTCTTTGTTTATAAAAGACTTACAAGAAGCATTAATTGTACAATCTTTACTAATGATGCTCTGGTCTCTGGTCATCATGCAGTCAACTCATTATTGTATCCGTTAAGATGGTCAATGTGAATATTTTGTCAAAAGGTATACTATACCAACAGGTGTGCTCTGATTAGGCCTGTCATTTATTTGATTTATTGATTTATTTAATGTAACCATCAACACATTCCAGGATTGGTGAGGTAACAATAGGTAGGTATGTCTTTTTTGAAAAGTTCTACCTGATATCATAGGTACAACGGTGTGCTTTCATTTGGCCGAAAAATGTTTCCCAAACTGTTTCATTTTCCAACCGTTTCATTCAGGCAAACACTTTTTGTTCCGAAACTGTAAATATTTCAGGATTTATTTAAGAACCATCATGTAGAACCCTATAGGTTATATTAGGTTAGTTTTATAAAAATACTGAAATATTTACAGTTTCAGAAATAAAAGCAATTGGCCAAATGAAACGGTTGGGAAATTAAACAGTTTAGGAAATGTGCAACATTAGTAACCCGGTACAACATCTGGCTGACTACAGCAGCCTCCTTTCCCTGTTTAAATTACGAGTCATGTAGGTAGAAAACAAACATGGTATGTTTATTGTATTTCATCAGATAAGTCCATAATTTTTTTTAAACTTAAAATATTTCCATACTAGCTTTTGCCCGCGGTTTCGCCCGCGTGGAGAATGAGTTCCCGTGGGAATTCCGAAAAATCCGTCTTATAAATTCTTTGTCTAAATCATAAAGGGACCTCTGTGCAAAATTTCAGCTTTCCAGTGCCCTGTTTATCAAAACTTACAAGTCTTGTATTACAAGCATTTTTCCTGTAAAAATTTTAATTATTACAAGTATGTGTTTATCAAAACTACACGTGTAAATTACAAGCTACAAGTGTCGTTATTTATTTCACAAGTATGTTTTTACACTTGTATTCGTGATTTCGTTCATCAAAAAATCCTTTGTAAGTTACAACTTGTAGAAAGTCGTGGAAAATCCTGAGGGTGTCCGGAGACTCTCCATTCCGTCATTAACTTTTACAAGAGAGCGTGTTCAATACAAAATGTGGTCAAGTGATTCTTCAAGCGACGAAGAAAATTTAAGAATTACTGAACCGAGAACGTATAGAACAAGGATTGACTACGGTCACATGGAATTGACATACGAGTTCAATGAAAGATTTAGACTTAAAGCTACCAAAATGGAACACTTAGTTAATATTTTGGACAGCGCCCTATCAAGTAAGCAAATTTTACAAATTGCCCTACATTGGTTGGGAACGGGCGTCCAATACCATGCTGTGTCTGATATGCATGGCGTAACTAAAGGCAGTGTATGTAATGCGGTCCATAGTGTTGTAGCAGCCATCAATAACATTACGTTTGCAGATTATGTTAAATGGCCGAATAATATGCAGGATGTAATACAGAAGTTTTATAACTTAAAAGGAATGCCATTAGTTTGTGGCTGTCTAGATGGTACCTTGATAAAAATGGATGCCCCATACCAACATGAAGAAGCATTCGTGGATAGACACGGAAATCACTCAATTGCAAGTCACCATAATCAGAATTTACAAGTGGGATCTACAAGTGCTCAATTTTACAAGTCCTGTAGATTTTTTTTGATAAACACAATTTACCTGAACTTGTACAATTTTTCTTGTAACGTGTAACTTGTGAACGTGTAGACTTGTAAGTTTTGATAAACAGGGCACAGGTCCAAGAGTTTAGGCTGGGCATTGATGAGTCACCCAGTCGGGGCTTCTCTTTTTATATGTACTCGTATATAGATAAGTTAGTTGTCAGTCATCAGTGATTCCACATTCCACAATAACACCTTCAACTCCCAGTTTACGAACCAATTTTAAAACCGGTCAACTATTTTATACGCTGTGCTGTTACCAAAAACAATTATTGACAGGAATGGTTGCTCACTAATAGTGACCGATTGCTACTTAAACAAAAATTGGATTGGACATGAGATGAGTGATGGTGAGTAAAGAGCGTGTGATGTGCAGGTGTACACGGGCGCGGGCATCAGCACGGCGGCGGACATCCCGGACTACCGCGGGCCGCGCGGCGTGTGGACCCGCCTGCAGCGCGGCGAGGACATCGGCCGCGTCGAGGTGTCGCGCGCGCGGCCCACCTACACGCACATGGCGCTCGCCGCGCTCGTCGCCGGCGGCCTGGTCAGTGCCCGTGTACCGTGTGCCGGCGGCCCGGCTACTAAACACTTGGCTAATAACCAGCTCGCCCATTTAAAACATGCCCCAAAACAAAATGCATTTTAGCTTATACATAACTGTGAACCGTTCTGATGGCAGGTGAAGTTCGTGGTGTCGCAGAACTGCGACGGGCTGCACGTGCGCGCGGGGCTGCCGCGGCGCGCGCTGGCCGAGCTGCACGGCGACATGTTCGCCGAGCGCTGCGCCGCGCCGCGCTGCCGCCGCGTGCTGCTGCGCGCCTTCGACACCACGCAGCGCACGCGCCGGCACGCGCACGCCACGCGGCGCACCTGTCCCGCGCCGCGCTGCGGCCGTCCGCTGCGCGACACAATCGTGCACTTCGGCGAGCGCGCGCGCGCCGCCTGGCCGCTCAACTGGGCCGGCGCGCTGCGCCACGCCGCCGCCGCCGACGTCATCCTGTGCCTCGGCTCCAGTCTCAAGGTACTGGCTCGTCAGCGCGCAAACGTCGTTACAGTATTCTGAATATACGTCGGTTGATATCGGACGGTGGTGTGCCAGGTGCTGCGGCGCTACCCGGCGCTGTGGAGCATGGGCCGGCCGGCGCGCGCGCGCCCGGCGCTGTACATCGTGAACCTGCAGTGGACGCCCAAGGACGCCGGCGCGGCGCTGAAGATCAACGCGCGCTGCGACGCCGTGCTGCGCGAGCTGGCGCGCCGCCTGCGCCTGCGCGTGCCGCGCTACCGCGCCGCGCGCGACCCGCTCCTGGCGCACGCCACGCCGCTGGCGCCGGCCGAGGCGCACACGTGCTCGCGCCCCGCGCTGCCCGCGCCGCCGCCCGACTCCGCCGACTGCTCGGACGACTCGGCGGACTCGCAGGGCTCCGGCGCCGAGTCCGACTCGGACGACGCGCTGCCGCTGCGCCGCCTGCAGGAGCGCCTGCGCGCGCCGCCCGCGCCCCGCTCCCCGCCCGCGCCCTGTGAGCCTGAGGTCAAGCTGGAACCGAAGCCGGAAGCCAAACTGGAGCTGAAGTTGGAAGTGAAACAGGAAGTGGATGACGACGAGGAGCTCAAATCGTTTGAGGTGAATGCTGCCTTCTTGAGCCTGGGGCGTCTCTGCGTGGTGATGCTTGCTACTTATTATACGACTGCCCAAACCAAGGAGTGTTAACGCTCTCAGGGGTCACGTATGTATGTTTGTAAGATTCTAAACCGAACGTAAACGTACGGGGCATTGTTGGAAATGTTGGTCTTTGTGCGCGGTAAAAATATCTATAAGTATTCAAAATTTGAGCTTTGTGAGTGACATACAGACAGACGGACGGACATGGCGAAACTATAAGGGTTCCTAGTTTGACTACGGAACCCTAAAACGAATTTTGTAATAGGTATTTGATCATTGTCTAGATATTAATAATAAGTTTCCAAAAATATTGCCTACTGACTGCAATAAATGCGCGATAGTGATAGACACATATTGTCATTACTTTAGTGCAGAGCTGAGCACGTATAAACGGAATGTAATCGTGTCGCTCGCGGTCGGCAGGTGTCGCTGGCGTCGGGCCCGGCGCGCATCCTGCTGCGCGCGCGGCACGCGGGCGGCGCGCGCAAGGAGCAGGAGGACGAGGGCGGGGGCGGGGGCGGGGCGGGCGCGCGCCTGCGCCGCCTGCTGGCCCGCGGGCCGCGGCCGCGCCCGGCGCCCGCGCGCTCGCCGGCGCCGGACGCCGCCGACCTGCTGGCACGCAGCGCGGCCGCCGCCTTCTTCGCGCGCGCCGTGCTGGTGTGCCGCGCGCAGCTGTACCCCGGCCTGCACACCATCATCGCCGCGCCGCCCGCGCCGCGCGCGCCGCCGCCCGAGTGCGCGTGGTGCGCGCGGCGCTTCGGCGCGCGCCGCTGCCTGTGGTACCCGCGCCTCGACCCGCTCGCGCCGGGCCGCGTGTGGCGCCGCGCGCGCGCTCGCCGCTACCTGTGCACGTGCTGCCCGCGCGACGACGACGCGGCGCCGGAGCCCGACGACGCGGGCGAGGGCGGCTGGTACGGCAAGGGCTACCGCAAGGGCCGCCGCAAGCGCCGGTAGCCCGGGCCCGGCGTCCGCCCGGACCGGACGCCCCGCGCCTCCGGACCGCCTGACGCTTGACGGTTCTCACTGTGTTGTGTAAATAGTGCCGATATTTATTTTTTGTACCGCGATGAAGTGATGCTGACGTGTGGCGGGCGCGCGCTCCGGCGCCTCGACCCGACGGAGCGCCGTGGACCCTACGGCGTACCAAATAATTAATAAGAGATTAATGTAGCTGTATTCTTTATTATATTATAATAAAGCGAATTTGTGACATTTCTGACAGTGGTTCACGCACAAAAATGTGTGATTAATTAATGAATAATCTTCATTTCATCAGACAGTTGAAAAACGTCAGGACTCAAGAATAAAGAAAGGGAGCCTTTAAAAATAGTTAATTGGAACCGACTGGACTGGAATGGTTCTAGACAAACGGTTGTGATCAAAGTGCTTCTAGGCACTTAACTCTTATTACAATTATGTACTCATCGCGTGTGGCTTGTCGCATGCAGTCAAGTATGATCAAACTTTTAGTCACATTATTACGTAATTCTATTACTGCCATTGAAATGTTGATGCGCGCCGCGTGTAGTCCGGCCGCCTGCGCTGCGCGCGCGCGGGCGGCCGGCGCGGACGCGGCGCCGACTGAGCTCGCCCGGGCGGCTGACACTGTCACAGTACCTCACAAATTGAACACTATAAAACTCTTATCTTAAATAATTTTAAGATTGTGTTAGGGAATTGCATGGACAAATGTGTCAAAATTTTATTACTAATAAAAAATAAATTGATAAATAAAGCTTGTGGTTTTGATATTTTACAGCTGGCCCTCCCCTGACGAGCGACGTGAGCCGCTCCGCTGTTCCACTTTGTTTTAGATCACGGACAGGGTGGCCACTTTCTGGAAAACCGGGAAAAGTCAGGGAAATTCGCTGGTCAGGGAAAAATCAGGGAAATGTCAGGGAAATTTGGTAAAGGTCAGGGAAAAATACATTACTTACTAAAACTATAACTGGCATTTCGTCTATTGAGAGGAAAAACTCACTAAGTACACTTTATTAAAAAATACATTTGTTCACTGCACTGTGGCTCCTCCTATATGACAAATATCAAAAATCGGTGTAATAACAACCATGAAATGAGTTATGAGAAAAACTATAAATTAATTTAAATTTACTAACTGAAAAATGAAAAAATATCGGTCAATATTAATAAAAAAATATATGTTATGAGTCTTGATTAAAATGTAAAAATCCTCGAAGGGCATCAAAATCCTATATAGAAAAAAATATTATGTAAAAAATCTATTTCGTTTCCATAGAAAAATGTATGGAGAAAAAAAATCCATTCTTTCCATGCGGTGTACTTTTATATTGAATATAAAAAGTTGTGACATTTTTTTTTATTTAGCTTGGATGATCAGGGAAAAACCGAAAAATTGCCTGGAAAACCGGGAAAAGTCAGGGATATTCAAATGTTGTAAAAAGTGGCCACCCTGCACGGAGTCGATTTTTGAATCTCACTGACGATAGTAAGAATAATGACAATTAAGAGGGCTGTAAGTTGCCGTTCAAATTCCATACTAATTTAACGTTTCTCTCCCCCTAAATCAAGTCCGATTTCCGCGAATCTGATCCGATTTTTGAAGCTAGGTTTGTATGTTTTTTTTTATTGATCCTTTCCAAGAAATATTTTCTTCATAAGGAAAACGTACAAACCTTGATTATAGGTTACAGGGTTCCGTGCCCGAAGGGTGCCTGTACGAGGGTCCCTAAAATGAAACACCGACTTTAACTAATAAACTATATTATCTATAAGTATGTATAGTACAGCCCAGATGCTTTTGTACGACCCATGTACGACCACATAAAACGACCTGGGTCAGGTTATCAGAGCCCTTAACCAAGATGCCCATCGCTAACTAGCGTTTCTATTAGTTTAGTTCTTAAACCAATCGCCTCACTGGTAGATCACGTGACTGTTCGTATGACGTGATCTACCAGTGACGCGATGGGTTTAAAAACGAAACGGATTGAAACGCTAGTTAGCGATGGGCATCTTGGCTAAGCGCCCAGTTCTGGGGAAATCTTAACATCTAGTTAGCTCACAGGCACAGTGGCATCTAGCGGATCTTACTAAAACGAATTATTTTCAATAAACATGTTCTTATTAATGTCAATTTTGAATAGACTTAACCAAAAAAAATTTTGAATTGCCTTTACCATTTTTGCAGCAAAAAATATAGAGAATCATTTTCGTAAACACGTACACGTAGCGCCATCTGTTGTGAGCTTTGTGAAACTATCAACTAAACAATGATTATACGGTTGAACCACAGGATTGAACAGTGCCTATGCCTATTACTAATGCGCGTGCTACACGGTTTTAAACCACGTGACCTTGGTAGAAGCGAGCAGCTACACGGCTTCAAACAAGCCCATTTGCCAGGGGCGCTTAAGGTCTAAAACCGTTGTTTGAAACCATGTCGCCCACACATAAGCCTACGCTGTCCGTCCGTCCGTTCGTCCGTCCTAACTTTAAAGAGCGGTATCTTTTGAACCGTAAAAGATAGCCTGTTGAGTTTTAATTTATAGGTCGAGTCGACCACGTTTCAAAAATCTTAGGTCACAACTATGGCACTTTTTGAAACGATGGTCGTTACGTATTAAGACCATGTCAAAGCCCCCATTTTTTAAATACTTACTTTTTGTGTTTCTCTGAGAATGACCCACTTGGGTCCGCTGTTAAACAGTTATTTAGATTTCTGGAGGAAGACGATCAAAGGTGCGTGTTACAGAGTCAATTAAAAGCAAACTCAAATTATTTATTTAATGGCCATAACACTTCTAGAGTTAAATAAAGGAAGCTGGTTCACTTGTGTTGTGTTCGCGCATGTCTGGCGCAGGCACTGTTGAAGGCGAACCGTTCACCACAGACCTGGCACGAGTAGGGCTTCTGGCCGGTGTGGGTGCGTGCGTGCACCGCCGAGTAATGTCTCGATGAGAATGATTTGTTACAAGTTCCACAGGCGTACGGCTTCTCGCCCGTGTGGACTAGCTTGTGTCTCTGCAAGTCGGTAGCGGCGAGAAATCGCTTGCCGCAAATAATGCAGAAGTACGGCCTGTCCCCGGTGTGCCTGCGCTCGTGCGCCGTCAGCGTGTCCTTCTGCGCGAAGCGGGCGGCGCAGACGTCACGTCGCCGCTTCGACTGAACCGTTTCTTGCAAACGTCACACGCGAAAGGTTTTCGCCGGTGTGACATCTTCTATGTTTGGTTAATACTGATATACATTCAGTCAACAAAGTATCGGGAATGGATGATTTGTTTATGGATCCAAATTCAAATTTTTGTTTTTTTTGTTGTTGTTAGATTGGCACAACTGTTTTCTATTTTGGCGCGGAGTTTGAGTTGCATCTGTTATTTATATTAAATACAGTGCTGTTTTTAGTTATATCATATCTAGTGTGTATTGCGAATTTCATAATGGACAAAAACATTGAACAAAGAGTTTGTCTTAAATTTTGCATCGCCAATGGAATTTCGTGTTCGGAGTCACTGAAAATGTTACAGAAGGCTTACGGTGATTCGACTTTATCAAAAACACGTGTTTATGAGTGGTACAAAGCGTTCAAAAGCGGTCGAGATGTGATGGAAGATTTGCCTCGCTCTGGTAGGCCATCAACGTCTGCAACTGAAGTTAACATCGCAAAAGTGAAGGAAATAGTGACTGAAAAGGAAGAACGGAAGGTCAAACGGTAAATAAAGAATATTATTTGAGCGTTATGCGGCATTTAAGAGAGCAATTTCGACGAAAAAGGCCAGATTTGTGGAATGAAAATTCTTGGATTTTGCACCACGATAATGCGCCTTCGCACAAGGCCATCATTGTGAAAGAATTTTTGACCAAACACTCAACAAATACCATCGAGCAACCACCATATTCACCAGATATGGCTCCTGCCGACTTCTTTCTTTTTCCTAAACTCAAATTACCACTTCGTGGCACCCGTTTTCAATCGGTAGAAGACATAAAGGAGAATTCGCGCCGAGAACTGAATTCAATTCCGGAAACAGCGTTTAAAAAATGTTTTGATGATTGGATTATTCGTTGGCGTAAGTGTATCGTTTCTGAAGGAGCATACTTTGAAGGTGATAAAATAAATTTGGATGATTAACAAACAGTTTGTGTATTATTGATCTTTTCCCGGTACTTTCTTGACAGAGTAGTATATGCAAATTTCTTTCCACAAATGTCGCATGAATACGAGAAATATGATTTATCTTTCATGTGAAATCGGACATGATTTTTTAAATGACATCTTTGTGCAAATTGCTTTTTACATGTTTTACATGTGTGCGGCTTGTGTCCGCGGTGAAGCGACACGTGCTTTTGCAAATTAGATTTCAAAGTAAACTTTCTGTTGCATATATTACATGTGTAATCTTTATCACCTGTGTGAATTTTCATGTGTTTCTGAAGATTGCCATTTATTGTAAACTTTTTCATGCAGATGTCACATGAGAAAGGTTTCTCTCCTGTGTGGATCCTAATATGGATAACTAGGTCAGCCTTCCTGGTGCATTGCTTGTTACAGGCGTCACAAATATAACTTTTCACGTTCTTTCGGTTTGCAAGGGATTTTTGATCCGGTAAACAAGCTGGCACCTGAGCATGGCTGTGCAAGTGACTCTTGAGACTAGATTGATGTCCAAACACTTTATGGCAAGTGTTGCAGCATGCATACAGCTTTTTCTCGACGAAGAACCGCTCAAGCTGCACGGTGCACACTTTGAGTGCGGGCTGCTGGTGCTGATGCTTCCCTTGACCTAGTGGCTCATGTTTTCCCTCAAGCGAGTCCTTGCATACACTGCTTGCTGATTGTTTCAGATCCATGTGAGTTTGGAAATGCTCTATTAAATGAGATTTTCGCATGTTATTCCCGCAAATATCACAACAGTAAATGTTTCTTTTGCTGTGAACATCATTTGCCTCTTCTGAATGGCTGGGTGTGTGAGTGATACAGTTTAATTTTTGGATGGATGTTTTTTTACAAGTCTCATGTGGTTGTGCTTGCTTGCGATCCAGCATACGCTCTAATTTTACAAAACAAACTTTGAGGACAAGCTGTTCCAGGCAGATGTCGAAGAGGCGTGGGCCTCCGGTGGGACTAGTGCTGCTCTCGAGAGTGGTGTAATCCGGAGCGCCGCTAAGGTCAGAGGCTTCTATGCCGCTTTGCATTAACGTCTCATTGTCACGTCTGAGGTCCTCCTCGAGCCCGTCCACACTGTCCTCTCGGTGGCGCGCGGGCGCGGCCCGAGGGCGGGCGCGGGCGCGGGCGAGCGCGAACGCCAGGTCCTGCGGCTGCAGGCGCTCGGGGCCCAGCACCAGCTCGCGCTTGACGGTGTGCCCGGCGTACAGCTCGCAGCGCTCGTCCTCCTGCTTCACGCGCTCGCACCGCACGCTCACGGCGCACTCCCACGACGCTTGCTCCGGCTCCTCCTTCACGCGGCCGCTGTGCGCTGTATTCACGGACATCGCTGCTTATTTATACCTGTTTTAACTGGAATATCGCAAGGCGACAATTCGCGATAATGTTATGTTCACGTAATTATTAAATTATGTTATTAACAATTAATAACACTAATAACAAAACCCAGGCTCAGTAGGTAAACAAGCCAACGCGCGAATGAGAAATTCGAGTTTGACATTGACACCTGACTGTCATTTTTTTTCACAGTTTTTTTTTTGTTTGTACGATAGAATAAGTACTAGCATAGAAACCTGACATAACAAAAGACGTATGTTTGCCCTTTTTCTACTTATGGCATTCATAACGAGTTAATAAAAAATAATAATTAAAAAATTAAAAAACACGACTGATGTTTAAATCCAAACTGAAAAAAGTTAGAAATAAATTTTAGATAAGGTAGTTAATTTAATAAATGTAAACTAGAATATAAGTGTACAGTCACATCATAAACATGTTTACACATTTACTCTATATTTCAATGACATAAGGCGAAAAAGTTTATAGAGGTTTATGACTGTGGCTGAATCTACACACTCTCGTCTTTTTATATATGTATATTTTATTTCGATTGCAGTCGGGGGACCTTTATGCACTCACTTTCACTTCACCCACCTTGAAGCGAAAGGTCCCCCGACTGCAATAGAAATAAAATATAGCGATCTTTAATGCTTTGGGAATCCCTCCTGTTTTGTTCGGGTCGGATGGTATGAAATCCGCCTTCGGTGTCTGTCCGTAGGTTATTAAAGTCCTATATAACTATATACTAACTAGTATCAAACTCATAAACAACATAAGGGCTAATCAGAGTCTATTAACTTAGCCAGAAGTCATTTGAGTCATATACTTGTTATAATATTATCTACACTTCTCAGTTGAATAATAATATCGTAAGCGCCGCGGGCGCTGCGTGCGCAGCACGTCTTATACTGGGTGTTTTTTTATTCGTCGAAAAATTTTTGGGGGTTAAATCAGTAAGTCATACTGATCAACTTTTACTATGGGACCAATCCCGAAATCGCGAAAAAAAAATTGACCATCCCATACATTTTGGCTAATCAGCTGACGATGTTTTGTATGGATGTAATTTGTATATATATATATATCGATCGATGGTGGTATTATATTGTATATCATTCTTGGACTATCGTTTATCACTATTCTATAAAAACCTGTAGGCATGTAAGTTAATAAATAAATACAAAAAATATGCATTTGTACCAAGTATGCAGTAATTTAATATTTTAACTTTAATTATAAAAAAGGGACATAGATGGCGTTAGCTGTCTTTATTTTTTGCCAAACAACGGGTTATATGACATTATTTATGAATAAATAGTTGTAATAAGGTATATATGACATTATTAAATGACAAGAAATGTATATGACTACTCAGGCACATAATGCACCAATGTATGACTTGTGAAAACTAGACCAGGTGCGGGTAGCTGGTAAAACTCGCACAATACTTAAATACCAGCGTTCTGCAGTCTACTCGCGGCCACGACCGTTGCAACACGGTTGAAACGTCGAGGTAAATATAATGTGTACACGCAATTAAGACCCATTGTAAAAGATTTACAGTGTGTAAATATCGCGAAAGTTAAAAACAAACGGTAATATTAATGAATTTGTATTTCCAAGCATTTATCCAAGCCATTTCAAATTAAAAAAAAATAGACATTTCGATATATCGAAGGAATATACACGAGACTGATCATTGGTTCAAGGTTGGTTGATGGTTGGTCCAAGTCCGAGTCCCGGTCGCGGTCTCAATCTCAGTCCAAGTCCCGGTCCGAGTCCAAATCCCGGTCCCAGACCAAGTCCCGGTCCCGGTCTCAGTTCCAGTCCAAGTCCGAGACCCGGTCCCGGTCTCAATCTCAGTCAAAGTCCCGGTCCCAGTCCCAGTCCAAGTCCAAGTCCAAGTCCCGGTCCCAGTCCCAGTCCCAGTCCCCGTCCCAGTCCCAGTCCAAGTCCAAATCTCGGTCCTGGTCCCGATCTCAGTTTCAGTCCAAGTCCGAGTCCCGGTCCCGGACTCAATCTCAGTCCACGTCCCGGTCCGAGTCAAAATCCCGGTCCCGGTCCCAGACCAAGTCCCGGTCCCGGTATCAGTTTCAGTCCAAGTCCGAGTCCCAGTCCCGGTCTCGAACTCAGTCTAGGTCCCGGTCCCAGTCCAAGTCCAAGTCGCGGTCCCGGTCCCGGTCCCAGACCAAGTCCCGGTCCTGGTCTCAATCTCAGTCCAAGTCCCGGTCCGAGTCCAAATCCCGGTCCCAGACCAAGTCCCGGTCCAGGTCTCAATCTTAGTCCAAGTCCCGGTCCGAGTCCAAAACCCGGTCCCGGTCCCAGACCAAGTCCCAGTCCCGGTCCCGGTCTCAGTTTCAGTCAAAGTCCGAGTCCCGGTACCGGTCTCAATCTCAGTCCAAGTCCCGGTCCGAGTCCAAATCCCGGTCCCGGTCTCAATCTCAGTCCAAGTCCCGGTCCGAGTCCAAATCCCGGTCCCAGACCAAGTCCCGATCCCGGTCTCAGTTTCAGTCCAAGTCCGAGTCCCGGTCCCGGTCTCAATCTTAGTCCAAGTCCCGGTCCGAGTCCAAATCCCGGTCCCGGTCCCAGAACAAGTCCCAGTCCCGGTCCCGGTCTCAGTTTAAGTCCAAGTCCGAGTCCCGGTCCCGGTCTCAATCTTAGTCCAAGTCCCGGTCCGAGTCCAAAACCCGGTCCCGGTCCCAGACCAAGTCCCAGTCCCGGTCCCGGTCTCAGTTTCAGTCAAAGTCCGAGTCCCGGTACCGGTCTCAATCTCAGTCCAAGTCCCGGTCCGAGTCCAAATCCCGGTCCCGGTCTCAATCTCAGTCCAAGTCCCGGTCCGAGTCCAAAACCCGGTCCCGGTCCCAGACCAAGTCCCAGTCCCGGTCCCGGTCTCAGTTTCAGTCAAAGTCCGAGTCCCGGTACCGGTCTCAATCTCAGTCCAAGTCCCGGTCCGAGTCCAAATCCCGGTCCCGGTCCCAGACCAAGTCCCAGTCCCGGTCCCGGTCTCAATCTCAGTCCAAGTCCCGGTCCGAGTCCAAATCCCGGTCCCAGACCAAGTCCCGGTCCCGGTCTCAGTTTCAGTCCTTGTCCAAGTCCCAGTCCCAGTCCTAGTCCCAGTCCTGGTCCAAGTCCGTCCATGTCCAAGTCCAAGTCCCAGTCCAAGTCCCGGTCACAGTCAAAGTACAAGTCCCAGTCCAAGTCCCGGTCCCGGTAACGGTCCCAGTCTCGGTCCCAGTCCCAGTCCCAGTCTCGGTCCCAGTCCCAGTCCCAGTCCAATTCCCAGTCCAAGTCCAAGTCCCGGTCCCTGTCCTGGTCCCGGTCCCGGTCCCGGTCCCTGTCCCTGTCCCGGTCTCAGTCCAAGTCGAAGTCCCAGTCCCAGTCCAAAACCCGGTCCCGTCCTGATTTCAGTCCCAATCCAAGTCCCTAACCCAGTCCCAGTCCCAGTCCAAACCCGGTCCCAGTCCCGGACCGGGTCCTAGTCCCGGTCAGAGTCTGTTTGCCGCTTTCCTCTTTCCCCTTTCCCCTTCCCTTTCCAATTTTCCCCACCCCTTTCCCCATTCCCCTTCCTCATTTACCACTCCCCCCCCCACCCCTTATCCCATTCTCATTCTCCTCAGGCTAAATCCAAGTCCCAACCCCAGTCACAGTCCCTCCCCCTTTCCCGCCATTCCCAACCATTCATTTCCCCTTTAAATTTTCCACTTGCCCCCCCCCCCCCCATTACCCTAAATTCTCGTATCACATAATCGAGCCTTAAAGTCAAAATGAGCATCACTTAAATACCAAAGAAAACAATAGATGGCAGCACCAGTCGATTAACTCGCACAATCGTTTGCTTCACCGAATTCTTTTAAGTTGAAGGGAAAAATATCTTAATACCTTCGGTAGGTTAGGTTAGGTTAGGTTAGGTTAGGTTAGGTTAGGTTAGGTTAGGTTAGGTTAGGTTAGGTTAGGTTAGGTTAGGTTAGGTTAGGTTAGGTTAGGTTAGGTTAGGTTAGGTTAGGTTAGGTTAGGTTAGGTTAGGTTAGGTTAGGTTTTTTTTTTTTTTTTTTTTTTTTTTTTTTTTTTTTTTTTTTTTTTTTTTTTTTTCCAGTCTATTTCCTCCAACATGATCGGAGCCTATGTTAGCTATTTCCTTTCATACCAGTTCTCGCTTGTATGCTTCTCGTACTTTCATTCTTCATTCTATATCTTTCTTTCATCCTTCATCGTTCTCTCTTAAGGTCGGGACAGACCTTCTATTCTATTCTATCTAATTCTATCATGGTTTTTGGGTTTTATTTATTTATTGGGTAATAAGTCAAGACTCTGTTTTTCTTTATGGTGTTGGTACAATTCTCTTAATGTTACTTAAATTCTATGCCTTACTTTCTATACTTAGTCACTAAGTCTAACTTATTCCATTTTATTTGTTACATATGGTATGATATTATGTACATTCTCTATTTGTGTTAGTATCTTATTCTCTCTTTAAGAGAGAATTTTGTCTAGGCTTGGGGAGACATTATTATTGTGGTAATAGATTTTTGTTCTGTTTGTTCTTACATTGTTTTGTCAATTTTCTTAATAATCCTTAAAATCTATGTTTTACTTTCTATACATATTTCTTAAGTCTAGTTTTTTACATTTTATTTCATACATATGATATCGTGTATATATTCACTATATATTAGTATCATATATTTCCTTAATCTGTCTTATTTCTATTTTTAACTATATTTACTATTTTCTTACAATAACTTAAGAATATTTTTCTATTTCTTCCCCTTATGATATGGGGTAGGTTTCCTACTTCTAATTTCTCATCTAATTGTTGTTCAACGTTATGTCTCTCTCGGGCAAAAACAGGGCAATGCAGAATTAGATGTTCCACGGTTTCATCCGTTCCGGGTTCGCAAATGCACGATGGACTCTCCTTGCACTTGAATCGGTGCAGGTACGAGGAGAATCCACCATGTCCCGTTAATATCTGCGTGGTCAGTCCGTCGAATTCGATTTGGCGCGTGGTGTTGTATGCCGCAAGAACATCCGGGAAAAACATTTTAGTTACGGATGCCGTTTCCTCCGTTTTATATCTCTTGTCCCATTCGCTCAGCGTATCCATTCGGATGTTACGCTTTACAAATGAGACCGGGCAGAGATCGTATTCCGGCCTTCTATTTGATCGTAGAGCGGCCTCTTTTGCGAGTTGGTCGGCTCTCTCGTTCCCCTCCAATCCGATGTGCGCTTTAATCCAAAACAGGGAGACTTCCTTGTTTTGGAATTTACAGTGTCTTATGTTTTCCCTTGTTTTGACTGCAAGTGGATGGGGGGAACAAGGGTTGGTGATAGTTTCGAGTGCCGCTCTAGAGTCGCTGTAGATCCCGAATGTGACTCCGCTGTGTTTTTGCGCGACTTCTGATGCTTTATTAAGGGCTAATAGCTCAGCCTGATATACGGTGCAGTATGTCGGCAAAGTAAATTTGTGGGCCTTAATCTCCGTGGTACTATCCCAAACGGATATTGCCGCCCCGACTCTGCCTTCAATTTTACTGCCGTCTGTGAATATTCTTACACCATAGTTACTATGGCGGGAATATTGTTCTCCGTTTGCCAGACTATTAAACTCCAGCAACATTTGTTCCGTGGGGTGAGGGGCCTGCAATGCCGGTGTCATCCTCTCGACTTCCCTGCCGGCCAGTTCTTGTCTAGGGGCTCCCCTTTTGGCTTCATATAGAGAAGCTGCTTCTTGAATCCGGAGGTCAAGGGGAAGCGTGCCTGTCAGCAAGAGAGCCGAGTTTAACGACACCGTGCGATAGGCCTTGCACATTTTTTGCACGAATCCTCTTTGGACTGCACTTAGTTTTTTGCGTACCCCGAGCTTTTCGGCTGCTGGTGCCCATGCTGCAGCGGCATACATTATCACCGGCTCCACTGCTGCGGTATAGATGGTCCGTATGACTCCAGGGCTCAATCCCCAGCTCACACGTGCCGCTCTGGTTAACAACTTGTAGACTCCCGCGGCTTTTTTGCATACATTTGAGACGTGAGAGTTGAATGTCAGCTTGTTGTCGATGGTCAGCCCAAGGATCTTAATTTCCGGAGACATTTCGATATCGACTCCTCCCATGCTCAGGCGTGGTGTGTCGAATTTTAGCTTCTTGGTTATGACCATTGCGCTAGTTTTGTGAGGTGCAAATTTTAGCTTATTTTCGGCACCCCACGCCTGAACATGTTCGAGGGCGATACTAGCCTGTCTCTCGATCTCTTGGGCCTTCTCTCCGTCAAAAAGCAGCACTACGTCGTCCGCGAAAGCCTGACAGTAGAACCCTTTGTTCTCCAGTAACTTAAGGAGCGGGTCCAGCAGCAGATTCCATAGGATTGGTCCTCCTATGGATCCTTGGACGCATCCTTTTTCGGTGCTCCTTTTATGCGTCGCTCCCGCGTACCGGACCTCCACCATTCTCTCACTGAGGTAGCTGCTGATGACTCGCCTCAAGTTCACGGGACACTCTTCCTCTGCCAGTCTGGTTTTTATTGCTGGCCACCAAGCACTATCGAAGGCGCCCTCTATGTCTAAAGAGACCAATGTGACCAGTTTCTTTTGTGTCAATTTGTTGCGAATGCGCTTTATTAGCGTGACGAGGGCGTCTTCCGTGCTTTTTTGTGGCATAAAACCATACTGCCGAGTGCTGATCCGAGGTATTATGTGGTACTTGAGGCGATTCATCAACATTTTCTCATATGTCTTGCCTAGTACGGGCAACAGTCCGATTGGTCGGTGAGATTTTGGCGTGGTGTAGGAGTTTTTACCTGGCTTCCTTAGCACAACTACCGTCGCCTCTTTCCAGATCTTTGGGAAGTAATGGTATGCCATACACTTATTAAGGAGAGCCAGAAAGTATTCGGGGTCCACCTTTACCGCATGGGAGCATATATCAGCTGTGAAGCCGTCGGCTCCGGGGGCCTTCTTGGGGTTGAAGGATTTTAAAGCGATGTTTAGTTCTTCCAGCGTAAACGGGGGGTCATGTTCACCATGTTCACCATCGTTTACCGTGTCTGCTAGGGATCTTATGTGCATGTGTTTTGTGGTATCGCTGTCTTTTGTGTCTTTTGGGTAGAAGGTTTCTGCCAAAAGTCTAGCGGAGCCTTCCGCATCCAATGTCTTGTCCTCTTTCGTCAGCGGTAGATCTTCTTCCCTACGCGTTACCCTTCCGATCACCCTGTAAATCCCTTCCCACATTCCTTCCTTGTCTTGCTTCCCACAGAAGTCTTTCCAGCTTTGTTCGATCGCTTCCTTGACAGCTAACTCATACTTCTCTTTTTCTTTCAGATATAGATTGACTACCGTCTGTCTGCGGTTTGGTGCTGCATTCCTGATTCTTCGTTTTCGGGTGGCGACTTCCTTCTTCAGGGCTGCGAGTTGCTCGGACCACCACGGAATAGTAAGCGTTTCCTTTTTCCTTTTATTCGGTATTGTTAGTTTACATGTCTCTGTAATTGCTGTGGTGTATTCCTGTACTGTCAGTTCTAAGTCTGTCGTGTTGTCTATTTTGTCTAGTTCGTCTCTTGTTAGTTTTTTGTCACGCATAATTTGGGGCAGTTTCTCATGAAATTGCTCCCAGTTTGCTTTCCTTGTGTTATAGAGTCTTGTCGTCCTGTCTATACTTGTACCTGTCGATTTTTGTAGGTTAATACCGAAAGTTATTCCGTTGTGGTCCGAGCAAGTGAGTGCTTCCAGCACTCTCCACCCGTCAACTAGCTCCAGGATATCCTCGGAGCACGCTGTCACGTCGACATGGCTACTATATCTTACTCCTCCACGTATGGTATCAAAAGTCGCGATGTCACCGCTGTTTAAGACTTGAAGGCCCATTTCCAGGAGTCCTCCGCTCAGCTGTTCTCCTCTGTGGTCCTCCTCTCCGCTACCCCACCAGATACTCTTTGCGTTTGCATCTCCTCCGACTACAAGTTTTCCTTTTGCCATTTTATTAATACTTTTGAGTTGTTCCAGGTACGGCTCTATGGGTTTGTCGGGCTCAAAGTAATAGGATGCGAGGATAACTGCCCAGGCTCTGGTTCTGATCGTAACCACCACGATGTTGTTGGTGGTTAGTTCTGGGTGTTGCAGTACATCGATATTATTGTCCATTACTGCGATTGATGCCTTTACAGTACCGTCTTCGGTGCCAGAGCTCTGGTAGATCCTCACTCCTCTGTAGCTCTTCATTTTTCTTATGTTTCCGACATAGGGCTCCTGCATCAGTACAACTGCTACTTTTCTATTATGGGCTTCCAGTAGCACTTCGTCCGTGGCCTGCTTGCTCCGTCGGAGGTTTGCCTGGATGATTTGGTATCTGGTGGTGTCTCTTGTGTCAACTTTAGCAATAGGAGGTTGAGGCTCTGGCTATGGAGTCCCATTTTATTCTTATGGGGCATACTTTATTGAATGCATTGTGGCCGCAGTTTTCTATTTTGGCCCGCTTGCAGTTTATGCATTCTGGCGCGGTCCCGAGCACCCTGTCCGGGCATTCAGCGCCCAAATGCGGTCCACCACAGTGGCTGCAGACGTCCTCCGTCTCTTTGCAGAATCTGCGGCCATGCCCATAGCCCAAGCACCTTGAGCACTGGACCAGGGGGGATTGATCTTCTACATGTACCCTCTGCAGGTCTACTCGCAGCTTTTGTTTTTCCGTAGCTCTCCTCCATATAGTGGGGGAGACCGTCAGGATTATGTCGGTGGTATGCGGGTTTCGTGTTTTCTTGCGGTATTTTATTTCCGCTCTGTCCTCCTCGTTGCCTAGGCCGCGGAAGACCTCTGGGTTTTGATTTTTGAGGGCCGTCATCACCTCTTCGTCGCTGTGCCTCGATAGTACGCCCTTGAGTATCAGCAGTGGGTCTCTATTTTGGACTTCTTCAACTACGAGGTTGACTCCTGCTGTTTCCAGCCTCTCTTTTATCTTTCTTCTATCTTCCTTCGTCTCGCACCCCATTACTACCTTCCTATCTTTCGCTTTCCTCACTCTTTCTACTTTGATCCATCCCTCCTTAGCGTTTACCGCCTGTCTTACTCTCTCCATCACCTCTTCTCCCGTATCCTGCTCATTCGTGGATGTTACCACTACGGAGTGCAGCGCGGTCCGCTCCGGTGTGCCGCCAGCCCTTGGTAGTCTCGCTGCTACACTCGCGTAGGATGCCTTTTCTATGGCTTCTTTCTGTCCCTCTATCTGTTTTTGGAGTTCCTCCATTCTCTTTTCGTTTTCTTTAAGGAGTCTGTTGTTTTCTCTCAATGTTTCCATCATCCATTTATTGTGTCTTTCTTTCTCATTTTCACTCTTGTCTTGTTTCTCTACTTCTTCTATAGAGTTCGTTTGTGTCATTACTTCCACTCTTCTTCTTTCACTCTCTTTCCCCAAATCTTTTTCTAACCTTCGTGCCGCCGGCACTGTTTTGGTTAAGTCATATAGACGGTCCAGGGCCTTTTTTACTTCCAGCTTAATATCTTTTCTCAAGTTTTGGAACCTGCCGAGGTTTTCCAGGCCTTTCCTGTGGACCTCGGCAGCCTCCGCCACTCTACTTGGGTACACTGCCTCAGCCTCATTTGTTGTTTTAATGGGACTGGGGGTGGGGGGGTTTTTTCTCGTTTTTGTCACTGTAACGGCCCCCATTGCCTGCTGTTGTGGTTGTTGTTTTATTTTTTGTTTTTGAGGTGTCACCTGGGCCGTCAATGTCGCCTGGGATGGGGGTTTGGAAGATGGTCCCGGTATGCCGGACTCCCATTCCCCGATGCTGCGCCTCACCTTGGAGGGTGGTGTCTCGCCAGCTTTTTCTGCTTTTGTCGGTGTTTGGGAGTTTTGGGAGTTTTTATTTGCGGGAGTTCTAATTCCGAACATGTTGGTAGATTTAATACGCTCTTTATAGGGTGTAAATAATACAAGTAAGGTTTGTATAAGTTATATAATCTTAAACTATATTATTTTACTTTCTCAATAGAGACAAGTAAATGTCTTTGGGGGCACCAATAAAGCTTCGCCCCGAGTTTGCCAGAGAGAGACAAAGTCAATTTTTTGGGTGTTAATAAATATCATAGAGTCAGAGACTCTGTCTCAGTTTGCTGCCAGAGCAAATGGTCGGGGTCTAATTACAGTATATCTACACAGAAATACAAACAAATACACGAGAAACAAATAAAAGAAAAGAAAAGAAAAAAGAAAAATGTAGAGTCGTAGACTCTGTCGGTATTTGTGGGTACCACTTTTTAAGGTGCCAGAGCACCTCCCGGAGTCAGAAATATCAATTTTACGCCAAAAAATTTTTTCGACTCTATATAGAGTCGTTTTTTGGGGTCCAACTTAAAGGTCTCTCCAAGCCCTTTCCAACAAACCCAATTACGGCTATATTGTCCCCAGGGGGACCGGAGTAATGGGCTCCCAAAGATTCTGGTATCTCCCCAGGCTGGATACCGATATTCGGTATCTTGCCGTGTCTCCGGAACCGCTGGCCCAAAACGCTCGTGATTGGGCTTGTTTTTCTTGGTTTGACGTTTCCCGTCCTCTGGGCCCACTTTTAGATTAGAAATTTCTGGTCTTCGGGAGGTGCCCGAGACCCAAAATATTAGGCAGTGTATGGTCTGCACTTACCCCCAGTGGAAATCCCGAATTTCTACTATCTCCCGTTTGGGAGATATTCAAGTTTAAAAATTTCCAAAATGGCGGCCGAACTGTCAAAGCTTGACTTTGAAGGGCGATATCTCCCTTTCTGGTGGTCGTAGAAATTCCGGACTTCGACTTTTTATGTGAAGCCGGACCTTTCCTATCGCCTGGTACCGCTTTCAGAGTCCTGTAAATTTAGGGCCCCGATTTGCCTGAAACCTGAGAAATGGGGTAGATGTTTGTGCCCTTATGCCCTTTTCAAAATCCGCAGGCTTCCAGGACCACTGGTTGCCGAGATATTGAGATGTAAAGAAAAACAAGATGGCCGCCGAAGTGTCAAAGTCAAACTTTGGCGGCTTATATCTCTGCAACCAATGGTCGTAGAGAGTCCGGACCTTCACTACTAGGTGTGGCTTGGTCTTTTCTTTCCTCTGAAAGCGGTCTCAGCTCAAAATAAAAAATTTTGAGATTTTGGGTTTTTACCCAAAACAAAGTGTTGAGCGACTTATTCTATGACTTTAGGAAAAAGTCCGGGTCTTCTAAGTCAAGCCGTTCATGAGAAATTCCGATTTTAAAAAAGATACCAAAATTTTTAAAATGGCGGATTTTCGGTATCCCGCGGTTTTTAGAGATGGGAAGTTCGCGTTTGGGCTTTTCGGAGTTGGAATATATATAGTAAAACTATTTACGATGTCAAAAAACAATAATTATTATTAATTTTTGAATTATGGCCAAAAAACACTCAAAATTCGGTATCTCCAAAACTGCTTGACGAAAAAATTTTCAAAAAATCGCAAAATATAGAAGAAATAACAGGTCACAGTACACATATAAAAAACAATGAAAAAATGATTAAAAAATATAAAATTTTTCTAATTTAGTGATTTTTCAAGAAAATGTCAATTAATCACTGATATTTGTCCAAAAAATGTTGAGTTTTTGCAGTCACAGTCTATGTTCTAGCGCGCAACGGAATCTTCAATAAAAACTATATGGTCTGCCTGAAGTTTCAAAGTTATTGTCTTGCAAACTTTAGTTTTTGTAAATTTAATAACTTTAAAAATATAAGTCCAAAAATTTAAAACAATGTACCGGGCGGGTCCAGGTGGTGAGGGCCTTGATCCTGCTGAGTTTGGTGCTCGTAGCTAGTCTCCTTCTTGGAGCACGCCGCCACGTGGTACTTGTTTTTTTGGCGATTGTGCTTCGGTGGATGGTCGGAGAAGCTCGGTCAAAAGCTCGGAGCGTAGGTCTCAGCAAGACGCTTTCAACGGTGTATCGCAGTGCTACCGCACTGCGACTGGTCACGTTGTAATTGCACTTTTACACTGTTTAACCTTAAATTTAACACTCTCGAGTCACTTTCTCACTTTCTCTTCACTTTCCGGCTAATTTCACATGCACCAGTACACGCGCGACGTCTGCCCGCAACTTTTGGTGTAACTTTCGTTAGGATACGAGTAGAAAAACCTATTTTTTCGATTTTTCTGCTGCGGAACGACCGATTTTCGTGGCGCTCGGGGTGGCGGATGGAGCGCAACTGGGTTAGGTTAGGTTAGGTTAGGTTAGGTTAGGTTAGGTTAGGTTAGGTTAGGTTAGGTTAGGTTAGGTTAGGTTAGGTTAGGTTAGGTTAGGTTAGGTTAGGTTAGGTTAGGTTAGGTTAGGTTAGGTTAGGTTAGGTTAGGTTAGGTTAGGTTAGGTTAGGTTAGGTTAGGTTAGGTTAGGTTAGGTTAGGTTAGGTTAGGTTAGGTTAGGTTAGGTTAGGTTAGGTTAGGTTAGGTTAGGTTAGGTTAGGTTAGGTTAGGTTAGGTTAGGTTAGGTTAGGTTAGGTTAGGTTAGGTTAGGTTAGGTTAGGTTAGGTTAGGTTAGGTTAGGTTAGGTTAGGTTAGGTTAGGTTAGGTTAGGTTAGGTTAGGTTAGGTTAGGTTAGGTTAGGTTAGGTTAGGTTAGGTTAGGTTAGGTTAGGTTAGGTTAGGTTAGGTTAGGTTAGGTTAGGTTAGGTTAGGTTAGGTTAGGTTAGGTTAGGTTAGGTTAGGTTAGGTTAGGTTAGGTTAGGTTAGGTTAGGTTAGGTTAGGTTAGGTTAGGTTAGGTTAGGTTAGGTTAGGTTAGGTTAGGTTAGGTTAGGTTAGGTTACCGGGGGCAGGGTCATCGAGGTCCCAGGGGGGGATAGCGGCCGGACCGCCGATAAACTGGCGGAACGGCTGCAGTCCATTGTGGGGGACGTGGCCAACATCAGCCGCCCCGTCAAGATGGCCGGCCTCCAGGTCGCCGGGCTCGATGAGTCGGCGACCGGGGAGTCGGTGGCGGAGGCGGTCGCCAAGGCGGGGGGTTGCGCGACGGCCCAGGTAAAGGTTGGGGCCGTCCGCAGACTGTATGACGGCACTGGATCAGTCCTGGTCCAGTGTCCCGTCACCAGTGCAATTGCGCTGCAGAGGGCGGGTCGGATCCTGGTGGGTTGGGCCTCCGCCAGGGTCACGGCCGTGGGACCGACACCGATGCGCTGCTTCAAGTGCTACGGTGTCGGTCACACGAGGGAACTGTGCCCCTCTAGCGTGGACCGGAGCACGCTGTGCTTCCGGTGCTGCAAGGAGGGGCACAAAATGGGGGAATGCTGGGAGAAGGAATGGTGTGCGGTCTGCCACCACTCCAAACTCCCAGCGGGGCACAGAATGGGGGGAAGGAACTGCTTCCCCCCCCCAACCAGAGGTAGGGACACGAGGGCCCCACGCTCCCGTCCCCCCCAGCAGAACCCCCCGTCAGCGCCAGCCGCCGGGGCCCAGGAGGAAAGCATGGATGTCTAGATGCCAGCACACCCGCATCTAGACATCCTGCAGGTGAACGCCAACCACTCCGCCAGAGCTCAAGACCTGCTCATGCAGACCATGGCGGAGTGGGCGATTGGCGTTGCCGTAGTGGCGGAGCCCTACTTCGTCCCCCCCCTACCCAACTGGGTAGGGTCGGCGGACGAGAGGGTGGCCGTGGTGGTGCCGGCGGTGGGGGACTTCCCCCCCCTGACCAGGGTGGAGGGTGGCCCGGGATTCGTGGCGGCCAAATGGGGAGACGACACCGTCATCGTTGCGGTGTACTTCTCCCCCAATAGGCCGCTGCGAGAATTTGAGTTGTTCCTGGGCACCCTGGGGGGGGTCGTCAGGAGGGCAGCCCCGAAGCAAGTGCTGGTCCTGGGGGACCTCAATGCCAAGAGCGCGGCATGGGGTTCCCCCGTTACGGACCCGCGCGGGGCGGCCCTCAGGGACTGGGTGGCGGCGACGGGCCTTACGGTCCTGAACCAGGGCAGCGCCAACACTTGCGTGCGGCGCCAGGGGGGGTCAATCGTGGACATCACGTTCGCGACCCCCGCCATTGCCGCACGCGTTACAGACTGGCGCGTCCTGGAGGACGTGGAGACCCTCTCTGATCATCTTTATATCAGAATGAGGGTCTCCACAGGTAGGGCCCGGCCGCTGCCCGTCCCCGGGGGGGGTCGGAGGGGGGGTGGGAGAGGAGGAGGGTTCCCCAAATGGTCCCTGTCCAAACTGGACAGGGACAGGGTGGACGAGGCGGCGATGGTGGAGGCATGGTGTGCTGCCCCACCCGCCGACCTCGGGGTCGAGGAGCGGGCATCTCGGTTCCGCTCCTCGCTGCAGGCGGTGTGCGACGCGGCCATGCCCCGGGCGAAGCGTCTTTTCGCCCGGAGGAGGGTGTACTGGTGGTCCGCAGAGATTGCGGCCCTGCGAACCACCAGTAACAGTGCTCGGTCGGCGTACCAGCACTGTCGGCGTCGGCAACACACCGCCGAGGAGGAGGAGGGGCTCCACAGGGCCCTCAAGGAGGCAAAGGGGGCCCTACAGGTGGCGATCGCCAAGGCCAAGGACGAGGCGCACGCCTCGTTCTTGGCCACCCTGGACAGGGACCCGTGGGGGCGGCCGTATAGGGTGGTGCGAAACAAAATGCGCACCGCCCCCCCCATGGATTCCCTGGAGCCCTCCCTCCTCCAGGCGGTCATCGAGGGGCTATTCCCGCCGAGCCCCTCGATAACTCCCCCGGTGATGACCGAGCCATCGGGGGAGCCGGAGGTCGAACTCGCCATCGCGCCTATTAGCGATGACGAGTTCGACCGGGTGTTGGACCGCCTCCGGGGCTGCAAAAAGGCCCCGGGCCCGGACGGAGTCCCCGGCAGAGTCCTCCCCATCGCACTGAAGCACCTCGGGGGCCGCCTCAGACAGCTGATGGACGACTGTCTGAGGGAAGGCAAATTCCCGAGGGTGTGGAAGGAGGGGAGGCTCTGCCTCCTCCGGAAAGAGGGTCGACCCCCTGACTGTCCCTCGGCATGGCGCCCAATTGTGCTGCTGGACGAGGCCGGGAAAATGTTGGAGAGGATCCTGGCCTCCAGAATCCTGCAGCACCTGGAGGGCGCCGGCCCGAACGTCTCGGACCGGCAGTTCGGGTTCCGGGAGGGGCGGTCCACGCTCGACGCTCTGAAGTCCCTGAGGGACTTCTGTGAGGACGCGTCGAGCAGGGGGGAGGGTGTCGTGGCGGTGTCGCTGGACATCGCCAACGCATTTGGCACCCTTCCCTATGGGGTCATTAGAGAGGCACTTCGGTATCATGAAGTGCCTCTCTACCTCCGGAGGATCGTGGAGCACTACCTTACCGAGAGGGTAGTGCTCTACGAGGGGCGGGATGGCGGTCGGGGGGAGCGGGAGATGGCCTGTGGAGTGCCCCAGGGTTCCGTGCTCGGTCCATTGCTATGGAACCTGGGGTACGATTGGGCCATCAGGGGGGAATTGCTCCCACGGACGGCCACCATTTGCTATGCAGATGATACCATGGTGGCCGTGCGTGGGACCGAAATGGAGGAGGTGCTAAGGCGGGCGGAGGTGGCGGCCGAGCTGTCGATCCACCGGATCGAGCAGCTCGGCCTGAAGGTGGCCCTCTCGAAGACCGAGGGGATAGTCTTCGGGGGGCGTGGGTGGCGGCTGCCGGCGGGCGCGGCGCTCACGATCGGGGGAGAGACGGTCCAGATAAAGCCCCATATCAAATATCTGGGGCTAACTTTGGACCGTCGGTGGGATTTCGGGGAGCATTTCGCGAGACTTGCTCCCCGAATCGTGGGCGCCGCGTCGGCCCTGGGCCGGCTGCTGCCCAATGTGGGAGGGCCGGGCTCCTTGTGCCGGCGGCTATACGCCGGCGTCACGAGGAGCATGGCCCTGTATGGGGCCCCAATATGGGCGGACAAGCTGTCCGCCCGGAACAGGGCCCTGCTGCGTAGGCCCCAGCGGGTGGTGGCCCTCCGAATGGTGAGGGCCTATATGACGGTGGCCCACGCAGCGGCCTGCCTCCTCGCCTGCACCCCGCCATGGGAAATGGACGCAGAGGTGCAGGCTGAGACCTACAAGGTTAGGTCCAGGGCCCGGGCTAGGGGAGAACGCCCGGACCCTGAGGAGGTGGAGGAGACGCGCCGTATGACGGAGCGCCGAATGCGGGACAGGTGGAAGAACGGCCTGGAGGACTCACCCTATGGTACCCGTACCATAGGGGCGATCCTCCCGTCGTTCGACACCTGGGTGGATAGGGCATTCGGCGCTCTGTCGTACAGGCTTGTGCAGGTAATGACCGGACACGGGTGCTTCGGTCATTACTTGCACAAGATTGGGAGGGAGCCTGGCCCGCAGTGCCATGAGTGCGGCGATCCGGACGACACGGCTCAGCACACCCTCGAGGTGTGCAGCCGCTGGAGTTCGGAGCGCGCCACCATGGCACTAGCGATTGGGCAATGGGACCTCTCCCTGCACAGCGTTGTCTCTGCAATGCTGTGCAGCGAGAGGTCCTGGCAGGCGGTGGCCTCCTTCTGCGAGAGCATTATCTCGCAGAAGGAGGCCGCGGAGCGTGAGCGCGAGGAGTCTCCTCTCGCGCATCCGCTCCGGCGCAGACGGCGGGGGTTGAGGCGGCGGCGGTTTGCCGCCCGCCTCAACCCTTAGTGGCTGCAGGTGGGGGATGGGAGTCCCACACCTGCCGTAGGAACGTCACTTGGTTGTCTGGGGGAGAGGCCCGGCGTGCTCGGCCTCTCTCCCCTTTGGCGCGGGGAGCCCCGGCAGTGGCTGGGGCAGCCGGAAGGCGTCGTGGCAATGCTAACGCGGAACCACGGCGTCTTACCGAAACCGGCAGAAGGGTACGCCAGGGTGGTTTTTAGTGGGTTGCGCTCCTCCCTTTCTCCCCATTCTGGGGAGGGGGGGAGGAGTGAGTCCCACATATCCCCTCGCCACTCCCATGGTGAGGGGAATGCATAAAGCATTTTCCACCCTGTCAAAAAAAAAAAAAAAAAAAAAAAAAAAAAAAGGTTAGGTTAGGTTAGGTTAGGTTAGGTTAGGTTAGGTTAGGTTAGGTTAGGTTAGGTTAGGTTAGGTTAGGTTAGGTTAGGTTAGGTTAGGTTAGGTTAGGTTAGGTTAGGTTAGGTTAGGTTAGGTTAGGTTAGGTTAGGTTAGGTTAGGTTAGGTTAGGTTAGGTTAGGTTAGGTTAGGTTAGGTTAGGTTAGGTTAGGTTAGGTTAGGTTAGGTTAGGTTAGGTTAGGTTAGGTTAGGTTAGGTTAGGTTAGGTTAGGTTAGGTTAGGTTAGGTTAGGTTAGGTTAGGTTAGGTTAGGTTAGGTTAGGTTAGGTTAGGTTAGGTTAGGTTAGGTTAGGTTAGGTTAGGTTAGGTTAGGTTAGGTTAGGTTAGGTTAGGTTAGGTTAGGTTAGGTTAGGTTAGGTTAGGTTAGGTTAGGTTAGGTTAGGTTAGGTTGAGGTTGAATTTTGGGTGTTTGTGTACGGATTATTGCGATTTTCGGAGACAATTTCTAACGAATTTTTGGCTATCGATATCGGTTTTTGATTCTGCACTATCACGTGACTTGGCTTAGATATTTTGGATTTTGTGTTTTGCTCTTGATTGGTTTTTATTTGTTTGTTTACGTTTTTCTGTTTTAAAAAAGTCGGTGTTGCCGTTGTTGTTTTGAGCCCTTTTCAGGGCTAGCACATAGCGGCAATAGTCGTCTTTACCGTAGGGAAGGTTCGGTATTTTTCGGAATTTTATTTCGGGAAATATCGAATTTTCAAAAAGTGTAAATTCACACCCTAAATTTCTTTGAAATTTAGGGTTTGTTTACATTTTTACTTTTTAATTTAGTCGGTGTTGCCAATATCCCACCTTGCTCAGTTTTTGGGCGGGGATAGCGGTAACGGTCCCGCAAATTATAGGGTTGGTCCCGTAATCATCAGATTGCGGAACCCATAGTTTTTAATTTTTTAAAATTTTGCGTTTTTTGACCGAAATTTTAAAAAATTATTTTCATTTTTCACTTTTTAAGTGAAATTTTGACTGGGGTGTGGTGGTCAAAATAATTTGTTATTTTCAGTACAGGTAGCGCAGTTCACCCTCTACACGACCCTGAAAGATTTGTAATTTTTAAACATCCCGTTTAGAAGTTGCAAATTTTCGGGTGTGGGGAGGGAGAAGTTTTTTGGGTTCATATTTTTTAAATTTTTTGCATTTTTGTTTTTTGGCCTTTTCTTTTTATTTTTGTTTTTGGGGGTATTAAAGTAAGGGTGCCAAAAAATAGAGTAAAAAATACTTTATTTTTTGGCATTTTTCTTTTTTCGCTGCGACCTCGGGAAGTGGGCCAAATTCGGGGGGAAAGTTTTGAAAATTTGCTATTAGCCTTCATCAGGCGCTGTTGGCACTTTAGTATTAGGTCGTTGAGATCCGACTCCCACTTGACCGTTTTAACTTAGGTTAGCTCATAACTTAGGTCTGGGTGATCGGATCTTGACCAAATTTGGTGGAGGGGGGGCCGGGGCCACCATGGCCACGCCCTCACGTTTTGGGGGACCCCCCCCTGAGGGGGGGGGCTCTGACTCCGATTCGGAGTCAGATAATAATGACTATTTAGAACCGGAGGACTACCTGCCGGTTCCCTCGGGGTCGAAGAGGACCCATGAGGATGAGGGGGGGGCCCTCGCGCCGGATCACCTACCAAAGGTGAACACGGCGCGCAGGGGGAAGCCCAAGGGGGCATATTCGGGGCTGTCCGCGGCCAAGGCAAAGCTCGCCCTAATCGAGCCTCGGTTCGAGGAAAGGCAGGACGCCGCCGCGGCCAGGTACCTGCGGGACTTCCCCGCACTCCGCTCGAGGAGGGGTGAGGAGGGGAAGGGGGGAAGGGGGGTAGAAGCCGGGGGGGAGCGGTCGCGATCGCAGTCGCCCTCCCGTGCTGGCTCTCCCTCACCGTCGGGCGGCCAGGTGGATCGGCAGTATGCCGATCCCATAGAGGTGGCCCGAACATCGGCGAGGGACATCCTAGAGGGGGCCCGAAAATCGGGCAACCTGAAGGGGGAGGTGTGGGGCCTATTTAATAGGTCCTGCAGAGCCATCTTGGCGGCCATGGACGAGGTGGAGGCCGCCAAGGCCGAGGGCGAGGAGATCCGCATCCTTAAGGCGGATAACAAAAGGATGCGGGAGCAGCTCGCCCTGCTCACCGCAGAGACCAAGGCGCTCAGGACCGCCTTTTCCGAGCGCCAGGCCCCGGCTCCCCCCCCTCCGCCAGTGCAGTTCTCCACGGAGGAGCTGGTGGAGGCGGTGGAGTGTATGAAGAGGGACCTCTTCCTCAGTTTGGGCAACATGGTGAATGCCCGAATCGAGGAAGTGAGTCGCCGCCTTCCCCCGGAGCCCCCGCTCCGCCCCCCGCTGGCAGCGGACAAAAGGGCCACAGGGTCTGCCCCCCCGCCGCCCCCCCCCAAGACGAAGGCCACGAGGCCTACCCCGCCGCCCATGCCGCAGCCCGAGCCTGAGGCGAGGGCCAGACTGGGGGATGGGAGGCCTAAGGCCGCCAAGAAGGCGGCACCCCCCGCCCGCAAGGCAGCGCCCAACGCCCCTGCGGCCAAGGCGCCCAGGCCTGCCGCAGCCCCGGCTGCCGCTCGGCCTTCGCAGGGCGTACCCGGCCCCTCAGGCCGAATACCGCCTCCGCCCGCGCAATGGTCGGAGGTGGTAAAAAAGGGAAAAGGCAAGGGGAAGGCCAAGACCTCCCCCCCCCCGGCCAGAAAGGCAGCGCCAAGACCCGCGGCGCTGTCTGCCCCCAAGACGGCGGCGGTGGTGGTGACGTTAAAGAAGGACGCCACCACCACGTTGCAGGCCACCATGGCTAAGGCCATTCAGGGCCTTAGCCTGCAGGAGGTGGGCCTGCAACATGTGCGGGTCCGGACCTCGGCGACCGGGGGCAGGGTCATCGAGGTCCCAGGGGGGGATAGCGGCCGGACCGCCGATAAACTGGCGGAACGGCTGCAAACAATAGTCGGGGACGTGGCGAACATTAGCCGCCCCGTCAAGATGGCCGGCCTCCAGGTCGCCGGGCTCGATGAGTCGGCGACCGGGGAGTCGGTGGCGGAGGCGGTTGCCAAGGCGGGGGGCTGCGCGACGGCCCAGGTAAAGGTTGGGGCCGTCCGCAGGCTGTACGACGGCACTGGATCGGTCCTCGTCCAGTGCCCCGTGACCTGCGCGATCGCGCTGCAGAGGGCGGGTCGGATCCTGGTGGGTTGGGCCTCCGCCAGGGTCACGGCCGTGGGACCGACACCGATGCGCTGCTTCAAGTGCTACGGTGTCGGTCACACGAGGGAACTGTGCCCCTCTAGCGTGGACCGGAGCACGCTGTGCTTCCGGTGCTGCAAGGAGGGGCACAAAATGGGGGAATGCTGGGAGAAAGAGTGGTGTGCGGTCTGCCACCACTCCAAACTCCCAGCGGGGCACAGAATGGGGGGAAGGAACTGCTTCCCCCCCCCAACCAGAGGTAGGGACACGAGGGCCCCACGCCCCCGTCCCCCCCAGCAGAACCCCCCGTCAGCGCCAGCCGCCGGGGCCCAGCAGGAAAATATGGATGTCTAGATGCCAGCACACCCGCATCTAGACATCCTGCAGGTGAACGCCAACCACTCCGCCAGAGCTCAAGACCTGCTCATGCAGACCATGGCGGAGTGGGCGATTGGCGTTGCCGTGGTGGCGGAGCCCTACTTCGTCCCCCCCCTACCCAACTGGGTAGGGTCGGCGGACGAGAGGGTGGCCGTGGTGGTGCCGGCGGTGGGGGACTTCCCCCCCCTGACCAGGGTGGAGGGTGGCCCGGGATTCGTGGCGGCCAAGTGGGGAGACGACACCGTCATCGTTGCGGTGTACTTCTCCCCCAATAGGCCGCTGCGAGAATTTGAGTTGTTCCTGGGCACCCTGGGGGGGGTCGTCAGGAGGGCAGCCCCGAAGCAAGTGCTGGTCCTGGGGGACCTCAATGCCAAGAGCGCGGCATGGGGTTCCCCCGTTACGGACCCGCGCGGGGCGGCCCTCAGGGACTGGGTGGCGGCGACGGGCCTTACGGTCCTGAACCAGGGCAGCGCCAACACTTGCGTGCGGCGCCAGGGGGGGTCAATCGTGGACATCACGTTCGCGACCCCCGCCATTGCCGCACGCGTTACAGACTGGCGCGTCCTGGAGGACGTGGAGACCCTCTCTGATCATCTTTATATCAGAATGAGGGTCTCCACAGGTAGGGCCCGGCCGCTGCCCGTCCCCGGGGGGGGTCGGAGGGGGGCTGGGAGAGGAGGAGGGTTCCCCAAATGGTCCCTGTCCAAACTGGACAGGGACAGGGTGGACGAGGCGGCGATGGTGGAGGCATGGTGTGCTGCCCCACCCGCCGACCTCGGGGTCGAGGAGCGGGCATCTCGGTTCCGCTCCTCGCTGCAGGCGGTGTGCGACGCGGCCATGCCCCGGGCGAAGCGTCTTTTCGCCCGGAGGAGGGTGTACTGGTGGTCCGCGGAGATTGCGACCCTGCGAACCACCAGTAACAGTGCTCGGTCGGCGTACCAGCACTGTCGGCGTCGGCAACACACCGCCGGGGAGGAGGAGGGGCTCCACAGGGCCCTCAAGGAGGCAAAGGGGGCCCTACAGGTGGCGATCGCCAAGGCCAAGGACGAGGCGCACGCCTCGTTCTTGGCCACCCTGGACAGGGACCCGTGGGGGCGGCCGTATAGGGTGGTGCGAAACAAAATGCGCACCGCCCCCCCCATGAATTCCCTGGAGCCCTCCCTCCTCCAGGCGGTCATCGAGGGGCTATTCCCGCCGAGCCCCTCGATAACTCCCCCGGTGATGACCGAGCCATCGGGGGAGCCGGAGGTCGAACTCGCCATCGCGCCTATTAGCGATGACGAGTTCGACCGGGTGTTGGACCGCCTCCGGGGCTGCAAAAAGGCCCCGGGCCCGGACGGAGTCCCCGGCAGAGTCCTCCCCATCGCACTGAAGCACCTCGGGGGCCGCCTCAGACAGCTGATGGACGACTGTCTGAGGGAAGGCAAATTCCCGAGGGTGTGGAAGGAGGGGAGGCTCTGCCTCCTCCGGAAAGAGGGTCGACCCCCTGACTGTCCCTCGGCATGGCGCCCAATTGTGCTGCTGGACGAGGCCGGGAAAATGTTGGAGAGGATCCTGGCCTCCAGAATCCTGCAGCACCTGGAGGGCGCCGGCCCGAACGTCTCGGACCGGCAGTTCGGGTTCCGGGAGGGGCGGTCCACGCTCGACGCACTGAAGTCCCTGAGGGACTTCTGTGAGGACGCGTCGAGCAGGGGGGAGGGAGTCGTGGCGGTGTCGCTGGACATCGCCAACGCATTTGGCACCCTTCCCTATGGGGTCATTAGAGAGGCACTTCGGTATCACGAAGTGCCTCTCTACCTCCGGAGGGTCGTGGAGCACTACCTTACCGAGAGGGTAGTGCTCTACGAGGGGCGGGATGGCGGTCGGGGGGAGCGGGAGATGGCCTGTGGAGTACCCCAGGGTTCCGTGCTCGGTCCCTTGCTATGGAACCTGGGGTACGATTGGGCCATCAGGGGGGAATTGCTCCCACGGACGGCCACCATTTGCTATGCGGATGATACCATGGTGGCCGTGCGTGGGACCGAAATGGAGGAGGTGGTAAGGCGGGCGGAGGTGGCGGCCGAGCTGTCGATCCACCGGATCGAGCAGCTCGGCCTGAAGGTGGCCCTCTCGAAGACCGAGGGGATAGTCTTCGGGGGGCGTGGGTGGCGGCTGCCGGCGGGCGCGGCGCTCACGATCGGGGGAGAGACGGTCCAGATAAAGCCCCATATCAAATATCTGGGGCTAACTTTGGACCGTCGGTGGGATTTCGGGGAGCATTTCGCGAGACTTGCTCCCCGAATCGTGGGCGCCGCGTCGGCCCTGGGCCGGCTGCTGCCCAATGTGGGAGGGCCGGGCTCCTTGTGCCGGCGGCTATACGCCGGCGTCACGAGGAGCATGGCCCTGTATGGGGCCCCAATATGGGCGGACAAGCTGTCCGCCCGGAACAGGGCCCTGCTGCGTAGGCCCCAGCGGGTGGTGGCCCTCCGAATG
This sequence comes from Tortrix viridana, assembly GCA_963241965.1. Taxonomy (NCBI): domain Eukaryota; kingdom Metazoa; phylum Arthropoda; class Insecta; order Lepidoptera; family Tortricidae; genus Tortrix; species Tortrix viridana. Next base: position 14,716,496 of record OY725182.1, read on the forward strand.
GTGAGGGCCTATATGACGGTGGCCCACGCAGCGGCCTGCCTCCTCGCCTGCACCCCGCCATGGGAAATGGACGCAGAGGTGCAGGCTGAGACCTATAAGGTTAGGTCCAGGGCCCGGGCTAGGGGAGAACGCCCGGACCCTGAGGAGGTGGAGGAGACGCGCCGTATGACGGAGCGCCGAATGCGGGACAGGTGGAAGAGCGGCCTGGAGGACTCACCCTATGGTACCCGTACCATAGGGGCGATCCTCCCGTCGTTCGACACCTGGGTGGATAGGGCATTCGGCGCTCTGTCGTACAGGCTTGTGCAGGTAATGACCGGACACGGGTGCTTCGGTCATTACCTGCACAAAATTGGGAGGGAGCCTGGCCCGCAGTGCCATGAGTGCGGCGATCCGGACGACACGGCTCAGCACACCCTCGAGGTGTGCAGCCGCTGGAGTTCGGAGCGCGCCACCATGGCACTGGCGATTGGGCAATGGGACCTTTCCCTGCACAGCGTTGTCTCATCAATTCTGTGCAGCGAGAGGTCCTGGCAGGCGGTGGCCTCCTTTTGCGAGAGCGTTATCTCGCAGAAGGAGGCCGCGGAGCGTGAGCGCGAGGAGTCTCCTCTCGCGCATCCGCTCCGGCGCAGACGGCGGGGGTTGAGGCGGCGGCGGTTTGCCGCCCGCCTCAACCCTTAGTGGCTGCAGGTGGGGGATGGGAGTCCCACACCTGCCGTAGGAACGTCACTTGGTTGTCTGGGAGAGAGGCCCGGCGTGCTCGGCCTCTCTCCCCTTTGGCGCAGGGAGCCCCGGCAGTGGCTGGGGCAGCCGGAAGGCGTCGTGGCAATGCTAACGCGGAACCACGGCGTCTTACCGAAACCGGCAGAAGGGTACGCCAGGGTGGTTTTTAGTGGGTTGCGCTCCTCCCTTTCTCCCCATTCTGGGGAGGGGGGGAGGAGTGAGTCCCACATATCCCCTCGCCACTCCCATGGTGAGGGGAATGCATAAAGCATTTTCCACCCTGTCAAAAAAAAAAAAAAAAAAAAAAAAAAAAAAAAAAAAAAAAAAAAAAAAAAAAAGGTTAGGTTAGGTTAGGTTAGGTTAGGTTAGGTTAGGTTAGGTTAGGTTAGGTTAGGTTAGGTTAGGTTAGGTTAGGTTAGGTTCGTACCTGCTCGGTTGTCCGAGTGGGCGGAGAGGTGAACTCCGACGTGGCGCGTCCCCGGGTGGTGGATAGGGGAATGCTTCGGCTCAACTCTTCCATAAAGTAGACTTTGTCCTTTGTGGTGGAGATGAGCTGGGGTAGGGCGAAAGCCTCGCGAACCAAACACTGGGGGGGGGGAAATGGGTATATTTATATGTTTATATATTTATTTCTATTGTATATATGTATGTATTTAGGGCGGGCTCGGCGTGCACTAACACTGCCGTCGAGCATCCAAGCCGTCCAAATGAGGGGAGTTACGTCGGCTCTTACCCCGTACCCTGGATCCTAGTTTCAGAAACCCCATCCACGACGATTATGGTGGTAGTTACGAAGATCCAGAACGGAGGGCTTGCCTTAATTGGCCGGCCCGCGACAAGGAAAAGTCTATAAAACCCGACAGCGAAGTCGTTTAAACCCTGCAGATACCGGGCGACCTCTGCAGTATTTAGCCTTGTGTTCGGAACGGGCGTAACCCGAACATCGACTTTTATCGACCCTACTCGTGGGATTTACAATGGAAACTAAACAAAACAAAAACAAAACCAGGACTGGAAACATAACGACGGACGAACTGAATACGGACATCGAAGGGCTAATCGAAAGATTCATCGACGAACAGGTGGTGATGGCGGGCGCCCCGGAGGCGCGGGCCGTCACCAATGACCATGGCGGAAGCAACACGGAAATTGATGTACTAAACGAATCTGATTTTGACGTATTGGAGAGGAGGAGGGAGCTCGGTCTAGATAGATCGGAGCGACTTGAAGAGCTCCAGAGACTGGATATGGAGGTCAATAAAGAGCTGAACACTGATGCTCAAAAACCTCCCAAGAGGATACACCCGGACGATGAAGCATTGTCCGGGCCTGCCGTCAAGGCAAAAATAAACACGGCACGAAGGGGCAAAAGCGCCAGCGGTCGCTATGCCGGTCAGAGCTCTGCGAAGTTCCCAGCTCCGCTTAAGACTCATGAGCTGGGTGATTACCAGGCTGAGGCGGACGAGACGGCTAACTACCGCCTATCATTCCCAGATGCTCCACTTCTCCCCCGGGGAAGGAAAGCGGCGGATAGCGGAAGAGGAAATGGGACCCCCAGAGAACGTAGCCCCTACGACCAGCCGGAGGAGCACTACCTCAAGGTGGTTCGGCGAGCGGCCAAAACCGTCCTGGACGAGGCTGCCAAATGCGGCAACCTGAATGGCAAAGTCTGGGGCCGCATGAATCAGGCTTGTCGAGACATCTTGTCAGCTGCGGATGTCCTGGATGGGCGGAACGAGGGTGACGAGCTCCGAGCCTTAAAGGCCGACAACCGGAGGATGAAGGAGCAGCTTGCCATCGCTCAAAATGAGGTCAAGGCCCTGAGGACTGCCTTTTCCGAGAGGAAGAAGGAGTCCTCATCGGCCTCGATGGACCAACTACCACAGGCCCTGGGCGATGCTCTATTGGAGCTGAGGGAGGACCTCAAAAAGGATCTGTTCCTTTCGATAGGCAAAATGGTGAACACCCGGCTGGACGAGGTCAGAAGTCTGCTCCCAGCTGCGCCGATCATCCGCCCACCGCTTGCAGCGGACCGACGGAGGGCCGCAGCGGCTGAACAAGCTGCTGTTGCCGCTGCACCGGAGCTAGTTACGGCTCCACTAGCAAAGCCCGCAGCTAAACCGGTCACCCCTGCAAGTAAGCCGGTTCCGTCCGCCAAGAAGGCAAAGCCCGCCACTACTCCTAAAGGGCAACAGGCTGTCTCAAGATCTGGTCCATCTGATGCGGCCAGGTCTGCTAAGCCAACGACTAGCACTTCAGCCCCAATTTCATCACCTCCTTCCCAGGAGGCGTGGACGGAGGTGGTGAAAAAAAAAAAGCGGAAGACAAAGAAGCCTGCCCCCAAGGCAAAGGCCGCCAAAGTTTCGCAGGGGCCAAAGAAGCTGGCCGCCCCTACTACCGCCGCGGTGGTGGTAGCCATTAAGCCGGGAACGGAGGCTTCTTATGCCTCCATAATGACGAAGGCGGTAAAGGCGGTCAACCTGGCGGACGTTGGCCTAGAACACGTGAGGGTTCGCAAAACCCAAACGGGGGCACGCATAATTGAGGTCCCAGGCGCGGACAGCGGCAGGGCTGCGAATGACCTCTGCAAGAGGATCGACGAGCTGATTGGCGATGTGGCCAATGTTTATCGGCCCGTCAAGATGGCTGGGCTCAAAATCAGTGATCTTGATGAGTCGGTAACATCGGAGGAGATCGGGATGGCGATAGCCACTAAAACGGGGTGCCCTGTGGAACAGGTGAAGGTGGGGGCCATTCGAGCTCTCCGAAATGGGACGGGCGCGACCATCGTTAAGTGCCCAGTGGTGGCAGCAAACAAACTAGTAGAGGCCGGACGCCTACTGGTGGGGTGGACGGCTGCCCAGGTGAGGGTGCTGGCCCAAGGCCCCATGCGCTGCTATGGGTGCATGGGAACTGGGCATACTAGAGCGCTCTGTCCTTCCGCCACGGACAGAACTGGCCTCTGCTACCGATGTAGCATGCCAGACCATCGGAGGGCCGACTGCAGGGCAGCTCCCTTCTGCGTGGTATGCCACCTGGCAAAACTCCCGGCCGGCCATACTATGGGGGGGGCATCGTGCAACCCCCCACAGTCCAGAGGTAGGACAGCTCCTGTTGGGACCCCGGAAGCGCCTCGAAGCCGAAGTGCCGAACAGCCGGCCGATGAGGGACAAAGCATGGATCTCTAAATGCCAGCACACCGACATTTGGAGATCCTGCAGTGCAATGCCAACCACTCCGCCCGTGCCCAAGACCTGCTTATGCAGGCAATGGCGGAGTGGGGCATAGGAGTAACGGTGGTGGCCGAGCCCTACTTTGTCCCTCCCCAGACTAACTGGGTCGGGGCAAGTGACGGCGGAGTGGCGATAGTGTCTCGGGCGTCGGGCGACTCTCCCCCCCTATCCAGAATTGAATGTGGGCAGGGCTTTGCGGCGGCCAAATGGGGGGACACTGCTATATTAGCAGTGTACTTCTCCCCCAACCGGCCGCTATTCGAGTTTGAGCGGTTCTTGGTAGGGCTTGGAAGAGTCGTCGGGGGTGTAGCACCGACACAGGTGATGGTAATGGGGGACCTAAACGCCAAAAGTACGGTGTGGGGCTCCCCCGCCACGGACCCGAGAGGGGCGGCCGTGGAAGACTGGGTGGCGGCGATGGGGCTTGTGGTGCTCAACCAGGGCAACGCCAACACGTGCGTGCGACGGCAAGGGGGGTCCATCGTGGACGTCTCGTTTGCGACCCCTGCCATAGCCGCGCGTATCTCCAATTGGCGTGTCCTGGAGGAAGTGGAGACCCTCTCCGACCATCTCTACGTTCGGATGAGGGTCGGCACCTCGCCGGGGGCTCCGCCGCCCAGCCTGAGAGGGCGCAGGAGAGGTGAAAGAGGGGAGTTCCCAAGGTGGACCGTGTCCCGTCTCGACCGGGAGATGGCGGAGGAGGCGGCCATGGTGGAGGCGTGGTGTGCCCCCCCACCGGTCACCTTGGGAGTGGAGGAACGAGCAGCTCAACTCCGCGTCGCGCTGACGTCAGTGTGTGACGCGGCCATGCCCCGGGCGCGCAGGCTGCCCGCGAAAAGGCAGGTGTACTGGTGGTCGCAGGAAATAGCCGCCCTGCGAACCACGAGTAACGCTGCCCGCCGAGCCTATACACGTTGTAGGCGAAGGCGGCACCTGCCTGAGGAGGAGGAGCTCCTCTATCGGGAGCTGAGAGAGGCCAAGGAAGCTCTCAGTGTGGAGATCAGGAGAAGGAAAGATGAGGCCGGGGAGGAGTTCCTGGCCACGCTTGACCGGGATCCATGGGGAAGACCGTACCGACTGGTACGAAACAAACTCAGGCACGCCCCCGCAATGGATACCCTGGAGCCGGAGCTCCTCACAAGGATTGTGGAAGGCCTCTTCCCGGCAGCACCGGACTTCCTTCCGCCCTGCATGGCAAGCCCTCATGTGGAAGCCGAGGACCAGGTCGACATCCCCGGGATAACAGATGACGAGATGGAGCGGGTCGTCGACCGCCTCCGGTCGTGCAAAAAGGCACCAGGTCCAGACGGGGTCCCAGGGAAGGTCATTCCCCTGGTGGCTAAGCACCTCGAAGACCGCCTGAGGGCTCTCTTTGATGATTGCATCAGGGAGGGGCGGTTTCCGAGGTGCTGGAAAGAGGGGCGGCTGGTGCTGCTAAGGAAAGAAGGTCGGCCACATGATTCCCCGTCCGGTCACCGCCCCATAGTCCTCCTTGATGAAACAGGAAAGATGTTGGAGCGCATCCTAGCCTGTCGAATCATCAAACACTTGGAGGACTCGGGGCCGAATATCAGCGACCGGCAGTTTGGATTCCGGGAGGGACGTTCCACTATGGACGCGCTCTGGTCCCTCAGAAAATTTGCTGAGGAAGCGGAGGCAAGAGGGGAGGGAGTGGTGGCGGTGTCTTTAGACATCGCCAATGCATTTGGCACCCTCCCGTTCGCAGTCATAGGTGAGGCGCTTCGCTACCATGAAGTGCCTTCCTATCTGCGAAAAATCGTGGAGCACTACCTTACTGAAAGGGTAGTGCTCTACGAATGTGAGGGTCGACGAGTCGCCCGCAGTATGGAATGCGGGGTCCCGCAGGGGTCGGTGCTTGGGCCCCTACTCTGGAACCTTGGTTTCGACTGGGTGATTCGAGGGGCCCAGCTTCCCCGGATGACCACCATTTGTTACGCTGACGATACTATGGTGGCCGTTCGGGGAAGTGACTATGAGGACACCATGCGAAGGGCAGCTGTGGCCGCTGAAATGACGGTGCGCAGAATAAGGCTGCTGGGCTTGGAGGTAGCCCTCCCGAAGACAGAGGCTATTGTCTTCGGGAGGAAGGGGTGGCGTCTGCGCAGCGACGTAACAGTACCAATCGCGGGCGAAGCGGTCCAGGTCAAGGCCAATATAAAGTACCTTGGCCTTGTCCTGGACCGAAAGTGGGACTTCGGGGAGCACTTCAGGCAACTTGCTCCCCGAGTCGTGGGCGCCGCATCGGCCTTAGGCCGACTGTTGCCGAACGTAGGAGGGCCAAGAGCGCCATGCCGGCGTCTATTTGCGGGCGTCGTCCGCAGCATGGCGCTCTATGGAGCGCCGATCTGGGCCGACAGACTGTCGGCGAAAAACAGGGCCCTCCTACGTAGACCCCAGAGGGTCGTGGCCCTCCGTATAGTAAGGGCCTACGTTACGGTGGCGCATGCGGTGGCTTGTGTCTTGGCCTGCACCCCGCCGTGGGAGCTGGACGCTCAGGTGCAGGCTGAGACATATCGTGTGAGGGCGGAGTTCCGGGCTAGAGGGGAGCGCCCATACTCCGAAACGGTAGAAGAGGCCCGCCGAATGGCGGAGCGACGCATGAGGGACCGGTGGAAAAGCGACCTGGGGGACTCCCCCTATGGAACGCACACCATAGGGGCACTCCTCCCGTCGCTAGACCACTGGCTAGAGCGGAGGCACGGTACGTTGTCGTACCGGCTTGTGCAGGTAATGACCGGACATGGATGCTTCGGTCATTACCTGCACAAGATAAAGAGGGAGCCGAGTCCGGCTTGCCACGAGTGCGGCGACCCGGATGATACGGCCGACCACACCCTCAGGGAGTGCACGAGGTGGGAACCGGAGCGCCGCGCTCTGGCAGCGGATATCGGAGTCTCCGATCTTTCGCTGCACAACGTGGTGTCGGTCATGTTGAGCAGCGAGAGATCGTGGGAGGCGGTCGCCTCCTTCTGCGAGAACGTCATCTCACAGAAGGAGGCTGCGGAGCGGGAACGCGAAGACGATGTCGACGCACACCCGCTCCGGCGCAGACGAAGGGGGCGAAGGCGCAGGCAGTACGCTGCTAGCCTGAACCCCCAGTAGGACCAGTGGGTTAGCGGCCCACTGGTGATGGTCCTACACGTCTGGGGGAGGGATCAGTGCGTTTGCCGACCCCTCCCTCCTTTGGCGCGGGAGCCCCGGCATTAGGCTGGGGCCGCTGGGGGACGCCCAATGGTAGCATCCTCGTGCAACCCATGGCGCCCCCCATTAACAGCAGCGAGGGTAAACGCCGGAGTGGTTTTAGACGGTAGGCCCCTCCCTCTACTCTCATGTGAGAGTGGGGGGAGGAGAGAGTCCGTCATACCCCCCCGTATATGGTCAACCCTAGGCCGGGGGATGATGCGTAACGCATTTCCACTCCGTCAAAAAAAAAAAAAAAAAAAAAAAAAAAAAAAAAAAAAAAAAAAAAAAAAAAAAAAAAGGTTAGGTTAGGTTAGGTTAGGTTAGGTTAGGTTAGGTTAGGTTAGGTTAGGTTAGGTTAGGTTAGGTTAGGTTAGGTTAGGTTAGGTTAGGTTAGGTTAGGTTAGGTTAGGTTAGGTTAGGTTAGGTTAGGTTAGGTTAGGTTAGGTTAGGTTAGGTTAGGTTAGGTTAGGTTAGGTTAGGTTAGGTTAGGTTAGGTTAGGTTAGGTTAGGTTAGGTTAGGTTAGGTTAGGTTAGGTTAGGTTAGGTTAGGTTAGGTTAGGTTAGGTTAGGTTAGGTTAGGTTAGGTTAGGTTAGGTTAGGTTAGGTTAGGTTAGGTTAGGTTAGGTTAGGTTAGGTTAGGTTAGGTTAGGTTAGGTTAGGTTAGGTTAGGTTAGGTTAGGTTAGGTTAGGTTAGGTTAGGTTAGGTTAGGTTAGGTTAGGTTAGGTTAGGTTAGGTTAGGTTAGGTTAGGTTAGGTTAGGTTAGGTTAGGTTAGGTTAGGTTAGGTTAGGTTAGGTTAGGTTAGGTTAGGTTAGGTTAGGTTAGGTTAGGTTAGGTTAGGTTAGGTTAGGTTAGGTTAGGTTAGGTTAGGTTAGGTTAGGTTAGGTTAGGTTAGGTTAGGTTAGGTTAGGTTAGGTTACGCCCTCAAGTTTTGGGGGACCCCCCTCGGAGGGGGGGGGCTCTGACTCCGATCTGGAGTCAGAGAATGACTATTTGGAACCGGAGGACTACCTGCCGGTTCCCTCTGGGTCGAAGAGGACCCATGAGGATGAGGGGGGGGCCCTCGCGCCGGATCACCTACCTAAGGTGAACACGGCGCGCAGGGGGAAGCCCAAGGGGGCATATTCGGGGCTGTCCGCGGCGAAGGCGAAGCTCGCCCTAATCGAGCCCCGGTTCGAGGAGAGGCAGGACGCCGCCGCGGCCAGGTACCTGCGAGACTTCCCCGCACTCCGCTCGAGGAGGGGTGAGGAGGGGAAGGGGGGAAGGGGGGTAGAAGCCGGGGGGGAGCGGTCGCGATCGCGGTCGCCCTCCCGTGCTGGCTCTCCCTCACCGTCGGGCGGCCAGGTGGATCGGCAGTATGCCGATCCCATAGAGGTGGCCCGAGCATCGGCGAGGGACATTTTAGAGGGGGCCCGAAAATCGGGCAACCTGAAGGGGGAGGTGTGGGGCCTATTTAATAGGTCCTGCAGAGCCATCTTGGCGGCCATGGACGAGGTGGAGGCCGCCAAGGCCGAGGGCGAGGAGATCCGCATCCTTAAGGCGGATAACAAAAGGATGCGGGAGCAGCTCGCCCTGCTCACCGCAGAGACCAAGGCGCTCAGGACCGCCTTCTCCGAGCGCCAGGCCCCGGCTCCCCCCCCTCCACCAGTGCAGTTCTCCACGGAGGAGCTGGTGGAGGCAATAGAGAGCATGAAGAGGGACCTCTTCCTCAGTTTGGGCAACATGGTCAATGCCCGAATTGAGGAAGTGAGTCGCCGCCTTCCCCCAGAGCCCCCGCTCCGCCCCCCGCTGGCATCGGACAGAAGGGCCACAGGGTCTGCCCCCCCGCCGCCCCCCCCCAAGACGAAGGCCACGAGGCCTACCCCGCCGCCCATGCCGCAGCCCGAGCCTGAGGCGAGGGCCAGACTTGGGGATGGGAGGCCTAAGGCCGCCAAGAAGGTGGCACCCCCCGCCCGCAAGGCGGCGCCCAACGCCCCTGCGGCCAAGGCACCCAGACCTGCTGCAGCCCCGGGTGCCGCTCGGCCCTCGCAGGGCGTACCCGGCCCCTCAGGCCGAATACCGCCTCCACCCGCGCAATGGTCGGAGGTGGTCAAGAAAGGTAAGGGCAAGGGGAAGGCCAAGACCTCCCCCCCCCCGGCTGTACAGACCCAGGCCAGAAAGGCAGCGCCAAGGCCCGCGGCGCTGTCTGCCCCCAAGACGGCGGCGGTGGTGGTGACGTTAAAGAAGGACGCCACCACCACGTTGCAGGCCACCATGGCTAAGGCCATTCAGGGCCTTAGCCTGCAGGAGGTGGGCCTGCAACATGTGCGGGTCCGGACCTCGGCGACCGGGGGCAGGGTCATCGAGGTCCCAGGGGGGGATAGCGGCCGGACCGCCGATAAACTGGCGGAACGGCTGCAAACAATAGTCGGGGACGTGGCGAACATTAGCCGCCCCGTCAAGATGGCCGGCCTCCAGGTCGCCGGGCTCGATGAGTCGGCGACCGGGGAGTCGGTGGCGGAGGCGGTTGCCAAGGCGGGGGGCTGCGCGACGGCCCAGGTAAAGGTTGGGGCCGTCCGCAGGCTGTACGACGGCACTGGATCGGTCCTCGTCCAGTGCCCCGTGACCTGCGCGATCGCGCTGCAGAGGGCGGGTCGGATCCTGGTGGGTTGGGCCTCCGCCAGGGTCACGGCCGTGGGACCGACACCGATGCGCTGCTTCAAGTGCTACGGTGTCGGTCACACGAGGGAACTGTGCCCCTCTAGCGTGGACCGGAGCACGCTGTGCTTCCGGTGCTGCAAGGAGGGGCACAAAATGGGGGAATGCTGGGAGAAAGAGTGGTGTGCGGTCTGCCACCACTCCAAACTCCCAGCGGGGCACAGAATGGGGGGAAGGAACTGCTTCCCCCCCCCAACCAGAGGTAGGGACACGAGGGCCCCACGCCCCCGTCCCCCCCAGCAGAACCCCCCGTCAGCGCCAGCCGCCGGGGCCCAGGAGGAAAGCATGGATGTCTAGATGCCAGCACACCCGCATCTAGACATCCTGCAGGTGAACGCCAACCACTCCGCCAGAGCTCAAGACCTGCTCATGCAGACCATGGCGGAGTGGGCGATTGGCGTTGCCGTAGTGGCGGAGCCCTACTTCGTCCCCCCCCTACCCAACTGGGTAGGGTCGGCGGACGAGAGGGTGGCCGTGGTGGTGCCGGCGGTGGGGGACTTCCCCCCCCTGACCAGGGTGGAGGGTGGCCCGGGATTCGTGGCGGCCAAATGGGGAGACGACACCGTCATCGTTGCGGTGTACTTCTCCCCCAATAGGCCGCTGCGAGAATTTGAGTTGTTCCTGGGCACCCTGGGGGGGGTCGTCAGGAGGGCAGCCCCGAAGCAAGTGCTGGTCCTGGGGGACCTCAATGCCAAGAGCGCGGCATGGGGTTCCCCCGTTACGGACCCGCGCGGGGCGGCCCTCAGGGACTGGGTGGCGGCGACGGGCCTTACGGTCCTGAACCAGGGCAGCGCCAACACTTGCGTGCGGCGCCAGGGGGGGTCAATCGTGGACATCACGTTCGCGACCCCCGCCATTGCCGCACGCGTTACAGACTGGCGCGTCCTGGAGGACGTGGAGACCCTCTCTGATCATCTTTATATCAGAATGAGGGTCTCCACAGGTAGGGCCCGGCCGCTGCCCGTCCCCGGGGGGGGGTGGAGGGGGGCTGGGAGAGGAGGAGGGTTCCCCAAATGGTCCCTGTCCAAACTGGACAGGGACAGGGTGGACGAGGCGGCGATGGTGGAGGCATGGTGTGCTGCCCCACCCGCCGACCTCGGGGTCGAGGAGCGGGCATCTCGGTTCCGCTCCTCGCTGCAGGCGGTGTGCGACGCGGCCATGCCCCGGGCGAAGCGTCTTTTCGCCCGGAGGAGGGTGTACTGGTGGTCCGCAGAGATTGCGGCCCTGCGAACCACCAGTAACAGTGCTCGGTCGGCGTACCAGCACTGTCGGCGTCGGCAACACACCGCCGAGGAGGAGGAGGGGCTCCACAGGGCCCTCAAGGAGGCAAAGGGGGCCCTACAGGTGGCGATCGCCAAGGCCAAGGACGAGGCGCACGCCTCGTTCTTGGCCACCCTGGACAGGGACCCGTGGGGGCGGCCGTATAGGGTGGTGCGAAACAAAATGCGCACCGCCCCCCCCATGGATTCCCTGGAGCCCTCCCTCCTCCAGGCGGTCATCGAGGGGCTATTCCCGCCGAGCCCCTCGATAACTCCCCCGGTGATGACCGAGCCATCGGGGGAGCCGGAGGTCGAACTCGCCATCGCGCCTATTAGCGATGACGAGTTCGACCGGGTGTTGGACCGCCTCCGGGGCTGCAAAAAGGCCCCGGGCCCGGACGGAGTCCCCGGCAGAGTCCTCCCCATCGCACTGAAGCACCTCGGGGGCCGCCTCAGACAGCTGATGGACGACTGTCTGAGGGAAGGCAAATTCCCGAGGGTGTGGAAGGAGGGGAGGCTCTGCCTCCTCCGGAAAGAGGGTCGACCCCCTGACTGTCCCTCGGCATGGCGCCCAATTGTGCTGCTGGACGAGGCCGGGAAAATGTTGGAGAGGATCCTGGCCTCCAGAATCCTGCAGCACCTGGAGGGCGCCGGCCCGAACGTCTCGGACCGGCAGTTCGGGTTCCGGGAGGGGCGGTCCACGCTCGACGCACTGAAGTCCCTGAGGGACTTCTGTGAGGACGCGTCGAGCAGGGGGGAGGGTGTCGTGGCGGTGTCGCTGGACATCGCCAACGCATTTGGCACCCTTCCCTATGGGGTCATTAGAGAGGCACTTCGGTATCACGAAGTGCCTCTCTACCTCCGGAGGGTCGTGGAGCACTACCTTACCGAGAGGGTGGTGCTCTACGAGGGGCGGGATGGCGGTCGGGGGGAGCGGGAGATGGCCTGTGGAGTACCCCAGGGTTCCGTGCTCGGTCCCTTGCTATGGAACCTGGGGTACGATTGGGCCATCAGGGGGGAATTGCTCCCACGGACGGCCACCATTTGCTATGCAGATGATACCATGGTGGCCGTGCGTGGGACCGAAATGGAGGAGGTGATGAGGCGGGCGGAGGTGGCGGCCGAGCTGTCGATCCACCGGATCGAGCAGCTCGGCCTGAAGGTGGCCCTCTCGAAGACCGAGGGGATAGTCTTCGGGGGGCGTGGGTGGCGGCCGCCGGCGGGCGCGGCGCTCACGATCGGGGGAGAGACGGTCCAGATAAAGCCCCATATTAAATATCTGGGGCTAACTTTGGACCGTCGGTGGGATTTCGGGGAGCATTTCGCGAGACTTGCTCCCCGAATCGTGGGCGCCGCGTCGGCCCTGGGCCGGCTGCTGCCCAATGTGGGAGGGCCGGGCTCCTTGTGCCGGCGGCTATACGCCGGCGTCACGAGGAGCATGGCCCTGTATGGGGCCCCAATCTGGGCGGACAAGCTGTCCGCCCGGAACAGGGCCCTGCTGCGTAGGCCCCAACGGGTGGTGGCCCTCCGAATGGTGAGGGCCTATATGACGGTGGCCCACGCAGCGGCCTGCCTCCTCGCCTGCACCCCGCCATGGGAAATGGACGCAGAGGTGCAGGCTGAGACCTATAAGGTTAGGTCCAGGGCCCGGGCTAGAGGAGAACGCCCGGACCCTGAGGAGGTGGAGGAGACGCGCCGTATGACGGAGCGCCGAATGCGGGACAGGTGGAAGAACGGCCTGGAGGACTCACCCTATGGTACCCGTACCATAGGGGCGATCCTCCCGTCGTTCGACACCTGGGTGGATAGGGCATTCGGCGCTCTGTCGTACAGGCTTGTGCAGGTGATGACCGGACACGGGTGCTTCGGTCATTACCTGCACAAAATTGGGAGGGAGCCTGGCCCGCAGTGCCATGAGTGCGGCGATCCGGACGACACGGCTCAGCACACCCTCGAGGTGTGCAGCCGCTGGAGTTCGGAGCGCGCCACCATGGCACTAGCGATTGGGCAATGGGACCTCTCCCTGCATAGCGTTGTCTCTGCAATGCTGTGCAGCGAGAGGTCCTGGCAGGCGGTGGCCTCCTTCTGCGAGAGCGTTATCTCGCAGAAGGAGGCCGCGGAGCGTGAGCGCGAGGAGTCTCCTCTCGCGCATCCGCTCCGGCGCAGACGGCGGGGGTTGAGGCGGCGGCGGTTTGCCGCCCGCCTCAACCCTTAGTGGCTGCAGGTGGGGGATGGGAGTCCCACACCTGCCGTAGGAACGTCACTTGGTTGTCTGGGGGAGAGGCCCGGCGTGCTCGGCCTCTCTCCCCTTTGGCGCGGGGAGCCCCGGCAGTGGCTGGGGCAGCCGGAAGGCGTCGTGGCAATGCTAACGCGGAACCACGGCGTCTTACCGAAACCGGCAGGAGGGTACGCCAGGGTGGTTTTTAGTGGGTTGCGCTCCTCCCTTTCTCCCCATTCTGGGGAGGGGGGGAGGAGTGAGTCCCACATATCCCCTCGCCACTCCCATGGTGAGGGGAATGCATAAAGCATTTTCCACCCTGTAAAAAAAAAAAAAAAAAAAAAAAAAAAAAAAAAAAAAAGGTTAGGTTAGGTTAGGTTAGGTTAGGTTAGGTTAGGTTAGGTTAGGTTAGGTTAGGTTAGGTTAGGTTAGGTTAGGTTAGGTTAGGTTAGGTTAGGTTAGGTTAGGTTAGGTTAGGTTAGGTTAGGTTAGGTTAGGTTAGGTTAGGTTAGGTTAGGTTAGGTTAGGTTAGGTTAGGTTAGGTTAGGTTAGGTTAGGTTAGGTTAGGTTAGGTTAGGTTAGGTTAGGTTAGGTTAGGTTAGGTTAGGTTAGGTTAGGTTAGGTTAGGTTAGGTTAGGTTAGGTTAGGTTAGGTTAGGTTAGGTTAGGTTAGGTTAGGTTAGGTTAGGTTAGGTTAGGTTAGGTTAGGTTAGGTTAGGTTAGGTTAGGTTAGGTTAGGTTAGGTTAGGTTAGGTTAGGTTAGGTTAGGTTAGGTTAGGTTAGGTTAGGTTAGGTTAGGTTAGGTTAGGTTAGGTTAGGTTAGGTTAGGTTAGGTTAGGTTAGGTTAGGTTAGGTTAGGTTAGGTTAGGTTAGGTTAGGTTAGGTTAGGTTAGGTTAGGTTTTTTTTTTTTTTTTTTTTTTTTTTTTTTTTTTTTTTTTTTTTTTTTTTTTTTTTTATTATCTTCTACCTCCAACATGATCGGAGCCTATTTCTACTGTACACGTTCATTCCAGTTCTCGCTTTTATGCCTCTCGCACTTTTATGCTTCATACGTTTCTTTCTTTCATTCATCATCTTTCTTTCTTTCTGTGGGTGGGATGCCCACCTACCTTTGTCTACTCTATCTACATCTTTATTTTATTCTTGTATGGCTAGTTCGGGAATTTAGGTTTACACAGGGTGGTCTTTTTATTTATTTAACAATTTTACATCTCTTTATAATTTTCATATAGGCTATTACATTTTTATATCTACTGTTACATTTACTTATTTCTTTAGTTTTACAGCTCTTTGTACTTTAATATAAGCTAATACATTCTTATTTCTACTGTTACATTACCTTATTCATCTATCTTATTTCCTACTTTTTACAATATGGTTACTCCTGGTATATATTACAATATATACAACAGTAAATCCATTAACAACTATTTATTTCTATTTGCTGCTTTGATGGCTATTTGTTTACAGTATTTTATGAACTTATTTCTAATTTCCTTATTTTCTATTATATATCTAATATTTTCAACGCTTATATTTATTCCCATATCTATTTCTATGCTTTCTCTTTCTATACAGTTTGAAGGGCATTCTGTTATTAAATGAACCACACTTTCACTTTTTTCAGGGTCACAGATGCACGCCGGACTGTCCTTGCATCTGAATTTATTTAGGTATTCGGAGAAGCCTCCGTGCCCTGTCATCACCTGTACCAAGACTGGGTCCAGCTTTATTTTCATGAGGATACGGTAAGCTTCCACTGCGTCTGGGAAAAAGATCTTCGTTGTCGATGCGGTCTCGCCCTGTTTGTATCGCTGATTCCATTCGTCAAGCGACTCCAAACGGATTTGTCGCTTGACAAATGAAGTCGGACACAGGTCATAATCAGGTCTTGTCTTGCGGTTTATTGCGGCATCCTTTGCGAGTTTGTCTGCCCTTTCATTTCCCTCCAGTCCCGCGTGGGCTTTTATCCAAAATAATTTAATTATTTTGCCTTTTGCGTTGCTTGCTTGAATATTAGCCCTGGTCTTAATCGCTAGGGGGTGGAGGGAAATGCCGTTCACAACGGTTTCTAAGGCAGATCTAGAGTCGCAATATATGTTGCAGGTTGGCGCTACGCTCTGCAGTACCTGCTTTGTGGCTTCGTGGAGAGCCAGCAACTCCGCCTGATAGACGGTGCAGAAGTGGTCCAGCTTTAATTTCCGGCTCTTGATTTCTACGTCGCCATCCCATGTGGATAGCGCCGCTCCGACTTTGCCTTCGATTTTACTGCCGTCCGTGTAAATTTTGAGGCCGTTGTTGTTATGCTGTTCCACTTGTGCAGCGTCTGCCAGGCAGATGAAGTGAAGCTCCTCTTGTTCCGCTGGATGCGGTGTTGCTGCGTACGCCTCCGGTCTTTCCATTTCCCGGTCACCTATTACCTGCCGAGAAAAGCCTTTCTTCACCATGTAAAGAAGGGCTGCTTCCCGGACCCTAATATCCAACGGAAGAATCCCGGCAAGTACTAGGGCCGAGTTTAATGAGACTGTCCTGTATGCCTTGATCATTTTTTGGACAAAGCCTCGTTGGACCGCTTCGAACTGCTTTTTGACCCCCAGTTTGTTTGTTGCTGGTGCCCATGCGCTGGCTGCGTACATTATTATTGGCTCTACGACTGCTGTGTAAATGCTCCTGATAATCTCCGGCCCCAGACCCCAATGGACTTTGGCGGCTCTTGACAACTGTTTATAAAGACCGATTGCTTTGCGGCACACACTTGATACGTGTTGGTTGAAGGTTAGTTTGTCGTCAATAATGAGTCCCAAAATCTTGATCTCCTTTGACGGTGCGATGTTGATCCCCCCCATGCTCAGGCGTGGTGTGTCAAATTTCAGTTTGCGCGTTATAAGCATAGAGTTTGTCTTATGCGCTGCGAATTTTAACTTGTTCTTGACACCCCACTCCTGAACATAGGCGAGAGCGGCATTTGCTCGTTCTTCGATTTGTATTGCTGTGTTGCCGGAGAATATCAGGACCACGTCATCGGCGAAGGCCTGACAGCAGTCGCCGCGCTCCTCCAGTCCCTTCAAAAGTGGGTCAAGCAGTAGGTCCCACAATATTGGTCCACCAATAGATCCTTGGACACACCCTTTATTTGTGGTCTTGGTGTACTCTTCCCCCGCATATCGTACGGTCACTGTTCTGCTGTCCAGATAATTGTCAATCACCCTTCTCAAATTTACTGGGCATCTCTCCTCAGCCAGTCTCGCTCTAATTGCCGGCCACCATGCGTTATCGAAGGCTCCCTCTATGTCCAGGGACACCACCATTACGAGTTTCTTCCTATCTATGTTATCTCGTATGTGTTTCACCAGGGCATAGAGGGCGTCTTCGGTGCTCCTTTGGGGGAGAAACCCGTATTGTCGGGTGCTCATCCGGGGTACCAGGTACCATCTGAGCCGCCTTACTATCATTTTCTCGTAAATCTTCCCCAGCACCGGAAGCAGTCCTATAGGTCTATGGGATTTTGCGCTCGTGTAGTCATCCTTTCCCGGTTTTCTGAGGACTACTACAGTGGCCCGCTTCCAGATGGTGGGGAAGATTCCGAGTTCGAGGCACTTGTTCGCCAGCGCCAGATAGGTACTCGGCTCCAGGGCTATGGCTTGGTGGCATATGTCGGCCGTGAGCCCGTCAAATCCTGGCGCCTTCTTCGGGTTAAAGCTTCCCATCGCATACCTGAGCTCCTCCCGAGTAAACGGCGGGTCATGTTGTTCATCATGAGCCGGATCGTTTGCCCGGTTTGCTGCATCTCTGGTTTGTTGGTGGTGAGCGTTTTCCCCTTCTTCCCGATCTTCCGGGTAGAAGGTTTCCGCCAAGATTTTGACGGACTCCTTCGGACTTATTATTTGTCCATCCTTTTTTAAGGGTAAGTCCTCATGTCTTTTTGCCGTTCTGCCAATAACCCTGTATATTCCGTCCCACATAGATTCCCTCTCTTGCTTCCCGCAAAACTCTTTCCAGCTGGCTATCTGTGCCTTTTTAGCCTCCGTCTCATAATTTTCCTTTGCTCTGAGGTATTCTTCCACAACCTTGGCCCGACGGACCGGTGCGGCGCATCTGACTCTTCTCTTTTTGGTGGCTACCTCGCTTTTGAGTTTGGCCAATGCTTCGGACCACCACGGCAAGCCAAGTTTCTCCATCAACTTGTTTTTCGGAATTGCATGTTCGCAGCTCTGGATGATGTTTTTCGTGAAGACTTCCACCATGTGTTCCAGTTCTTGCTTGCTGGTTATGTTCTCAACTCGGGCTGCACTTATTTCGTTCGTTGCGTTGAGCTGGGCCAGTTTCTCACGAAACTGGCTCCAGTTCGCCTTTTTCGTGTTGTACAGCCTCGTTGTTCTTTTTACAGCCATGCCTTCCGACTTTTCAAGATTGATTTTGAAAATAATGCCGTTGTGGTCGGAGCTTGTTAGCCCTTGGTCAACCTGCCAGTCTTCCACCAAATTGAGAAGCTCCAGAGAACAGGCCGTCACGTCTACAAAACTGGAATACACTGTATTTCCTCTTACAGTTTCGAAGGTTGGGATATCTCCTTCATTAACTACTTGCATTCCCAGCTCGATTAGAGTTCCGGCCACGTCATCCCCCCTGTGGTCGATCCTGTCGCTTCCCCACCAGATGCTTTTAGCGTTTGCATCGCCTCCAATTATAAACTTTGCTGGTCCAATTTGTTTATGTATTTTTCTGAGCTGCTCCAGGTATGGCCCTACGTCCTTGTCTGGCTCGAAGTAGAAGGAAACTACAGCAATTTCCCAGGCGCTGGTTTTCATCTTGACCACTGTGATGTTGTCTGTGGTAAGATTCGGGTACTGCATGACGTCGATGTTCTTGTCAAAGACTGTTATTGCTGCCTTAACTGTACCGTCATCCTTTTCAGTACTCTGGAAAATTCTCACGCCTCTGTATTCCTTCATCCTTCGAGTCCCGCCCACATAGGGCTCCTGGAGCAGTGCGAAGGATAATTTCCTCTTCTCGGCTTCTAACATGAGCTCGTCAGTGGCGAGCTTTTTTCGTTGGAGGTTTGCTTGGGCTGCGACGTATATTTTGTGTTTGGCGGGGTTGCCTCTTGTCGTCGTTTGGTTTGCCGGGGTGCCCTTAGCAGTACGCTACACTGGCTCTGGCCAGTGCATCCCATTTGCGTCTTACTGGGCATTCCTGGCTAAAGGCGTTGTGTTCCACTGTGGCCAACTTGGCGTGAGTGCAGTTGCGGCATGCCGGGGGCGCACCCGCCAACCAGTCAGGGCAATCCGCTTTTTTATGTGGCTCCCCGCAGTGGCTACATTTTTCCACCGTTTCTTTACAGAAACGGCGTCCATGTCCGTAGCCCAGGCAGAGGGAGCACTGTACCAGCGGGGAGAAGTCGTCCACTCTGACCCTTTGCAGGTCGATGTGCACAGCCTCTGCCTCGATCACCCGTTTCCATATTTTGGGGGACACCCTCATTATCACGTGGCCGGTGTGCGGGTTTCTGGCACGTCTCCTAAATCTGATCTCCATCCGGATCTCTTGCTCCTTCAGGCCTTCGAACAGATGTCGATTTTGATTTTTAAGGGCATTTTTAATGTCATCATCTGTGTTCATGGTGAAGACGTCTTTGAGGATTAAAAGTGGGTCTTTATTTTTTATGTCTTCAACTTGGAGGCGATCCCCCACTCTTTCAAGACGCTGTTTAATTTTGTCTCTATCCTCTACTGTTCTACATCCCACGATTACTTTCCTATCCTTCGCCTTTCTCACTCTGTCCACTTTTATCCATCCCTCTTTCGCGTCTACAGTTTCCCTTATAATGTCCAGGACTTGTTCTCCCGTATCTGTTTCGTCCCTGGAGGTGACCACCACTGAGTGCAGTGCCACTCTTCCGCTGGACTGGTGTTTGGTTCCAGTGGCTGCCACTCCTGCATAGGTGGACCTCTCCAGGGTTTCCCTTTGTTGCTCCATCGCCTCCTTCAGCTCCCTCATTCTTTTATTGCTTTCTAGCAAGAGCTCGGTGTGCTCCTCAATCCTGGCGAGCACAAGGCTTTGTGTCGGTTCAGGAGTCACCAGGAAGGTCGCGTCGGTGGCGTTTCTCTCCTGCTCCACCTCATTTGGCCTTTTATTATCCCTCTTTTCCGGTCTTCCGTTTGTGAGCTCGTTTTCTAGCTCTTTGACCAACTGGAAAAGACGGTCCAGCGACTCAGTCACCTCAGTTTTGATCTCCGTTTTTAAGTTTTTCGAGTTTTTGAGGTGAATTTTTGCCTTTATTAGGCAGGCCTTCGCCTCAGCGGATCGGGTTTCCTTAGCCTTCCTTGGAGGGCTGAAGACTTTTGCAATGGCTGCTGGTTTTGCCATTGCAGGTCTTTGGTCTGAGGGGCCTGCCTTCGCTGTCATGTTTGGGGTTGGGATTTTGGTAGAGTCTCGGCTCGCCGCCTCCCAGTCGCCTACGCTGCGTCTTACACTGCGCTCTGGGGTTTTTGTTTTCGGGGGCGATTTATCCCCTGCAGTCTTATTTGGCGGGGTTCTGTGCATGTTGGTGGTAGAGTTGTCCGTGTATAGGCGAACAAGCAAAAATGTATTTAGGGGAGTAAGTTTGTAAAAGTTGTATAGAGATATGGGAATAAAAAACAATGCAAAAAATAAAACACAATAAAATACAATAAAACACACAACACACTAAAATATTAAAAATGTAATATAAAATTTACAAGTTATAAATGTAAAGTCAGAAACAGTCTTTCCTACTAGAGCGTTTGGTCAGGTTTATATGCCTAGGAAAGTTTTCCAGCGGTCAAAAATAATTTTTTGAAAATTTAAATTTCTGGGCTCTACCTAGAGTCAAAATTATGTGACCAGTCGATAGCTCTCCCCGAGCCCTACTCGGCAATACCAAACACGGGTAGTTTAGTCCTCAGGGTGACGGAGCCACAGGACACCAAAGTTTCTGGTTTCGATACCAAAATCTTGGGTATCTGTCCGTAGCTCCGGAACCGTTGGTCCTAGAAACCCGCGCTTGGGCTCCCCGTACTGGGCTCGTCGGGCTCTACCAATTGGCACCTGTTTCAGGTCTGAAAGACCGCGCGAAATTTTCGGTCCCTGATGTTCCTGAAAACACCTGAATGTCCCAGGGTTTGATAGGCTAGGGTCCGCCTATATCTCCAGTGTTTTTCCCGACTCTCTGCGGCCTTTGGTTCGGGAGCTGGATAAGTTTGAAGTTTTCCAAGATGGCGGCGCAACTGTCAAAGTCAAACTTTGACAGGCGATATCTCCGCTCGCCGCGGTCGCAGAAAGCCCGGATTTCGACTTTTTGTATATAGTCGGACCTTTCCTGTCTCCTGATACCGCTTTCAGAGTCCTGAAAATTTTGGGCGCCGATTCGCCTGAAACCCAAAAAATAGGGTAGACGCTTGCGCCCTAATGCCGTTTCCGAAATCCGCAGGCTTCCAGGACCACTGGTTGCCAAGATATAGGGATGACAAGGAAAACAAGATGGCCGCCGAAATGTCAAAGTTCAACTTTGACGGCTTATATCTCTGCAACCGATGGTCGTAGAGAGTCCGGACTTTCACCACTAGGTCTGGCTATGTCTTTGCTTTCCTCTGAAAGCGGTCTCAGCTCAAAATAAAAAATTTCGAGATTTTGGGTTTTTACCCCGTATAAACTGTCAATGATCTAATTCTACGACTTAAGTAAAAAGTCCGGGTCTTCTAGGTTAAGCCGTTTATGAGATATACCGTTTTGAAATTTGATACCAAAATTTTAAAAATGGCGGATTTTTGGTATCCCGCGGTTTTTAATGATAGGAGGTCCGCGTTTGGACTTTGGGGGATCGGGATATATACTAAAAAACTACTGGCGGTGTTAAAATACAATTATTACTATTAATTTTTGAATTATGGCCAAAAAACACTTAAAATTCGGTATCTTTAAAACGGCTTGACCTAAAATTATACAAAAAACTTCAAAAAATAGAGAAATACACAAGTCACAATATACACATAAGAAACAATAAGAATTAAATTTAAAAATATAAAATTTTGTAAAAACCGTGATTTTTTGGAAAAATGTCTATAATTCACTAAATTTAGTCCAAAAAATAATGAGTCTTTTTAGTCACACTCTCCGTGTTAGCGCGCAACAGGATCTTCAATAAAAATACTATGGTCTGCCTGAAGATTTTGAGTTATTAGCTCGCAAACTTTTAATATTATAAATTAAATAACTCCAAAAATAAAAGTCCAAAAATTCAAAACAAAGTACCGGGCGGGTCCAGGTGGTGAGGGCCTTTATCCTGCTGAGTTTGATGCTCGTAGCTAGTCTCCTTCTTGGAGCACGCCGCCACGTGGTACTTGTTTTTTTGTCGATTGTGCTTCGGTGGATGGTCGGAGAAGCTCGGTCAAACGCTCGGAGTGTAGGTCTCAGCAAGACGCTTTCAACGGTGTATCGCAGTGCTAGCGCACTGCGACTGGTCACGTTTTAATTGCACTTTCACACTGTTTAACCTTAAAATTAGCACTCTCGAGTCACTTTCTCACTTTCTCTTCACTTTCCGGCTAATTTCACATGCACCAGCACACGCGCGACGTCTGCCCGCAACTTTTGATGTAACTTTCGTTAAAATACGAGTAGAAAAACCTATTTTTTCGATTTTTCTGCTGCGGAACGACCGATTTTCGTGGCGCTCGGGGTGGCGGATGGAGCGCAACTGGTTAGGTTAGGTTAGGTTAGGTTAGGTTAGGTTAGGTTAGGTTAGGTTAGGTTAGGTTAGGTTAGGTTAGGTTAGGTTAGGTTAGGTTAGGTTAGGTTAGGTTAGGTTAGGTTAGGTTAGGTTAGGTTAGGTTAGGTTAGGTTAGGTTAGGTTAGGTTAGGTTAGGTTAGGTTAGGTTAGGTTAGGTTAGGTTAGGTTAGGTTAGGTTAGGTTAGGTTAGGTTAGGTTAGGTTAGGTTAGGTTAGGTTAAGGGCCACAGGGTCTGCCCCCCCGCCGCCCCCCCCCAAGACGAAGGCCACGAGGCCTACCCCGCCGCCCATGCCGCAGCCCGAGCCTGAGGCGAGGGCCAGACTGGGGGATGGGAGGCCTAAGGCCGCCAAGAAGGCGGCACCCCCCGCCCGCAAGGCAGCGCCCAACGCCCCTGCGGCCAAGGCGCCCAGGCCTGCCGCAGCCCCGGCTGCCGCTCGGCCTTCGCAGGGCGTACCCGGCCCCTCAGGCCGAATACCGCCTCCGCCCGCGCAATGGTCGGAGGTGGTAAAAAAGGGAAAAGGCAAGGGGAAGGCCAAGACCTCCCCCCCCCCGGTCAGAAAGGCAGCGCCAAGACCCGCGGCGCTGTCTGCCCCCAAGACGGCGGCGGTGGTGGTGACGTTAAAGAAGGACGCCACCACCACGTTGCAGGCCACCATGGCTAAGGCCATTCAGGGCCTTAGCCTGCAGGAGGTGGGCCTGCAACATGTGCGGGTCCGGACCTCGGCGACCGGGGGCAGGGTCATCGAGGTCCCAGGGGGGGATAGCGGCCGGACCGCCGATAAACTGGCGGAACGGCTGCAAACAATAGTCGGGGACGTGGCGAACATTAGCCGCCCCGTCAAGATGGCCGGCCTCCAGGTCGCCGGGCTCGATGAGTCGGCGACCGGGGAGTCGGTGGCGGAGGCGGTTGCCAAGGCGGGGGGCTGCGCGACGGCCCAGGTAAAGGTTGGGGCCGTCCGCAGGCTGTACGACGGCACTGGATCGGTCCTCGTCCAGTGCCCCGTGACCTGCGCGATCGCGCTGCAGAGGGCGGGTCGGATCCTGGTGGGTTGGGCCTCCGCCAGGGTCACGGCCGTGGGACCGACACCGATGCGCTGCTTCAAGTGCTACGGTGTCGGTCACACGAGGGAATTGTGCCCCTCTAGCGTGGACCGGAGCACGCTGTGCTTCCGGTGCTGCAAGGAGGGGCACAAAATGGGGGAATGCTGGGAGAAAGAGTGGTGTGCGGTCTGCCACCACTCCAAACTTTCAGCGGGGCACAGAATGGGGGGAAGGAACTGCTTCCCCCCCCCAACCAGAGGTAGGGACACGAGGGCCCCACGCCCCCGTCCCCCCCAGCAGAACCCCCCATCAGCGCCAGCCGCCGGGGCCCAGGAGGAAAGCATGGATGTCTAGATGCCAGCACACCCGCATCTAGACATCCTGCAGGTGAACGCCAACCACTCCGCCAGAGCTCAAGACCTGCTCATGCAGACCATGGCGGAGTGGGCGATTGGCGTTGCCGTAGTGGCGGAGCCCTACTTCGTCCCCCCCCTACCCAACTGGGTAGGGTCGGCGGACGAGAGGGTGGCCGTGGTGGTGCCGGCGGTGGGGGACTTCCCCCCCCTGACCAGGGTGGAGGGTGGCCCGGGATTCGTGGCGGCCAAGTGGGGAGACGACACCGTCATCGTTGCGGTGTACTTCTCCCCCAATAGGCCGCTGCGAGAATTTGAGTTGTTCCTGGGCACCCTGGGGGGGGTCGTCAGGAGGGCAGCCCCGAAGCAAGTGCTGGTCCTGGGGGACCTCAATGCCAAGAGCGCGGCATGGGGTTCCCCCGTTACGGACCCGCGCGGGGCGGCCCTCAGGGACTGGGTGGCGGCGACGGGCCTTACGGTCCTGAACCAGGGCAGCGCCAACACTTGCGTGCGGCGCCAGGGGGGGTCAATCGTGGACATCACGTTCGCGACCCCCGCCATTGCCGCACGCGTTACAGACTGGCGCGTCCTGGAGGACGTGGAGACCCTCTCTGATCATCTTTATATCAGAATGAGGGTCTCCACAGGTAGGGCCCGGCCGCTGCCCGTCCCCGGGGGGGGGCGGAGGGGGGCTGGGAGAGGAGGAGGGTTCCCCAAATGGTCCCTGTCCAAACTGGACAGGGACAGGGTGGACGAGGCGGCGATGGTGGAGGCATGGTGTGCTGCCCCACCCGCCGACCTCGGGGTCGAGGAGCGGGCATCTCGGTTCCGCTCCTCGCTGCAGGCGGTGTGCGACGCGGCCATGCCCCGGGCGAAGCGTCTTTTCGCCCGGAGGAGGGTGTACTGGTGGTCCGCAGAGATTGCGGCCCTGCGAACCGCCAGTAACAGTGCTCGGTCGGCGTACCAGCACTGTCGGCGTCGGCAACACACCGCCGAGGAGGAGGAGGGGCTCCACAGGGCCCTCAAGGAGGCAAAGGGGGCCCTACAGGTGGCGATCGCCAAGGCCAAGGACGAGGCGCACGCCTCGTTCTTGGCCACCCTGGACAGGGACCCGTGGGGGCGGCCGTATAGGGTGGTGCGAAACAAAATGCGCACCGCCCCCCCCATGGATTCCCTGGAGCCCTCCCTCCTCCAGGCGGTCATCGAGGGGCTATTCCCGCCGAGCCCCTCGATAACTCCCCCGGTGATGACCGAGCCATCGGGGGAGCCGGAGGTCGAACTCGCCATCGCGCCTAT
Organism: Tortrix viridana; assembly: GCA_963241965.1. Lineage (NCBI taxonomy): Eukaryota > Metazoa > Arthropoda > Insecta > Lepidoptera > Tortricidae > Tortrix > Tortrix viridana. Next base: position 14,741,268 of record OY725182.1, read on the forward strand.
TAGCGATGACGAGTTCGACCGGGTGTTGGACCGCCTCCGGGGCTGCAAAAAGGCCCCGGGCCCGGACGGAGTCCCCGGCAAAGTCCTCCCCATCGCACTGAAGCACCTCGGGGGCCGCCTCAGACAGCTGATGGACGACTGTCTGAGGGAAGGCAAATTCCCGAGGGTGTGGAAGGAGGGGAGGCTCTGCCTCCTCCGGAAAGAGGGTCGACCCCCTGACTGTCCCTCGGCATGGCGCCCAATTGTGCTGCTGGACGAGGCCGGGAAAATGTTGGAGAGGATCCTGGCCTCCAGAATCCTGCAGCACCTGGAGGGCGCCGGCCCGAACGTCTCGGACCGGCAGTTCGGGTTCCGGGAGGGGCGGTCCACGCTCGACGCACTGAAGTCCTTGAGGGACTTCTGTGAGGACGCGTCGAGCAGGGGAGAGGGTGTCGTGGCGGTGTCGTTGGACATCGCCAACGCATTTGGCACCCTTCCCTATGGGGTCATTAGAGAGGCACTTCGGTATCACGAAGTGCCTCTCTACCTCCGGAGGGTCGTGGAGCACTACCTTACCGAGAGGGTAGTGCTCTACGAGGGGCGGGATGGCGGTCGGGGGGAGCGGGAGATGGCCTGTGGAGTACCCCAGGGTTCCGTGCTCGGTCCCTTGCTATGGAACCTGGGGTACGATTGGGCCATCAGGGGGGAATTGCTCCCACGGACGGCCACCATTTGCTATGCAGATGATACCATGGTGGCCGTGCGCGGGACCGAAATGGAGGAGGTGATGAGGCGGGCGGAGGTGGCGGCCGAGCTGTCGATCCACCGGATCGAGCAGCTCGGCCTGAAGGTGGCCCTCTCGAAGACTGAGGGGATAGTCTTCGGGGGGCGTGGGTGGCGGCCGCCGGCGGGCGCGGCGCTCACGATCGGGGGAGAGACGGTCCAGATAAAGCCCCATATCAAATATCTGGGGCTAACTTTGGACCGTCGGTGGGATTTCGGGGAGCATTTCGCGAGACTTGCTCCCCGAATCGTGGGCGCCGCGTCGGCCCTGGGCCGGCTGCTGCCCAATGTGGGAGGGCCGGGCTCCTTGTGCCGGCGGCTATACGCCGGCGTCACGAGGAGCATGGCCCTGTATGGGGCCCCAATATGGGCGGACAAGCTGTCCGCCCGGAACAGGGCCCTGCTGCGTAGGCCCCAGCGGGTGGTGGCCCTCCGAATGGTGAGGGCCTATATGACGGTGGCCCACGCAGCGGCCTGCCTCCTCGCCTGCACCCCGCCATGGGAAATGGACGCAGAGGTGCAGGCTGAGACCTATAAGGTTAGGTCCAGGGCCCGGGCTAGGGGAGAACGCCCGGACCCTGAGGAGGTGGAGGAGACGCGCCGTATGACGGAGCGCCGAATGCGGGACAGGTGGAAGAGCGGCCTGGAGGACTCACCCTATGGTACCCGTACCATAGGGGCGATCCTCCCGTCGTTCGACACCTGGGTGGATAGGGCATTCGGCGCTCTGTCGTACAGGCTTGTGCAGGTAATGACCGGACACGGGTGCTTCGGTCATTACCTGCACAAAATTGGGAGGGAGCCTGGCCCGCAGTGCCATGAGTGCGGCGATCCGGACGACACGGCTCAGCACACCCTCGAGGTGTGCAGCCGCTGGAGTTCGGAGCGCGCCACCATGGCACTAGCGATTGGGCAATGGGACCTCTCCCTGCACAGCGTTGTCTCTGCAATGCTGTGCAGCGAGAGGTCCTGGCAGGCGGTGGCCTCCTTCTGCGAGAGCGTTATCTCGCAGAAGGAGGCCGCGGAGCGTGAGCGCGAGGAGTCTCCTCTCGCGCATCCGCTCCGGCGCAGACGGCGGGGGTTGAGGCGGCGGCGGTTTGCCGCCCGCCTCAACCCTTAGTGGCTGCAGGTGGGGGATGGGAGTCCCACACCTGCCGTAGGAACGTCACTTGGTTGTCTGGGGGAGAGGCCCGGCGTGCTCGGCCTCTCTCCCCTTTGGCGCAGGGAGCCCCGGCAGTGGCTGGGGCAGCCGGAAGGCGTCGTGGCAATGCTAACGCGGAACCACGGCGTCTTACTGAAACCGGCAGGAGGGTACGCCAGGGTGGTTTTTAGTGGGTTGCGCTCCTCCCTTTCTCCCCATTCTGGGGAGGGGGGGAGGAGTGAGTCCCACATATCCCCTCGCCACTCCCATGGTGAGGGGAATGCATAAAGCATTTTCCACCCTGTCAAAAAAAAAAAAAAAAAAAAAAAAAAAAAAAAAAAAAAAAAAAAAAAAAAAAAAAAAAAAAAAAGGTTAGGTTAGGTTAGGTTAGGTTAGGTTAGGTTAGGTTAGGTTAGGTTAGGTTAGGTTAGGTTAGGTTAGGTTAGGTTAGGTTAGGTTAGGTTAGGTTAGGTTAGGTTAGGTTAGGTTAGGTTAGGTTAGGTTAGGTTAGGTTAGGTTAGGTTAGGTTAGGTTAGGTTAGGTTAGGTTAGGTTAGGTTAGGTTAGGTTAGGTTAGGTTAGGTTAGGTTAGGTTAGGTTAGGTTAGGTTAGGTTAGGTTAGGTTAGGTTAGGTTAGGTTAGGTTAGGTTAGGTTAGGTTAGGTTAGGTTAGGTTAGGTTAGGTTAGGTTAGGTTAGGTTAGGTTAGGTTAGGTTAGGTTAGGTTAGGTTAGGTTAGGTTAGGTTAGGTTAGGTTAGGTTAGGTTAGGTTAGGTTAGGTTAGGTTAGGTTAGGTTAGGTTAGGTTAGGTTAGGTTAGGTTAGGTTAGGTTAGGTTAGGTTAGGTTAGGTTAGGTTAGGTTAGGTTAGGTTAGGTTAGGTTAGGTTAGGTTAGGTTAGGTTAGGTTAGGTTAGGTTAGGTTAGGTTAGGTTAGGTTAGGTTAGGTTAGGTTAGGTTAGGTTAGGTTAGGTTAGGTTAGGTTAGGTTAGGTTAGGTTAGGTTAGGTTAGGTTAGGTTAGGTTAGGTTAGGTTAGGTTAGGTTAGGTTAGGTTAGGTTAGGTTAGGTTAGGTTAGGTTAGGTTAGGTTAGGTTAGGTTAGGTTAGGTTAGGTTAGGTTAGGTTAGGTTAGGTTAGGTTAGGTTAGGTTAGGTTAGGTTAGGTTAGGTTAGGTTAGGTTAGGTTAGGTTAGGTTAGGTTAGGTTAGGTTAGGTTAGGTTAGGTTAGGTTAGGTTAGGTTAGGTTAGGTTAGGTTAGGTTAGGTTAGGTTAGGTTAGGTTAGGTTAGGTTAGGTTAGGTTAGGTTAGGTTAGGTTAGGTTAGGTTAGGTTAGGTTAGGTTAGGTTAGGTTAGGTTAGGTTAGGTTAGGTTAGGTTAGGTTAGGTTAGGTTAGGTTAGGTTAGGTTAGGTTAGGTTAGGTTAGGTTAGGTTAGGTTAGGTTAGGTTAGGTTAGGTTAGGTTAGGTTAGGTTAGGTTAGGTTAGGTTAGGTTAGGTTAGGTTAGGTTAGGTTAGGTTAGGTTAGGTTAGGTTAGGTTAGGTTAGGTTAGGTTAGGTTAGGTTAGGTTAGGTTAGGTTAGGTTAGGTTAGGTTAGGTTAGGTTAGGTTAGGTTAGGTTAGGTTAGGTTAGGTTAGGTTAGGTTAGGTTAGGTTAGGTTAGGTTAGGTTAGGTTAGGTTAGGTTAGGTTAGGTTAGGTTAGGTTAGGTTAGGTTAGGTTAGGTTAGGTTAGGTTAGGTTAGGTTAGGTTAGGTTAGGTTAGGTTAGGTTAGGTTAGGTTAGGTTAGGTTAGGTTAGGTTAGGTTAGGTTAGGTTAGGTTAGGTTAGGTTAGGTTAGGTTAGGTTAGGTTAGGTTAGGTTAGGTTAGGTTAGGTTAGGTTAGGTTAGGTTAGGTTAGGTTAGGTTAGGTTAGGTTAGGTTAGGTTAGGTTAGGTTAGGTTAGGTTAGGTTAGGTTAGGTTAGGTTAGGTTAGGTTGAGGTTGAATTTTGGGTGTTTTTGTATGGATCATTGCGATTTTCGGAGACAATTACTAACGAATTTTTGGCTTTCGATTTCGGTTTTTGATTCTGCTCTATCTTGTGACTTGGCTTATTTATTTCGGATTTTGTGTTTTGCTCTTGACTGGATTTTATTTGTTTGTTTACGTTTTTCTGACGTAAAAAAGTCGGTGTTGCCGTTGTTGTTTTGAGCCCTTTTCAGGGCTAGCACACGGCGGCAATAGTCGTCTTGACAGTAGGGAAGGTTCGGTATTTTTCGGAATTTTATTTCGGAAAATATCGAATTTTCAAAAAAGTGTAAATTCACACCCTAAATTTCTTTGAAATTTAGGGTTTGTTTACATTTTTACTTTTTAGTTTAGTCGGTGTTGCCGATATCCCACCTTGCTCAGTTTTTGGGCGGGGATAGCGGTGACGGTCCCGCAAACTATAGGGTCGGTCCCGTAATCGTCAGATTACGGAACCCTTAGTTTTTAATTTTTTTAAATTTTGCGTTTCTTAACCAAAGTTTTGAAAAATTATTTCCACTTTTTACTTTTTGAGTAAAAATTTTGACTGGGTTGTGGTGGTCGAAATAATTTGTAATTAGCAGTACAGGTAGCGCATTTCCCCCTTTACACGTTGCTGAAAGATTTGTAATTTTCTTACGTCCCGTTTGGAAATTGCAAATTTTCGCAGGTGGAGAGGGAGAAATTTTCAAGTTGATTATTTTTTCAAATTTTTGGTTTTTTGTTTTTTGGCCTTTTCTTTTCATTTTTGTATTTGGGGGTAGTAAAGTAAGGGTGTCAAAAAATAGAGTAAAAATTACTCTATTTTTTGACATTTTTCTTTTTTCGCTGCGACCTCGGGAAGTGGGCCAAATCCGGGGGGAAACTTTTGGAAAATTGCTATTAGACTCCATCAGGCGCTGTCGGCTTTTTAGTATTAGGTCGTTGAGATCCGACTCCCACTTGACCGTTTTAAGTTAGGTTAGGTCGTAACTTCGGTCTGGGTGAGCGGATCTCGACCAAACTTGGTGGAGGGAGGGCCGGGGCCACCATGCCCACGCCCTCAAGTTTTGGGGGACCCCCCTCGGAGGGGGGGGGCTCTGACTCCGATTTGGGGTCAGAAAATGACTATCTGGAACCGGAGGACTACCTGCCGGTTCCCTCGGGGTCAAAGAGGACCCATGAGGACGAGGGGGGGGCCCTCGCGCCTGATCACCTACCCAAGGTGAACACGGCGCGCAGGGGGAAGCCCAAGGGGGCATATTCGGGGCTGTCCGCGGCCAAGGCAAAGCTCGCCCTAATCGAGCCTCGGTTCGAGGAAAGGCAGGACGCCGCCGCGGCCAGATACCTGCGGGACTTCCCCGCACTCCGCTCGAGGAGGGGTGAGGAGGGGAAGGGAGGAAGGGGGGTAGAAGCCGGGGGGGAGCGGTCGCGATCGCAGTCGCCCTCCCGTGCTGGCTCTCCCTCACCGTCGGGCGGCCAGGTGGATCGGCAGTATGCCGATCCCATAGAGGTGGCCCGAACATCGGCGAGGGACATTCTAGAGGGGGCCCGAAAATCGGGCAACCTGAAGGGGGAGGTGTGGGGCCTATTTAATAGGTCCTGCAGAGCCATCTTGGCGGCCATGGACGAGGTGGAGGCCGCCAAGGCCGAGGGCGAGGAGATCCGCATCCTTAAAGCGGACAATAAAAGGATGCGGGAGCAGCTCGCCCTGCTCACCGCGGAGACCAAGGCGCTCAGGACCGCCTTCTCCGAGCGCCAGGCCCCGGCTCCCCCCCCTCCACCAGTGCAGTTCTCCACGGAGGAGCTGGTGGAGGCAATAGAATGCATGAAGAGGGACCTCTTCCTCAGTTTGGGCAACATGGTGAATGCCCGAATCGAGGAAGTGAGTCGCCGCCTTCCCCCGGAGCCCCCGCTCCGCCCCCCGCTGGCAGCGGATAGAAGGGCCACAGGGTCTGCCCCCCCGCCGCCCCCCCCCAAGACGAAGGCCACGAGGCCTACCCCGCCGCCCATGCCGCAGCCCGAGCCTGAGGCGAGGGCCAGACTTGGGGATGGGAGAGCTAAGCCCGCCAAGAAGGCGGCACCCCCCGCCCGCAAGGCAGCGCCCAACGCCCCTGCGGCCAAGGCGCCCAGGCCTGCCGCAGCCCCGGCTGCCGCTCGGCCTTCGCAGGGCGTACCCGGCCCTTCAGGCCGAATACCGCCTCCGCCCGCGCAATGGTCGGAGGTGGTAAAAAAGGGAAAAGGCAAGGGGAAGGCCAAGACCTCCCCCCCCCCGGCTGTACAAAACCAGGCCAGAAAGGCAGCGCCAAGGCCCGCGGCGCTGTCTGCCCCCAAGACGGCGGCGGTGGTGGTGACGTTGAAGAAGGACGCCACCACCACGTTGCAGGCCACCATGGCTAAGGCCATTCAGGGCCTTAGCCTGCAGGAGGTGGGCCTGCAACATGTGCGGGTCCGGACCTCGGCGACCGGGGGAAGGGTCATCGAGGTCCCAGGGGGGGATAGCGGCCGGACCGCCGATAAACTGGCGGAACGGCTGCAAACAATAGTCGGGGACGTGGCGAACATTAGCCGCCCCGTCAAGATGGCCGGCCTCCAGGTCGCCGGGCTCGATGAGTCGGCGACCGGGGAGTCGGTGGCGGAGGCGGTTGCCAAGGCGGGGGGCTGCGCGACGGCCCAAGTAAAGGTTGGGGCCGTCCGCAGGCTGTACGACGGCACTGGATCGGTCCTCGTCCAGTGCCCCGTGACCTGCGCGATCGCGCTGCAGAGGGCGGGTCGGATCCTGGTGGGTTGGGCCTCCGCCAGGGTCACGGCCGTGGGACCGACACCGATGCGCTGCTTCAAGTGCTACGGTGTCGGTCACACGAGGGAATTGTGCCCCTCTAGCGTGGACCGGAGCACGCTGTGCTTCCGGTGCTGCAAGGAGGGGCACAAAATGGGGGAATGCTGGGAGAAAGAGTGGTGTGCGGTCTGCCACCACTCCAAACTCCCAGCGGGGCACAGAATGGGGGGAAGGAACTGCTTCCCCCCCCCAACCAGAGGTAGGGACACGAGGGCCCCACGCCCCCGTCCCCCCCAGCAGAACCCCCCGTCAGCGCCAGCCGCCGGGGCCCAGGAGGAAAGCATGGATGTCTAGATGCCAGCACACCCGCATCTAGACATCCTGCAGGTGAACGCCAACCACTCCGCCAGAGCTCAAGACCTGCTCATGCAGACCATGGCGGAGTGGGCGATTGGCGTTGCCGTAGTGGCGGAGCCCTACTTCGTCCCCCCCCTACCCAACTGGGTAGGGTCGGCGGACGAGAGGGTGGCCGTGGTGGTGCCGGCGGTGGGGGACTTCCCCCCCCTGACCAGGGTGGAGGGTGGCCCGGGATTCGTGGCGGCCAAATGGGGAGACGACACCGTCATCGTTGCGGTGTACTTCTCCCCCAATAGGCCGCTGCGAGAATTTGAGTTGTTCCTGGGCACCCTGGGGGGGGTCGTCAGGAGGGCAGCCCCGAAACAAGTGCTGGTCCTGGGGGACCTCAATGCCAAGAGCGCGGCATGGGGTTCCCCCGTTACGGACCCGCGCGGGGCGGCCCTCAGGGACTGGGTGGCGGCGACGGGCCTTACGGTCCTGAACCAGGGCAGCGCCAACACTTGCGTGCGGCGCCAGGGGGGGTCAATCGTGGACATCACGTTCGCGACCCCCGCCATTGCCGCACGCGTTACGGACTGGCGCGTCCTGGAGGACGTGGAGACCCTCTCTGATCATCTATACATCAGAATGAGGGTCTCCACAGGTAGGGTCCGGCCGCTGCCCGTCCCCGCGGGGGGGCAGAGGGGGGCCGGGAGAGGAGGAGGGTTCCCCAAATGGTCCCTGTCCAAACTGGACAGGGCCAGGGTGGACGAGGCGGCGATGGTGGAGGCATGGTGTGCTGCCCCACCCGCCGACCTCGGGGTCGAGGAGCGGGCATCTCGGTTCCGCTCCTCGCTGCAGGCGGTGTGCGACGCGGCCATGCCCCGGGCGAAGCGTCTTTTCGCCCGGAGGAGGGTGTACTGGTGGTCCGCAGAGATTGCGGCCCTGCGAACCACCAGTAACAGTGCTAGGTCGGCGTACCAGCACTGTCGGCGTCGGCAACACACCGCCGAGGAGGAGGAGGGGCTCCACAGGGCCCTTAAGGAGGCAAAGGGGGCCCTACAGGTGGCGATCGCCAAGGCCAAGGACGAGGCGCACGCCTCGTTCTTGGCCACCCTGGACAGGGACCCGTGGGGGCGGCCGTATAGGGTGGTGCGAAACAAAATGCGCACCGCCCCCCCCATGGATTCCCTGGAGCCCTCCCTCCTCCAGGCGGTCATCGAGGGGCTATTCCCGCCGAGCCCCTCGATAACTCCCCCGGTGATGACCGAGCCATCGGGGGAGCCGGAGGTCGAACTCGCCATCGCGCCCATTAGCGATGACGAGTTCGACCGGGTGTTGGACCGCCTCCGGGGCTGCAAAAAGGCCCCGGGCCCGGACGGAGTCCCCGGCAGAGTCCTCCCCATCGCACTGAAGCACCTCGGGGGCCGCCTCAGACAGCTGATGGACGACTGTCTGAGGGAAGGCAAATTCCCGAGGGTGTGGAAGGAGGGGAGGCTCTGCCTCCTCCGGAAAGAGGGTCGACCCCCTGACTGTCCCTCGGCATGGCGCCCAATTGTGCTGCTGGACGAGGCCGGGAAAATGTTGGAGAGGATCCTGGCCTCCAGAATCCTGCAGCACCTGGAGGGCGCCGGCCCGAACGTCTCGGACCGGCAGTTCGGGTTCCGGGAGGGGCGGTCCACGCTCGACGCACTGAAGTCCTTGAGGGACTTCTGTGAGGACGCGTCGAGCAGGGGAGAGGGTGTCGTGGCGGTGTCGCTGGACATCGCCAACGCATTTGGCACCCTTCCCTATGGGGTCATTAGAGAGGCACTTCGGTATCACGAAGTGCCTCTCTACCTCCGGAGGGTCGTGGAGCACTACCTTACCGAGAGGGTAGTGCTCTACGAGGGGCGGGATGGCGGTCGGGGGGAGCGGGAGATGGCCTGTGGAGTACCCCAGGGTTCCGTGCTCGGTCCCTTGCTATGGAACCTGGGGTACGATTGGGCCATCAGGGGGGAATTGCTCCCACGGACGGCCACCATTTGCTATGCAGATGATACCATGGTGGCCGTGCGTGGGACCGAAATGGAGGAGGTGATGAGGCGGGCGGAGGTGGCGGCCGAGCTGTCGATCCACCGGATCGAGCAGCTCGGCCTGAAGGTGGCCCTCTCGAAGACTGAGGGGATAGTCTTCGGGGGGCGTGGGTGGCGGCCGCCGGCGGGCGCGGCGCTCACGATCGGGGGAGAGACGGTCCAGATAAAGCCCCATATCAAATATCTGGGGCTAACTTTGGACCGTCGGTGGGATTTCGGGGAGCATTTCGCGAGACTTGCTCCCCGAATCGTGGGCGCCGCGTCGGCCCTGGGCCGGCTGCTGCCCAATGTGGGAGGGCCGGGCTCCTTGTGCCGGCGGCTATACGCCGGCGTCACGAGGAGCATGGCCCTGTATGGGGCCCCAATATGGGCGGACAAGCTGTCCGCCCGGAACAGGGCCCTGCTGCGTAGGCCCCAGCGGGTGGTGGCCCTCCGAATGGTGAGGGCCTATATGACGGTGGCCCACGCAGCGGCCTGCCTCCTCGCCTGCACCCCGCCATGGGAAATGGACGCAGAGGTGCAGGCTGAGACCTATAAGGTTAGGTCCAGGGCCCGGGCTAGAGGAGAACGCCCGGACCCTGAGGAGGTGGAGGAGACGCGCCGTATGACGGAGCGCCGAATGCGGGACAGGTGGAAGAGCGGCCTGGAGGACTCACCCTATGGTACCCGTACCATAGGGGCGATCCTCCCGTCGTTCGACACCTGGGTGGATAGGGCATTCGGCGCTCTGTCGTACAGGCTTGTGCAGGTAATGACCGGACACGGGTGCTTCGGTCATTACCTGCACAAAATTGGGAGGGAGCCTGGCCCGCAGTGCCATGAGTGCGGCGATCCGGACGACACGGCTCAGCACACCCTCGAGGTGTGCAGCCGCTGGAGTTCGGAGCGCGCCACCATGGCACTAGCGATTGGGCAATGGGACCTCTCCCTGCACAGCGTTGTCTCTGCAATGCTGTGCAGCGAGAGGTCCTGGCAGGCGGTGGCCTCCTTCTGCGAGAGCGTTATCTCGCAGAAGGAGGCCGCGGAGCGTGAGCGCGAGGAGTCTCCTCTCGCGCATCCGCTCCGGCGCAGACGGCGGGGGTTGAGGCGGCGGCGATTTGCCGCCCGCCTCAACCCTTAGTGGCTGCAGGTGGGGGATGGGAGTCCCACACCTGCCGTAGGAACGTCACTTGGTTGTCTGGGGGAGAGGCCCGGCGTGCTCGGCCTCTCTCCCCTTTGGCGCAGGGAGCCCCGGCAGTGGCTGGGGCAGCCGGAAGGCGTCGTGGCAATGCTAACGCGGAACCACGGCGTCTTACCGAAACCGGCAGGAGGGTACGCCAGGGTGGTTTTTAGTGGGTTGCGCTCCTCCCTTTCTCCCCATTCTGGGGAGGGGGGGAGGAGTGAGTCCCACATATCCCCTCGCCACTCCCATGGTGAGGGGAATGCATAAAGCATTTTCCACCCTGTCAAAAAAAAAAAAAAAAAAAAAAAAAAAAAAAAAAAAAAAAAAAGGTTAGGTTAGGTTAGGTTAGGTTAGGTTAGGTTAGGTTAGGTTAGGTTAGGTTAGGTTAGGTTAGGTTAGGTTAGGTTAGGTTAGGTTAGGTTAGGTTAGGTTAGGTTAGGTTAGGTTAGGTTAGGTTAGGTTAGGTTAGGTTAGGTTAGGTTAGGTTAGGTTAGGTTAGGTTAGGTTAGGTTAGGTTAGGTTAGGTTAGGTTAGGTTAGGTTAGGTTAGGTTAGGTTAGGTTAGGTTAGGTTAGGTTAGGTTAGGTTAGGTTAGGTTAGGTTAGGTTAGGTTAGGTTAGGTTAGGTTAGGTTAGGTTAGGTTAGGTTAGGTTAGGTTAGGTTAGGTTAGGTTAGGTTAGGTTAGGTTAGGTTAGGTTAGGTTAGGTTAGGTTAGGTTAGGTTAGGTTAGGTTAGGTTAGGTTAGGTTAGGTTAGGTTAGGTTAGGTTAGGTTAGGTTAGGTTAGGTTAGGTTAGGTTAGGTTAGGTTAGGTTAGGTTAGGTTAGGTTAGGTTAGGTTAGGTTAGGTTAGGTTAGGTTAGGTTAGGTTAGGTTAGGTTAGGTTAGGTTAGGTTAGGTTAGGTTAGGTTAGGTTAGGTTAGGTTAGGTTAGGTTAGGTTAGGTTAGGTTAGGTTAGGTTAGGTTAGGTTAGGTTAGGTTAGGTTAGGTTAGGTTAGGTTAGGTTAGGTTAGGTTAGGTTAGGTTAGGTTAGGTTAGGTTAGGTTAGGTTAGGTTAGGTTAGGTTAGGTTAGGTTAGGTTAGGTTAGGTTAGGTTAGGTTAGGTTAGGTTAGGTTAGGTTAGGTTAGGTTAGGTTAGGTTAGGTTAGGTTAGGTTAGGTTAGGTTAGGTTAGGTTAGGTTAGGTTAGGTTAGGTTAGGTTAGGTTAGGTTAGGTTAGGTTGAGGTTGAATTTTGGGAGGTAGTGTACGGATTGATGCGATTTTTGGAGACAATTATTAACGAATTTTTGGCTTTTCATATCGGATTTTGATTCTACTCTATCACGTGACCTGGCTTAGTTATTTTGGATTTTGTGTTTTGCTCTTGATTGGTTTTTATTTGTTTGTTTACGTTTTTCTGACGTAAAAAAGTCGGTGTTGCCGTTGTTGTTTTGAGCCCTTTTCAGGGCTAGCACATAGCGGCAATAGTCGTCTTGACAGTAGGGAAGGTTCGGTATTTTTCGGAATTTTATTTCGGGAAATATCGAATTTTCAAAAAAGTGTAAATTCACACCCTAAATTTCTTTGAAATTTAGGGTTTGTTTACATTTTTACTTTTTAATTTAGTCGGTGTTGCCGATATCCCACCTTGCTCAGTTTTTGGGCGGGGATAGCGGTAACGGTCCCGCAAATTATAGGGTTGGTCCCGTAATTGTCAGATTGCGGAACCCATAGTTTTTAGTTTTTTGGAATTTTGCGTTTTTTTGACCAAAATTTTAAAAAATTATTTTCACTTTTCACTTTTTAAGTGAAATTTTGACTGGGTTGTGGTGGTCGAAAAAATTTTTGAATTAGCAGTTTAGGTAGTGCATTTCACCCTCTACACAGTGCTGAAAGATTTGTAATTTTCAAACATCCCGTTTGGAAATTGCAAATTTTCGCAGGTGGGGAGGGAGAACTTTTTTGGTTGATTATTTTTTAAAATTTTTGTATTTTTGTTTTTCGGCCTTTTCTTTTTATTTTTGTATTTGGGGGTAATAAAGTAAGGGTGTCAAAAAATAGAGTAAAAATTACTCTATTTTTTGACATTTTTCTTTTTTCGCTGCGACCTCGGGAAGTGGGCCAAATTCGGGGGGAAAGTTTTAAAACTTTGCTAATTGCCTTCATCAGGCGCTGAAGGCAATTTAGTATTAGGTCGTTGAGATCCGACTCCCACTTGACCGTTTTAAGTTAGGTTAGGTCATAACTTCGGTCTGGGTGAGCGGATCTCGACCAAATTTGGTGGAGGGGGGGCCGGGGCCACCATGGCCACGCCCTCAAGTTTTGGGGGACCCCCCTCGGAGGGGGGGGGCTCTGACTCCGATCTGGAGTCAGAGAATGACTATTTGGAACCGGAGGACTACCTGCCGGTTCCCTCTGGGTCGAAGAGGACCCATGAGGATGAGGGGGGGGCCCTCGCGCCGGATCACCTACCTAAGGTGAACACGGCGCGCAGGGGGAAGCCCAAGGGGGCATATTCGGGGCTGTCCGCGGCGAAGGCGAAGCTCGCCCTAATCGAGCCCCGGTTCGAGGAGAGGCAGGACGCCGCCGCGGCCAGGTACCTGCGAGACTTCCCCGCACTCCGCTCGAGGAGGGGTGAGGAGGGGAAGGGGGGAAGGGGGGTAGAAGCCGGGGGGGAGCGGTCGCGATCGCAGTCGCCCTCCCGTGCTGGCTCTCCCTCGCCGTCGGGCGGCCAGGTGGATCGGCAGTATGCCGATCCCATAGAGGTGGCCCGAACATCGGCGAGGGACATTCTAGAGGGGGCCCGAAAATCGGGCAACCTGAAGGGGGAGGTGTGGGGCCTATTTAATAGGTCCTGCAGAGCCATCTTGGCGGCCATGGACGAGGTGGAGGCCGCCAAGGCCGAGGGCGAGGAGATCCGCATCCTTAAAGCGGACAATAAAAGGATGCGGGAGCAACTCGCCCTGCTCACCGCGGAGACCAAGGCGCTCAGGACCGCCTTCTCCGAGCGCCAGGCCCCGGCTCCCCCCCCTCCACCAGTGCAGTTCTCTACGGAGGAGCTGGTGGAGGCAATAGAATGTATGAAGAGGGACCTCTTCCTCAGTTTGGGCAACATGGTGAATGCCCGAATCGAGGAAGTGAGTCGCCGCCTTCCCCCGGAGCCCCCACTCCGCCCCCCGCTGGCGGCGGACAAAAGGGCCACAGGGTCTGCCCCCCCGCCGCCCCCCCCCAAGACGAAGGCCACGAGGCCTACCCCGCCGCCCATGCCGCAGCCCGAGCCTGAGGCGAGGGCCAGACTGGGGGATGGGAGGCCTAAGGCCGCCAAGAAGGCGGCACCCCCCGCCCGCAAGGCAGCGCCCAACGCCCCTGCGGCCAAGGCGCCCAGGCCTGCCGCAGCCGCGGCTGCCGCTCGGCCTTCGCAGGGCGTACCCGGCCCCTCAGGCCGAATACCGCCTCCGCCCGCGCAATGGTCGGAGGTGGTAAAAAAGGGAAAAGGCAAGGGGAAGGCCAAGACCTCCCCCCCCCCGGCCAGAAAGGCAGCGCCAAGACCCGCGGCGCTGTCTGCCCCCAAGACGGCGGCGGTGGTGGTGACGTTAAAGAAGGACGCCACCACCACGTTGCAGGCCACCATGGCTAAGGCCATTCAGGGCCTTAGCCTGCAGGAGGTGGGCCTGCAACATGTGCGGGTCCGGACCTCGGCGACCGGGGGCAGGGTCATCGAGGTCCCAGGGGGGGATAGCGGCCGGACCGCCGATAAACTGGCGGAACGGCTGCAAACAATAGTCGGGGACGTGGCGAACATTAGCCGCCCCGTCAAGATGGCCGGCCTCCAGGTCGCCGGGCTCGATGAGTCGGCGACCGGGGAGTCGGTGGCGGAGGCGGTTGCCAAGGCGGGGGGCTGCGCGACGGCCCAGGTAAAGGTTGGGGCCGTCCGCAGGCTGTACGACGGCACTGGATCGGTCCTCGTCCAGTGCCCCGTGACCTGCGCGATCGCGCTGCAGAGGGCGGGTCGGATCCTGGTGGGTTGGGCCTCCGCCAGGGTCACGGCCGTGGGACCGACACCGATGCGCTGCTTCAAGTGCTACGGTGTCGGTCACACGAGGGAATTGTGCCCCTCTAGCGTGGACCGGAGCACGCTGTGCTTCCGGTGCTGCAAGGAGGGGCACAAAATGGGGGAATGCTGGGAGAAAGAGTGGTGTGCGGTCGTGTGCGGTCTGCCACCACTCCAAACTCCCAGCGGGGCACAGAATGGGGGGAAGGAACTGTTTACCCCCCCCAACCAGAGGTAGGGACACGAGGGCCCCACGCCCCCGTCCCCCCCAGCAGAACCCCCCGTCAGCGCCAGCCGCCGGGGCCCAGGAGGAAAGCATGGATGTCTAGATGCCAGCACACCCGCATCTAGACATCCTGCAGGTGAACGCCAACCACTCCGCCAGAGCTCAAGACCTGCTCATGCAGACCATGGCGGAGTGGGCGATTGGCGTTGCCGTAGTGGCGGAGCCCTACTTCGTCCCCCCCCTACCCAACTGGGTAGGGTCGGCGGACGAGAGGGTGGCCGTGGTGGTGCCGGCGGTGGGGGACTTCCCCCCCCTGACCAGGGTGGAGGGTGGCCCGGGATTCGTGGCGGCCAAATGGGGAGACGACACCGTCATCGTTGCGGTGTACTTCTCCCCCAATAGGCCGCTGCGAGAATTTGAGTTGTTCCTGGGCACCCTGGGGGGGGTCATCAGGAGGGCAGCCCCGAAGCAAGTGCTGGTCCTGGGGGACCTCAATGCCAAGAGCGCGGCATGGGGTTCCCCCGTTACGGACCCGCGCGGGGCGGCCCTCAGGGACTGGGTGGCGGCGACGGGCCTTACGGTCCTGAACCAGGGCAGCGCCAACACTTGCGTGCGGCGCCAGGGGGGGTCAATCGTGGACATCACGTTCGCGACCCCCGCCATTGCCGCACGCGTTACAGACTGGCGCGTCCTGGAGGACGTGGAGACCCTCTCTGATCATCTTTATATCAGAATGAGGGTCTCCACAGGTAGGGCCCGGCCGCTGCCCGTCCCCGGGGGGGGGTGGAGGGGGGCTGGGAGAGGAGGAGGGTTCCCCAAATGGTCCCTGTCCAAACTGGACAGGGACAGGGTGGACGAGGCGGCGATGGTGGAGGCATGGTGTGCTGCCCCACCCGCCGACCTCGGGGTCGAGGAGCGGGCATCTCGGTTCCGCTCCTCGCTGCAGGCGGTGTGCGACGCGGCCATGCCCCGGGCGAAGCGTCTTTTCGCCCGGAGGAGGGTGTACTGGTGGTCCGCAGAGATTGCGGCCCTGCGAACCACCAGTAACAGTGCTCGGTCGGCGTACCAGCACTGTCGGCGTCGGCAACACACCGCCGAGGAGGAGGAGGGGCTCCACAGGGCCCTCAAGGAGGCAAAGGGGGCCCTACAGGTGGCAATCGCCAAGGCCAAGGACGAGGCGCACGCCTCGTTCTTGGCCACCCTGGACAGGGACCCGTGGGGGCGGCCGTATAGGGTGGTGCGAAACAAAATGCGCACCGCCCCCCCCATGGATTCCCTGGAGCCCTCCCTCCTCCAGGCGGTTATCGAGGGGCTATTCCCGCCGAGCCCCTCGATAACTCCCCCGGTGATGACCGAGCCATCGGGGGAGCCGGAGGTCGAACTCGCCATCGCGCCTATTAGCGATGACGAGTTCGACCGGGTGTTGGACCGCCTCCGGGGCTGCAAAAAGGCCCCGGGCCCGGACGGAGTCCCCGGCAAAGTCCTCCCCATTGCCCTTAAACACCTCGGGAACCGCCTCAGACAGATCATGGACGACTGTCTGAGGGAGGGCAAGTTCCCGAGGGTATGGAAGGAGGGGAGGCTTTGCCTCCTCCGGAAAGAGGGTCGACCCCCTGACTACCCCTCGGCATGGCGCCCAATTGTGCTGCTGGACGAGGCCGGGAAAATGTTGGAGAGGATCCTGGCCTCCAGAATCCTGCAGCACCTGGAGGGCGCCGGCCCGAACGTCTCGGACCGGCAGTTCGGGTTCCGGGAGGGGCGGTCCACGCTCGACGCACTGAAGTCCTTGAGGGACTTCTGTGAGGACGCGTCGAGCAGGGGAGAGGGTGTCGTGGCGGTGTCGTTGGACATCGCCAACGCATTTGGCACCCTTCCCTATGGGGTCATTAGAGAGGCACTTCGGTATCACGAAGTGCCTCTCTACCTCCGGAGGGTCGTGGAGCACTACCTTACCGAGAGGGTAGTGCTCTACGAGGGGCGGGATGGCGGTCGGGGGGAGCGGGAGATGGCCTGTGGAGTACCCCAGGGTTCCGTGCTCGGTCCCTTGCTATGGAACCTGGGGTACGATTGGGCCATCAGGGGGGAATTGCTCCCACGGACGGCCACCATTTGCTATGCAGATGATACCATGGTGGCCGTGCGTGGGACCGAAATGGAGGAGGTGATGAGGCGGGCGGAGGTGGCGGCCGAGCTGTCGATCCACCGGATCGAGCAGCTCGGCCTGAAGGTGGCCCTCTCGAAGACTGAGGGGATAGTCTTCGGGGGGCGTGGGTGGCGGCCGCCGGCGGGCGCGGCGCTCACGATCGGGGGAGAGACGGTCCAGATAAAGCCCCATATCAAATATCTGGGGCTAACTTTGGACCGTCGGTGGGATTTCGGGGAGCATTTCGCGAGACTTGCTCCCCGAATCGTGGGCGCCGCGTCGGCCCTGGGCCGGCTGCTGCCCAATGTGGGAGGGCCGGGCTCCTTGTGCCGGCGGCTATACGCCGGCGTCACGAGGAGCATGGCCCTGTATGGGGCCCCAATATGGGCGGACAAGCTGTCCGCCCGGAACAGGGCCCTGCTGCGTAGGCCCCAGCGGGTGGTGGCCCTCCGAATGGTGAGGGCCTATATGACGGTGGCCCACGCAGCGGCCTGCCTCCTCGCCTGCACCCCGCCATGGGAAATGGACGCAGAGGTGCAGGCTGAGACCTATAAGGTTAGGTCCAGGGCCCGGGCTAGGGGAGAACGCCCGGACCCTGAGGAGGTGGAGGAGACGCGCCGTATGACGGAGCGCCGAATGCGGGACAGGTGGAAGAACGGCCTGGAGGACTCACCCTATGGTACCCGTACCATAGGGGCGATCCTCCCGTCGTTCGACACCTGGGTGGATAGGGCATTCGGCGCTCTGTCGTACAGGCTTGTGCAGGTAATGACCGGACACGGGTGCTTCGGTCATTACCTGCACAAAATTGGGAGGGAGCCTGGCCCGCAGTGCCATGAGTGCGGCGATCCGGACGACACGGCTCAGCACACCCTCGAGGTGTGCAGCCGCTGGAGTTCGGAGCGCGCCACCATGGCACTAGCGATTGGGCAATGGGACTTCTCCCTGCACAGCGTTGTCTCTGCAATGCTGTGCAGCGAGAGGTCCTGGCAGGCGGTGGCCTCCTTCTGCGAGAGCGTTATCTCGCAGAAGGAGGCCGCGGAGCGTGAGCGCGAGGAGTCTCCTCTCGCGCATCCGCTCCGGCGCAGACGGCGGGGGTTGAGGCGGCGGCGGTTTGCCGCCCGCCTCAACCCTTAGTGGCTGCAGGTGGGGGATGGGAGTCCCACACCTGCCGTAGGAACGTCACTTGGTTGTCTGGGGGAGAGGCCCGGCGTGCTCGGCCTCTCTCCCCTTTGGCGCAGGGAGCCCCGGCAGTGGCTGGGGCAGCCGGAAGGCGTCGTGGCAATGCTAACGCGGAACCACGGCGTCTTACCGAAACCGGCAGAAGGGTACGCCAGGGTGGTTTTTAGTGGGTTGCGCTCCTCCCTCTCTCCCCATTCTGGGGAGGGGGGGAGGAGTGAGTCCCACATATCCCCTCGCCACTCCCATGGTGAGGGGAATGCATAAAGCATTTTCCACCCTGCCAAAAAAAAAAAAAAAAAAAAAAAAAAGGTTAGGTTAGGTTAGGTTAGGTTAGGTTAGGTTAGGTTAGGTTAGGTTAGGTTAGGTTAGGTTAGGTTAGGTTAGGTTAGGTTAGGTTAGGTTAGGTTAGGTTAGGTTAGGTTAGGTTAGGTTAGGTTAGGTTAGGTTAGGTTAGGTTAGGTTAGGTTAGGTTAGGTTAGGTTAGGTTAGGTTAGGTTAGGTTAGGTTAGGTTAGGTTAGGTTAGGTTAGGTTAGGTTAGGTTAGGTTAGGTTAGGTTAGGTTAGGTTAGGTTAGGTTAGGTTAGGTTAGGTTAGGTTAGGTTAGGTTAGGTTAGGTTAGGTTAGGTTAGGTTAGGTTAGGTTAGGTTAGGTTAGGTTAGGTTAGGTTAGGTTAGGTTAGGTTAGGTTAGGTTAGGTTAGGTTAGGTTAGGTTAGGTTAGGTTAGGTTAGGTTAGGTTAGGTTAGGTTAGGTTAGGTTAGGTTAGGTTAGGTTAGGTTAGGTTAGGTTAGGTTAGGTTAGGTTAGGTTAGGTTAGGTTAGGTTAGGTTAGGTTAGGTTAGGTTAGGTTAGGTTAGGTTAGGTTAGGTTAGGTTAGGTTAGGTTAGGTTAGGTTAGGTTAGGTTAGGTTAGGTTAGGTTAGGTTAGGTTAGGTTAGGTTAGGTTAGGTTAGGTTAGGTTAGGTTAGGTTAGGTTAGGTTAGGTTAGGTTAGGTTAGGTTAGGTTAGGTTAGGTTAGGTTAGGTTAGGTTAGGTTAGGTTAGGTTAGGTTAGGTTAGGTTAGGTTAGGTTAGGTTAGGTTAGGTTAGGTTAGGTTAGGTTAGGTTAGGTTAGGTTAGGTTAGGTTAGGTTAGGTTAGGTTAGGTTAGGTTAGGTTAGGTTAGGTTAGGTTAGGTTAGGTTAGGTTAGGTTAGGTTAGGTTAGGTTAGGTTAGGTTAGGTTAGGTTAGGTTAGGTTAGGTTAGGTTAGGTTAGGTTAGGTTAGGTTAGGTTAGGTTAGGTTAGGTTAGGTTAGGTTAGGTTAGGTTAGGTTAGGTTAGGTTAGGTTAGGTTAGGTTAGGTTAGGTTAGGTTAGGTTAGGTTAGGTTAGGTTAGGTTAGGTTAGGTTAGGTTAGGTTAGGTTAGGTTAGGTTAGGTTAGGTTAGGTTAGGTTAGGTTAGGTTAGGTTAGGTTAGGTTAGGTTAGGTTAGGTTAGGTTAGGTTAGGTTAGGTTAGGTTAGGTTAGGTTAGGTTAGGTTAGGTTAGGTTAGGTTAGGTTAGGTTAGGTTAGGTTAGGTTAGGTTAGGTTAGGTTAGGTTAGGTTAGGTTAGGTTAGGTTAGGTTAGGTTAGGTTAGGTTAGGTTAGGTTAGGTTAGGTTAGGTTAGGTTAGGTTAGGTTAGGTTAGGTTAGGTTAGGTTAGGTTAGGTTAGGTTAGGTTAGGTTAGGTTAGGTTAGGTTAGGTTAGGTTAGGTTAGGTTAGGTTAGGTTAGGTTAGGTTAGGTTAGGTTAGGTTAGGTTAGGTTAGGTTAGGTTAGGTTAGGTTAGGTTAGGTTAGGTTAGGTTAGGTTAGGTTAGGTTAGGTTAGGTTAGGTTAGGTTAGGTTAGGTTAGGTTAGGTTAGGTTAGGTTAGGTTAGGTTAGGTTAGGTTAGGTTAGGTTAGGTTAGGTTAGGTTAGGTTAGGTTAGGTTAGGTTAGGTTAGGTTAGGTTAGGTTAGGTTAGGTTAGGTTAGGTTAGGTTAGGTTAGGTTAGGTTAGGTTAGGTTAGGTTAGGTTAGGTTAGGTTAGGTTAGGTTAGGTTAGGTTAGGTTAGGTTAGGTTAGGTTAGGTTAGGTTAGGTTAGGTTAGGTTAGGTTAGGTTAGGTTAGGTTAGGTTAGGTTAGGTTAGGTTAGGTTAGGTTAGGTTAGGTTAGGTTAGGTTAGGTTAGGTTAGGTTAGGTTAGGTTAGGTTAGGTTAGGTTAGGTTAGGTTAGGTTAGGTTAGGTTAGGTTAGGTTAGGTTAGGTTAGGTTAGGTTAGGTTAGGTTAGGTTAGGTTAGGTTAGGTTAGGTTAGGTTAGGTTAGGTTAGGTTAGGTTAGGTTAGGTTAGGTTAGGTTAGGTTAGGTTAGGTTAGGTTAGGTTAGGTTAGGTTAGGTTAGGTTAGGTTAGGTTAGGTTAGGTTAGGTTAGGTTAGGTTAGGTTAGGTTAGGTTAGGTTAGGTTAGGTTAGGTTAGGTTAGGTTAGGTTAGGTTAGGTTAGGTTAGGTTAGGTTAGGTTAGGTTAGGTTAGGTTAGGTTAGGTTAGGTTAGGTTAGGTTAGGTTAGGTTAGGTTAGGTTAGGTTAGGTTAGGTTAGGTTAGGTTAGGTTAGGTTAGGTTAGGTTAGGTTAGGTTAGGTTAGGTTAGGTTAGGTTAGGTTAGGTTAGGTTAGGTTAGGTTAGGTTAGGTTAGGTTAGGTTAGGTTAGGTTAGGTTAGGTTAGGTTAGGTTAGGTTAGGTTAGGTTAGGTTAGGTTAGGTTAGGTTAGGTTAGGTTAGGTTAGGTTAGGTTAGGTTAGGTTAGGTTAGGTTAGGTTAGGTTAGGTTAGGTTAGGTTAGGTTAGGTTAGGTTAGGTTAGGTTAGGTTAGGTTAGGTTAGGTTAGGTTAGGTTAGGTTAGGTTAGGTTAGGTTAGGTTAGGTTAGGTTAGGTTAGGTTAGGTTAGGTTAGGTTAGGTTAGGTTAGGTTAGGTTAGGTTAGGTTAGGTTAGGTTAGGTTAGGTTAGGTTAGGTTAGGTTAGGTTAGGTTAGGTTAGGTTAGGTTAGGTTAGGTTAGGTTAGGTTAGGTTAGGTTAGGTTAGGTTAGGTTAGGTTAGGTTAGGTTAGGTTAGGTTAGGTTAGGTTAGGTTAGGTTAGGTTAGGTTAGGTTAGGTTAGGTTAGGTTAGGTTAGGTTAGGTTAGGTTAGGTTAGGTTAGGTTAGGTTAGGTTAGGTTAGGTTAGGTTAGGTTAGGTTAGGTTAGGTTAGGTTAGGTTAGGTTAGGTTAGGTTAGGTTAGGTTAGGTTAGGTTAGGTTAGGTTAGGTTAGGTTAGGTTAGGTTAGGTTAGGTTAGGTTAGGTTAGGTTAGGTTAGGTTAGGTTAGGTTAGGTTAGGTTAGGTTAGGTTAGGTTAGGTTAGGTTAGGTTAGGTTAGGTTAGGTTAGGTTAGGTTAGGTTAGGTTAGGTTAGGTTAGGTTAGGTTAGGTTAGGTTAGGTTAGGTTAGGTTAGGTTAGGTTAGGTTAGGTTAGGTTAGGTTAGGTTAGGTTAGGTTAGGTTAGGTTAGGTTAGGTTAGGTTAGGTTAGGTTAGGTTAGGTTAGGTTAGGTTAGGTTAGGTTAGGTTAGGTTAGGTTAGGTTAGGTTAGGTTAGGTTAGGTTAGGTTAGGTTAGGTTAGGTTAGGTTAGGTTAGGTTAGGTTAGGTTAGGTTAGGTTAGGTTAGGTTAGGTTAGGTTAGGTTAGGTTAGGTTAGGTTAGGTTAGGTTAGGTTAGGTTAGGTTAGGTTAGGTTAGGTTAGGTTAGGTTAGGTTAGGTTAGGTTAGGTTAGGTTAGGTTAGGTTAGGTTAGGTTAGGTTAGGTTAGGTTAGGTTAGGTTAGGTTAGGTTAGGTTAGGTTAGGTTAGGTTAGGTTAGGTTAGGTTAGGTTAGGTTAGGTTAGGTTAGGTTAGGTTAGGTTAGGTTAGGTTAGGTTAGGTTAGGTTAGGTTAGGTTAGGTTAGGTTAGGTTAGGTTAGGTTAGGTTAGGTTAGGTTAGGTTAGGTTAGGTTAGGTTAGGTTAGGTTAGGTTAGGTTAGGTTAGGTTAGGTTAGGTTAGGTTAGGTTAGGTTAGGTTAGGTTAGGTTAGGTTAGGTTAGGTTAGGTTAGGTTAGGTTAGGTTAGGTTAGGTTAGGTTAGGTTAGGTTAGGTTAGGTTAGGTTAGGTTAGGTTAGGTTAGGTTAGGTTAGGTTAGGTTAGGTTAGGTTAGGTTAGGTTAGGTTAGGTTAGGTTAGGTTAGGTTAGGTTAGGTTAGGTTAGGTTAGGTTAGGTTAGGTTAGGTTAGGTTAGGTTAGGTTAGGTTAGGTTAGGTTAGGTTAGGTTAGGTTAGGTTAGGTTAGGTTAGGTTAGGTTAGGTTAGGTTAGGTTAGGTTAGGTTAGGTTAGGTTAGGTTAGGTTAGGTTAGGTTAGGTTAGGTTAGGTTAGGTTAGGTTAGGTTAGGTTAGGTTAGGTTAGGTTAGGTTAGGTTAGGTTAGGTTAGGTTAGGTTAGGTTAGGTTAGGTTAGGTTAGGTTAGGTTAGGTTAGGTTAGGTTAGGTTAGGTTAGGTTAGGTTAGGTTAGGTTAGGTTAGGTTAGGTTAGGTTAGGTTAGGTTAGGTTAGGTTAGGTTAGGTTAGGTTAGGTTAGGTTAGGTTAGGTTAGGTTAGGTTAGGTTAGGTTAGGTTAGGTTAGGTTAGGTTAGGTTAGGTTAGGTTAGGTTAGGTTAGGTTAGGTTAGGTTAGGTTAGGTTAGGTTAGGTTAGGTTAGGTTAGGTTAGGTTAGGTTAGGTTAGGTTAGGTTAGGTTAGGTTAGGTTAGGTTAGGTTAGGTTAGGTTAGGTTAGGTTAGGTTAGGTTAGGTTAGGTTAGGTTAGGTTAGGTTAGGTTAGGTTAGGTTAGGTTAGGTTAGGTTAGGTTAGGTTAGGTTAGGTTAGGTTAGGTTAGGTTAGGTTAGGTTAGGTTAGGTTAGGTTAGGTTAGGTTAGGTTAGGTTAGGTTAGGTTAGGTTAGGTTAGGTTAGGTTAGGTTAGGTTAGGTTAGGTTAGGTTAGGTTAGGTTAGGTTAGGTTAGGTTAGGTTAGGTTAGGTTAGGTTAGGTTAGGTTAGGTTAGGTTAGGTTAGGTTAGGTTAGGTTAGGTTAGGTTAGGTTAGGTTAGGTTAGGTTAGGTTAGGTTAGGTTAGGTTAGGTTAGGTTAGGTTAGGTTAGGTTAGGTTAGGTTAGGTTAGGTTAGGTTAGGTTAGGTTAGGTTAGGTTAGGTTAGGTTAGGTTAGGTTAGGTTAGGTTAGGTTAGGTTAGGTTAGGTTAGGTTAGGTTAGGTTAGGTTAGGTTAGGTTAGGTTAGGTTAGGTTAGGTTAGGTTAGGTTAGGTTAGGTTAGGTTAGGTTAGGTTAGGTTAGGTTAGGTTAGGTTAGGTTAGGTTAGGTTAGGTTAGGTTAGGTTAGGTTAGGTTAGGTTAGGTTAGGTTAGGTTAGGTTAGGTTAGGTTAGGTTAGGTTAGGTTAGGTTAGGTTAGGTTAGGTTAGGTTAGGTTAGGTTAGGTTAGGTTAGGTTAGGTTAGGTTAGGTTAGGTTAGGTTAGGTTAGGTTAGGTTAGGTTAGGTTAGGTTAGGTTAGGTTAGGTTAGGTTAGGTTAGGTTAGGTTAGGTTAGGTTAGGTTAGGTTAGGTTAGGTTAGGTTAGGTTAGGTTAGGTTAGGTTAGGTTAGGTTAGGTTAGGTTAGGTTAGGTTAGGTTAGGTTAGGTTAGGTTAGGTTAGGTTAGGTTAGGTTAGGTTAGGTTAGGTTAGGTTAGGTTAGGTTAGGTTAGGTTAGGTTAGGTTAGGTTAGGTTAGGTTAGGTTAGGTTAGGTTAGGTTAGGTTAGGTTAGGTTAGGTTAGGTTAGGTTAGGTTAGGTTAGGTTAGGTTAGGTTAGGTTAGGTTAGGTTAGGTTAGGTTAGGTTAGGTTAGGTTAGGTTAGGTTAGGTTAGGTTAGGTTAGGTTAGGTTAGGTTAGGTTAGGTTAGGTTAGGTTAGGTTAGGTTAGGTTAGGTTAGGTTAGGTTAGGTTAGGTTAGGTTAGGTTAGGTTAGGTTAGGTTAGGTTAGGTTAGGTTAGGTTAGGTTAGGTTAGGTTAGGTTAGGTTAGGTTAGGTTAGGTTAGGTTAGGTTAGGTTAGGTTAGGTTAGGTTAGGTTAGGTTAGGTTAGGTTAGGTTAGGTTAGGTTAGGTTAGGTTAGGTTAGGTTAGGTTAGGTTAGGTTAGGTTAGGTTAGGTTAGGTTAGGTTAGGTTAGGTTAGGTTAGGTTAGGTTAGGTTAGGTTAGGTTAGGTTAGGTTAGGTTAGGTTAGGTTAGGTTAGGTTAGGTTAGGTTAGGTTAGGTTAGGTTAGGTTAGGTTAGGTTAGGTTAGGTTAGGTTAGGTTAGGTTAGGTTAGGTTAGGTTAGGTTAGGTTAGGTTAGGTTAGGTTAGGTTAGGTTAGGTTAGGTTAGGTTAGGTTAGGTTAGGTTAGGTTAGGTTAGGTTAGGTTAGGTTAGGTTAGGTTAGGTTAGGTTAGGTTAGGTTAGGTTAGGTTAGGTTAGGTTAGGTTAGGTTAGGTTAGGTTAGGTTAGGTTAGGTTAGGTTAGGTTAGGTTAGGTTAGGTTAGGTTAGGTTAGGTTAGGTTAGGTTAGGTTAGGTTAGGTTAGGTTAGGTTAGGTTAGGTTAGGTTAGGTTAGGTTAGGTTAGGTTAGGTTAGGTTAGGTTAGGTTAGGTTAGGTTAGGTTAGGTTAGGTTAGGTTAGGTTAGGTTAGGTTAGGTTAGGTTAGGTTAGGTTAGGTTAGGTTAGGTTAGGTTAGGTTAGGTTAGGTTAGGTTAGGTTAGGTTAGGTTAGGTTAGGTTAGGTTAGGTTAGGTTAGGTTAGGTTAGGTTAGGTTAGGTTAGGTTAGGTTAGGTTAGGTTAGGTTAGGTTAGGTTAGGTTAGGTTAGGTTAGGTTAGGTTAGGTTAGGTTAGGTTAGGTTAGGTTAGGTTAGGTTAGGTTAGGTTAGGTTAGGTTAGGTTAGGTTAGGTTAGGTTAGGTTAGGTTAGGTTAGGTTAGGTTAGGTTAGGTTAGGTTAGGTTAGGTTAGGTTAGGTTAGGTTAGGTTAGGTTAGGTTAGGTTAGGTTAGGTTAGGTTAGGTTAGGTTAGGTTAGGTTAGGTTAGGTTAGGTTAGGTTAGGTTAGGTTAGGTTAGGTTAGGTTAGGTTAGGTTAGGTTAGGTTAGGTTAGGTTAGGTTAGGTTAGGTTAGGTTAGGTTAGGTTAGGTTAGGTTAGGTTAGGTTAGGTTAGGTTAGGTTAGGTTAGGTTAGGTTAGGTTAGGTTAGGTTAGGTTAGGTTAGGTTAGGTTAGGTTAGGTTAGGTTAGGTTAGGTTAGGTTAGGTTAGGTTAGGTTAGGTTAGGTTAGGTTAGGTTAGGTTAGGTTAGGTTAGGTTAGGTTAGGTTAGGTTAGGTTAGGTTAGGTTAGGTTAGGTTAGGTTAGGTTAGGTTAGGTTAGGTTAGGTTAGGTTAGGTTAGGTTAGGTTAGGTTAGGTTAGGTTAGGTTAGGTTAGGTTAGGTTAGGTTAGGTTAGGTTAGGTTAGGTTAGGTTAGGTTAGGTTAGGTTAGGTTAGGTTAGGTTAGGTTAGGTTAGGTTAGGTTAGGTTAGGTTAGGTTAGGTTAGGTTAGGTTAGGTTAGGTTAGGTTAGGTTAGGTTAGGTTAGGTTAGGTTAGGTTAGGTTAGGTTAGGTTAGGTTAGGTTAGGTTAGGTTAGGTTAGGTTAGGTTAGGTTAGGTTAGGTTAGGTTAGGTTAGGTTAGGTTAGGTTAGGTTAGGTTAGGTTAGGTTAGGTTAGGTTAGGTTAGGTTAGGTTAGGTTAGGTTAGGTTAGGTTAGGTTAGGTTAGGTTAGGTTAGGTTAGGTTAGGTTAGGTTAGGTTAGGTTAGGTTAGGTTAGGTTAGGTTAGGTTAGGTTAGGTTAGGTTAGGTTAGGTTAGGTTAGGTTAGGTTAGGTTAGGTTAGGTTAGGTTAGGTTAGGTTAGGTTAGGTTAGGTTAGGTTAGGTTAGGTTAGGTTAGGTTAGGTTAGGTTAGGTTAGGTTAGGTTAGGTTAGGTTAGGTTAGGTTAGGTTAGGTTAGGTTAGGTTAGGTTAGGTTAGGTTAGGTTAGGTTAGGTTAGGTTAGGTTAGGTTAGGTTAGGTTAGGTTAGGTTAGGTTAGGTTAGGTTAGGTTAGGTTAGGTTAGGTTAGGTTAGGTTAGGTTAGGTTAGGTTAGGTTAGGTTAGGTTAGGTTAGGTTAGGTTAGGTTAGGTTAGGTTAGGTTAGGTTAGGTTAGGTTAGGTTAGGTTAGGTTAGGTTAGGTTAGGTTAGGTTAGGTTAGGTTAGGTTAGGTTAGGTTAGGTTAGGTTAGGTTAGGTTAGGTTAGGTTAGGTTAGGTTAGGTTAGGTTAGGTTAGGTTAGGTTAGGTTAGGTTAGGTTAGGTTAGGTTAGGTTAGGTTAGGTTAGGTTAGGTTAGGTTAGGTTAGGTTAGGTTAGGTTAGGTTAGGTTAGGTTAGGTTAGGTTAGGTTAGGTTAGGTTAGGTTAGGTTAGGTTAGGTTAGGTTAGGTTAGGTTAGGTTAGGTTAGGTTAGGTTAGGTTAGGTTAGGTTAGGTTAGGTTAGGTTAGGTTAGGTTAGGTTAGGTTAGGTTAGGTTAGGTTAGGTTAGGTTAGGTTAGGTTAGGTTAGGTTAGGTTAGGTTAGGTTAGGTTAGGTTAGGTTAGGTTAGGTTAGGTTAGGTTAGGTTAGGTTAGGTTAGGTTAGGTTAGGTTAGGTTAGGTTAGGTTAGGTTAGGTTAGGTTAGGTTAGGTTAGGTTAGGTTAGGTTAGGTTAGGTTAGGTTAGGTTAGGTTAGGTTAGGTTAGGTTAGGTTAGGTTAGGTTAGGTTAGGTTAGGTTAGGTTAGGTTAGGTTAGGTTAGGTTAGGTTAGGTTAGGTTAGGTTAGGTTAGGTTAGGTTAGGTTAGGTTAGGTTAGGTTAGGTTAGGTTAGGTTAGGTTAGGTTAGGTTAGGTTAGGTTAGGTTAGGTTAGGTTAGGTTAGGTTAGGTTAGGTTAGGTTAGGTTAGGTTAGGTTAGGTTAGGTTAGGTTAGGTTAGGTTAGGTTAGGTTAGGTTAGAGTTAGGTTAGGTTAGGTTAGGTTAGGTTAGGTTAGGTTAGGTTAGGTTAGGTTAGGTTAGGTTAGGTTAGGTTAGGTTAGGTTAGGTTAGGTTAGGTTAGGTTAGGTTAG